>OY754978.1:25320537-25996157 GCA_963576475.1 Molanna angustata | reverse complement strand
TATTATAAGATAAACAGAGAAATACACTATGAAATGTAAAAAAAAGGCAGACCAATTACTTTTGTCCACAATTGATGTAGGTACATTAAATAATCATAGAAGTACATATGTACCTACAATACAACAAAAAACATATTATATCGATATATACAATAACTACTTAAACAATTCAAAATTAAATTATTAACAACATTTGTAACTATGCCGTATTGTGTTTGCGATGCTCTTTGAGTAACACATAAAAATATTTGATTTGATTTGGGAACCACGTGATTCATATTAATTACACCAACATAGATAACTAGTCTCTTTCTATGGTTCTGAAATAAAAATCGCGTCAGAGATTGGATTTATGACAGGTATTATGGCGGACATTAGGACCTGGTCGATCTGTTTTGTGTGAGCCCATAATATGTTTGTAGAGGTAATGATTGTGAGTGCAGAAAGTTGAGATTGTGTACCTACTTAGTGTGGAACGGGAACAATCTCCTGGTTCATAATTGCATATAATTGTCAATAAAAAGTGTAAACTGCTAGCCCTAGAACAGGATTTCCTAGTTGGACAGCAGTAATCTACTTATTGTTGTCATTATAAATATGGTGTGATGAAAGGTAAATAAAATAAATATATATACTACACCGATGTCGACACGATAAAATTCTTATCATGAGGACTCCATCTCGACACTAATGTCGACATTTGTGTCAGTGTCGTCGTGTATTCTGAGCATTAGCGCATTCGCTAGACACAGCTAGCATCTTTATGAATACACACACTCTCTCCTCCTTAACTTTTATCCCATATGGTGGTGGGGTCAGCTATCCTTACTGCGCTCTTCTACTTCGTTCTATCCTGAGCATCGTCCTCAGAGACAAAACATGCCCGCATATCCTACAAAATAATAAGTTGTCGGCCTTCTTGGCTCAGTTGGTTAGATATCTGACTACTGATCCAAAGGACTCGGGTTCGATTCCCGGTGGAGACACAGTTTTTAACTGTGTTTTCAGTCTGGATCTGTGAGACAATTAATATCAGTCTCCAGAATGTGGCAACTTGTTGTTGGGTGCGTGTTAAATTGATATTTGATTTGTTAGTTACCCGAGAAGCAATATTGAATAAATAAATAAATATCCTCTGCCACCAAGCTCTTCCGTCGTCTTTAGGTGTGCCCTTTTCAAGGGGCCGCCCATACCTTATAATCTTTACAGTAAAAATGCAATCAAATTCCCTCATTTGTGAGTTTAGTCACAAGTTACAGTACTGACAACAATAAGTATAAAATAAGTACTTTTTTTATCTAATGGCAATTTTTTTTTAGTGGCAATATTGAAGTAAGCAAATGACCCTGAAGTTAGAGATGGGCTCAATTCAGACAAATATTATTTTAAAATTGAATATTTTTCAATTTACAAATATGATAAATGAACAAGCATAAATCTTTTTCAATTTACAATTATGATAAGTGAACAACAATTTACAATTATGATAAAGCATATTATAATAAATGTCATTTTCTACAAAAAATGTCTCATATATTTAACTTTGATTATTAAATAATTAGGATCATTCATCTGCATATAAATAAAGTAGACCTCGTAAGATTGGTTTTGCACATGTTTGTGTACGGCTAAATTCATGTCAGTCTGCCTGTCCATGAATTCGTTTGAAACCTTACTATGTCAAAATCGGCAATTTTACAGTAGAGCAAAAAAATTCATCATTTATTGTTTGACACATTAATGTATGATAAGACAATGATTATAACATACTAAATTATAATTGATATTTTTTTCTGAAATTAATTAGATGTCATTTTGTCGTGTTTACAACTTGATAGTTTACTAATTTAAATGTTTTTTTAAATACAAAAATTATTAGTATCATATCTTCATGATTTATATGATTAATTATTTTTGATTAACTTCTCCTGGCGGAAATCAGATGTTATGGTGGTCTTAGCAACTTTAAATGATTTACAGAAAAGGGGATATATATTAAAAAATGCATATTTTTTTAGATACCAAGCTTTATTAAAAAAAATCCATCGGTTCTATATTTTTCAAATTAGTGACTTGTTTACATTTTCTCCATACTTTTTTTTGTAATTCCTTGATTTTCTTTTTTCGATTTTTATCAAGTATATGTGAACGAACAGCTCTCTCTTTAAACGTATTTTTCTTGGAGTGTCCTGCATAGAAATATCATTTTCAGGCAATGTTGGATTTGATGATGAACAACTAGGCACCGAAGGTTCAAGAAGGATGGGTGAAGTTATCTGAAAAAAAAAATCAATGTAAATTAAGAATGTCCGCAAGTGTATTTATAAAATTTAATAACGTATATCAAAATAATGATTCAATAAGTATATAGGTAAGGATATTTAAAAACTTGTAGGTATATAAAATTTACAAAATAGTCCGAAACAGAACAAATAAGTAATATTTAATAAACACATAATATGATAAGTACTAAGTCAGAAAAAAACTATCAACTTACTTCCGGACAAACAGTATCTAATTGAGAGAAAATTGAAGAGACAACATTATTCTTAATTTTTCTTTAATAACCACTTCGGTCAATTTCATCATCTCTGAAATGCTTTGAACAAATGACTGTGCTTGAAGATGGTTGCCAATTTGGAGGACGATTGACAGCGGCAATCCACAAAGCTCTAAGAGCTGGATTTTTTGGAAATCTGTAAAAAATACACATGTTTTTCACGTCCATTTACATAAATAAATTAAAAACATTATAAATATAAAATAAAAACATTAACAATATTGTGTAATACTTAAAGATGTCAGATAAAATAAAATTAATAAATAAAGTGCGTATAAGATTATTTTAATAATATGAAATCCCGTTTCACAAGAAATATAAAATAATAACGCCAGTAACTTGTAGGTATTCATTTTGTCAGTGCCAACATATTCTAAATTGTCTATTTTTCATAATTTAATTGTACTATGTTGCACTATTGTATTGTTGTTATTTTTGTATGTTAATGCGGATTTAAATAAATAAACAAATAAAATTTTGAATTTGCAGAAAAATTATTAGAAAATAAATATTGAAAATAAATTCATGTCCAATGCCCAACTCTACGGTCGAATGAAATATGGCGGCTAATATCGCAGCGGAAATAATGTGATGTGATTGACATGCTCAATTATCTTAAATCATTAATAAAATATTTGGTGACAATATAAAAACATTACAAATATGTGACAAAATGATTGAAAAAGCATTAACAGTAAATACAAATTATGTTTTTTCTCAAATTGTGCCCGAAACATATTACAATATAATGGCGGATTACGGTCGTATCCACAATTTACAAAACCAATGAAATTAAAAATAAGTAAAATTTTAAGAAACTATTACAAATAATTATATCGTTCTAAATATTAAATCATTAAGAACGAATCATTCAAAAAAATAACTATACAATTATAATTTAACCGTGGCCAGTTGGATACGCAATATTACGTTAAATATAGTAGGTTAGTTTCAATACTTACGCTTACGAGTGAAAAGATATACCGTGTCCTTTATTCCTACATTTCACCACATTTTGTTTTCAATAATTAGTTAAGAAAAAAGAGAAAAAACGATTTTTGGAAGCAATAATACTTTTAGGTTAAAAAACGAGATGTTTACGAAATATTTTGCGTTGCAAACAATAAGAATGAAGTTTGCGCTAGTTTGCTCGGATAACATATTTTGTTGTCAATACTGTAACTTGTGACTAAACTCCAAAATGAGGGAATTTGATTGCATTTTTAATGTACTGAAGGCGCCTACATCCTATTATTCCTCCAAGGCCCTTTTGGTCTTTTGCCGAGAGATCGATAGTCTAGTGCGGTGTTACATGCGTTCTCTGGCGGTTTTCTTCGAATATGTCCGAACCACCTCAGTCTACTTTCCATCAGCTTATCGGAGACATCGTGTACGTCCAGGCTACCCCGCACATATTCATTGCGGATTTTGCCTTCTGAACTTGCCTTCGTGTAACAACCCAGGTCTCGTTTTCATATATTAGTACTGGTCTGATCATGTTCTTGTAGACAAAGCCTTTCATATTCACTGGCATTCGCCTGTCACAGATATTTGACCAGTTACTTCTCTCAGTTTAAGCCAGGCTACGGCAATACGGTGCTGAATGTTGATTTCCAAGCCTCGGACTCATGTATCGTGTTCCCGAATACACACTATCAAGGTATGATCACACAATGTGGGGTAATCAGCGATAGGTGTGCGGGTGTGTATTACCTTATAAAAAGACCATGCGTGTATCCACACATCATCGTTGTTACATTTAAAAAGGCACTACATTCAGAATAGGTGGTGAACTCATTACTGAACTATGTGAGAAGGTTGGGAGGGGACTGGGGGGCGTAGTGGACTGAGAGGGCGGAAGGGACTGAGGGGACGAAAGAAACAGAAGGGACTGAAGGGATTAAAGGGACTTGAAAGACGGAATTATAACTAGATTGTAGTTAGCAATGAAGACTTTTTTATATGTAGAGGTAAATAATTACACACAGGCAGGACGTCTGCCGAGTTTTGCTAGTATCTTATAAAAGGAAGCACTTTACACGTGTGTATCCCCTCACACCAACCTCGTCACACCTAAAATGGCATTACATTCAGAATAGGTGGTGAAATTCATTGCTGAACCATGTGATAAATTATTTTGCTTCTTGTATTTCGAAACAAGCTGTTAAATTTTTATTCAATTCTAAAGGTAGTTAATAAGTCCTCGGACCGACAGTTTATAACAGCTGCAATGAATGTAAGTAATTAGGAAGGTATCAAAAGCCTATTTCCTGGTAGGCAATATAATGAGTACGTAATTTGAAACATGAACAGGTCGATTGAATTCAATTGAACAGACATGAAATTATTTAAAGTTTTACATTATGTTAAAACCTAAATAGGTATTTATGTATTAAAAATACTAAACCATATTTCTAAATTTCAATATGAATCAAATGAATTATATTAATTGTTGTAATATTTATTTATATTATTTTCAATTAAGTTATCGCTGTATTATTTGTTTACAACAAAATAATATTTTAATTATAAAAAAATACAGATATTAATACACAAATTATATTTATAAAATTCTCAACATTGAAACCGAGTGGGTTGCGGCCAACGCCAAACTCCTAAGTACTAAGTCACTCCACAAAGTATTCAAATTTTGTATGGAAAATATTTTAATATGAAAACTTGATAATTCTACAATGATTTTTTAAGAAAGTGATGTGCCGTTTTACCAATTTAAAACTAAAAATATCAAGTTTCAAGTCCTGAGCTTGGGATCACTATGAAATATTTGACAGTCAAAAAAATTGAGAAGCACTATTCAGATATCTTTCAAAATCTAATGGGGTCTAAGCGAGTATTAGATATACATATTTGCAAAATTTGAAAAGAATCGAATGAGTACTTTAGTCTATAATCGATAAAGTAAAATAAACACATCGTACATAGCACACAACACACACATACCTATACATTGTGAAGAAACTTTCAGAATAAAATCTCAGCATGATACTAGTTGCGAATTCACAACTTCCCATTATATCCCCTTGGGTAAGTGAGGAGTATTAAGTTTTATTATAATGGGTATAAATAAACAATTCTATGAATTCATCTCCAAATAATGATTATTGAAATTTTCAATTGGCAAAATAACATTTCAGTTTTTACTCCTCACTAACCCAAGGGGATATAGTGGGGAGTTATGATTTCGCAATTTTTAAGGGTATTTTTTTATTGCAGATTATCAACTAGTATCATGCTGAGATTGTATTCTGAAAGTTTCATCACATTGTATCTGTGTGTGTGTGCTGTGTGCTATGTATGGCGTGTTTATTTTACTTTATCGATTATAGACTAAAGTACTCATCAAATATTTCAAAGTGACCCCAATCTCAGGAAACTAAATTTGAAATTCAATTTTCAAATTGGTAAAAAGGCACATCACTTTCATAAAATGGCATTGAAGAGTTATCAAGTTTTCATAATAAATTATTTAAATAAAAAATAATTTAACAAACTCATTTCAGAAAATGCTGAAAATTTTCCATACAAAAATTGAATACTTTATAGAATGACTTGTTAGTGAGGAGTTTAGCGTTGGCCACAACCCACTCGTTTTCATAGCACTGAGGTTCACCACCCATTCTTAATGTAGTGCCTTTTTAGAGAAACGATACTGGTGTGAGGAGAAATACGCATGTGTCGTGCTTCCTTTATAAGGTAATACACATCCGCACACCTGTCGCTGGTTACTCTCACCCCACATTATGGGATACGCAGTGACGGTATGAATGAACCAAAATATATATCTAAGATCTTAATGTTGAAAATAAAGTAACAAATTTGATCGTTCATAACAATTCTTTGGTTTCTACAAATAATAATTAGGTATGTATGTAAATTAATTTATAATTTACCTGTGCAATGTCGACGTATCCATTTTTTCCGGGACCTGAAACAAATAAAATATTTTATTAGGTATATAAAAATCGTTTTGATATTCTCAAAAATGGTGTAGGTAGGTAATGGTGCTCAAAAATGCCAGCAAAGTTGAAATGAAAAGTGTACCAGACAATCGTCAGACCGGCACTCATCTATGGCTCCGATGCTGTACAATGTACAACTCATACTCTATAAGCAACTGGAAACTGCTGAAATGCGTATACTGAGATGGGCAGCTGGAGTGTCCTTAAGGAACAAAATAAAAAGTTCACGCATTCGTGGAAGCTTAGGCGTTACTGATATACATAGATAGAGGAAAGACAGTTGAGATGGTACAGGCACGTTGAACGCAGACTGCCAGATCACATGGTAAACCAAGCAATCTCCATGGATCTTCTTCGACATACATCCAGAGGCAGATCAAAAGCTTTCCCGGTTCGTGCAAAAACGAAGCCAATTACAGAGACATGACCTAGGTGACATAATACAGGACAGAAGGACTTATGTATAATTTAAGGACGAGGAGAGCTGAACACAACAGTCGGCACAGACAAAAAGTTGGAAAAACACAATTCCGGTCCATTTGTAATGCAACTCGTTCACGCGAGTCGTTATAATTATTATAAAGTAACAGGACTTAGCTGAAAAGTAATAAAAAATGAATTCGGAACGAGTATTAGGTAATACTTAAAAAAAGCCCTTTGATACTTTTGTCGAAGGTTAGTAGTTATTGAAGTTTAGTAGTTTCTACGATACTGGGTATACATAGGTAGGTACGTTGTGTTACTAAATCAAATTGGTATTAATCATCTGCTAGATAAACTGTCAGAGAAAATGATCCTCAAAACCGGTTCTATCAACAATGTAGAAAACATCTCAAACATTTTTGCATGCTAACACTAGTTCTTAAAACTGTGTCAAAAGGTTATAACATTCAGATTATAGTGTACCTACCTATAGTTTTATATCTATCTCCTTCTTACCTATCGTTGTTTGAGATCGGTTTATAAGTTTATAATGTTTTTTAAGACTCGACGGAAATTAGCTAGGTACATTTAATTTATAACAAAAAAAAAACATAAAGCAAAAATACGTAGCATTATTAAATGTAAAATCAGATGTGAGAGAGGATGGGGAAGGAGTGTCAAGGAGTTTTTTTTAAAGTTGAATCGATTGAGACGAATGTAAAATGTAATTTATGGAAAAACAAAAACTATAAGGCCTATGAAGTAGATTTTAACTTCAATCGAAAGAGATTTACAAACTTATCTTTATATAGTTTTTCAAACCTAGAACTTCGAATTAGCAAAAATACTTTTTTAAAAATCAATTTTAAAATCAAACTTTTCAAACAAGTAGGTGAATTGTTTTATAACTAGTTGCATGTAACACATGAGATCCAACTGTCGATAGCGATAGTATGTATAGTTGAAGAATATGTACCAAACTATAAACCCATAAATAAAAATTATTGAATATTTTCAGATATTTTGTTTTCTATACAACATATATTATGTAGGTATGTATGTCAAGATAGGATAGTTTGGAGGAAGTTCCTTTTTTCCTACCCAGAATATGCAAATAGCATGATGGTATGTATGTATGTTTGGAGATGAAGTATCAAACTATTAAGTCTTCTTACATATTGTGTATAGGCGACTGCCATACAAAATGTATGAAGCGATGTCGTCACTAAATTCAATTTTTAAAAAAATTGTTAAAAAAAAATTGAGATCTTCTACAACAATGTTAATATTTTTTATAGAAAATTAAATTATCTAGTTGGGGTGTTTCGGCTTTTTTTGATAATTGTAAAAGTTTTGGAAATATAGGCAGTTAAACTCATAAATTTATCATAAAAAAAATATTTTTCTTAATAAAAAATGTTTGAGAAACCCTGGAATTTTTTTGAAAAAACTTATTTGAGATTTTGTATTTGTCTATGTTTGTACCAATTTTCAGCGTTCTAGCGTTTATGGTTTCTGAGATATATGGAAAAATAAAATAAAAATTCAAAAGTTGATAACCCCTGACTGAAACAAAAATTCAAAATTCCGAGTATAAAAGTTTTGTAGGCCTATAACTGTTTATATATTCTGAAATTTTAGGCTCTGTAAATTGAGCGGATCAAAAGTTATAAGGGGGGGACGGACACACAGACACACACACAGACACACACACACACAGACACACACACAGACACACACACACACAGACACACGAAATGTTCTACTCCGAATTCTGAGTAAATCCGTGTATGGAACATATATGCTGCGAAGCCTCTAAGTTGGTGTTTTTTGACTTCAAAGTTGGAAAAGCCGTGAAAAAAGTAGACCTCTCCATACAATTCTCGCGTATTCTGGCTTGATACATTGTCGATATGTTAAGAGAACAAAGTTCTCCTGAACAAATCGACAGTTGGAACACATATTATTCTCAAATAGTACCTGAAAGTGGAGAATGCAATACCGAATGGCGATTTCTTCATACTAAAGGGAAACAAGAACTAATAACTTTTAACACATTTCCTCTCTGCTAGAATTCAATCCTAGGATGCTGGCACAAAAGTAACACATATGTATACTTCTTCTTCGTTTTGTATAAGGTCATTTAACCTGTTTGTGAAGGTTCACTATACTAGGAGAAGGAGTTCCAACTGTCCTTCCATCTCTTTATAGGTTTTCCGGGTAGTCTTTTATATTGTTGAGTATTTCTGTCTTATTGATTAATATCGTACAATAATTTATACACAATACATACTTTAAATTTCAAAATAAGTACATATGTTCATCTGACTTGACATTTTTTCGGATTCCTAACGACATACAAGCGAGCATATTTAGGATTTGAATGGTCGGTTAATTCAGCAAATATTTCGTGATGTCATTAGACATCACGAAATTCAGCAAATATTTCGTGATGCAAATATTTCGTGATGTCTAACTTAGGATTTGAATGGTCGGTTAATTCAGCAAATATTTCGTGATGTCTAATGTTATACTTAGGATATGAATGGTTGATAAATTCAGCAATATTTCGTGATATCTAATGTTATACTAAGGATATGAATGGCTGGTTAATTCAGCAATATTTCGTGATGTCTAATGTTATACTTAGGATATGAATGACTGGTTAATGCAGCAATATTTTGTGATGTCTAATGTTATACTTAGGATATGAATGACTGGTTAATGCAGCAATATTTTGTGATGTCTAATGTTATACTTAGGATCTGAATGGTTGGTTAATTCAACAATGTTTTGTGATGTCAAATGTTATATTTAGGGTCTGAATGGTTGGTTAATTTAGCAATTTTGTCGTGATATCAAATGTTATACTTATAGCATCTGAATGATAGGTTAATTCAACAATCTTTTGTGATGTATAATGTTATACTTAGGATCTGAATGGTTGGTTTATTCAACAATGAAATATGTAGGTATTGTGTAGGCATACCCGAAATATGTATTTAATGTTTTTTTTTTAAATTTTATTAATAAAAATTGTTTGTGTACTGATATATAATAGTGTTAGCAATAATTTCAAATTTGTGGTTGTTGATTGTTTCAATATTGATTGTTTGTAATGGTGTAAAGCCGTATATAATAACATTAATAAATACTTTTTATATTTTCCCAATCTACAACGCCCTTGATCCTAAATTATCCAACTGTCGATTTGTTCAGGAGAACTTTGTTCTCTTAACATATCGACAATGTATCAAGCCAGAATACGCGAGAATTGTATGGAGAGGTCTACTTTTTTCATGGATTTTCCAACTTTGAAGTCAAAAAACACCAACTTAGAGGCTTCGCAGCATATATGTTCCATACACGGATTTACTCAGAATTCGGAGTAGAACATTTCGTGTGTCTGTGTGTCTGTGTGTGTGTGTGTCTGTGTGTCCGTCCCCCCCTTATAACTTTTGATCCGCTCAATATACAGAGCCTAAAATTTCAGAATATATAAACAGTTACAGGCCTACAAAACTTTTATACTCGGAATTTTGAATTTTTGTTTCAGTCAGGGGTTATCAACTTTTGAATTTTTATTTTATTTTTCCATATATCTCAGAAACCATAAACGGTAGAACGCTGAAAATTGGTACAAACATAGACAAATACAAAATCTCAAATTAGTTTTTTCAAAAAAATTCCAGGGTTTCTCAAACATTTTTTATTAAGAAAAATATTTTTTTTATGATAAATTTATGAGTTTAACTGCCTATATTTCCAAAACTTTTACAATTATCGAAAAAAGCCGAAACACCCCAACTAGATAATTTAATTTTCTATAAAAAATATTAACATTGTAGTAGAAGATCTCAATTTTTTTTTAACAATTTTTTTAAAAATTGAATTTAGTGACGACATCGCTTCATACATTTTGTATGGCAGTCGCCTGTACACAATATGTAAGAAGACTTAATAGTTTGATACTTCATCTCCAAACATACATATACATACCATCATGCTATTTGCATATTCTGGGTAGGAAAAAGGATCTTCCTCCATACTATCCTATCTTGACATACATACCTACACATGTTGTATAGAAAACAAAATATCTGAAAATATTCAATAATTTGTATCTATGGGTTTATAGTTTGGTACATATTCTTCAACTATACATACTATCGCTATCGACAGTTGGATCTCATGTGTTACATGCAACTAGTTATTCCAACTGTCGATTTGTTCAGGAGAACTTTGTTCTCTTAACATATCGACAATGTATCAAGCCAGAATACGCGAGAATTGTATGGAGAGGTCTACTTTTTTCATGGCTTTTCCAACTTTGAAGTCAAAAAACACCAACTTAGAGGCTTCGCAGCATATATGTTCCATACACGGATTTACTCAGAATTCGGAGTAGAACATTTCGTGTGTCTGTGTGTGTGTGTGTGTGTGTGTCTGTGTGTCCGTCCCCCCCTTATAACTTTTGATCCGCTCAATTTACAGAGCCTAAAATTTCAGAATATATAAACAGTTACAGGCCTACAAAACTTTTATACTCGGAATTTTGAATTTTTGTTTCAGTCAGGGGTTATCAACTTTTGAATTTTTATTTTATTTTTCCATATATCTCAGAAACCATAAACGCTAGAACGCTGAAAATTGGTACAAACATAGACAAATACAAAATCTCAAATTAGTTTTTTCAAAAAAAATCCAGGGTTTCTCAAACATTTTTTATTAAGAAAAATATTTTTTTTATGATAAATTTATGAGTTTAACTGCCTATATTTCCAAAACTTTTACAATTATCGAAAAAAGCCGAAACACCCCAACTAGATAATTTAATTTTCTATAAAAAATATTAACATTGTAGTAGAAGGTCTCAATTTTTTTTTAACAATTTTTTTAAAAATTGAATTTAGTGACGACATCGCTTCATACATTTTGTATGGCAGTCGCCTATACACAATATGTAAGAAGACTTAATAGTTTGTTACTTCATCTCCAAACATACATACATACCATCATGCAATTTGCATATTCTGGGTAGGAAAAAGGATCTTCCTCCATACTATCCTATCTTGACATACATACCTACATATGTTGTATAGAAAACAAAATATCTGAAAATATTCAATAATTTGTATCTATGGGTTTATAGTTTGGTACATATTCTTCAACTATACATACTATCGCTATCGACAGTTGGATCTCATGTGTTACATGCAACTAGTATTATTATTAATTTTCCATTAGTGATCGCATTACAAACAGCGATGGGATCAGTGTGTCGGTATATAGTAAAAACATCAATATATAGGCCGTTGCAAGTTGCAACTGACATGCAACGCTATCATATTATATTATTACCATAGAATAATAATAAAACTATAGAATACTCATTCCCATACTTCACTTTTTCCTCGCTGAAAAAGTGAAGCCGTTTTATTGGCCGGCTCGTGTCAATATATGTATGACTCTGGTATAATTTAGCAAGTAATTTTGCTATTTTGCTAACTATTCCTTAAATAATTTTGCAAGCAGTTAAAAAATTACCTATTTGGAGAACGTATCACGCAGACGGCTAATGATAACTGAATGTTCGTAGCAAAATGTTGACCAAATTAGTCAACATAAAGCAGTCTCATTTACTGCAGATACCTACTTACCTACCAATCATTAGGCAATCATTACCTACCTACTTACCTACCAATCATTAGGCAACTTCGAGTATTTTATACCAATTGAGTCAATAGTATGTACATTATTTACAAAACGCATTCAGTGCAATTTCAAACTACATACTTTATTTCATTTATTGAGGTCATTAAGTGGTCTGACAGGCTGTTTACTAGACACTAGAGTTTGACAAGTATGAGAATGCGGGTGACAGTTTGATACAGCACGGTTGCAAAGGTCAGACCAAAATTGACACGCAATAAGATACACAACGCGAACGTCAACTGATTTTATTGGACGATTCAAATCAAAGCACATTATGTACATTTCTGTATTAAAATTTGTTTGTGCACAGGAGACGCCTCCCGCATATTTTCGCTTGGCGAGCTCTACCTACAAGTAATTTAGGGGATGAAACTGGAATTAAAATAAAATTAATTCCAAAGAAAATAAATAAACAAACAATAAAACGATATTAATACATAAAGTATTGCCATAATCTTCAAGTTTTTTTTTTACTTTTTTCCATCGACAATACTTGATGGAATTCTATTATAATACCTATATTTAAATTAAACACATTTATAATTTTCTTCACTTGGTTGAATTTGAATTAATAGTTTCGCTCTAGACGAGCATCTTCAGAGCAGTGAACCCTACTCTGAAGATGCTCGTCTAGAGCGAAACTAGTAAGTCAAATTAAACCAAGAGGAAGAAAATTATAAATGTGTTATTTTAATAAATTATCAAGTTTTACATTTACATGAATATGGTCGTGAATCAGATAATTAAGATGAATTAAAAAATTAGAATACCTATAAATATATGAAGGGGAAAATATTATAAACAATCAAATGTATGTAGTGCACTTATCAATATATTCCCAACATCGTTGCACAACAAACTACGAATAGTCAGTTGTCATCCTTCCTGAGTAAGAAGCAGTCGCTTCGAAACAGGTCGTATCAAAAAATAACTCGCATGATAATGAAAAAAAAATATTGATTTAAAATCTAATAATTTAGATGGGTCGGTGGCAGAGCGGTTAGCGCGCTGGGTTAGTAATCCAGTGGTCGCGAGTTCGAATCCTGCCTCGACCGATTTCGTTCACCTAAGCACAAGCATTTATTTGCTTATTTTAGGGAACGAAGGAAGATGTATATGTACTTGTTTAACAAGGACATATTCATTAAAAAAAAAGAAAAAAAAAATCAGAATTCAGTAAAAAATCAAGAAAAAACGAGTGGGTTGTGGCCAACGCTAAACTCCTCACTAACAAGTCATTCTATAAAGTATTCAAATTTTGTTTGGAAAATTTCCAACATTTTAATGAAATGAGTTTGTTAAATTATTTTTTATTTAAATATTTTATTATGAAAACTTGATAACTCTTGAATGCCATTTTATGAAAGTGATGTGCCTTTTTACCAATTTGAAAATAAAAATTTCAAATTTTATGTTTCCTGAGCTTGGGGTCACTTTGAAATATTTGACAGTTAAAAAAATTGAGAAGCACTATTCATTTCAAAATCTAATGGGATCTAATCGAGTATTAGATATACATATTTGCAAAATTTGAATAGAATCGAATGAGTACTTTAGTCTATAATCGATAAAGTAAAATGAACACGCCGTACATAGCACATAGCACACACACAGATACATTGTGATGAAACTTTCAGAATACAATCTCAGCATGATACTAGTTGATAATCTGCAAAAAAAAAAAAACCCTTAAAAATTGCGAAATCATAACTCCCCACTATATCCCCTTGGGTTAGTGAGGAGTAAAAATAAACGGAATTCTGGATTTTCAATATATTTTTAAATGTTCAACAAATTTGAGCAGGTAAATATTAATAACAGATCTCTCACAGTCTGAATGACGGTGATGTAAACAAACATTGAGATATAGACAAGTGCCTTCGTGGATCGAAGATCGTGTTTTATATCCGCACCTTTACATATACAATGTTTGAATAGCGATGAGCAAATGCAAGTCCAAGACCCCGCTCTTGGTCTTGAAGTCTTGCGACTTTTACAAACGTATATTTGTTTTGCCGTTAATGTTAAAAAAATACAATGGAATATGGGAAAAACGGTGTGGGGATAACCAAAAAGAAGAAGTATCAATTTCCGATGGCAACGGCGCGGCCAATAACGGGCGTCGAACTTTCCAGAAATCATCGTGGAGAAGCGTTATAAGCGGAAGATTGATAGCACGCTAAACAGTGTTAAATCAACCTATCTCTCTCATTATTTTATTCTGTGACAAATATTTTTAAAATTGTATTTTTATATAGCAAAAGTTGAAAGATAAATATACTTAATGTTAAACATTGTGAATATTCTTTCATTTCTCTATACTCTGCAAATTTGATCGTGGTAACTTCGTTTAAAAACATCCTAAATGTCATTTGATCAATGTAATATTTCAATAAATAAAATATTTATTAATGTTCAGTTAACATAGGTGTATCGGCATATAATGTAGTTTAGACTAGTTTATCTATCTGGACTAGTTCGAAACTGCATACCGGGAAATCAAACCCGAGTAATTCATTTGAAACAGTTACAAACACACCGTGTACACATATGTTACAACGGCAATTTACAAGTTTAATTTTATTTTTACAATACTTTATTAATCTACAGAACCACCAGTTTACAAAAAGTATATGTATTTACAGTGGGCATATTCAGTTATGAACCTTTTTAAGGTTTTTTTTTTGTAGGTAAAACTATATATGTAATATATTAAACGATTGCAAGATAAAAAGCCATTACAAAGAACATGAAAAAAGAAAAATAATAAATAGTAAAAATAATTAGCTATTTGTATTCACAGATAATCGGTGACGTGCGCTGTAGCAGTTACAAAGAGATGAAGAGACTGGCGGACGATAGAGTTAAGTGGAAAGATCGAGTGTTTGGCGCAGACCAATCCTAGGATTGTGACCCATAAGAAGAAAAAGAGTATTCACATGCATATTCTGTAGATTCTAAATAATATATTATACCAGTCAAAAAATCTAAATATTATGTCGATAGCACATAGTTAATTTCTACTTTTAATAAAATATAAATAGGTTAATATAAAACCACATGACTGCATTTATTTTTTGTGCCCCTGGCCTTGGCCTTGCAGCTACAAATGCATCTTGGTCTTGATCTCGCAAGTCCCGCAAGACTTTTGCCCGTCACTATGTTCGAGTATGCATACCTAATACCTAGCGTAGACTAGTCATGTAGACAAAAATGTGTGAAAGTAATAATAGGAATAATGTTTTAAAAAAACCGGTATCAAAAAAGAAATGCTAGATTCTACAATACATTAGTACCATATTTAGATATTCAACTAATGTATTTTTCTATACGTATATACAATATGGTGACAGGAAAATTATTCGAAAAACAATTATTCGAATGCTCAATTGTACGAAAATCAATTTTACGAATGGCAATTATTCGAATCACATTTTTTCGAAAAACAATTTTCCGAACACACAATTATCAGAATTTACAATTGTTCGAATTTTTATGACGTCATGTTGGTAGTATTGTGAAAGGAATAAACCATAGATTTTTATTATAATATACTAGATGTCGTAGTTAGCAAATTTTGTATGAATCGAAGTGAGACATTTTTCCGGGGGATTTTTGACGTTGTAGTTTTAACGTAATTGTTTTCGGATTTATTTGTCGTAAAAAACACTTTGTTAATTTAGATTTATAAAAAAGTTATTTAAGATGTGTTGAAATGTAAGGAAAACTGAAATATGTTAATAACCAAAACGTCAAACGCGCGATATTCCATGACTCACTTTTACTACATCTACATAGTATAATGTATTATAAAAATCTATGGAATAAACAACATGGTGATGCACCGCGCTGTCAAACATCAGTTATTAAAAATGTGCAAACATACGTAGGTACCCACAATAATACAAGTAATAATAGTCTTCATCGAATATATTTTACTGGCAACAAATATGTCAAAGGAGACAACATAATGACACAAAAATATATTAAATTCGGTCAATTGGTTTTCCAACAAATGTTAGTTCGAATAATTTGCTTTCGGATAATTGTCATTCTGATAACTGATTTTCGAAAAATTGTTATTCGTACAATTGCGCATTCGAACAATTGTGTTTCGAAGAATTTTCATGTAATCATACAATATACACCTTCGTGCGTTATTCCTTAGTAATAATTTTATGAATAAAAAGTGAAATTGCATATAGATGCAAGAGTTATGTAGTAAAAAGCTACATAACAACTAGAACATAACATTCGGCTGTTTTACTTCCTCCACTACCACCCGTTCTGCTTAAGGCTAATTTCACATATTTTGTTTTTTATTCAAAACAATTAATGATTGTCACTTAATATCAATCTGTGAAAGAAAAAATAAATACTTTCAAATACCCGCAAAAACGCTACTTTTTATTCACGTACCAGAAACGTCACAATGACATGGATAGAATCACAATAACAATAGAAAAAGACGAATAATGACATCATGATGACGTCATAATTTGCTGCATACGTGATGGTCCGTTTTCGTAATATTTTCATTACAAAAAAATATTAATGAAAATAATTTCTTACGGCATTGACTTTATTAATCCAACCCATTTATTTTTTAGCCTAAATCTATTCCCAATTATTTTATAGAAAATTCGTGAAATGTGAAATACCTTTAGCCTGTGTAAAGTGAAGAAAATGTAAAGTTAAAAGAGTTTTTTTTAATAGCAAGAATAGTAATTAAAAAAAATAAAAAAAAACTCGGTAGATTTTCATAGTCTCTTTTAATTGAAGTAAAAATCTACTTCATAGGCCTTTCATAGGAGTTTTTATTTTGAAACAATAATTTTTTTTTTTTGCAATAAATTCGAATTGTGTATAGCTGATTTCGGCTGTTATATAACATTACGTTATCTATTTAATGAAATATTAGTTTGCACTTAATTTTTTTATCGATGTATGATAGTGAAATAATATAATGTACCTACTTGACTTGTTACATAATAATCAATGATATAAAATATACGTCCATATCTTATAGCTGCTTATCTTATAATTATATTGTTCAAGTATTTCTTAAAAAAATATAAAAAAATACGTCACACCCTATCGGAGTAGGTAGAAATAATCGAACCCCATACTCTATGACATAAATTTTCTCGCCTTGTTTACATCCGCAAATCGTATTATATTTTGACCTTTTTACGTCGTGTGTTACGTTTCAGGTAATTATCATTCCACACATTTCAGCTCTTCATAAATCGATTACATGAAAATTCTTCGAAACACAATTGTTCGAATGCGCAATTGTACGAATAACAATTTTTCGAAAATCAGTTATCAGAATGACAATTGTCCGAAAGCAAATTATTCGAACTAACATTTGTTGGAAAACCAATTGACCGAATTTAATATATTTTTGTGTCATTATGTTGCCTCCTTTGACATATTTATTGCCAGTACTTAACATATATTCGATGAAGACTATTATTACTTGTTGTATTATTGTTGGGTTGGTACGTATGTTTGCACATTTTTAATAATTGATGTTTGACAGCGCGGTGCGTCGCCATGTTGTTTATTCCATAGATTTTTATTATACATAATATACTATGTAGATGTAATACTCCGTGCAAAACGTGAGTCATGGAATATCGCGCGTTTGACGTTTTGGTTGACAACATATTTCAGTTTTCCTTAAATTTCAACACATCCTAAATAACTTTTCTCTAAATCTATATAAACAAAGTGTTTTTTTATGACAAATAAATCCCAAAACAATTCACATTAGTCGTTATTCTCTATGGAAAAACGATGTTGGTGCTAAAACGTCAAAAATCCTCCGGAAAAATGCCTCACTTCGATTCATACAAAATTCTCATCTAGTATATAATAATAAAAATCTATGGTTTATTCGTTTCGCAATACTACCAACATGACGTCATAAAAATTCGAACAATTGTAATTTCTGATAATTGTGTGTTCGCAAAATTGTTTTTCGAAAAAATGTGATTCGAATAATTGCCATTCGTAAAATTGATTTTCGTAAAATTGAGCATTCGAATAATTGTTTTTCGAATAATTTTCCTGTCACCCATAAATTTAATATATAAAAATCAAAATAGGGAGGTTGCAACAAGCGGAGCATATAGAAAGATTGAGCGAAGAGAGAATTATATCAAAAACGATTTTTCAAAAAGTAGACGAGTTTGTAGAGCCAAATTCTGATGCCTGTATGAACCCGAACGGGATCAGGGATTGGAGGAAGGCATATTCCAGGATAGAGGGAGATGGCAACGAAAGTTGGAGGAGGCCAAGGCACACGGACTGTAGAGACATTCAAATTGACGATATAAATACACATTCAAGCCAAAATTTTATATAATCCATCGTTTCTGGCCCCCTAAACAACGCGTCATTTAGCTCAAGAAAAGATAACTCAATGTATGGAAGTGACAGTTGCCAGTCACGTGACAACTGTCACTTCCATACATTGAATTATCTTTTCTTGGGCTAAATGACACGTTGTCTAGGGGGGACTGATCCTATTTTTTTTACCCTATCCTATCCTATTTTAATTATATTTTAGTATATCTCCTGCCAAGTCCATATCACACTGACATACACTTAGGTCAGAACAACAATTGAATGTCAAGTACTTAACTATAGTAAAAAAATCACTTCCTATCTCTGGTGCAATGTCTGTCCTTTTGACCTACGTATGTATGTGTGAAGGTATCGATACTTATATAATTTTAATTACATTACGACTACCATACAAAGATAGCTATGAAGTTATGAATATTCATCAATATTAAATTCATTTCTCACGCAAATATTGCTTCTCTGGGCTGGAAACATTGGTTAGTTTGTTGCCATATGGCAATAAACTCACCAATGGCGTAGGGTGCAAGAAAGTGTTTATTATTATGAATTACCTACTTAATCATCGGCATTCGGGGCACAATATTAATTCATCTGACAGCTAAACGGATTGTTAAGGACGGCGGCGGATAGAGATGCCTTCTCAGCAGTGAGCGCCAACGTTGGGAGAACTTGATATGGCAAGAAGTAGAAGAAGATTGCGAAGCTGAATACGGCCACGGATACTATTTATTTCGACGGAGTCATAATATATCGCAAAAAAGAAATTGCAATTAGTGATACACTCTCCAGTTGCACTGAACGCAATAAAATATTTGCAATCGCGATAAGAATAATGTTCAATAAACCAATAAATAAATTAAAATAAAAAAAAACAAGTTTATTATTCATGTGGGAAACGTCAAGTCCGCAATCACAATATTTTAAAATGGTGCAGAATTTGCTCTCAAAAAGTACTGGGCATAATTTTAAGGGAGAAAGTGACGAAGGATTTTTTTGCGATCTCAGTAAATAACCATATTACAAATGACGGATTTTAAAGGAAATCCAGCCTTGAGGAAAATGCTGACCTTTGCGACAACATACGTGGAGGTCGAAGATGAATTAAGAGACCCTTGAATGTCGACAGATTTTTGTAGGAATTACGAATAAGTGCATTCCCATAAGATATGCTCAAAGTCTAATCAGAATCATCAAGAAAGTTGACATATGGATAAATCGAAATAGATAGCTTTAGAAACTGCCGTGTCCAGAAAGGTATAGTTTTTTTCCAATAAAATCCACGACGATGAAATTCGAGTCTCCACAATGGGGAAATGCCCGCAGAAGAGGAAAACCAGCGACATTGCTTAAGCTTTTTTTCAGATTAGGGGTCAAGCATTTCGATTGTTTCGCGAACGGTAGGTTATAAACAGTTTATGTGGCTCAAAATGCGAGAACGAAGAAATTCCCATGTTCTTTCCTTACTTTATCGGACACCTAAGTACCTCAAGGAGAAATTCGCCCATCTTTCTTACCATGGCCTAAATTTACGGTCTCAAAACCATAGTACTTACCTACACTCCCAATACTCCCACACATCCTCCTACACTTCGTTCACAATTCACGCAGCCAGGCTTTGGAACCAATTACCCAATGGTATAAGAGAACCCCCTAGCTTAATGGTTTTAAAATATATACGTGTATGTTGGAGTTTATGAAGCAGTAAAACACCAACGATTTTGAAAAATTTGAAGGAGCCTTCTTCCCTCCGCTGTTGGGCGGACCTGATCCATCTACTGCCACTCGGTTCTATCTTGTTAAGAGCCACACATTTGTTCTAGTACTCGTACATAAAAAAAAACATATGACAACTCGTATAAGATGATGTTATTCAGGTTCAAGATTATTCAACGATTTTAATTTGATGTCACGTCTGAGGTATACTTGAAAATAATAAAAGAAATAAAAAACATCAAGGAAATTTTTAAGACATGTCGAGTTTGTTTGTGCAAATAAAAAAAAATGGAAAAAAGATCGATTAAATAGTATGTACGTATATGCAGTTAACACGGAGGATTAATATACGTAACTACAATGCCCAAAAAATAGACAATAATTTTTAAAGTATATTTTAAATATACCTAAGTACTCATTTAAATGTTTATAGAATTTTTTAGTACCTTTCTTCTTCTTACGTTTTTGGTATTGCTATATTCTTGTTTTCATTTTTTCCTCTTTTTTCTCTCTTACGGCTTTTCACCCAAAAAGGATGTTGCAGTCGCATTATTTTTTACTTTGTCGTATAATTAATTGTCATTAGCGTTAGAATCAATTAATTTGATACTCTTGTGGAGGGTTTAGTGTTGGTCACAACCCACTTGTTTATCAATAATTCCACTGATCGTAAAAACACCAACTTAGAATACATTTTTAATATAGAAGAAACCGGGAAATGGCACATCCGCAGGACTTGCGACCTGTCAACGGCTCACTCAAAGAGAATATAACCTTACGGATAGGCTCATTATTAACACATTTATAAATGATGTATGTATCATTTGTCTATGGTTAACATCTTAATTAACCCGGTAATTAATTGTGTACTTAACTGTAAAAGATATTTTATCTATAAAATATAGTTGAACAAATCATAACCAAAAAATCTTTAAAAAACTAAGAATATCGTTTAAATAGAAACAAAATGTAATACGTTAGTACACATAATATTATTCAATCAATAAAAAATGCACCTAAATAATATGTGCCTTTATTTATACATAGGGTATTTTACCTAAAGTAAAATGTCAAAAATGTATACCTACGTAATGTACCTACATAAAAAAAGGTAGGTACTTAACAAAAAATATCTCTTTAATATTATGTTTATGTTCACATTTTCAAAACAAAGATTTCGATAAGTTTAGGCTAAAAGACTTAAAAACATATAATTATTAGTTTTAAACAAAATATAACAAAAAATATTAAAAACGTTTCCAACAAAAAATGATATACAAAAAATGCCCAAATGTTCGTACGCTGTCAACGTACTACTAACCTCAAAAGGTATGTCACAAATTCATAACGAAATCGGTAAATATCGTGTACTTACTCATTGTTTTTGATTTATTTTGTAATCCCAGGAAATTAAAATAATATAATACTTATATTATTTTTAATCTCGACAATATCACATGCAGAAAACACGAAGCACAAACGTCAAAACATCGAGAAGTCAAAACACTTTATGAAATCGGAATGAAAGAACAAATGAACGGGAAACGATAACAAAACATGTCAGATATATCGAGACTGGTTTCGCGTCATCTCGCGAGCGTGTATCTGACAAGGACAACAAGATGTTCACAGCTTTACATAAATATCATTTTACTTTTTCTCGTTTTTATTATTTTTATTTATAAACCAACATTATGAAAACATAACATATAAAAATGGAAATTCGTATATTAGTATTACTTATTATATGATGATTACATTATGCTGTCTAAAGTTTCACTATACCCGTGATTAACTTTTACATTTTGTTTAAATTCGTTCTATTTATTTGGTCTTTGGCATTTTAATAACCATTACCTATTGTATATTTTATTGCGTTAACAAGTCATAAAGTTAACATCGCTCTAAAAAATAACATGTATATTTGATGGCATAATATGGGCATAATATATTTACAATGAGCAGGATTCAGCTCGTTGTATATTTTTATGATTCACAGTTTTAAAATCCAGTGGGAATTTAATTCCGGTTACGACGTACAGATGGCGCTAAAACAAAGTAGATGTCGGTAAAACAGGCAACATCTGATGATACGTATTATTCCAACTTTCAATATGCATAGAAAAGAGATAGTAGGTATACCTATTCAATTTTTTTAAACTCTCGGAGGACAGAAAAAAGCAGTTGACATCAAATCAAAATCAAGAAAATCTGCTCTCAGAGAACACTGAAAAGTGGATGTCTGTAAAAAGTATTTGTTCTTGTGAGGATATTTAGAATTTTTTATAGATAATTATGTGAACAGTAATGGCGCCTGCAATAAAATATATAGGCGATATGTATAAGGTATTGCATTAATCAAAAATAGGAGTAATGTATTTATTACTAAATTTTGTGATATTGGGCACCTCAACAGTTTAACTGTCGGGAGTTAATTTTTGTAATCTTCTAAAATTCCATGGAATTGTTATGTTATGATAGAAAACCCAGAACACTATTTAAGGGTGAAGATCCATCAAAATAATAATAATGATGAAAAATTATTGTAGAACGTTCGTGTGCTTTTTACTTATGTAAATCGTTCTAGGGCGTTATTGACTTGTAGGTATTTACATAAAATATTTTTTAATGTCATACTAACATTTAAATTAAGGATTAAATTTCAGACAGAATGGTTGTAAATCAAATATTACAGTAAAACATTATAATTAATCCACGGAACCACAAAATAAACAATATTAATTACTATAGTTTAAATACTCGGCGGATATTTTGTGGTTGTTCATATTAACCGTTTTGGCATGTGAATTTTGCCCTAAACCATGTCGCATAGTGACTCAAAATATAGTGTTTTAGGGCAAAATTCACATGCCAAAACGGTTAATATTATTTACGCCTGTTTGATACAAACACTGTATGCTATACATATAAAGTTATATCAGGAGGTTTTCTATAAAATAATAATCTAATACAAAATCCAAAGAGATTCATCGCTACACATCGCATCACGCATATTTTTGTAAAGTTTTATGTTTCTTTATTCTATTATTCCCATTTTACGTGGTTGACATTTCCTTAGTAAAACTGAAAAATGTTGCATATAAGTTAAAGAGAGTAGAGATTTTAATTATTTGAGATTTTATATATGATTTTGAATTAAGTAATCCCATTCAGCAGTAGGCATATTTTAATTGTTATATTGATAAAATAAATAAACAAAAATATATGGATAATTCAGGCGTTCGGTTCTTTTTGAATTAACAGATAGGGACACGGCGTGATTGAATAATGATTTAAGCATATCAAAACGCTCCTTTTTCGGAAACCTTACCAGGGTCAAAATGAGACAAATGTATCAAATTCCAACGTCCCTGACATGAAACATTCACGTAAATGACAAAATATTTCAGTTTATTATTAATTTACTTATTTTACAATTCGTCAACATATTCATCAAATATTGTCAAAGACAAAGGTATTATACACATTAACACTATAAAAAATATTTCAGTTTATTGTTAATTTAGATACTTGTTTTACAATTCGTCAACATATTCATCAAATATTGTCAAAGACATAGGTATTATACACATTAACACTATAAAAAATATTTCAGTTTATTATTAATTTAGGTACTTGTTTTACAATTCGTCAACATATTCATCAAATATTGTTAAAGACAAAGGTATTATACACATTAACACTATAAAAAATATTTCAGTTTATCGTTAATTTAGATACTTGTTTTACAATTCGTCAACATATTCATCAAATATTGTCAAAGACATAGGTATTATACACATTAACACTATAAACAATATAACATTATTACCCTAGACTACAGTGCAAACACTCGTGTGTAAAGGAGACAATAATAATTCATATCAAAGGAATGAAAGAATTTAACCTACAGAATTATTATTATAATTAATATTTAAAATGTTTATTTTTTTTTACTCTCCACACAATGGAATAGTGGATAGTCACAAATTTACAATTTTTAAGTATAATTTTTTACATCAATTTCTCAATGGGTATCATGTAGAGAGTGCACACTATGAGTTTTGTCGTGATGTGTTTGTATGTATTATGTATGGCGTACGCCGTACTGATTATCCTTTTTGTATCCTCTCTACATACAGCCCAAACTATAAGTCTGATCGACTTCATATTTACGTCATATGTGTAAAGTGCATAGACATAGAGTTGGTTAGTTTTCCATAGACAACTTTTAATTTCTTCTCTATGGATTCATAATTTACGTTGTTTTTTTTTTGTGTTCGCTCGGCAGCCCAAACTATAAGTCCGATTGACATTATATTGATTTCATATATGTAAAGTCCATAAACTTAGAACTGATTAGTTTTCCATAGATATCCGTTTATTTCTTCTCTATGATTGCATCTGTTCAATTTTCCAAAATGCTCTCACGCATGAGAGCATTTTGAAAAATCCATCCAACCCAATTTTCCAGGCCGTGCAATCACGGCCTGGAAAATCGAGGTATTAAAAATACTCTTTGAAATTTTGATACAATCAAAATACACTCATCAAAAATGTATTCAAGGATTGTCAAAATTTTAAGAAAACGAGTGTTCATATTTTCTTTTAATAATCATTAATATAATCAGTCAAGCAATCAGTTTTAAATAATCATTTATAAAATTAATCACCGTCAATTTACAGAGTACCCAAATATTTAAAATGTTAGCTAATAAGAACTTAATTCGTCAGATTTTCAATTAAGCAAGCTTACTAACACAAAAACACGAAAAGAGTTATTATAAAATGTTGAATGCACATATAGTGTTGTGCAAAACTGTAATGTATTACACAGTAATTTATTGACCTTTTATTTTTATCCATTACTCTCCACACGTGACGTGACTTAAAGCGCGAATTTCCCATGTCTAATATGTATTTGAAGTAGCACATTTTTTATAAATATTATTCTCGGCTCTTTTTATAAATATTTTTTATGCTGGTCGAAGGTAACTAGGGCCTGTTTGTGCAGGCCCTATCCTCATTTCTTAAAGCCCTTGTGTACCATGGGTATATGGATCTACACAAAATGCACGCTAAATTACCTTCTAATGTATGAAACACCAAAAAATATTTTATATCAACTTATATGCGACATACAACATTTTTTTGTGAAGAAAAGGTAAAATATAGAGTTTTTTTTAAATAGCAAGAAAAGTAATTAAAACATCATTATTTTAAAAACTCAGCCGGTATGCCCGGTAGATTTTTATATTCTCTTTCGATTACAGTAAAAACTACTTCATCGGCCTTGTAGTTTTTTAGTTACAATGAAAAATGTAATAGGGTTTTACTAAAACTAATTTTACAAGAAAAGTATAAAACAAATTCAAATTGCAAATAATACTCATGCAAACGGATAAAGATGTACATAAAAAATGTTCTTTATTTCAAAAAAGTTTCCTTTGTGGGTACTGGGGAAATTACGTTCAAAATATACTATATAGCCTCGTTTCGTCATAGGGACTATTTCTGCCATGGCCATGTCTCTCTAGCATATGCATTATTAGATCTCCTTTGTGCGTAATTTTTTTTATTTTTAAATGCATGTCTTAAATTGATCATTAAATAACAGCTTTGGAATCCTACCTTTTATTACAGTATATAAAAACATATCACACCATAGTGAGATTTATTTTAATAATACTTAATAATCAAATTAACATAGGTATGTTTATGTCTTGAAATATAAATAATAACATTATGTAATAAAATAATT
This sequence comes from Molanna angustata, assembly GCA_963576475.1. NCBI lineage: Eukaryota > Metazoa > Arthropoda > Insecta > Trichoptera > Molannidae > Molanna > Molanna angustata. The sequence goes on along the minus strand of OY754978.1, from coordinate 25,969,630 downwards.
ATCAATATCGTCACGAAAACTCTTTTAGCTCCTCGCTACGCCAAGGGGATTATAGTGAGGAGTTATGTTTTTGCAATTTTTAAGTTAATTATTTTATTGCAAATAATCAACAAGTATCATGCTGAGATTGTGTTATAAAAGTTTCATCAAAATGTATCTGTGTATGTGTGCTGTGAACTATGTGTTATATACGGCGTTTTTATTTTACATTGTCAATTATAGACTAAAATACTCGTTAGATTTATTTCAAATTATGTAAATTTGTAAATCTAATACGACTCGCTTAGACCCAATTAGATTTTGAAGACTATCTGAATAGTGCCTGTATTTTTTATGATAAATTTATGTGTTTAATTGCCTATATTTCCACTGTTTTGAAAAATATCGAAAAAAGCCGAAACACCCCAACTAGAAAATTTTATTTTCTATGTAAAATATGAACATTGTAGTAGTAGGTACATCCTCGAACTTTTTTTTAACAATTTTTATAAAATTGAATTTACTGACGATATTGTTTCATACAATTTGTAAGGCAGTATTCATTCGTCCTTTTCCTCATGACTGAGGATAGCGGCTGTAGTCTGTCGCCACACGTATGGCCCGCCTCCATGCCAATCTGTTTTGAGCTGAACGCAGAGCACCAGTCACCGAAGACCCCATTGTGGACCTAACCAAATCTCCATCTGGTCGGTGAGCGACCACGAGATCTCCGTCCCTCCACGCTGCCTATCACAACAAGCTTCTCGAGGCAGTCTGGTTCCCTTCTGGCAATGTGTCCAAAGAATTGAAGGATACGTCTGTAACATATCGTCGATAAACGATCCTCGATCCTTAGCTCGTCTAGAATTGACACATTGGTTCTTCTGGCTGTCCATGGGATGCGCAGCATACGCCTCCAGCACCACATTTCGAAAGCATCGATCCTCTTTCGCTCTGACTCCCTAAGTGTCCATGTTTCCACACCATACAGGAACATCGGGAATATCAGAGCCCTGATGAGTCTAGCCTTCGTGTTTTTCGTAATGGTCCTGTCCTTCCATACTCTTGTGAGCTTTCCCAGTGCTCCCTTTGCCATGGCGATGCGTCTTTTTACTTCCGCTTCACAACCACCGGTGTCACATATGTTGGAACCCAGATATGTGAAGTCATGTACTATCTCAAGATGGTTTAGAGAGTTTATTGGGGGAAGTTTACATGCTCTATCAATCACCATCAGTTTGGTTTTGCATTGGTTTATGATCAGACCGAGTGATAAACTTTCCCTCTCAACACGATCCAAAAGTTGTTTCATATCGGTCTCGTTTGTGGCTACTAGAGTTGTGTCGTCTGCGAAGCGTAAGTTGGAGATTTTTCTTGCCATATCCAGACCATCCAGAGCTTTCCTCATTATATACTCTCCGTATATGTTAAAAAGAGCAGGTGACAGTATACATCCCTGGCGGACACCCTTCTGGACTGAGAAGGTAGCGGACAAGGCGCTCCGTACATTCCTGGCGCTCCGTAGCGGCCGGGCGCATCCCGTTGCGCTCCGTGGAATTCTAGTTTTACGCTAAATATTGTAAACATTTTATTTCCAAATTTAGTCCTATAGATAAGTGTTATAATAACAATTAGTGCTCTGTGATAATAACTTTCAAAATATGTGTATATATGTCATTTAAATAAAAATTACGTTAAAATCATCTTGTGTTTTAAAAATCAGTTCAGTTTTGGTATTTCAGTGATAAAACTTTACACAGAGTGAGATGGTATAGTGTATGTTTCGGTGTCATGTGTAATTTATTGCTTCCAAATGTTGTCAGTTCAATACATCGATATAGTAGTGATTTTTTGTTAAGCCTCAGTGACCACTCTAGACAAATTAGTCCCACACTCATACTATTGCACTCTTTAGCCACACATGGCATTCTTAGAACTACGCACAAAAAAACGCACCGGGGTTGTAGAGGAGGTCGGCGTGTGAAAAAAATACTCATAAATAAATTAGACGACGCATCTGCAAAGAACAATATCACTAACGGTCGTCATAGTGTGTTTGCTTCTCAAATAACCATAGGAATGCTCGTTCAATCAACAACAAAGTGGATGATATCGATGAATTGTTTGCTTCAAAACGTTTAGATATCCTAGCTCTATCAGAGACCTGGCATGAGGACAGCAATGCCACCAGTCTGAAACTACTAGCAGCAAATGGTTACAAAATAGTTGAAAAGGCCCGGGAAATTACTCCAAACCAGGAATCTAACATCAACTTTGTAAACCATGGCGGAGTAGCTATACTAGCCAAACAAAACTTCATGTTGAATCCCGTTGTCCCTCGTAAATTTCAGACCTTTGAAATAATAGGTACCAAAATTAAACAAAACAGCTCAGAACTCATCATATTCTCTGTCTACCGCCCGGGATCAGATCCCCTTAGTTCAAAATTCTTTGAGGAATTCAACACCTTGATACAACAAATATCATCATACTCGTGTCCTGTCTTACTTGCTGGTGATCTTAATATAAGATTGGAAAAATATCGGGACCAATCTACTGTTAAATTCAATAAAATCTGCAAAGAACATTTATTCAAACAGTTAGTTAACGAGCCAACTCATGATGCGGGAGGAACTCTGGATGTCGTCGTATTAAGGGAGAATGTCTCTCCAATTTCTCTACGAGTGGAAGATATTGGTCTATCGGACCATTCCTTAATAAGTCTTACTCTAGATTTTTCCCCTTCTCCGCTTATTTACAAGGAAATAGTTAGCAGAAACTGGAACCAGCTAGATATAATTGAATTTAAAAAGCTGCTTACAAATTCAAACCTTAACCTTAACGGGATCTTGCCTTCGATTGATGTACATGATGCAGTAGAAAATTACTGCACCATAATTACTGATATCCTCGATACTCTGGTGCCAAAAACGACGAAAGTTTGCAGGCAAAGAAAACCAGGAGCACATATCTGGTTTGATGAAGAGTGCAAACAACTTAAGAAGAGTACCAGAAAATTTGAAAGAATTTTCAGGAACTCGAAAGATTCACTGCACCGCCAGAAATGGAAAGACTCTCTTTTCAAATACAGAGATGAAATAAAAAGGAAGAAAGCCTCTTATTGGAACAAAAAACTTGAATCCAATAAGAATGATCCGAAATTGTTATGGCAGGATATGCACCGCATTTGCGGAGAAGCACAGAAATCAGCTGATTCATCACTTAATGCTGAAGAACTTGCCAATAAATTCAAAACAAAAGTGGAAAATATAAGATCTGAGGCAGAACTCCTAGATTCCAACCAAGGCTCATCCAATAATTCTCAGACTTCCCGACACACTAGAATATTAAATAATTTTCAAAAAGTAGATGCTGTGTCTCTTAAAAAAATCATAATCTCTCAACCAAATAAACAATGTATCTTAGATCCGTTACCAACTTGGTTACTAAAAAGCTGTGTAAATGAACTTTTAAACTACATTTTATATATTATTAATCAATCAATAGAGTTAAGAGTAGTTCCTAATTTGTTAAAACAATCGATTATCACACCGATTTTGAAAAAGAATAATCTGGATCCGAATTCCACGGAAAACTATCGTCCGATCTCGAATATACCGTTTTTGTCAAAAATTTTAGAAAAAGTTATATCCTCTCAACTGACCAACTTCTTGGATTCTGATAAGTTTCTGGCCAGAAATCAATCTGCCTATAGAAAATTCCACTCTACGGAAACGGCCACAGTAAGAATTTTGTCTGACTTAATCATTCAAGCTGAATCAGGTAAGATTACCCTAATTTCATTTTTAGACATGAGCGCTGCTTTCGATACTGTAGACCATAATATTCTCTTTTCTAAACTTAGACATGAATTTGGCTTGGGTAATGACTGCATTGCATGGCTGTCTTCCTACTTAGTAGACCGTAAATACAAAGTTGTATTTAAAGATAGTACCACAAATAATATTACCTCCTTATACGGGGTCCCACAAGGTTCTGTACTTGGACCAATTCTCTTTAATTTATATACCAATCAGTTGGAAAATCTTGTTCAAAATCTTGGTTTCAACACACATGCCTATGCAGATGACCGCATACTGTTCAAGTCCTGTTCACCTGAATTTAAATATCATTTAACACACGAGGTATCCACATGCATAAATCAGATATCCACCTGGATGTGTAAGAACAAGCTAAAACTGAACCCAACAAAAACTGAGTTCCTTTGACTTGCCTCACCTCGCAGGCAACAATACATAAATAATGACCCCATTGTAATTCAAAATGTCGAAATTACTCCTTCTAACTGCGTAAAATTTCTTGGTATACATATCGACAGTGCACTCTTTATGGATAAACACATTTCTTCCATAGTCAGACAAAGTTGTTACTTTCTCAGACAACTTAGACCTATTCGAAGGTGTCTCTCGACAAATGCTGCTAAGGTCCTTATAAATTCTTTAATAGTTTCCCGTGTAGATTATTGTAACGCCATATTAGCACACCTACCGCAATACCAAATCCATAGAATACAACTCATCCTCAATGCAGCAGCCCGTTATATTTACCAGATTGATCGTTTCTCGCATATCTCACCAACACTTCACAAACTTCATTGGCTGAAGAGCCCAGAACGTATAGAATTTAAAACATGTCTCCTTGTCTTTAAAGCACTCAATAGCATGGCCCCGGAATATATATCGGAACTTTGTGTTCCATTTTCACCTAACAATAAACAAAGTACGCTAAGATCAATGACCCAATCCAATAAAAAACTAGTAGAAACCAATCTCACAAATAAGCCAAATTACCTATATCGATCTTTTGGCGTTTCTGGACCAAAGTCATGGAACAATCTTCCAATGGATATAAGATGTGCCGAAAATATCAATGAATTCAAGAAGAAATTAAAAACTCATCTTTTCCGCAAGTCGTATCCAGATTGTCCTTCATCCGTTCAATAATATTATGTATACTAAATATTATGCCAGTTTACTTTGAATCGACTTTATAATTAATTCTTAGAATTTTTTATAATTAATTTCATCTGGATTATGTAACAAGATTAATTTGTGATTTCTAGGTATTTTTTTAAGTTTTATATTTCACCATTTTCAATGTGTTAGCCATAGGACTAATTTTAACTTAATTTTAACTTATTGTATTTTTTTAAGTTTTATGTTTCACCATTTTCAATGTGTTAGCTATAGGACTAATTTTAAATTATTTTTTGCAAACTGAAAGCGCCCTTGAGGTGACCACGGTTGTCACTAAACGGCGCTTTATAAATTGTCCTTATTATTATTATTATAAGGCATTATTTAATCTTATTGAGGCAGAACTATTTGCATACAAGTTTTTTAGGATATGTATAAGATGCTTAGGGACTCCCATCTCATCCAACACCATCCACAGCTTACTCCATCTGACTTTCATCGACTATAGCTTTGCTATAGTCGATGAAACATAGAATAACTGGTGCATTGAACTCCCTACTCTTCTCCATTATCTGTCGCACATTCAGGATCTGTTCTCTTGTTCCCCTTCCACTCACAAAGCCAGTCTGTTCAGGTGGTATTTGCCAGTCAAGATAGTGTTTCAGTCTTTTATTCAAAATGTGTAATGGAACTTTGCTGGAGTGTGATATAAGAGCAATCATTCTGTAATTGTCACATTTGGCAGGTGATCCTTTTTTGTGTAGTGGAACAAAAACAGACTCCGTCCAATCCTTCGGTCAGATACCAGTTTTCCAGACCTTGTTACATAACAAGTGCAATAGATGTATGCCTCTGTCACCCAAACATGAGAGGATTTCTGCGTCAATTCCTTCTTTGCCTGGAGCCTTATTCAGTTTCAGATGTTGTAAAGCATGTTCAACTTCGGACAGAAGGATATCGGGTTCAAGTTAAATGTCCTCTCCAGGTGGTTGTAAAACGACAGCATTGGAATCATCACTCTTGTATAGATCTGAACAGTATTCCCTCCAGCGGTCGAGAGCTTCGATGAGTTCGTATATAGGGTCCCCGTTTTTATCTTCCACTACGTATGTTTTACATTTAGATTCGTGTGTCAGTTCCTTTAGTTTGCGATATAGATCCTTTGTTTCATTTCTGTAAGAGTGAGTTTCTAAATCTGCACATATACTATTTATATAGCTATTTTTATCTTGTCTGCACTTTTTCTGAATTTCTTTACCCAGCTCACTGTATGCATCAATCTCCAGTTGTGAATTGAGACCATGTAGTTTCAGAATTTTCCTGTCATCTATCAGCTGCCATGTCTCATCAGTTATCCATTTTTTCCTATTTCGCTGTGGCTGTGTTTGTGAGTTCTTTATTTCATCTATCACTTCATGGATTGTCAGTTTTAAAATATTCCACAGTGTTTCAGTGTCGTCAATATATGTGTTATGAATGAAGTTTTGGTGTTTTGAGATTTTGTCTTTGAATAGAACTAAAGCCTTATACACTACACAGTAAGGCAGTAACTACACAATATCTCAATCAATTGTGTGATACCTATAACTTAATCTACAAACATACATCATGCTGTTTTCATATTCTTAGTAGGTATGTTTATATAGAATAGGTACAAAATATCTTAAAATATTTATTAATTTGTGTTTAAGTGTTTATAGTTTGGTAATATTTTTCAATTATGCATACTATCGCCATCGACAGATAAATCTCAAGTTTTACATGCAACTAGTGATAGTTAAATTGTATTTTAGAATTATTAATTGCAATCACATAATATCAAAATGACAAGATCCCTGCTTGAAACCTTCAGATAGGGTCAAACGAATCGGGGAATACCAGTAATAATAATTCTGGCCATCTCAATTTGTCCAAACGGATCTTAGACTTTAAATCAACATACAATGTTGATGTTGAATAATAATTATATTTTTATCTAGAATTGTAAATAAGAAAATTACGCTGAGAAGAATGCTAATTGTTACTAAAATGGCATGCAGTTTAAAATAAATACACCGAGAGTTATAGCAAATATCAACCTACATTATTTACCTACAGGATGTTTATTTTTTTAAAACTTAAGTTGTGGCTTCGACGTAACTGCCGCTAACATATAACTCTTCATTGCTTAATTATATATTACAATAATCATACATACATACATACATACCATCACGCCATGTCCCTTACGGGGTAGGCAGAGAGAACCGAACGCCACTTACTTCTATCTTCACATACATTTATCGCCTCGACAACATTCATACATCGTCTTATACATGTTCGTCTGTTGTTCACGCTTCTAACATTTCCGTCTTTCAAAATACCGTTCACATGGACGTGCCATCCCTTCCTTGGGCGGCCCCGACCTCTCATTCCATTCCTGTCCGCAATGTATATTTTCTTCGTCAGGCGTTCCTCATTCATTCTCCCCATGTGGCCAAACCATCTCAATGTGTTCACTTTCATTCTATTTATAACATCTTTCTTTATCCTACATTCTTTCCTTATGTCCTCATTTCTGACCCTATCATACATCGTTCTATTACAGATTCTTCTTAGCGATCTCATTTCAACTGCATTTATTCTACTTTCGTGCGACTTCTGCCATTTCCAGGTTTCACTTGCATACGTCAAGGTTGGCACTAAGATAGCATTATGAATGGCAACTTTAGCATCCTTTGATATATTGCGGTCATTCATAACTGGTTTCAGTTTTCAGTGCTCCATTCACTCTGTTTCCTGCCATAAATCTTCTTTCGATCTCCTTATCAATCCGTCCATTCCGTTGAAACACGCTTCCCAGATATACATACCTATTCGTCGACTTACTCGAGCCATTCGTTCTCTACTTTTATTAGGCACGCTGTTCTGCTTTCACTCTTCTCAAACACCATAACCTTTGATTTGCTGGCATTCATCCTCAGTCCATTCTCAATGCATCCTTCATATACCATACATACAAGATACTGTGGATCTTACATACTTTCTGCTAACAGAACTTTATCGTCTGCATACATCAAATCTCGCACTATAACAGTACTCAATTTCAGGCCCTTGCTTTCATCCTTAAGGGCTCTTATGCAGAAATCAATGTACAAGTTGAAGAGCCATGGAGACAGCACGCACCCTTGTCTAACGCCATTATTTATAGAGAACCACGTTGTCACTGTGTCGTTGACACGAACACATGCTTTGCTGTTCTCATACAATTACGTGATTGCGCGTATCAGCTTGCTCTTTACTCCATACACCGCTAGTATATCCCATAATTTTTCTCTAACTACTTTATCATAAGCCTTTTCTAGGTCTATAAATGCACAAAAAAATTTCTGGTTTTTTTCCAGAACCTTTTCTGTGACCGTACGCAGAGAAAAAATTTGGTCAATACATCCTCTGCCGCCCACAAACGCACCTTGGACATCCCATATCTTGCTTTCTGTAATCTTTCGCACTCTTTGATCTAGAATATAATAATCATATACTCTTTAAACGCTAATAACCAGGAATCATTAGGGTTGATAAGTAATATAGCATCCTCCTAAGAGGCTAAAGGTCGCAGTATACGTAACGTGTTTTAACCCGTCCGGAACGGGACGACATTTTCAAGAAAATCCCTTGGATGCCACGTCGCCGTCCCGTCCGTGCACCCGTGACGTATGCTCTTTCGTGTACATTTTCGATAAAAACGATTAAACAAGGAAAACAAAAATCCTGTTATAAAAACTCTTCTCAGACCTGTCGTAGTGTATGAAGCTGAATGCTGGGTTTTAACAAAAAGAGACGAAAACAGCCTATTGATTTTTTAAAATCCTGAGAAAGATTTTTGGCCCAGTAAATGATTATGAACTTTGGAGGATGGGATATAATCACGAACTACAGGCATTATATTAAAATGAAATCAACATTGTACAAGTCATAAACTGCATAGACTGCAGTAGTTGGGACATGTCAGCCGAATGAATGATGATCGTATCCCCAAAATTGTATTTTATTTTGATATCATATCACCTGGTCCATATGACTGTCTCTAGGGCGACCTCTATAGTTTCTACTCTCCGCAATTCCTTCAGCGATGGTAACAAGCGGAATGGTGAATGCTTGATTTTATGGCCTATCAATTATTTATAGTGGATTGGCTTTAACATCAAGTCGGGAAGAAAATATATGTAATACATACTTAATATTATTTATCACATGGATATCAATTAATATAATATTTTATTAGTCCAATCTAATGGTGGTTGTTTTTTTTTTGTTAAAGATCAGAAATCGAGGAGAAATTATTTAGAATCGAGGTGAATTGAAAATTCAATCAAAATTATTTAAAGTTTTGGCGATAGGATGTACATACGTATATACTCACTAAATTATTATTAGGCGTGCAAATAATTTGCAAAAACACATTTTTAAGTCTTGCGATATTTTATTTTTGATCTTGGTCTAGAATCCTTGGTCGTGGTCTTACAGCGATGTAATATGAAATCTTAATGTTGCGTTTTATGGAAGATCATCACTGAATTCAACGGTATTTCGATTCATTCAAAGTTGGCAACCTCTGAATGCAGATTTATTGGAATCGTGCAATTAATTTTGTGTATTTTGAAGTTTTTTTGATAATTATACCGTTTTAAGTAACTGTTTTATTTTCTTTCTTAACCGATTAAAACCTTAACTTACTTACTTAAACAGCTATTTCTGTCCACTGTTGAACGTAGGCCTCCCCCATATCTCTCCATATATATCTGTCTTGCGCCTTCTGCATCAAATCACCAGCCATTCTTTTTATATCATCAGACCATCGAGTGGGGGGCCTCCCTCTACTTCTTTTATCTTCGCGAGGTATCCATTCCTCTACCCTTATTTTTGTCCATCTCTGGTCTTGAAGCAACGTGCCCCGCAAAAGACCACTTGAGCTTAGCCACTCTTTTGACGACTTCTGTTACTCCTGACCTTCTACGTATCTCCTCATTTCTTATTCGGTCCGATAGTTTAATTTGTAGCATGGCTCTTTCATGTTTTCTTTGTGCTACGCGGAGTTTCCTCGCCGTTTACTTGGTGACTGTAAGCGTCAGCGTTTCTGCTCCATATGTTAGTTGGTACTGGTACACATTGGTCATACATTTAGCGTTTAAGGCTTTACGGAATGTTGCTGTCGAAGAACTTCTTTATGTTACCATACGCTGCCCACCCAAGACCAATTCTCCTCTGAAGCTCAGTGGTCTGGTTATCTCTGAAGAGTAAGATGTTGTGGCCGAGATGCTAATGTATTCATACAAATATATCGATACCTAACGTTACTAACAACAAACAAGAGATAACTAAGGTATTCTAGAATCTTCGATCTTCTAATGTTTGTCTGTGTTATACATTTTATGTATTATGATGTTAATTTTTATATGTTTTATTACATTATCTGGTGTCAACATAAATACTCTACATTAATTATATAACACCCTGTAGTTAGATATATGAAATGAAACTGGTTGCTGATCATTATATCTTTAAATTATTAAATGATTATATCGTTTGTCAAGGATACTAATAGTAGGTAGGTATATTTTTATTGTATTATTATGTGTCTATCTATTATAGGTACTTGATAAATTTTTAGTATGTTTTGTACTTTGATATATTTTCTATGTATTGACATCAAATCAACAAACACACGTTGAAGCATGATATAATTATGGTTCAGCAGTCAGAAAACCTGTCTTTATTAAGTACCTTCAAGACTTAAGGAGTAATAACATTAAGGATTAATTACCATTTATTTATAACTAGTTGCATGTAACACATGATATAAAAACCTGTAGATGGCTATAGTACCTATGTATAATTGAAGAATACGTAGGTACCAAACTATAGACACTTAAACACAAATTAATAAATATATTATCAAATTATGTTTTCTATATAAAACATGTAGGTATGTATGTCAGGATAAGATAGTATGGATGTCAGTCTTTTTTCCTTCCCAGAATATGAAAACAGCATGATGGGTTGCATGTATGCTGGAGATAAAGTAGGTATCAAACTATACTGAGATATTGTGTATTATACATATACTGCTTTACAAATTGTATGAAACGATGTCGTCACTAAATTCAATTTTTATAAAAGTTGTTAAAAAAAATTGAGATGTACTAGTACAATGTTTATATTTTATAGAAAATTAAATTATCTATAGATAACTATAGTTGGGGTGTTTCGGCTTTTTTCAATATTTTTAAAAACTTTGGAAATATTGGCAGTTAAAAACATAAATTTTGATAAAAAAAAAACATTCTTAACAAAAATGTTTGAGAAACTCTAAAAACAAATATGATATTATGCATGAATGTGGACGAGGCGAGGGATGCGTGCCAGGATAGAAAAATGTGGCGTTCGGTTCTCTCTGCCTTCCCCGCAAGGGACATGGCGTGATGGTATGTATGTATGTATGTGTATGTATTTGTTTATATTTATAAAAATTTTCAGCGTTCTAGCTTTTATGATTTTTGAGATATATGAAAAAATAAAGTAAAATTTCAAAAGTTGATAAACTCAGACTGAAACAAAAATTCTGAGTATAAAAGTTTTATGGGCTATATAACTATCTACATATTCTAAAATTTTGGACTCACACACACACACACACACACACACACACACACACACACACACACACACACACACACAAACACACAAACACACAAACACACAAACACACAAACACACAAACACACACACACACACACACAAACACACAAACACACAAACACACAAACACACAAACACACAAACACACAAACACACAAACACACACACACACACACACACACACACACACACACACACACACACACACACACACACACACACACACACACACACACACACACACACACACACACACACACACACACACACACACACACACACACACACACACACACACACACACACACACACACACACACACACACACTCACACGTTCTACTCCGAATTCTGAGTTAATCCATATATGGAACATAATATATGCCACGAAGCCTCTATGTTGGTGTTTTTTGACTTCAAAGTTGCAAAAACCGTGAAAAATATAGACCCTGCATACAAATTTCACGTATTTTGGCTTGATACTTTGTCGATATGTTAAGAGAAATGAATTCTCTTGAACAAATTGACAGTTGATAATCACACTCGATCAAACGATTTTTTTTTGTAAAATATACTATATGTAGTATAATAAACAGCCTACATACTATATGTAGTATAGTATGTAGGCTGTTTACCTTACAATATATTAAACCTTGAAAATCTTGTCTACGGAGAACTCAATGACATTGGTGATCGTGAATTTTATTGAATTTTAGTATTGGTACAAATTTGCGCTTAGTGTTTTATTTTATTTGTGAGATAATCAAATATTACGTCGTAAAAATAACATTTATGTTATTGCTATATGAATGTTTTGACTGAAAACAAAAAAATTTAGGTACATAGTTCGCTGTACTTATTCTTCCATTTATTAAGGTTTGAAAAGCATTGTAGGCTTTTTTAAAGGTATTATTTAGAATGCATAGAAATTACTCGACCACATTATATGAAAAATATTTTTTGCATAATAAAGGATTATTATTTTACATAAACTATAATCTCGGTTTTGATCCGGTAATTTATAATTGTATGTACACTTCACAACGAAGTGTACCTACTCAAATTGTGATACTCTGTGGCTGTGTAGTTGTGAGGCTGTGTTTGTGGAATTGTGAAGCTGTGTGTTTGTGTGGAGTGGAACCCATAGAAATTTCCCGACTATTTTACATGAGTTGATTATTGAAATTAATTATATATTGCTGATGACGTATTGTGTGTGTATATTTTTGAGTTTTCTTGGTATGGTGCCTGTAGATGATAATATTATTGAGGCTATTGTAACTTTTCTTGTTTCCATAGTGATTTTATCTGATCTGCTAACGTTATGTATTTGTCGATTTTTTTGTAAATATTTATTTTGTTGATTTGATATTTTTGGTATTTATATTTCAATTCAAGTAATGTCTGGTCGGTTGTTCAGGTTTGTTCTGTCTGTGATAATGTCTCTATTCCAGTATAATTTGTTGTTGTCGTTTTCTGTTACTGCTGGAGGCGTGTATTAATACCACCAGGGGTGTGTTTCGATGAGTTTGTGTTTGTGGACTACTTACAAATATATGTGTTTGCAGATGTTATCATATTTTATTGTATATTCCGTCGGTGCAAGCGTTGGGCAGCCACCTGTTATGTGTTCTATTGTTTCTTTTTGTGATTTGCATTTTCTATATAATATGTTGTTTGTTATTGTATTGATTGTGTTTTATGATATGTTTATGTATTTTATTGTTTATATGATTTTGTTTTTATGAAAAATAAACAAAATAAAAAACTTATATTGTCTAATCATTTTTTTTATACTGAAATTATTTCTAATTAGTATCTACATACTTTCCCATTTTATATTATTTTTTACAAGTTATTTTTTTTAATGAGGAGTATAAAAATAAGTAAATAAAAAAAAAATTGAGGACATACTTTTCTAAAGTTTCCTTCACGTTGTAATGAAGAATAAAAAAATATTTCACGTTAGTCCGTAGGTTGTTTACAACATTATTACTGCCAGTGTAAAACACATAATGTCAAACGCAGTTGTTTTATACATCAAACAAATAATACAGAATATACATACCAAATCTATTGTGAAACGATATAAATGGTATAACAACTACACTAAATTTGCATGAAATACAAAATTGGGGGAGCAAGAAAGGAGCCTCCACGAAGATTGCACATAGAAACGACTTCAAAAAGCAATCGGGCGCCCCCTGGAAACGGCTGAATGCCGGCTAATCCTTTCACCACCGGAACAACAACAACACCACAGAAAGAAAAAGAAACAAGAATGCAACCAAAACAAAGAAAAAGTCACTTAAAAAGGCCTTTATCAAGGCCAACTATTGCGACAACTTCAATCAATATTGAAGGCCTTTCAACTGACAAGGAGAACCTGCTATCAGATATTTGTAAGAATAACGACTATGACGTGTTAATGCTACAGGAGACACATAGGGGACCTGAAAGTCGAAGACCAGCCATCGATGGTATGATGCTGATCCTGGAACGACCGCATGACAAATATGGCAGTGCTATTTTTGTAAGAAACAACATAACAGTAAAGTCAGCACACTTAACATGCATGGATGACATTGAAATTCTGACGATCGAAATTGATAGATGTACCATCACGTCAGTATACAAACCACCTTTGAAGATTTTTCACTTTGAAGAACCCATTAACTTTAATGCACAATGTATAAGAATTGTCATGGGTGATTTTAATAGTCACAGCACAACATGGGGATATCTCGAAACTGATGAAAGTGGAGAAAAACTTGAAAGCTGGGCTGAAAATCTAAATCTCAAACTGCTCTACGATCCCAAACAACCAGCATCATTCATGAGTGGTAGGTGGCGAAGAGGATACATTCCGGATAACATCTGGGTGAGTGAAAAAATTGGCCAACAGGCAACTAAGGTTGTGCTTCCACCGATACCCAGAACGCAACATAGACCAATTTCATGTGTAATAACGGCAGCAGTTAAACCTGAAATTGTCCCTTTTCAGAGAAGGTTTAATTTCAAGAAAGCAGACTGGAATGGCTACTCTAGGGAGCTCGATTCCATGGTCGAGAGCCTGGATCCTGACCCAAAATCTTATGATGATTTCATTGACCTTGTCAAGAAGGTATCCAGGAAACACATACCTCGTGGATGCAGAACCGAATTTATAGCAGGTCTTAACGAAGACTCTAAGGCACTATTAGAGGTATACCAGAAACTCTATGATGAGAGTCCGTTCTCTGAGGAGACCATCCAAATAGGCGAAATGGTAATGCAAGCAATCTCTCAGTCAAGAACACACCGATGGTGCAAACTATTATCTGATCTTGATATGAAACAAAATAGTAGACGCGCGTGGAAATTGATAAAAAATCTTAATAACGAGCCACAAGCACCACCCTTAGGTCTGAATAACGTAACGCCAGACCAGGTGGCTCACCACCTACTATTGAATGGGAAAACATCAAATCAGAAAAGGATGGAAATACAGCGAGAAAGAGATAGTGAAAATGACATTCTGAATACCGCATTTAGTATTGACGAACTGAACCGTGCTATTAAAGACATGAAGGATAATAAAGCGGCAGGCCTGGATGACATCCGAACGGAGCAGATCAAGCATTTTGGACCAATCACCAGAGATTGGATAGCAAAGATGTTTAACAGGTGTGTAACTACACTACAAATTCCAAAGCTATGGCGGAAATCCAAGGTCGTTGCCTTACTAAAACCAGGCAAAGATTCAACACACCCAAAAAATTTTCGTCCTGTCTCCCTGCTTTGTCACCTCTTTAAGGCTTTCGAAAAGATGATTCTCACACGCATGTTCGGAACAATAGAGAATAAAATAATAAGAGAACAAGCAGGTTTTATGCCAGGCAGGTCATGTTGTAGCCAGATCCTAAACCTCACCCAACATATTGAAGATGGCTTTGATGGAGGTCTGGTTACTGGGGTGGCCTTCATAGATCTATCAGCGGCGTACGATACGGTAAACCATCGGAAACTTTTGTGGAAACTATATAACATCACTAAAGACTTTCACCTGACCAAACTCATAGAATGCTTCCTACAAAACCGAAGATTCTTTGTGACTCTCCAATCTAAGAAAAGCCGCTGGAGGAACCAGAAAAATGGACTGCCGCAGGGCAGTGTGCTGGCACCCATACTTTACAACATATATACTAATGATCAGCCCATAAATCCTCAAACTCGACAGTTCATATATGCAGATGATTCCGCTGTAGCAGCACAGGCCAAAACCTTTGACGAAGTGGAAGGAAGATTGTCAAACTCACTCCGGGAACTGGCAAAGTACTACAAAGAGAACCACCTCAAACCAAATCCATCCAAGACTCAAGTCTGCGCTTTTCACTTGCGCAATAGAGAAGCGGGAAGAAAACTGAGAGTTCGGTGGCAAGGACATGAATTGGAGCACAGCGACGCACCTAAGTATTTAGGCGTTCGCCTTGACCGCTCACTGACATTCAGAGGACACTGTGTAGAGGTCGAGGCCAAGGTATGTTCCCGAAACAACATTATCAGGAAACTTACAAGCACTAAATGGGGAGCAAAACCTCATGTTCTCCGAACCTCGGCCCTAGCACTATGTTTCTCTGCCGCTGAATATGCTGCACCGGTTTGGTACAATTCAGCGCACGCAAAGAGAGTAGATGTGGCAATAAATGAGACAGCCAGAATAATATCTGGCTGTCTAAAACCAACTGCAATTAAAGAAATATATCCAATTGTAGGTATTGCCCCCCCTGAAATCAGACGGCGTGTTGCAGCGGAAACCGAACGGAGCAAGCTTAATTCTGACCCTAGACACCCCATGCATGGATCTCAGACGCGTCAGTGTAGACTGAAGTCAAGGAAGAGTTTCCTGGAGTCGACTTCTCCTGTGGTCGAACCACCCGGGGCCCGAAGGCTGTCATTGTGGCGTGCAGAGAGTGCCAGTCCCACACACTTACCTCCAGCCGAGGAGATGTCAGTGGGACACAAGTTACCATATACAACATGGAGGGCACTCAACAGATTAAGAACAGGCGTCACCCGCTGCTACAGTAACCTCAAAAAATGGGGCTACAGAGAGGAAGATACCTGTGAATGTGGCACAGTGCAGGACAACTCGCACCTTCTCTCATGCCCCTTGATTGGAGTTACATGTGCACATGAAGACACCGTGACAGCGAAGGAAAACGGCATACGGGTGGCCGAGCACTGGAGGTTTCTAATTTGATGGTGTTCCGGACACGGAAAGTAAGTAAGTAAATACAAAATTGTTCAAGTTTATCAAATGAATCAAGCTGAAGATACATTGTCATCGGTAATACATATTCTGAAAGTTTCAGATCTCTAACTTGTCGGGAAGTTATAAAAAAAAATCCAAAATTCCAGTACGAAAAGACAGGTAAAGTTGAATAAAAGAGTGTAAAAACAGTCGCTTTGTTGTACCTATCTTATAGATATTATTTCAAATGACTCACTGTTTACTTCTCTCGTAGATCCGAAACCTCCATTCTCAACTCCATTGACACTGCCTGGTAAATGGACGACTCCAGCATCACTTATCTTGGCGGTGTTTCCATCTAACATTTTTGTCTTTTCACTGATGCATATGACACTCGGTGAGGTGGCTTCGTCAAAGTCAATCACAAAATCACCGTCACCCATCTTGTCCGGGTTCTTAACATCACTATCTGTTGTATTACTAACACTATTCACTCCAAGACTCATGTTCAACACGGTGATTTATTCAGCTGCGACGACACGATCACCAGAGATTTCTTGGTAAATCTTCACGTATATAGCGACCTAGAAATAAAAAGCAGAAAATATTACTCATAGGGACTAATGTTAAAAACCTCAGACGATCCCAGTAAAGCTTGGATGGTCATAGCCAGAGCGCACTTTACACGGACGACTTTTTCAACAGGGTTCAGGTTTTCAACGGATTTTTCAACGCGGTGGGGAAAAAATATAACGCGTTTAGTATCGTTTTTCGTAAAATAGAAATCTGTAAAACTAGGTATTCGTTATCAACGAGTCAACATGGCTACCGTTTGTGTTGTGTTGACTTTGACGTTCGCGATATCTTTTGTTTATTTGGCATCTCTCAACCAGGGAGCAATGTTTTACGCAAAAACAAAAGTGAGGGACAAAAAAGTTATGTCCCAATTCAAGTCAAAATGTAAAATCAAACGAAGAAAACGAGAGAAAGATAAAACACTGTTCAACGAAACGCGGAACAAACGAAAAATAATATGCTGCTATAAAAATAGTATGAGCAAAAAAAAAAAAGAATAATAAAAATAGCACTGATCATAGAAATGATTTCAGATATATTTTTTTGTAGAAATGTAGATTTAATTTTCGATATTGTATTTATTGTAATCTTTTTCTTCTTTGCTCTAGCATTCGTCCCATTTACTTGGGGTCGGCTCTCCTAGTCATCATCCTCCAAATCCTTCTGTCCTCCACGTCCTCCGAACGAAGCCTTGTCTCCTTGAGATCTCTGGTTATTGTCGACATCCAAGTGGTCAATGGTCTACTTGGTCTTCTAGGTCCCACCTCTATGTCCATCGTTCTTTTTATCATATTATCCTGTTGCAGTCTCATAACGTGTCCATACCACCTCAGTCTATTTTCGGTCAATTTTTCACTGAATGGCGATTTGATTGATTTATTGTAATCTATTATGAAAAAAAACTGGTATCACGATTTTTATTAAGAAGTCTGTGTTAATAGATTAAAAATTGATTGATTTATAAACGATAAAACGTTGCAACCACTGCTAACGCGGAGGAGATAAGATGAACACACTCTTACTGATTGGTCTACCAATCCTCCACTTCTTTTCGACAATGATTGTGGCACACACGGATTTACAGTTTTTTTTCTTATTGTTCACACGCACGATGATGAAGTGTATGTACTTTGTATAAAAGTGCAAAACAAAATGCGTGTGGCGGAGCGGGTTGAAGGATAGCAGGATAGCACTGCTGGGTTCAAGGATTACTGGCGGTAGGCGCGGGTCGGATAGTGCTTGCATTAAATAGGTAGTTTTAAACACCTTTATTTGCGTTGACGTTTTGATTCTTTGATATTTGAGATACATTTTTTTTTGATTATGTAGAAAAATTTTAGAACTGTAGATTTAATTTACGATATTTTTAGATTCACATTGTATTTTGTGGTATATGGATTTGCCATACCAATTCACATTTTGTGATATCCTCGGAGACTAAATTAACAGCAATTATTCTTTATTAAAATAAACCACATATTTTTTCCTGTTTAAGAATGATTTTTAAGATCCAAGAATGAAATTTATGCCCCTTGTCAAGTTGGGCCCTCATGCTTCGCGTGACCTCGCTGGTAGGTAGCTACGCCAATGTATACTTTGTAGGTACGGCCTCCTTGGCTATATCACAACTCTGTGCAAACTGCTGGGGTCAGCTGTCCTTATCCTTAAAATATAGGTTCTACATACTATCCTGCACAATGTCACCTAGGCCATGTGTCTGCAGCTGCTAGCGTCTTTGCACAATCCAAGAATTCTTTGGTCCGCCTCTGGATGTAAGTCGAAAAAGATCCATGGAGATTGAATGGTTTACAACATGACTTGATGGTCTGCGTCCAACGTGCCCGTATCATCTTAATTGTCTTTCCTCTATCTTACTTTTAATTTTGTCTTGTATGGTCACTCCAGCTGTCCATCTTAGCATACGCGTTCCAGATGTTTCCAGTTGGCTAGAGTAGGAGTTGTACATTGTCCAGCATTCGGAACCACATAGTGCCGGTCTGACAATTGTCTGGTACATATTTCCTGTCGACATTTCTAGAATTTTTAGACCACAAAAGAGTCGATAATATGATCTAAAATTATGAAGCATGCCGTCATTAACCTTGAATTGAATAATAAGTACAGACCTGGGGGGCAAGTCTGGTCCAATCGGCGAAATCAAAACCCTCGTAACTACCCATATCATGGATATAATAATCATATGGAGTTCTATGACATCTAAAGATATAATAGAACTCCATATAATAATAACTCCATATAATATGGACACAGTTTTTAATTGTGTTTTCAGTCTGGATCCGTGAGACGATAAATATCGTAGGTCTCCAAAATGTGGCAACTTGTTATTGGGTGCTTGTTAGTTGCCCGAGAAGCAGTAAAAATATAAAATATAATTACATCCATGATATGGGTAATCGTGAGGGTTTTAATTTCGCTAGTTGGACCAGACTTGCCCCCCAGGTCATCTGGCGAAATCAAAACCACCCATGTTTACCCATATCATGGATTTCATAATATCTTAAGATATTATACATAATTATATCCGTTTATAGGTAAACATGGATGGTTTTGATTCCGCCTGTTGACAAGACTGAATTATTGCCCCCCTGAATTATTCGCGTCATTTTTTTCATGTTATTTTAATTTAACTCCAATGCATTGGTTGTGTGGATTCACCGGCAGAAATTTGAGTTACAATAATTATTTTTTATAATTATTGTACCTTTCGGTGGATAATTGCTGTGTATTTTTTTACGAAAATGTCATGGAGCCGAAATTCGCAAAAAAGTGCAAAAATCGCGAATAAAATCGGGTTTATCGGAAACGCAAATACCTAATTCAGGTGTCTTATAATAAGTTATTGTTATAGATTATTAACAAATTCAGGTGTCTTATAATATGTTATTGTTATAGATTATTAACAAATTCAGGTGTCTTATAATAAGTTATTGTTATAGTATATTAACAAATTATAATTAAACCCTTTAAATTCTTCGCGTTTACTTTTTTAACACTTGATTACATTTCTTAGAAACGATTATACATATACTTAGTTATTGTTTTCATATTATGTATATTAAATAATTATCATGTGTGTATAATTGTAACCAATAAATGAAATAATTTAATTATATGATTTAACGCCTCGCTGAAGTTCGCGTTTGATAGTTACAAAGATAATTTTGAAGACAATACATTGTAATATAACTTGCGGATTTGTTATTTCACAGTGGAAGTCTGATGGTGCCTACCGATTATAATAATTGGCACTAAACATGATTAGCTATATGTGTGAAGTTTATTGACACTTCACCAACTCAAATTTGTTCATTGACAATTTTGTAAATAATTTAGTTCGCAGCTATCATTTGGAGAACATATTTCTAAATGAAGATACACGCAGGTGTCGTGTTTAATTTTATAAGGCAATGTACACACACATCTGTCTGCATCTGTCGCATCAATGAATGCATTCCATAATAATGAATGCTTTTAATTTGAAATAGGAACTTTTGTTCGTTTTCATGAATGTTGAATAATTCTGTTTGGGCACTCCATAGATTTTCATATAATATAATAGATGGAGTATTTCGTGCAATAAGTGAGCCATGGTATATCGCGCGTTTGACGTTTTGGTTATCAACAAATTGCAGTTTTCCTTACATTTCAACACAACCTAGATAACTGTTCTCGAAATCTTAATGAATGAAGTGTTTTATTCGACAAATAAATTCGAAAACAATTCAAATTAGTCGTTATTCTCTATAGAAAAACGATGCAATCTGCCAATCTAGTTGTCAAAAATCCCACGGAAAAAAGCCTCACTTTGATTCATACAAAATTTGCTAACTACGACATCTAGTATATTATTGTGAAAATATATGGGGCAACATTTTATTCGGCTGATAGTAAGTTGGACTGCTTGCTAGTTTGTATGTCAGATCGACCTACAGCAAATCGTTGCAATGTGCGCACTTGCACACATCTTCATACTGATAAAGAGTAAGACCAAACTATCGGCTGATTAAAAGGTCTGTAGTCTACGAGTGTCCCTATAATATAGTTTTCGTAAAACAACTTGAACCAGTCTCGTGGGTGTGCAGATCGCAAATTTGTGTATTTTTGTTTGGTTGTTATATATACAAACCGCCGCCCTCCACGGCGTGGCGAAAAGGGTAAATAAATTTGATGGAATCTATACCTACCATATATAATCGTCCTTGAGGTGAGATAACTTTTCACTAAAACGACGCTATATAAAACATTCAATTTTATTATTATTTATTATTATAGATATGAAAAAGGATTAATAAAAATAATGATAGAAAATGAAATAAAATAAAATATCCTTGAAACAAGTAAGTACCTACCTAAATATTACGTATCGATTCCATAAATTAAGAAAAAATACTTTAATTCTTACGGCTTAACATCTAGAAAAATCACGTGGGTGCGCAGAAGATTACGTAAGTGTGGAAACCGTCCTTAGGAATATATCGTCCCTCTGCTGACTAACTGTCGTATCTGACATTTTTTGCTAAATCGAGCTAGGACCACCAATGTGTATTTATATATTGTACGCATGTTCTCACTAAAGATCTTGACTGTATCACCTCCGGTTAACTTGGAATAGCTTTGTGATTTCTTGTCTATGAATTACTAAAAATAAAATCTCACTAATAGACCTATGTGTAAATACTATTTTAATATATATAAGAATGATTAATATATATAAGAATACAAATAAAATATTAAAATATATTTACACCGTGTCACTGCACCGTGTGCTGGGAGAGATTAAAATATGCACGGGCAAAACACTAAATACGATTATAATATATATATAAGAATGATTCATAGATATAAGAATACAAATAAAATATTAAAATATATTTACACCGTGTCACTGCACCGTGTGCTGGGAGAGATTAAAATATGCACGCGCAAAAAAACTAAAAACGCTCTCCTGAACAATTTGCATTTTGCAGATACGACTGTTAGTCAGGAGAGGGACGATATGGCTGTAACTTTACTATAGGTAAACGAAAAAAATAAATAAAGAAGATAAAACAATCGTAAAGGTAGATGAAAATTCATTAAATCATGGCATATGATTTGTCGGTAAACGATTCTGTTACGCTTGAGCAAGGAGTTTTTTCCTGTTTTTTTTTTTATTTATTTATTTTCATAAAAGTTTTTCTACAGGCTATCAGTGAGTTTCCCATACAAAAAAGGTCAAGTACATGTTACATTCCTTAGGTTACAGTATTAAAATTATCAGATGTGATACATGTTTTTGATTTAATTACCACTTATCAATGTGTCAAATCAAATTGAAATTAATAAAAATGAAATGAAATTGATAGAAATAATCTCGTAACTCTAAACAATTTCAGCTCATTCAATATCCCGCTTCACAATATTTTTTTTTTCTCATTTGTCGTAAATTGTATGTTAAGCTTTAAAAATTACTTGATATGATGTCCTATTATTATGTACTGTAGTCTACATTTACTTGTTTTTTTTTCATTGTTTTTAATATCACTATGCTCTACTGTACTGTTGGATATCCAAAAAAAAAAAATAAAATTAGTTCATCATCACTTCAACCTTCATTCGTCTAATAATGGAGATGAACCTCTCCCCGAGACCTCTCTATCCAACAATTACATAGTAGGTATGACATGAATATCAGAAAGAAAAAACTCCAAGTGTAGTCTCCATCAATTGGTTCGTTACAAGGTTGAAAAATAATATAGTTGTACCTTATAATTTATAATATTCTAAGAAAAGGTAGGTACACAAATTGTTGTTAAATCATGTTATTATGTAGGTATAACGTAATTTAAATTGAATCATTAATCTTTGTATGCCGAGAATTATCATAAAAATAACTCATATGCTAGACACGAACTTCCTCATAAGTAACTTTTTGATAGTTCATCACGCATGTAATAGGTACAGCCAGTAGCGGAACTGCTCATAGATGCCACAAATCTTGGCTTTCCTATGAATATTATATTAAGAAATCCAAGACCTAATAGGTTTATTTATTTAGTTATTTATTTATTTATTAATTAATTAATTTATTTATTTATTTGTTTATTTATTTATTTATTTGTTTATTTATTTATTTATTTGTTTATTTATTTATTTATTTATTTATTTATTTGTTTATTTATTTATTTATTTATTTATTTATTTATTTATTTATTTATTTATTTATTAATTAATTAATTAATTTATTTATTTATTTATTAATTAATTAATAAATTTATTTATTTATTTATTTATTTATTTATTTGTTTATTTATTTATTTATTTATTTGTTTATTTATTTATTTGTTTATTTATTTATTTATTTATTTATTTATTTATTTATTTATTAATTAATTTATTAATTAATTAATTAATTTATTTATTTATTTATTTATTTATTTATTTATTTATTTATTCATTTATTTATTTATTTATTTATTTATTTATTTATTTATTCATTTATTTATTTAATTATTTATTTATTTATTTATTTATTCATTTATTTATTTATTTATTTATTTATTTATGTATGTCAGGATTGGATAGTAAAGAGGTCAGTCCTTTTTTCCTACCCAGAATATGATAACAAGTTGATGGTACGTATGTATATTTGGAGATTGACTATTTGACTATTGAGAGTCCCTATAAACTATAAAAAAAAACAAATTAAAAATATTGTAATGCATATATTAAAAAAAAAAGGAATTCACGTGAATAGTTTATCAAGTGTATTTCCTGAAAAGGTAAAATATTATGTAAAATATTAATATAACAATTACAGAGACAAACAATGTTAACTTATTATTGATTTATTCTAATCTGTATTCAGGAATTTTATTTTGGGCCTATTAAGACAACTATATCTAGAACTCGTCAAGAAAAATAATGCCGTTGACGCCACCTGCGCACCAATCAATTTTAGTACAGATACATTCAAAATCAAAAAGTATTATCCCGAATGCAGTTCTGTCACTATAGACTCGATGCTCATTTGTTTAGATTGAATCTTGTTAATTCTCCGCATTGCGATTGTGGCATAGATCTATTATTTGGATCGATACAATTTATACCAATTTCATGGTATGATTGACGAAGTGCAGTTTCCACTAAAGATTCGTCACTCTTGCAATTGCCTCAATGCGCGCGCATGATGCTGCATATAAATAAAACAATCTCGTATGAAGCGCTGCGTCCGATCCGTGCGTTAACCCAAAAGAGAAAAAATATGATTCGAAAACCAAAAATAAATTCGACAATAGTTTTTTTTTGAAACGGAATATTGTTCATTTTAAAAAAATAATAAACTCCTTTTTTCCTTTTACAATTTTCAATAGTTTTGAATAGGACGAACGTTTGGTCTGGTGAAGGACTTTTCAACCGACAACATGTTCTTTTTAAAGCAAACCCCTTTTTCTATATACATCTCTGAATCAAAAGCATTAGATAAATAAACAATAGGTATATTAAAACTATTCATCATTGTCAAATAAATTCTCAAAGTCAAAAGAACAAGAATTTGAAGGCGATTCAATGATAAAATAGGAGATAAAAAATATCGCGATAAATAGTCATCAAAAGACTAAAGTCCTTTTTAATTTCAGCCAAAATAGAAAAGCAAAGATTAAAAAGACATTTTGATCATGTTCAGTCAAAACTCGAGATTATAAAACAAAAGTAAAACGGAAAATAAATACATTATTTAAAGTCTGAATCCATAAAAAATTATTTTACACAAAAAAAAAGTTTTTTTTTGTATATTTTTATTTAGCGTTACAAACAGTCACAGCACATTAAATAAGACAATTAAGACCCACATAATCACCAGAAAATGTAACACAAATTTTACAAAACTAATTAACATACATGAATGACGGTGAATCTGTATCAAAAGGATCTTATAAAGGATTAAAAGGGAAGATTAACAATATTACTACATGCCACCACGATGAGAACTCAATTACGTTATAGCGATTGATCATAATATTTACATATTCACATACATACATACATATGTACAAGCAAACGCATACACACATATATACATACATAAGGAAGAAATAAATTGAAAACATCGTTAAATTGCTTTGTAGACATCGCTTAAATACCCCTGAAGACTCATATTTCCACAGTATGTATTCAATTTGAATAAAGCTCTTAATTCAACTGTCGATTCATTAAAGAGAATTTAATTATTTTAATGAATCGACATTATTAAGCCAAGACGCGTGTATGAAGGAACATTTTGTATGGTGTAGTGGACTTTTTGCATGCCAAAAACACCAACTTACAGGCTTAGTAGCATAATATATATTGTTCTGCGTATGGATGAATTCAGAATTTAAAGTAGAACATTTTGTGTGTTTTTTGTGTGTATCTGTGTGTGTGTGTCCCTTATAACTTTTGATCCGCTCAATGTAAAATTTCAGAAAGATATAGGCCTATAAAACTTTTATACATAGAATATCAAATTTTTGTTTCAATCAGGGGTTATTAACATTTGAATTTTTACTTTATTTTTCCATATATCTCAAAAACAATAAAAGCTATAAATTTGTATAAATATAGAAAAATACAAAATCTCAATTTTTTTAGAGTTCCAGAGTTACTCAATTATTTTTTATTAAGAAAAATATTTTTATGAAAAATTTATGTGTTTAACTGCCTATATTTCCAAAGTTTCAAAAATATCGAAAAAAGCCGAAACACTCCCAACTAGATAATTTAATTTTCTATAATAAATATTAATATTGTAGAAGTAAATCTAAATTTTTTTTAACAATTTTTATAAAAATTGAATTTAGTGACGATATTGTTTCATAAAATTTGTAAGGCAGTAAACACTACACAATATCTCACTAAATATTTTGATATCTACTCAATCTACTAACATACATCATTTTCATATTCTGGGTAAGAAAAACAGAATATTACAAATAATTTTCAACACAGATGCGAGGGTGATATAAGGAGCCGCCAAAAGATGTCACATAACACTAGTTCTTAACGAACTACACTGGTTGAAATGTCCAGAACGAGTGGACTATGAGGTATGCCTGATGGTGTTTAAGGCTCTAAACGACTTGACTCCACATTACATTCAAGAACTGTGCCAAAAAAATGTTCTATCAGGAAGACTGTTTACATTGAGATCATCTGGATCACAGAGTATCAACTCTTCAAAAGAATCGGACAAAGTCAATAAGGCGGCATATTATGATTGCGGTTTCGTGTCGTGGTTAATTTCCCCATGACATACGTGGAGGTTAGAGCATTGACACGATTGACACCTTCTGTAGGCCTGTAATTATCCAATGTCGCATGACAGATTGCGACATAGAGTTTTGTAGCATAATTAATACTTGTTAAAAATAATTTTTAATTCTATCTGTTGATTTATTATTAATCTAGAATAAATCCTCTTTTGATTCAACCAATTAAGTCATCGAACAAAATTCAAGAGTAAAAGTTATTTAATACCTATTATTTGATTTCATATGTTAAATAATTGCCGACGGAACCGGTATAGATTCGTATACGAATTTGTGGGTGGTAACCAATATTGACTGTTCCGCCCGAAACGGTGAATCTATTTTTAGCACAAGTTTGATTGACAGCTCGTTTATTACGCAGTTAGTAATTAAAAATGACACATGTTATCGCTATCCTTGTCTGGTGCATGCTTCTCTATAAATCCCTCTTTGTCGTCCAAGGTTAATCCGATTGACTCGTGTAAGAGCGGCCCCATGCTTGATGTCCCCAGTTCGGTAATCTTCGACAGTCTTCGGCCGTTTTCGACAGCGTTAAAGAGGCCTTGGAGTGTGATGTCTCCCACTCGTGTGGGTGACCATATTAAATACATTGCTCGGATTCTGTTGGTACATCCTATTGTAAAGAAAATTGAAGCATGGATTTGCGGATTATGACTGTTTATGAATGTCATTTAAATCATTGTTATATAACTATCTCACTACCGTTAACAACATTATTGAAAAGTGGCAAAAATACTTGATAAGAACACATTTAATGTAGAAATTTTGGCACAACATAGTTATGAAAAAGTTTAACAATGATAAAAGATTAGTATACTATTGTGATTTATGAAGGATTGGTGTCATCTAGTCGTGTTTGTTCAAGTTTTAATTAAGAAATTGTTTTGTATTTTTCCTCGTAATATTGATCTAATGGTTACTGCATTTTACAAAGATGGCATCCCTTGAGGTAGGTTATGTCCTGGATTTCGGACATGCCTTAATTAGATTGTAATTGGTTATATTTGAACCAATGGTGTCACAGGAGGCGCGTCCAAATTCTCGACTTTAATTTCCGGAGAGGTAATTTCACGGCAGTCATAGTTTATCGATCGAAGGGAATTATCCTATTTTAAGAAAACGTTCCGCGATTCGATGTAATAAATAAAAGTCTCTTTGAATATATTTCGCGGCCGCCTCCAGCGGTTGTCTAAAACCGTTGGAGGTGGTATTAATATAAAGCATATTTAGATTAGAATGAGAAAATTTAAAAAATAAAATAAAATAAAAGCGACGCGTATAATTCCTTGTTTTTAAATATTTTTATTTAATGTGTTATTTTCATTCTTGTTTTATTAATTCATTAAAGAAGAAAACTTGAAATTTAAAACATTAATTTACTTTGCCGACGGGAGGTGGTGTTAATATAGAACATACTTTGATTAGAATGAGAAAATTTAAAAAATAAAATAAAATAAAAAGCGACGCGTATAATTCTTTGTTTTAAATATTTTTATTTAATGTGTTATTTTTATTCTTGTTTTATTAATTCGTTAAAGAAGAAAACTTGAAATCTAAAACATTAATTTACTTTGCCGACGGGAGAAGAAAACTTGAAATTTAAACATTAATTTACTTTGCCGACGGTACTAAGAAAAGACATTCTTCCTTGTGATTAAATGATTATTTTCTTTGATGTTGTAACTTAATTAACAACTTAATATTTTTTTTTAAAAAGAGAGAGGAACTTTATAAATTGAACATTGGTGAATTTTAAATATCTTGTGCAAAGACTCATTTTAAGGAAAACAAAATATAAATTGAACATTGGTGAATTTTAAATATCTTGTGCAAAGACTCCTTTTAAGGAAAACAAAATATAAAATTGAACATTGGTGAATTTTAGAAATCTTGTGTATAGACTATTCATTAGGAAAAAAAAGAACGATTAAGATTGAAAAGGGACTTGTAATTATCGCGTTAGGTTTAAAGTTTTGTTTCCGTCCGACGGCCGCGTGTGGAAGAGAATAGAAGACTAATTAGCTTACCTTATACTTTCCAAAGAACTCTAAAGTGGATAGCTATAATTAAGTTTTGAACTTTTGTGATTGAGACATTTTCTACTTTGTTTTAAAGGAAAATAAAAAAAAAGGAAAACTCAGTAATAATATTTTAAATTAATGGACTTCCAAGCGCGTACGAAAAGTGATTTTTCCTGTAAGGACTATATTATGATGTTTAGGTATTTTGTTGAACAAGTGATTTTTCTGTCATTCGAACTCTATAAACAGTTAATACAAAGAAGGAAATAATATAATATTTTCGCTTGAATAAAGGAAAAATAAAATAATAAAATATATATTTTTTTTGTTTGCCGCCGGTCTTTTTATTTGAGAGAAGTCTTAAACGGAAAACAATATAAAAATAAAATCATTGGTTCCTACATTTTTTTCTAAATAACAATAAAGAGTGATATTTGAATTATTTAACATGAAAGTGAAAATTTGTTATTCGTGGCATGTGTCTATTATGGAACCTTTCTCGTAGTTGATACACTGTGTAAATTACTACAACTTTTCTCCTTGTCTGATTTGTGACACAAGTTCCCGAGCGTGAAATGTATTGAAGAAAAAACCATCTGACTGACTATAATAACCAGGTAGGAGTTGATTACGATTAAAGTAACCATCTTAGAGGTCCAAACAATTCTACCGTATTTCTTGCTTGAGAGTGAAATGCTCTAGAAAGGGGATGCAGTGTTGCCAAGTCAATGTTCAACCGAACCTTGAGTTGATATTTTTCTTTCTATCCTGGATTATTCTACGCAAGGAGACTGTGAATTTTAATTGGGAACCTTACCTATGAAATTGAATGTTTATTAAGTAGAAAAGTTACATTCTGGTGATATTTTGTTTCGGTGCGAATATCTATTTAAATCCAATACGCCTCATATATTTAGTGCATTTTTCTTGTCAGTCTGAAGCCAAAGATACCTCAAATTTTGTTGTCTTTATCTCTTGAAATTTATCTTTATGCGATGTTCTTAATTAAAGGATTTTTATAAATTTTATTTTTATTCGATGACCTTAAGTGAAAGATAAACATATACTTTTTTTATTTGTTTTATGTGATGAATTTTATTCGAAAGATTTCTATTTCATATTCATTCCTTTTATGTGATGATCTTAATTGAGTGATTTCTAAATTTATCTTCTCCTTTTAAAAGACAGATCAATTGTCTGTCCTGTTATTGTTATATTTTTTACGAGTACTTTCATACATAAGTGGTTATTACATATATATATTAAATTTTATATATTCAGAGTTATCCTAACTCAGATTTAACATTGTTTTTATTTTAAATTTTGAAATTATTTTTAATTACTCATTCAATTGGAAGTTAAATTTTATATATTCAGAGTTATCCTAACTCAGATTTAGCATTGTTTTTATTTTAAATTCTGAAATTATTTGTTGATTACTCACTTCAATTGGAAGTTAATTTTTATATATTCGGAGTTATCCTAACTCAGATTTAACTTTGTTTATTTCTAAATTCAGAAATTATTTTTAATTACTCATTTCAATTGGAAGTTAAATTTTATATATTCGGAGTTATCCTAACTCAGATTTAACTTTGTTTATTTCTAAATTCCGAAATTATTTTTGATTACTCACTTCATTTGGAAGTTAAATTTTATATATTCAGAGTTATCCTAACACAGATTTAACTTTGTTTTATTTTTAAATTTTGAAATTATTTTTAATCACTCATTTCAATTTAAAGTTAAATTTGATATATTCGGAGTTATCCTAACCCAGATTTAACTTTGTTTATTTCTAAATTCTGTAATTATTTTTAATTACTCATTTCAATTAAAGTTAAATTTTATATATTCGGAGTTATCCTAACTCAGATTTAACTTTGTTTATTTCTAAATTCCGAAATTATTTTTGATTACTCACTTCATTTGGAAGTTAAATTTTATATATTCAGAGTTATCCTAACACAAATTTAACTTGGTTTATTTTTAAATTCTGAAAGTATTATGGATTACTCATTTCAAGTAGAAGTTGAATTTTATATATACAGAGTTATCCTAACACAGATTTAATTTTGGCTTATTTTAGATTCTGAAGTTATTCTATTGATTACTCTTTTCAATTGGAAGTTAATTTGTATGTGTTCAGGGTTGACCCAAATAATTAATATTTTATTTTGGTTTTGATAAGTACCTTATTGTTGGTCTGTTTGTGTTATTTATTGTTTTATATTTCCACGCTCATTGATTTCCATGTTATGTATTCATAGAAAAATACAGAGAATTATACGTGTCTAAGCGCTCTTTTCTTTGAAGTTTTAAGTAGGAGAAAATCCTTGCCCCTATTTATTTTGTTTTTATGTTCCTTTCTGAATCCTGCCTCACAGGATCCCTTTTTAATTTAATTAAAATCTGTTTGAAGGGTTAAAACTAAAATAACCAAAAGGATAATAAAAGAAAAGGAGTCTTTTAAGCAGCCTGAGTTCCTGTGGAACCTCTATGTTTTTTTTAACTTGTCATATTCTACGTATGTAGACACTCAAAAGCCCACGAAAGACATCCAGAAAAACATATGGTAAGGAAGCCTATAAGGTCATAACTTCATTATTCTTGGCTTCGATAATTCCATCTAAATTCTCCCTTTTTATTAATTTTTTTGTTTATATGTAATATTTATAATGTCCTGTTCACGACGTTATCATTACCGGGCCTGTGATTGTGGCGTATCTTACTAAGAGCACCCACAGTCTTAGATATAACGGAGTGGGTGGTGACATTACACTATACATTCTGAAATTTTGAGCTCTATTAATCGAGCGGATCAAAAGTTATAAGGGGGGGACACACATACACAGACACACTAAATGTTCTACTCCGAATTCATATATGGAACATATAAGCTGCGAAGCCTCTTGGTGTTTTTTGACTTTAAAGTTAGAAAAACCGTGAAAACTATAGACCCTAAATACAAATATCGCGAATCTTGGCTTGATACTTTTTCGATATGTTAGAGAAATAAATTCTCTTGAACAAATCGACAAATGGAAAAGATTTTTTTTTTCACATTGAACGTTTTCAGACTGAACCATTCGAACGTTTTCGCCGAGACAACTCAGCATTATCGCGGTCTAAAAGAAAGTATTTTTGTATAATATAATGCCGAATCAGAAATTGAATAGGTATTCGTTTGATACCTATTAATATTATAATAAAAGTATGAGGTTTTCCTATTGTAAATATATAGGTTTTCAAAGATCTATACATTGTTGAATTGGATGCGTACATACTTGAATATAATTCATTTACATGATCTTTACATTGACTATAACACAATGAGTTAGCACATACTGCAATATTATGGTATTGACCTTGACATAACACATAATGTTATAAGTTATAACTTGAACATTGTACAATCTAAATATTATTAAAATCATGAAGGTATGTGATTAAAATAATGTGTGATATAAGGATACAGGGCCGGTTTTACCGTTCGTTCAAACGATGCAGTAGCATCAGGTGCATAGAAATCTGAGGTGCCACATATAAGTATAAGAATCCGAATTATTATAATTAAAAAATTAAAATGTACAGCCTTAAAAAGACACATATTTTTTTACAATATTTGAATCTGTGACTTTATTTAGAACTCCATAATTTAAAATTATGAATACCTATATAAAAAAATATAGTTTTATGCAATGGAAGTTGAGTTTGTGAATAAAAATATTTTTTATTGAAAAATAATAAAAGCTTAATATATTACAAAAAAAAACACTGGTTGTGAGTCACGCCATTTTTAATTTCTAGACTTGACGGCGTGTTTTCAACATTTTCAAGACAAAGCTTCCAACCTATTCATGGTATTGACCTACAGCGTCGAAGTCTCACAGCCATATAACAACACAGACCATACATAACATTTTATCATCCTCTAGGCACCCAGGCGCCATAAATTGTAAATTCGGTCCTGTAAGAATATAATAACAAACGAAAAGGAGTTATTAAGCGATTATTGCAATTCTATTAGAAAGAATTAAGTATTAGGATGTCTTTTTGATTAACGTAAAACATTAATTTATGAAACGAATAAATTTGAGTAAATGTCAACGTGTTTAGCTGCATGTTCGAAATTCAAAGTTCAATTATTTAATATTACATAATATATTTAGAAATGGACTAAAAATATAATATAATTTACGATATCTCAATAAGGTATCATGTATTTTAGAGAGAGTATACTATAAGTTTCTTTATTACGTCTTTAAAAACATATGCTGTTGAACATTTCATTTACATAGGTCATCACAGTGAAATAACTTTAATTTATGTGTTGAAATTGTTTTCCTATTATGATAGGTGTCAATGAATTGATTTATGATTATATTAACCTCTTGGAGAAATGCCCACTTTTGAATCAACTATTGAACTTTAATATAAATAGCAAAAATGTTTTTTTTATCTATTAATGAGATCTGGAAGGCAAGTCTGGTTCGACCGGCGAAATCAAAACCCTAGTGATTATATACCCATATCATGGATATAATTATCGTGTGGAGTTCTATGACATCTAAAGATATTATAGAACTCCATATAATAACTAGTTGCATGTAACACATGAGATCCAACTGTCGATAGCGATAGTATGTATAGTTGAATAATAAGTATCAAACTATAAACCCATAAATACAAATTATTTAATATTTTAAGATATTTGGTTTTCTATACAACACATGTATGTATGTCAAGATAGGATAGCATGGAGGCCAGTCCTTTGATCCTACCTAGAATATGAAAACAGCATGATGGTATGTATGTATGTTTGGAGATTAGTATCAAACTATTAAGTCTTCTTAGATATTGTGTGTAGGCTACTGCCATACAAATTGTATGAAGCAATGTCGTCACTAAATTCAATTTTTATAAAAATTGTTAAAAAAAATTGAGATGTGCTAATACAATTTTAATATTTTTTATAGAAAATTAAATTTTAGAGTTGGGGTGTTTCGGCTTTTTTCGATATTAAAAAATAATATAAATATAGGCAGTTAAACTCATAAATTTACCATAAAAAATATATTTTTCTTAATAAAAAATGTTTGAGAAACCCTGGAATTAAAAAAAAAACTATAACCCCTGACTGAAACAAAAATTCACAATTCTGAGTATAAAAGTTTTGTAGGCCTATAACTATTTATACTTTCTGAAATTTTAGGCTTTGTGAATCCAGCGGATCAAAAGTTATAAGGGGGGGGGACAGACACACACACAGAGACACACAAAACTCACATAAAATGTTCTACTCCGAATTCTGAGTAAATCCATGTAGTGGAACATATATGCTGCGAGGCCTCTAGTTGGTGTTAATAGCATGCAAAAAGTCCACTACGCCATACAAAATGTTCCTTAGTACACGTATCTTGGTTTAATAATGTCGATTCATTCAGAGAATTGAATTCTCATGAACGAATCGACCGTTGGATTATATCCATGATATGGGTAATCGTGAGGGTACGATTTCGCCGATTGAACCAGACTTGCCCCCCTGATCTCTTTGATTATATAAAAACGTAAATCAATAAGTAGTATCAATCGTTGGTTAAAGTGACAGATAAAAACCGCTTATATTCATGGTTGTATGATAGGTAGGTACATATAACTCCACCTTGACCTATACCAATATGAAATTAATTATAGAATGCAACTTTAGATACATAAATATATGTACATACATAACTAAACTGCAGTATTAAATCACTGCAGACTGAATTGAATTTATTTATTGCAGGTTCATAACAAAATATTTTTATGGAAATCGTAGGTTTATTATTTACCATAATAGTATTCATACTTATATATTATATTAACCGATTATTTTACGTTTCAGACACAAAAATGTGTCTTAAATGTTTTATATACAATACAAAATATCTTAAAGTATTTATTAATTTTTGTTTAAGTGTTTATGTTTTGGTATGTATCCTTCAATTATTATGCATACTGTCGCCATCGATAGTTGGATCTCATGTGTTACATGCAACTGGTTTAAGAAAAATATCATTAAAAAGATTCCAATAAAAGGTCAGAGAGCCTTATTTACTCGTATCGTATACTTTATATGTATGATAAATGTATATTTTATTTAAATGTAAAAAATAAATGCACTTTCTTACATAATATCTTAAAAGATCTTTTCCTTTATGTATTCATCACTTAGGAGACGAAAAGCGGCAAGACCAAATGCTTCTTTCACACATTCTGGCAAATCATTAAACAGTTGAAAACCTTTGTAATAATGATATTTGACATTTAAAACGCCCGATATTGCGTTCAGATTAAAACGTCGCTCAAAAGCGTTCAATAAGATTAGTAATAATAATAAATGGATAATTTCTATAGCGCCATTTTTGTGTATCCACCTCAAGGGCTCTTAATAATACCTGGAAAAAATAATCATAAACAAGGAAATAATCACTTAATCACTATACGAGTTTTATAAAAAAAAAATTTTTAACTGTTTTTTAAACACACTTTCACTGAAATTAATGTGAAAAACGTCATATTCTGCAATTTCAGATTTATCCGACACTTGATGTCGAGTGTTATATCCATAACTCTAAGTCAGATACTGTCATATTAGTTGATAACTGATGAAACGCCATAAATTAATAATTTAAAAAAAATCAGAAACTGAAAAATAATAACAACGAAAGGCAAGAATGAAAGAGCTCCTGGATTCAGCCAAGACCCACCCAAGGCAGTCAAGCTTTTGATGATGATCATCTATTTTAACTCGAAAGGAGGCATTCATAGATGCAAAAGCGATGGTCGAATGATGTAGAAATATTTCAACAGAATATCCATCCATTGTTGTATAATTACTGTTATCAGGGTAAAACGAGTAGGTTGTGGCCAACGCTAAACTCTTCACTAACAAGTCATAGTATAAAGTATTCAAATGTTTTATCGAAAATATTTAGCATTTTCAAGAAATAGGTTTGTTAAATTATTTTTTATTTCAATATTTTATTATGAAAACTTGATAACTCTTCAATGCCATTTTATGAAAGTGATGTCACTTTTTACCAATTTGAAAATAAAATTTTCAAATTTTAGGTTTCCTGAGCTTGGAGTCTCTTTAAATCTAATGGGGTCTATGTGAGTATTAGATATACATATTTGCAAAATTTGAAAATAATCGAATTAGTACTTTAGTCTATAATCGATAAAGTAAAATTACACACACACACACACACAGATACATTGTGATGAAACTTTCAGAATACAATATCAGCATGATACGTGTTAATAATCTGCAATAAAAAAATAGCCTTAAAAATGCGAAATCATAACTCCCCACTATATCCCCTTTGGGTTAGTGAGGAGTAAAAGGAAGAGTTTTAGATATTTCACTAATCGAATCACAAATTTTGATGTGAAAAAACGATAAAAAAAATTATCTTAAAGTAATGTACTTTTCTTTTGTTTTTCGTTTTTTTTTGCTGTTGTACATATTTTTATGTTGTCATACTTTGTAGATGGTTGGAAGCTATTGCCCAATGGTAATTAGCCCGATATTATGCAATATAATATTTGTTTATATTATGTACAATAAACACTTGTTAAATTGATTAGTGATGAGTGTAAATGAAAGAAATTATTGGTCTACATTTATCTCAATTCAAAAAGTTTTAGATGCGTTAGCGCACTGGGTTAGTAATCCAGTGATCGCGAGTTCGAATCCTGCCATGACCGATTTCGTTCACCTATAGATCAAGCATTCATGCTTAATTTAGGGAATGTATGAGGATGTTAATGTAATTGTTACATGGTCATATTCATTCTTTAAAAAAAAAATTGTGTAGGTATAGCGTTTATTTTATAAATTTATATTAACTTCTAATATGGCAGTAACATAGGTAAGTCAATGTTGCAAATTTAACAGTCTAGGAAGTAATCATCTGTCAGTGAAAGTATTTAATAGACAAACACTTGAAATCAATTCAACACTTAGCCTCGGTACCTATACACAAATTTAATATATTATTTCCGATTAAAGGCTAGCGTCCATACAGGTGCAGCGGTCGGAGCGCATCAGACGGATTTGTTTTGTGGCAGTGCGTCCACAGAGGTGCACCAATCGGATTGCCGACACAACTGTCATTTGGATTTGTTGACAATTTATATCCAAAATCTTTCAGACATTTTCGCGTGATTGCTGAATGAAAAACATTCTAATCATCCAAAGAATCGAATCTATATTATAGTGGTTTATTTAAATAATAATTTAAACAATTTAAATGAAAATTTTCTTTTAAAAAGGCGATATGATATCACTAAAGAAAATGCATATACAAAAATGACAGATCCGAGCATATTATTATTTCTCCTAGCATTCCGACGATACGATGCGCGCGCTCCGTCCGCTGCCGATCAGTGGACGCACTTGTATGAATTCCTATGCAAAGAATTATAAAATCCGTCTGCTGCTGATCAGTGGACGCACTTGTATGAATTCCTATACAAAGAATTCTAAAATCCGTCTGATGCGCTCCGTCCGCTGCCGATCAGTGGACGCACTGTATGAATTCCTATATAAAGAATTCTAAAATCCGTCTGATGCGCTCCGTCCGCTGCCGATCAGTGGACGCACTGTATGAATTCCTATATAAAGAATTATAAAATCCGTCTGATGCGCTCCGTCCGCTGCCGATCAGTGGACGCACTTGTATGAATTCCTATACAAAGAATTCTAAAATCCGTCTGATGCGCTCCGTCCGCTGCCGATCAGTGGACGCACTTGTATGAATTCCTATACAAAGAATTCTAAAATCCGTCTGATGCGCTCCGTCCGCTGCCGATCAGTGGACGCACTTGTATGAATTCCTATACAAAGAATTCTAAAATCCGTCTGATGCGCTCCGTCCGCTGCCGATCAGTGGACGCACTTGTATGAATTCCTATACAAAGAATTATAAAATCCGTCTGATGCGCTCCGTCCGCTGCCGATCAGTGGACGCACTTGTATGAATTCCTATACAAAGAATTATAAAATCCGTCTGATACGCTCCGTCCGCTGCCGATCAGTGGACGCACTTGTATGAATTCCTATACAAAGAATTCTTAAATCCATTTGATGCGCTCCGTCCGCTGCGTCTATATTGACGCTAGCCTTTAAGACGACATAAATACGAACTAATATAAACATTATTATTGGTTAAGCTCATTGAAATATCTGCAATATGAAGAAGGAAAAAAAACATGAATTCTACAAAACAATTCAAACGTTTTTGGTACCTACTTCTACACTTAAAAAACAGTTTTACCCCTCACTTCACATCATCAAAATAAAATTTATTCATATAGGTATCTAGTTATTAAATAATTTAAGCTTTGGCCCTTTTTATATATATATATTTTTTTATTTTATTTTTATTTAAAATTAAAAGGCATGTTTATTTGTGTTCTTTTTTAATTTTTGTCGCAGATATACCTATATAATGTCGAATTAAATAGTACATACTTTAAAATATTTTACTAGAAGTAAAAAAAAATGTATACGAATACGCCTAAATTAACTACATTTACACGAAATTCACAGTAATAATGCACTAGTCACATAATACACGGTAATAATATGGAAATAAAATAAATTCCACTATGTTATACGTTTACCATCCTTTTTAGCATAGTAATACAAATGAAATCTCTCACATTATTATCACACAATGTATTAAAAATAACAAAAAACACAATATGGTCAAAAATTCAATACTGAAAATTCATTTTCTTGATATTTTTATCACTGATATTTTGTATGATCTTATTAATTATCGTATACAATGTACTTACATGATTCAATAAATAATTATAAATTAAAGATAACATAATACCTTGATTCACAAAACACAATTTATAACACAATCTTCGAAATTTAAATCAATATGTCCATAGACAATACGATAAGTGTTTATTTATGTTTTTTTTAATCACAAGACACTTGTAAAATCATAGATTTAAATAGATAATTTTCCCGCGCACATAAAATACAGACGATAATATCGTTTTACACTGCTACTAGAAGTGTGACCAGCTGTTAGTGAACTGACACTGAACGTAAATCGATCCTATAACATGGTGATTATGTATAGTGAGGTTGTTGTATTAAGGAGGTCTTGGCTAAGGTGAAAACCAAACCGGTCGCATTTAGTTAACTGACAACGTATAACTATGATAGCCACATCCCTTATTTATACTTTAATCTTTCATATAAAAAAACGACATCAAAATGAATGTATGTCAATATAGAAAAATGTGACTTTTGGTTCTCTCTACCTACCCCATGAGGGACATGGCGTGATGGTGCGTATCTATATAGTCATATTATCTTTCAAACAATTCGTCATCATCAAATCTTTTGCTTTAGTTCAAATGGAACCACCCCAGAAGTTATCTCTTTCTAATGAAAAAGGTACCTACCATCGAATCGGATGACGCGACGTGGTTTATTTATTTATTTATTTATTTTATTTTGGGAAACAAAACAGCTGTTACATGTTTTACATTAATAAAAAAATAACAATCAGGAAAGTAAGCCAATTACATTGTTCCACAGATTAATATACATAATAAAGACAATTCAGTACAAAGTCAAAGACAAAAGTGTGGTGTAAGTGTACAATTGTGATGTGTGTGTATGTGTGTGTGTGTGTGTGTATTTTATGAAGCGAGGGTGGGACATGAAGAAAGGTAGGAGAGGAGGAAAGGGTGAGTTGTCATATTAATACAGTATTGGACATACCAAAAATTGTACAATTTGGTACATAAAGTATTCATTATAATATTGATGTTAGTTGTTTTTTTAATAAATGTAGGCTATTGTTAAAAATATCTGGCTTATGATTAAGGTTATTGTACATATTGCAGCAACGGTTAATAAAAGTGTTGTTTGCATAGTTTGTTCTTGAGTATTTAGTGTAAAAGAGGAGGTTCTGGCGGTTTTGTCTGGCGGGGCAGTTGAATGGGATTTGTCCTAAGAGATACGGACTATCTATTTGGTTGTTAAGTAATTTATATAGGAAACATATATCAGTTATACCCCTTCTTTTGTTAAGTGGTAACATTTGGTGATGTTTTAAAGATTCCTCATAACTGATACCAAATCGCCTAGTTCTAAAATTGAGGTGTTTGATGAATTTTTTTTGGATTCTTTCTATGTTATTTATGTGCAACTGTATTGTGGTGAAGAATTATCGCTGATTTTATTTTTAATCATCTATTTTTCATTGGTAAAATAAACAAGGTAAAACACGATTATCATTAAAAAATAAATAATATAATTAGGGGGATATTATTTTACAATGACCTGCCCACTATATAGTCACTACCATTAGAATCAAAAGATCAAAACCTATTAAAAATATTAAAAGGGCATATTAATCTGTCAAATAGTTCCTGAATTCCTTCTTTATCCGTCCGCAACCTCTTTCTTTTCCTTATTGCTAATAGAGGTATTATTTTTAATATCCTGTTTTACTCTCTTTTCTTTGTATTTTTTCTTACTTCTCTATTTTATTTTTTATCAATTTATTTTTCACTAAATACTATTGTACCAATATATTTTATTATAATATTTTTTTTTTACGGCGCTGGCCGATTTACTAATGATATTAATAACAATTAAGCACTACAAATAATAACACTCAATTATTATTATTACCATTATACACTTCCTCAAAAGAATTAGCAGATCAATGCGTAAATTGTAAATTATTTAAAAGAGCAAAATAAAATGCAACAAACGCATCATCAAGCTTTCAATTGGGAATAGTTCACCCATCCAGATACTTAACATATCAAAGGATTAGGCTCTGAGGAGGTCTCTATACTACCTAACAACCCTACTGATTCCCGAATATTAACGTTTAAAAAATCTTTAACGATTCTACATGTATTCATAATTACCGTTTTTTGCATTTTTATTATTAAATTTTTCGATAAATCTATAATTTCTAAATTACGGATTAACGATTTTGGAATAATGCCAGTGGCTGAAATAATGAACGGTAATATTATTATTTTACGAGAATGCCAAAGTCTTTTAATCTCATTACCTAAAGCGGTGTATTTTCTAATTTTTTCATCAAAAGTTTTTATTATATTACTAGAATTTGGAATAGCCACGTCGCAAATATATGTTATTTTTTTAATTTTATCATGTATTATTAAATCGGGTCTGTTATGTTGAATTGACCGGTCAGTTAATATTGTTTTATCGTAATAAAGCGAAATATTATTATTTTCTAAAAATGAAATCGGATCATATTCATAATATGGTTTTATGTTTATCGCGTCAATTAATTTATATTTAATAGCTAAATTTTGATGTATTATTTTTGCTACTTGGTTATGTCTAAATGTATATTCTGATTGCGCGAGAAAAGAACAGCCCGATATTATATGATCGATTGTTTCCGGAAAAGCCAAACATTTCCTACAACTATCATCAACTACATTTATGTCTTTTATTATATATTTAAAAGAGCAAAATAAAATGCAACAAACGCATCATCAAGCTTTCAATTGGGAATAGTTCACCCATCCAGATACTTAACATATCAAAGGATTAGGCTCTGAGGAGGTCTCTATACTACCTAACAACCCTACTGATTCCCGAATATTAACGTTTAAAAAATCTTTAACGATTCTACATGTATTCATAATTACCGTTTTTTGCATTTTTATTATTAAATTTTTCGATAAATCTATAATTTCTAAATTACGGATTAACGATTTTGGAATAATGCCAGTGGCTGAAATAATGAACGGTAATATTATTATTTTACGAGAATGCCAAAGTCTTTTAATCTCATTACCTAAAGCGGTGTATTTTCTAATTTTTTCATCAAAAGTTTTTATTATATTACTAGAATTTGGAATAGCCACGTCGCAAATATATGTTATTTTTTTAATTTTATCATGTATTATTAAATCGGGTCTGTTATGTTGAATTGACCGGTCAGTTAATATTGTTTTATCGTAATAAAGCGAAATATTATTATTTTCTAAAAATGAAATCGGATCATATTCATAATATGGTTTTATGTTTATCGCGTCAATTAATTTATATTTAATAGCTAAATTTTGATGTATTATTTTTGCTACTTGGTTATGTCTAAATGTATATTCTGATTGCGCGAGAAAAGAACAGCCCGATATTATATGATCGATTGTTTCCGGAAAAGCCAAACATTTCCTACAACTATCATCAACTACATTTATGTCTTTTATTATATACTAGCTGAGAAGCTTCGCTTCGCTCAGCTTCTAAGCTAGGGCTTGCAGCCGGCTTTTACCGCTGCGCGGTAAATGACCGCCTCCGGCGGTCCATGGCACTGAGGGGTCTGAAGGTACTGAAGGTACTGAACGATCTGAAGGTACTGAGGGGTCTGAAGTTACTGTCTGAAGGGATGAAAGATTAGGGAGGAAACGAAGAGGGGTATGAGGCATTGACGGAACGGGAGGTACAGAAGAACCTGAAGGGACGGGAGACACTGAAGAGACGGGTGGCACTGAGGGACAGGAGACATTAAAAGGACAGGAGGCACCGAAGGGACGGGAGACACTGAGGGACCATTTTTAATTATACAGGCAATACGAAGATTGCTGAGTTTCAACTAAATCAAACGCATATAATTCGCAAAGTGGTTAAAAAGGTTGCAAACCCTATTGTAGAAGTCAAACGAAACT
Organism: Molanna angustata; assembly: GCA_963576475.1. Lineage (NCBI taxonomy): Eukaryota > Metazoa > Arthropoda > Insecta > Trichoptera > Molannidae > Molanna > Molanna angustata. The sequence goes on along the minus strand of OY754978.1, from coordinate 25,927,151 downwards.
TCTCTTTTAGTTTCTTAATTTGCGTTTCACAAACCATGACACGGAGCAAGCTTTATTTTTCGCTGCTGTGTTTGTCGCCTCCGCACAAAGACGTTATTCTTATAAAATATTAATTTACAAAATAATAAATTGGTTAATTTTAGAAAGATTGATATTTTAAACTCCTTGTAAATAAACATGTAATAAATATTAATATTTTTTCATGCAACTCTCCAATAATAATTAGTACTTTAAATCCTGGCAACACCGTGGTTGACATTTGACTTGACGTTTGACAAATGACCGATAAATTATGTTTGCAAACTCAACATGTAGTCTAAATCTAAACTAAATGATATTACTTAAATGATCACCTATTGTGTGTTATGTGTATTTAGATTGTATAATTTTTTATGCTTAAATAAGGATATTCGCCTTTTCAGTTAATTTAGCAAGCATTCGCAGACTCTTATTTTAACTGCAGACATTAAAGCGGTACTATAGTTTGGTTATGGACATTTTATATTTAATTCACCAGAATTTGATGTATTTCAGATTAGCATTACAGTAGCGAGATGTATTCTAAGTGCAATTTTTTTAATACTATAATTTATTTTGCCAACTGTAACCACTAAAATATAAAATCATGTATGTTCTCGTCGGTGATAATTTTTTTTTCTTGTTTATGTTTACCTCCGTTTCACGATGAAACTTTATCTGTTACAGAAACATATTATATTATTATGTTATATTTTTCAACTTGCAACTGACAGTATAGCCAATCAGCGGAGACTTCTAATTGGCTGTTAAATTATTATATTAGATGTAATATATATACTGTTAATCTTCCAAAAATTTACAAACAAATAAATATAATAATTTTAGTCTAAATTTAATACTTAAACTTTGTCGTATGTCTGTTGAATAACAAATGAGAACGTATGAGGCCGACTTAAAAATTATTTACCAGTTAAGACTAAAATCACTCTAACGCGACGTCTTACGTAGGCGATTCAAGGCGAACGCGAAGCGGCGCGAAAATAACAATTAGTCGGTAACTATTGAAGTGTCCTGCGTTACCGACCGCGAGTAGGGTACGGTGTGACATGGTATGATGCGAAGCGAACGCGATCAATTTGTTTGATATTTTCGCGCGAATTGGAAGCGGTGCCATAGTTTTTTTTGGTAAAGTATAATGTCAGAAGCACGATTCGCGTGCCCGTAGGACAGAGCCGCAGCGTCGCACCGCATCACTTTGAATTCGCATATATCCGTTCGGATCGCTTCGCATTCGCGTTCGCTTTGAATCGCCTACGTAGGATGTCGCATAACTCAACAACACATGCTACCATTACTTGACTACGCTGACATTCAACTGAAGATCAACTTAACAAACTCGAACGGTTACAAAATGTCTGCATTCTATACGTGTTTGGACTCAGGAAGTTCGACCACGTATCCGAGAGCAGGCAACGACTGAACTGGTTAAAGATCCGTCACCGAAGAGATTCCCGTGTTCTTTCCCTTTATATATTTTGTATTTTTAATACTTTAAAAGTCTTTAATTATTATTATTATTAGGTGATATATGTATGTCGAGTATCGAGACGACAATGCGTATATGTCAGAATAGGAAAATGTGTTCGATTCAATATGGTTATATAGTTTTTATAGTTCGATTCAAGTTTTTTCAATTAAGTTTTTGACAAAGATATACATTGTTAAAGATATTGAGAAAACTTACCACGTTAATAAGTTTTGTTGAATTTGATAGTAATATATTTTTATCAGATACCTACCTGGATATTAACAAAACACGATGAAAACAGAGTGGATGCCTTTGAAAGAAAAATCTTATGCAGAATATACCTATGTACCTATTAACGACTGTCAAACATGGCGTAAAAGATATATATCACCGAGCTTTATGATCTTTACCAGGACCTCAGCATAGTCATGAGCCATGGGGCAGCAGAACTGGAAGGTGGCAGCCAACGATAGAACAGTATGGAGAAGATTCTTGGACACAGATAGGACCCATCAAGAGTTGTGACGCTAAGAATAATGATGATGATATTTTTATGTGAATAAATTAATTGATTGTTGGCAATTATTTAATTTTATTTTCTTAAATTTATCTTCATAAATTTGAAAGTAAAATAATTTGTTAATCAAATGAAACATACAGAAATGTTTTGAAAATATAGATTTCTTCTTCCTTGCCTCTTCCCAGTTCATCTGGAGCGGCCCTTCTGGTACGACCTTTCCTTTCTTGCCCTTCGGAGATCTTTCCATCTTGCGTCATTTCTCTGGTTAGTTGCTCCTCCCTCAACTCCTTAATATTTGTCCACCAGGTGGCCTATGTACGGCCTCTATTTCTGGACTGAGTGCGTATATCCTGTGTGAGTTTAACTATATGAACCTCATTTCGTCTGGTAATGTGTCCGTACCATCGGTGTCTGGCCTTTAGTTTCTCCGGAATAGAGGCGACTCCAAAACTACCTCGGACGTATTCATTTCTAATTTGATCCTCCTTTGTAACACATCTAACTCTATCACTCATAATAATAACTCATAATTCTTTAGTTTATTCCTAAAAATTTCATTTGAAAGCAAGCATTACATACATACCATCACGCCATGTCCCTCGCGGGGTAGGCAGAGAGAACCAAACGCTACTTATTTCTATCTTGACACACATTCATCGACATTCATACATTGTCCTATACATATTCATTTGTTGTTCATGCTTCTGACATCTCCGCCTTTCAAAATAGCGTTCCCATGGATATGCCATCCCTTACTTGGGCGGCCCCGACCTCTCATTCAATTCCTGTCCGCAATGTATATTTTCTTCGTCAGGCGTTCCTAATTCATTCTGCCCATGTGTCTAAACCATCTCAATGTGTTCACTTAAATTCTATTAATGACATCTTTCTTTATCTTACATTCTTTCCTTATGTCCTCATTTCTGACCCTCTCATACATCGTCCTATTATATCTTCTAACATGACTTTTAAAATACTTAATTCTATAATGGCATGCATTTATAGAATTACCTGTTAATAATGTATAAAGAGGCTCTGGAGGATATCTATTGCAGGTATGTGTACTATTCCATTGTTACAACACATTCCTGGGTTTTCTCCCTTCCATTTCGAATCACCACAATATGTACAAATTATAGACATTCTACCAAAAGTTGATACTGGCTCAGAAATAAATTGCAACTATAGGTTAATATCTATATTGCAACTATAGGAAAAAGCAGAATTTTCCTTTTGTCTCCATGATTCATGTTTCAATGCCACATCTGTTATTTTACATACAAAAAAAATAGTGTTTGGCGATATTGTTAAGCGTTTTCAATTTGACTCCTCAGGGGCCTTATGACTTGAAGACTTAGAGGCTGTTTTATACTTTTAATGCTGCTAAGATGGCGCATTCAAGTGCAGTAATTTCTATTACTTCAACGTCTTGCATATTCATCTGATCTATTATCATTAAATTATCACGACTCCCTACCTCTATCCAATTACTTGAAGACTGAAAATCTGTATTTCTTCTTTCTTGCTGCAGAAATTGTAATACCCTATACGCCGTCATTCGTAATCTTCTGGCTTCACATCTCCTTTCTTGCTGTTCTTTAGATTCGTTTGCCCTAAGTGCAACCATTCGCAACATGTTATTTTCATGTGCCATTCCTTCTGCACTTATTAACCTACTCCTAGAAGAATGACATAACCTGTACACCGAAATACAATAATCACCAACTCATTTATGAAAATATCTTTAAACAAATACCTACGTTCTTTCCATATGTGAATGTTGATTTAAAATTTACCTAAATTCATCGAGAATTGAAATTTCAACTTACATTTTTTTGTAACTATATAGGCTAAAATTTGATTCTGAAAGAAAATAAAATATAAAGTTATTAAATATTGGAAAATAAACTAAATCAATACATATTAATTACGATAAAAATATAAAGTAGGTAACTTTCGAATATTTGACAGCTGAAAGAATGGTGGAACAACGCGAGGAAAGCAAATCTGACCCACAATGCAAAAGGGACCATTTGTTCAACGTGAATTGCTCACTCTCCCTGTGTCGGATTTTATTACTTCGTGCCATTTGAGGTCTAATTACGATAGGGACGCATATATCAGAATGTTGGTATTTTTGTCATCTTCAGGGTAAATTCACATATATCAATTTTGGCGACTCTGCGAGTAAAGCATAAAAGCATAAAAGCATTCTTTAATTCTTATTATATAACATTTAAACTAACTTTCTTTTGAAAATAATAAAAAAAAACATATCAGCTTGTGAGGCTTTGTGTTTTTATACTGTTTCAAATGTAATATTATAAAAATGTAATATTGTAAGTTTTTTACTCTACTGTAAAATTGCCGATTTCCACATAGAAAGATTTCAAACGAATGTAAGAACAGGCAGCCTTGGGCAGACTGACATGAATATAGTCGTGCACAAACATTCGCAAATCCAGAACGACAATCTTACCAGGTCTACTTTATTTATATGCAGATTTATAGTGGAAATATTATGTTGATTTATATACTTAAATAAAATAATAAAAATAAATACCTAATAATAATTACATAACTGGTACCTATGTGATTTTTGCATAATAAAAGAATTTTATTATTTTTATTGAAATCCAGTAGGACTACTCATGACTATCTTATTAAGAACTTATTTTGTCTTAATCTCAAAAATGTATAAATCAGGAAAAAAAAATGTTTGTCAATAAAAATATCATTTGACTCCCGAAAGGGAAAAAAAATCCAATGCTTGCGTATATGCAATTAAAAAAGAATATTCGATTCGGTATAAATCAGTATTCGATCAAAATCAAATCTTATTCTACATACAATTACAAAAAATCATTAAAATCAAAGTAGATTAGTATGAAATCGTCATTGTCATCGAATAGAAACAATGTTGACCAAAACCCAGGGAATGCCAGACTTATGTCATAGTATTAAGGCTGATCTTTTTCTGTAAAAGCATGCTACAGCATGTAACAACGATTGGATAGTATGAACCCTGTGAGTACTGGTAGATTTCGGAGACGACAGCCTTCAAAGTGTTGAAAATTGTTATTTCAAATATCAATACGTCAGTTATAGAATGAAACGTTATAGTTTATAGTATAAGTATAAAGCGTGTTTTTTTCATATTTACTACGGAAGAATATTAGAAATCATCTCTTCCATATACACACTTTGGTTAGTAGAAACTCCCCGATAGACATCTGGCATTTCATATACAATGTCATTTTTTAGTATCTAAATCGATATCTTCAGTGTTTTATTACAAAGGTACGCTGTTATATTATTTAAATAAATGTTAATCAAATGAAATGAATGATAGCAGCTTTATTACCGATGTACAATCTTACTTTGACAAACCACTATTTCATTTAGTAGAAAATAAAAGAGTTACTTCAAATCAATAAACTTGAAAGTATGAGAACTTACAGATGGGATAGAAAATTAAATTGTGATCAAACGATATTCAGTACAGGAAATGGGATTTCATTTTTCATGTGGATGTATGATGTAAATATATATATTTTTAATATAATCGGGGCATCAAGATTGAACATTTGAACATTTTTTTTATTATTAAACAAATTTACTTATAAATTCCATGACATTATTTATATAACCCTCTTTAATTGAGATAAAATCTCGTGTTAAAAGAAGGGAGTATGTATTTTGTATTGCTACATTCGAAAAAAATTGCACATCTACTAACAAATAAGAAGCTATACAAAAACAAGAATGAAATAAACAAAATGAAATCAGTACAAAGGGAGTTCATCAAACCACTTAGTTCCTTTATTATTATAAAAATGTTGTGAGGCAGTTGTACGTAAAAGAGGGATGGTAGATAATACATCCTTGTGAATTAATTCTGCTGCTTATAGAAAATGACAATTGGTTTGAATTTGTAAGAATATCTTTATGAATTTGGAACAATGAGATTTTTTATAGATATTTTCAACATTTGAAACTTTAAATTTTTAAAATACATTAATTCTTAAATACATAAATTCGATCATATTTCTTATAACCGTAATCTTCTTCATTGACCCAAGATACGACAACGACGTAATATAGGTACATATCTTGTCATTACTATACAATGTCCTTTTTAATCCAAATTTACCTCAGTATTTCAAAGATAAATTCACTTATCTTTCAAGTCATGGGCGTCCACTTCGATCTGCTGAACGTGCTTTACTACCTATCCCTATTCATAGTTCTGATTTTTTTAGCTCTTCATTTGAAGTACATTCAGCTAGACTATGGAATAGCCTAAGTCGTGATATTACGTCGTCTATCTCACTAAACATCTTCAAGAAAAGGCTAAAGCAAAAATATTTATCTGACAACACCTGATTACATCTTCCTCTCCTCTTCTTTTCCTTATCCCTTAGTCTTCTTATCATTGCTATGATTTGTTCTTATATGCTATCTTCTTTGTTTTTGTGTTTTTTTTCTTTTTTTATTACTTTTCTTCTGATATATTTATTATTTTTTAATGTGATTAACTTATTGTCATAGTACACATTGTTTTGTATATTTAACATTTACTATGGTTGGTTGGAAGAAATGGTCATTAGGCAATAAGCCCGCCAGTGTACTAATTATATGTACAAGAAGATTAAATAAATAAATAAAAAAAATGATTCTTTGAAAAACTTCTAAAGGCACTAAAGTGGTTTTAAAAGCTCCCCCCAACATATAATGCCTTATTTTTAGATGGATTGAAATAGTGAAAAATATATTGTTTTTAAGAATGTTTGTTTGAAGTATATTTATAAGTCTCGGAAAAATAAAAATTATAGCTTTTTAATGCGTTCAACAGTAGTAGTTACATATTATATGCAATTTCCATTTCATACTGCTTTCAATAATAATGCCTACACATTTAATATTATTTTTAGTTGATAATTTAATACAACATGCTGAATTACATGATATGGAGTTGTTGAAACAGGAATTGTGAATATGAATTTTAATATTAAGGTCTTCTGGGATGTATTTATCATATAAGAATGAATAAATTACCAATGAACGACTATTCAAGTATTCCTACACATACAATGCTAGGACTAATAAATGGAGAATTTTATTTTTAAATAAATATAAAATTATTTCTTCTAAACATCTACAGTAAGGAAAGTTCATTAATAGATTCAAAGGCAATTGAATCATTTAGAATATACTATTACAGACTAAGTATTATATATTAAGTATAATATGTATTCACCACACTCAATCATATTTTTTTTTAGGAAAATATGATTAAGTGTGATACGTAAAAGGTACGTGTTAATTTGTATTTTTATTTTTGTTTTTAATAATTGTATGCATACATGTATTGTGTGCTGTTCTTATTTAAATAAAATAAAACATTTGTTGATAAATATATTTAAAACCTTTTTCAAATAAGCATATGGTTTGGGTATTTTGAGTCTTCTCACAAAGATGGTAATTTTATAGAATGTGAAAATGATTTCGTCTTCTGAATAAATTCAACTTCAAACGAATTCCTTGATATGGGTATTCAATGTAGAAGCATAATTCGCAAATACTACGCAAGCACATATGAAAGACTATGACAGATCGTAGGCCATGTGGATTGATTTTTTATCTTTTGAGTCTACGTCAAGATGGGTCCAAATCCAACATATTCAAGTGCCTAAGTGCACTGAAATATGTATAATAGGTATTGATGCAAAAAATGTTTCCGTAAACATACTTATACTGTATAATATTATGAAGGTAGGTACGTATTTGGTTTCTTTATGCACGATCACATAACATTATACAATCAAGAGAAATTTGGTTACCATTAAAATTTAAGAAGGCCTTATCTGATTCAGAACCTGTCCAATACATATTGCGTAAGTTAAATATTTCATATTTATAGGTAAGTAAATATGTATATCGTGTCATATACATACATTTATATTATATACATAGGTTTAGTAGTTATCTATAATATAATTAGACAAGTAATGATATTTATAGTATCTAATGAATATGAATGTATATCCAGCATCCAGGTATACTATAACATCTACATAGAGATCTTCTCATTAAGGATGTGATAATGACTTTAAAAATTAAAACCAGTTTCTGCATCAATCAAACGTGCACATTATTAAATATGATTCCATGTCCACATGATTGTGTCGGATCAAATCATTAAAACGTCTGTCGGATACTTAAAACTTATGATGATTCATTAAAACGCGTGTCGGAAAATTAATAGATACCTACTTGTGATAGATCTTTCGAATCCAAGATCCGTTAATACATATTATTTTTGTATTATACCCGCGATGGTACACAGATTCGGATCTACAGTATCTTGGTATTTAGAAATACATATACATACTGTTATTTTGGTAATGACAATGATGAATATTTCTGAAAGTAATCACCATCCTAGACGTGTCTAATATATGTTGCATCTGACTAGGACAATGCCTAATTAGTAGTCACCTCTACAAGATAATTATTGTAAGGGATAGTCCTTCGTGTGCTTCGTAGAGAGGAAGTCGAAACCCTGGACCGTGTGTTTTTTAAATGCCCAATCCACACCGAGCATGATTTTTACTATACACTTAATACTCCACTATCAATCAATATGTCACATCTGCTGTCAATAAATTCCCTGCATATTAATTTACACATAGCAAAATTTCTTCGCTTTAACGGATTCAATCTATGATGCAATAACCTCAACTCTCAAAATAATTTAATAATATTTTTATACTGGCAGAAATGATTGGGTCACATAAGCTAAAGAGTAGAAGATTCACATCATTATTTATCACCGATATTTCGACATGGCAAATAAATACAGAAAAATATAACGTTAAAATACTATATTTATAATCTTTTGTACACACCAATTCGCCTTGTCGGGCAAAAAGAAAGTTAACAAACTGTAAGTTATACAGAAAACTGTAAATAAGCGGAATAGGTATGTGTCAAAAACAAAAAAAACAAGAAGATGAAGAGTAAAGGAATAAAGAAAAAAAAACGTTTACGTTAAAAGTCACACAAAATTCCCACCATTTTTTTTAATAAAAATGAATATATCTTTGTTAAACAAGTACATATACATCTTCCTACGTCTTCTAAAATAAGCGTAAATGCTTGTGCTATAGGTGAACGAAATCGGTCGAGGCAGGATTCGAACTTGCGACCACTGGATTACTAACCCAATGCGCAAACCGCTCTGCCATCGACCCATCTATAAACGCACAATCACGCCGTGTCCTTTTGGGGAAGGTAGAGAAACCAGAACGCTACATTTTTTTTATCATGACCATCGTCTAATTGTCTAATGCACCCTCACATAGGTAATATGTTTGTCTGATATTCAAGTTTTTTCGATCACATCAGAAAATTGTTTAATTAAATTCATTTTCCGGTAAAATGACGGGTTTATTTAGAAATAAATTATACAGCTCCGTAATAATAATCATGAGCACATAATTAAAAATATATTGAGATGTCAAGATGTCAAGGGTGTTTACACTTTTTTGAAAAACAATTTTATAAAAGTCGCCAATTCAGACGATGTTGTGAAGGTAATATTTACAAAATAACACAACAGAAAAATATTTCTTTCTTTTATATCATTAACAAACGAAGCAACAACCGTGAACTATAAGAATTAATAAAAAATATAAAAAAAAACGTAAATTTTGCGAAATCATGACTCTCCACTATTCCATAGTATTAGAGAGTAAAAAACATTATTATAATGTCTTATTTATTCATTTGTAACTTCATATTATAATTTGTACACTAGCGGGCTTATTGTCAAACGGCAATCTCTTCCAACGAATTAGAGTTAATGTTAAATAGAATTCACTGTATACATGACAACAATAAAAATTTATTTAAGATTACAAAAGGCAATAGGATTAATAAGTAAAACAAAATAATTAGGAGAAGAAGAAGAAATCAGGTATTATCAGATAGATATTATTGCTTTTAGCCTTTGGTTTAGTGTTTAGTAAGATAGACGACGTAATATCAGGACTGAATGACTGAGGCTATTTCATAAATTTGCTAAAAGTACTTCAATCTTTTAAACAAAATCATAAATATATCGAATATATTTTTATTATTGCATATGCGCAAACATTGGATTTTTTTCCCTGTCGGGAGTCAAAGATATTTTTTAACAGATTTTTAATTATCTCAATAGAGACGAAGTTGGAATATTTATTGTAGGAGAACCGGGAAATCAAGGCACCTACAGGGCTTACGACCTGTCATCGGCTGGTTTACGTGATCACTTTATGCGCTTGCGCAATGTTCACCAATTATGCCTTTTTAATGAGATCCCTATCAATTCAATTTTGAAACTTCTATATATTGTAATACTGAAATTCATTTCGCTTGAAAATAAGGAATTTTTACTACAGCCATCTATGGGTGAAATTATGAACACCAATATTACGATGACAGGTCGTAAGCCCTGTAGGTGCCTTGATTTCCCGGTTCTCCTACAATAAATATTCCAACTTCGTCTCTATTGAGATAATTAAAAATCTGTTAAAAAATATATTTGACTCCCGACAGGGAAAAAAATCCAATGTTTGCGCATTTGCAATAATAAAAATATATTCGATTACTTACACATTGGTACAAGTAGGTAAATAAGACAAAAATGACCTTATAAGTCTGGCGCAATTCAGGGGTGACTTCTATGCGAAAAATGCATTGTCACCTCACATATAAGAATTGTAGCTTTCATTATTTACAAAAAACCAATTCTCTCAATAGATGGCGTTACAACAAAATAAATAAAAAATAATAATATTGGTGTTCATAATTTCACCCATAGATGGCTGTAGTAAAAATTCCTTATTTTCAAGCGAAAAGAATTTCAGTATTACAATATATAGAAGTTTCAAAATTGAATTGATAGGGATCTCATTAAAAAGGCATAATTGGTGAACGTTGCGCAAGCGCATAAAGTGATCACGTAAACCAGCCGATGACAGGTCGTAAGCCCTGTAGGTGCCTTGATTTCCCGGTTCTCCTACAATAAATATTCCAACTTCGTCTCTATTGAGATAATTAAAAATCTGTTAAAAAACATAAATATATACTTATTTTATTACTGGCATGAGTTTCTGTAACCTGACGTATGATGGAGGGCATACTGAGATTAAAGCAAGTGAAATAATAGTAATTTTTCTGTTTGATTTTCGGAGTTAAATATTTATATCTATGTATTTATATTATATTTTTATATTATGCTATGCTTATATTATATACTATATTATTATTAATAATAATAATCGTTTATTTACTTTTAAAAGATTACATAGGAACAATATTGAATGTATACAAAGAAAAAAAATATATAATATTTACATTCATAAATAAGTAAATGACACATCATGAATTCAACCATTTTTGTGGTAGGTATATAGGTTGTAGGATATTAAATTACATTTACGTTATATCTATATCACATTTACGATTTTATGCTACATTTTATAAAAAAAATATTCAATATATAAAATAGCCACCATGACACAGGTCTTGCCTAGTTTGACGGTGATTAAAACAATACCAACACTGCTAACTACACTCATCACTATATTATGTACAGGCCTTGCCTAGTTTGACGGTGATTAAAACAATACCAACACTGCTAACTACACTCATCACTATATTATGTACAGGCCTTGCCTAGTTTGACGGTGATTAAAACAATACCAACACTGCTAACTACACTCATCACTATATTATGTACAGGCCTTGCCTAGTTTGACGGTGATTAAAACAATACCAACACTGCTAACTACACTCATCACTATATTATGTACAGGCCTTGCCTAGTTTGACGGTGATTAAAACAATACCAACACTGCTAACTACACTCATCACTATATTATGTACAGGCCTTGCCTAGTTTGACGGTGATTAAAACAATACCAACACTGCTAACTACACTCATCACTATATTATGTACAGGCCTTGCCTAGTTTGACGGTGATTAAAACAATACCAACACTGCTAACTACACTCATCACTATATTATGTACAGGCCTTGCCTAGTTTGACGGTGATTAAAACAATACCAACACTGCTAACTACACTCATCACTATATTATGTACAGGCCTTGCCTAGTTTGACGGTGATTAAAACAATACCAACACTGCTAACTACACTCATCACTATATTATGTACAGGCCTTGCCTAGTTTGACGGTGATTAAAACAATACCAACACTGCTAACTACACTCATCACTATATTATGTACAGGCCTTGCCTAGTTTGACGGTGATTAAAACAATACCAACACTGCTAACTACACTCATCACTATATTATGTACAGGCCTTGCCTAGTTTGACGGTGATTAAAACAATACCAACACTGCTAACTACACTCATCACTATATTATGTACAGGCCTTGCCTAGTTTGACGGTGATTAAAACAATACCAACACTGCTAACTACACTCATCACTATATTATGTACAGGCCTTGCCTAGTTTGACGGTGATTAAAACAATACCAACACTGCTAACTACACTCATCACTATATTATGTACAGGCCTTGCCTAGTTTGACGGTGATTAAAACAATACCAACACTGCTAACTACACTCATCACTATATTATGTACAGGCCTTGCCTAGTTTGACGGTGATTAAAACAATACCAACACTGCTAACTACACTCATCACTATATTATGTACAGGCCTTGCCTAGTTTGACGGTGATTAAAACAATACCAACACTGCTAACTACACTCATCACTATATTATGTACAGGCCTTGCCTAGTTTGACGGTGATTAAAACAATACCAACACTGCTAACTACACTCATCACTATATTATGTACAGGCCTTGCCTAGTTTGACGGTGATTAAAACAATACCAACACTGCTAACTACACTCATCACTATATTATGTACAGGCCTTGCCTAGTTTGACGGTGATTAAAACAATACCAACACTGCTAACTACACTCATCACTATATTATGTACAGGCCTTGCCTAGTTTGACGGTGATTAAAACAATACCAACACTGCTAACTACACTCATCACTATATTATGTACAGGCCTTGCCTAGTTTGACGGTGATTAAAACAATACCAACACTGCTAACTACACTCATCACTATATTATGTACAGGCCTTGCCTAGTTTGACGGTGATTAAAACAATACCAACACTGCTAACTACACTCATCACTATATTATGTACAGGCCTTGCCTAGTTTGACGGTGATTAAAACAATACCAACACTGCTAACTACACTCATCACTATATTATGTACAGGCCTTGCCTAGTTTGACGGTGATTAAAACAATACCAACACTGCTAACTACACTCATCACTATATTATGTACAGGCCTTGCCTAGTTTGACGGTGATTAAAACAATACCAACACTGCTAACTACACTCATCACTATATTATGTACAGGCCTTGCCTAGTTTGACGGTGATTAAAACAATACCAACACTGCTAACTACACTCATCACTATATTATGTACAGGCCTTGCCTAGTTTGACGGTGATTAAAACAATACCAACACTGCTAACTACACTCATCACTATATTATGTACAGGCCTTGCCTAGTTTGACGGTGATTAAAACAATACCAACACTGCTAACTACACTCATCACTATATTATGTACAGGCCTTGCCTAGTTTGACGGTGATTAAAACAATACCAACACTGCTAACTACACTCATCACTATATTATGTACAGGCCTTGCCTAGTTTGACGGTGATTAAAACAATACCAACACTGCTAACTACACTCATCACTATATTATGTACAGGCCTTGCCTAGTTTGACGGTGATTAAAACAATACCAACACTGCTAACTACACTCATCACTATATTATGTACAGGCCTTGCCTAGTTTGACGGTGATTAAAACAATACCAACACTGCTAACTACACTCATCACTATATTATGGTACAGGCCTTGCCTAGTTTGACGGTGATTAAAACAATACCAACACTGCTAACTACACTCATCACTATATTATGTACAGGCCTTGCCTAGTTTGACGGTGATTAAAACAATACCAACACTGCTAACTACACTCATCACTATATTATGTACAGGCCTTGCCTAGTTTGACGGTGATTAAAACAATACCAACACTGCTAACTACACTCATCACTATATTATGTACAGGCCTTGCCTAGTTTGACGGTGATTAAAACAATACCAACACTGCTAACTACACTCATCACTATATTATGTACAGGCCTTGCCTAGTTTGACGGTGATTAAAACAATACCAACACTGCTAACTACACTCATCACTATATTATGTACAGGCCTTGCCTAGTCTTGACGGTGATTAAAACAATACCAACACTGCTAACTACACTCATCACTATATTATGTACAGGCCTTGCCTAGTTTGACGGTGATTAAAACAATACCAACACTGCTAACTACACTCATCACTATATTATGTACAGGCCTTGCCTAGTTTGACGGTGATTAAAACAATACCAACACTGCTAACTACACTCATCACTATATTATGTACAGGCCTTGCCTAGTTTGACGGTGATTAAAACAATACCAACACTGCTAACTACACTCATCACTATATTATGTACAGGCCTTGCCTAGTTTGACGGTGATTAAAACAATACCAACACTGCTAACTACACTCATCACTATATTATGTACAGGCCTTGCCTAGTTTGACGGTGATTAAAACAATACCAACACTGCTAACTACACTCATCACTATATTATGTACAGGCCTTGCCTAGTTTGACGGTGATTAAAACAATACCAACACTGCTAACTACACTCATCACTATATTATGTACAGGCCTTGCCTAGTTTGACGGTGATTAAAACAATACCAACACTGCTAACTACACTCATCACTATATTATGTACAGGCCTTGCCTAGTTTGACGGTGATTAAAACAATACCAACACTGCTAACTACACTCATCACTATATTATGTACAGGCCTTGCCTAGTTTGACGGTGATTAAAACAATACCAACACTGCTAACTACACTCATCACTATATTATGTACAGGCCTTGCCTAGTTTGACGGTGATTAAAACAATACCAACACTGCTAACTACACTCATCACTATATTATGTACAGGCCTTGCCTAGTTTGACGGTGATTAAAACAATACCAACACTGCTAACTACACTCATCACTATATTATGTACAGGCCTTGCCTAGTTTGACGGTGATTAAAACAATACCAACACTGCTAACTACACTCATCACTATATTATGTACAGGCCTTGCCTAGTTTGACGGTGATTAAAACAATACCAACACTGCTAACTACACTCATCACTATATTATGTACAGGCCTTGCCTAGTTTGACGGTGATTAAAACAATACCAACACTGCTAACTACACTCATCACTATATTATGTACAGGCCTTGCCTAGTTTGACGGTGATTAAAACAATACCAACACTGCTAACTACACTCATCACTATATTATGTACAGGCCTTGCCTAGTTTGACGGTGATTAAAACAATACCAACACTGCTAACTACACTCATCACTATATTATGTACAGGCCTTGCCTAGTTTGACGGTGATTAAAACAATACCAACACTGCTAACTACACTCATCACTATATTATGTACAGGCCTTGCCTAGTTTGACGGTGATTAAAACAATACCAACACTGCTAACTACACTCATCACTATATTATGTACAGGCCTTGCCTAGTTTGACGGTGATTAAAACAATACCAACACTGCTAACTACACTCATCACTATATTATGTACAGGCCTTGCCTAGTTTGACGGTGATTAAAACAATACCAACACTGCTAACTACACTCATCACTATATTATGTACAGGCCTTGCCTAGTTTGACGGTGATTAAAACAATACCAACACTGCTAACTACACTCATCACTATATTATGTACAGGCCTTGCCTAGTTTGACGGTGATTAAAACAATACCAACACTGCTAACTACACTCATCACTATATTATGTACAGGCCTTGCCTAGTTTGACGGTGATTAAAACAATACCAACACTGCTAACTACACTCATCACTATATTATGTACAGGCCTTGCCTAGTTTGACGGTGATTAAAACAATACCAACACTGCTAACTACACTCATCACTATATTATGTACAGGCCTTGCCTAGTTTGACGGTGATTAAAACAATACCAACACTGCTAACTACACTCATCACTATATTATGTACAGGCCTTGCCTAGTTTGACGGTGATTAAAACAATACCAACACTGCTAACTACACTCATCACTATATTATGTACAGGCCTTGCCTAGTTTGACGGTGATTAAAACAATACCAACACTGCTAACTACACTCATCACTATATTATGTACAGGCCTTGCCTAGTTTGACGGTGATTAAAACAATACCAACACTGCTAACTACACTCATCACTATATTATGTACAGGCCTTGCCTAGTTTGACGGTGATTAAAACAATACCAACACTGCTAACTACACTCATCACTATATTATGTACAGGCCTTGCCTAGTTTGACGGTGATTAAAACAATACCAACACTGCTTACTACGCTCATCACTATATTATGTACAGGCCTTGCCTAGTTTGACGGTGATTAAAACAATACCAACACTGCTAACTACACTCATCACTATATTATGTACAGGCCTTGCCTAGTTTGACGGTGATTAAAACAATACCAACACTGCTAACTACACTCATCACTATATTATGTACAGGCCTTGCCTAGTTTGACGGTGATTAAAACAATACCAACACTGCTAACTACACTCATCACTATATTATGTACAGGCCTTGCCTAGTTTGACGGTGATTAAAACAATACCAACACTGCTAACTACACTCATCACTATATTATGTACAGGCCTTGCCTAGTTTGACGGTGATTAAAACAATACCAACACTGCTAACTACACTCATCACTATATTATGTACAGGCCTTGCCTAGTTTGACGGTGATTAAAACAATACCAACACTGCTAACTACACTCATCACTATATTATGTACAGGCCTTGCCTAGTTTGACGGTGATTAAAACAATACCAACACTGCTAACTACACTCATCACTATATTATGTACAGGCCTTGCCTAGTTTGACGGTGATTAAAACAATACCAACACTGCTAACTACACTCATCACTATATTATGTACAGGCCTTGCCTAGTTTGACGGTGATTAAAACAATACCAACACTGCTAACTACACTCATCACTATATTATGTACAGGCCTTGCCTAGTTTGACGGTGATTAAAACAATACCAACACTGCTAACTACACTCATCACTATATTATGTACAGGCCTTGCCTAGTTTGACGGTGATTAAAACAATACCAACACTGCTAACTACACTCATCACTATATTATGTACAGGCCTTGCCTAGTTTGACGGTGATTAAAACAATACCAACACTGCTAACTACACTCATCACTATATTATGTACAGGCCTTGCCTAGTTTGACGGTGATTAAAACAATACCAACACTGCTAACTACACTCATCACTATATTATGTACAGGCCTTGCCTAGTTTGACGGTGATTAAAACAATACCAACACTGCTAACTACACTCATCACTATATTATGTACAGGCCTTGCCTAGTTTGACGGTGATTAAAACAATACCAACACTGCTAACTACACTCATCACTATATTATGTACAGGCCTTGCCTAGTTTGACGGTGATTAAAACAATACCAACACTGCTAACTACACTCATCACTATATTATGTACAGGCCTTGCCTAGTTTGACGGTGATTAAAACAATACCAACACTGCTAACTACACTCATCACTATATTATGTACAGGCCTTGCCTAGTTTGACGGTGATTAAAACAATACCAACACTGCTAACTACACTCATCACTATATTATGTACAGGCCTTGCCTAGTTTGACGGTGATTAAAACAATACCAACACTGCTAACTACACTCATCACTATATTATGTACAGGCCTTGCCTAGTTTGACGGTGATTAAAACAATACCAACACTGCTAACTACACTCATCACTATATTATGTACAGGCCTTGCCTAGTTTGACGGTGATTAAAACAATACCAACACTGCTAACTACACTCATCACTATATTATGTACAGGCCTTGCCTAGTTTGACGGTGATTAAAACAATACCAACACTGCTAACTACACTCATCACTATATTATGTACAGGCCTTGCCTAGTTTGACGGTGATTAAAACAATACCAACACTGCTAACTACACTCATCACTATATTATGTACAGGCCTTGCCTAGTTTGACGGTGATTAAAACAATACCAACACTGCTAACTACACTCATCACTATATTATGTACAGGCCTTGCCTAGTTTGACGGTGATTAAAACAATACCAACACTGCTAACTACACTCATCACTATATTATGTACAGGCCTTGCCTAGTTTGACGGTGATTAAAACAATACCAACACTGCTAACTACACTCATCACTATATTATGTACAGGCCTTGCCTAGTTTGACGGTGATTAAAACAATACCAACACTGCTAACTACACTCATCACTATATTATGTACAGGCCTTGCCTAGTTTGACGGTGATTAAAACAATACCAACACTGCTAACTACACTCATCACTATATTATGTACAGGCCTTGCCTAGTTTGACGGTGATTAAAACAATACCAACACTGCTAACTACACTCATCACTATATTATGTACAGGCCTTGCCTAGTTTGACGGTGATTAAAACAATACCAACACTGCTAACTACACTCATCACTATATTATGTACAGGCCTTGCCTAGTTTGACGGTGATTAAAACAATACCAACACTGCTAACTACACTCATCACTATATTATGTACAGGCCTTGCCTAGTTTGAGGGTGATTAAAACAATACCAACACTGCTAACTACACTCATCACTATATTATGTACAGGCCTTGCCTAGTTTGACGGTGATTAAAACAATACCAACACTGCTAACTACACTCATCACTATATTATGTACAGGCCTTGCCTAGTTTGAGGGTGATTAAAACAATACCAACACTGCTAACTACACTCATCACTATATTATGTACAGGCCTTGCCTAGTTTGACGGTGATTAAAACAATACCAATACTGCTAACTACACTCATCACTATATTATGTATTTTTTGTAAAACAAAATAAAAGTGTAACCCATGTAAGAGAAAGCATGAACAAAATAAATAAAAATAAAATAAATAAATAATGAGCTGAAAAAATCAATAATATGAGTTGCAATATATAGTGTCGTACGTTCAGCAGATCGAAGTTCAGGCCCGTGGCTTGATAGATAAGTGAATTTGTCTTTGAAATACTGAAGGAGGTTCAGATTAGAGAGCATATTGATTAACAAAGACAAGATATGTAGGTACATTATGTAGGTACGTCGCTGTCGTATCTTAGGCCAATGAAGAAGATTTCTATAGTAAAAATGTGACAAGTTATTCGAATTCCAAACCAATTCTTTGATAATAATAAAAACGCAGGTAGGCCCTGCGTTATTAGTCTCCATAAGCAAAACGGGTGGTGGAAGGGGAAGAACAGTCTATAACCTTATTAGGTCCACTACAGGTCCTGAGCTTCCTGAGAGGTTTGGGACTTAAGGGGATGCTGTAACCGGAAGCATAATTTGAATTAAAGTAAATGAAATAAAAGTGACTTATCATCATTATTACCTCACTATGTCACTATACGGACATGGCGTGATGGTATTGATGTTTGTTTTAACGTCAATTCATTCAGCTAATGATTAATGAACACTCATAACGTGCTTTGTGTATTTAAGGTAGGTAAACTTTGAAGTTTGTATAGTCGTTTTGTTATGTTAGTAATTTTTCAGTCCTTGTTATTGCGATTACAGATTTTTATGTCATGTTTTTTTTACACGAATTTATTCAACTTCACCTGACTGTCCGTACAGGATTTTCGCAATTGATTTTTAACTAACTTTTCGATAAATTACATATAGATCAAAATTGTAGGCTTGACGAAAATTTTTTAATTTATCGTTTTCTACTTACTATGCAATTCATTTAAAAAATAAAATAATAGTTATCAACACCCTGCGCTAGTGGCGAGTTTATTGCCGTATGGCAATTTCTTTCGACTAACCAGCCAGCCCAGAGAAGCCATATTAGCGTGAGAAATTAATTTAAATAATTTCTCCTATGCTGGGGATCGAACCTAGGGGGGCAAGTCCCGTCAAATGATGGAATCAAAACCCCATATCATGGATATAATTATCTTATGGGGTTCTATAATATTTTATCCCTCAAGATTACCCACATCCATAATATGGGTTATCTTGAGGGTTTTGATTCCACCGTTTGACGAGACATGCCCCCCAGGACGCCTGCACAGAAACCAAACTGCTTACCAACTGTGCCACGGCTGTCGGCATACTATAAATACCATCGATTGTATCAAATAAAACAAGTTTATGTTTGATTATGTTTCTATATTGTATTTGGACAACCGTTTCGGCTGACTAGGCCCTCATCAACTGGTATACCTAGTGTACATAGTAAGATAAGTTAATAAGTGCCTGGGTTCAAAAATACCTAGTGAAATGGAGTTCTAGACTTTTAATATCATCAGTAGGTATAGACAATTTAAAAACATTTGATAGGCTAGTGTTTTTGCCTGTCAGGATGATTGTGGTCTTATTTTATACTGAATAAGACCACAATCAATGATAAATACAAATTCCAAAAAAAGGATCAATGATCATTATTCAAAATAGAACGAAATTCGTAAATGGTGAACATTGCGCAGCCGCATTGAACGATCGCATCAACTAATCAAGGACAATTCGATAGCCATATACAGAAAATGCATTCATACTTGGGCCTCTATTGACCCATTATTAGTTGGCTCCAGTATGTACGAGAGATAAAGAAACGTTTTCTATGAATCATGTATGGCTAGTTTTGTGATATTTTCTATCTTATTGAATATAGGTATGAAAAGTTCTGGCACCTAGGGGTGGCTGCTTTTACCACTGCGCATTGCTCATCCTCTTTATAGTTGAAAATTGCAGATTTAAACATCAATTCAATATAGTATGTACTTGAATGTTTATGTTTTTTATGTTATTAATGCGTTCCTAATAAATCCTACTATTTGCAATTAAATATTGGTGATTTGTTCAGCGCACACCCGGAAAAATTTCTGATAATTATTTTTTTATTCATTTAACATCTGACAAATAAATTTATTAAAAAATACTAAGATTTTATTCGACGATCCGGTGGCGGGCTGAACACGTGATCACAGGAAAATCTTCGTCTGGGACTGAAGGGACGAAAGGGACTGAAGGGACGAAAGGGACTTATGGGACGAAAGGGACTGAAGGGACGAAAGGGACTGAAGGGACGAAAGGGACTGAAGGGACGAAAGGGACTGAAGGGACGAAAGGGACTGAAGGGACGAAAGGGACTGAAGGGAAGAAAGGGACTGAAGGGACGAAAGGGACTGAAGGGACGAAAGGGACTGAAGGGACGAAAGGGACTGAAGGGACGAAAGGGACTTATGGGACGAAAGGGACTGAAGGGACGAAAGGGACTGAAGGGACGAAAGGGACTGAAGGGACGAAAGGGACTGAAGGGACGAAAGGGACTGAAGGGACGAAAGGGACTGAAGGGACGAAAGGGACTGAAGGGACGAAAGGGACTGAAGGGACGAATGGGACTGAAGGGACTAAAGGGACGAAAGGGACTGAAGGGATGAAATGGACTGTATGGACGACAGTGACTGAAGGCACGAAAAGGACCGAAGGGACGAAAGTGACTGAAGGGACGAAAGGGAGAGAATTGGTACGACAGTGACTGAAGGCACGAAAGGGACTGAAGGGACGAATGTGACTGAAGGTACGAAAGGGACTGAAGGAACGAAAGGGACTGAAGGAACGAATGGGACTGAAGGGACGGAAGGGAACTATAATCTGCAATTTTCACCTATAGAAAGGGGATGCGCATTGGTAAATGCAACCGCTCCCAGGTGCCAGAATTACTTTTTTGATATCTATATTTATTTATTTAATATTGCTTCTCGGGCAACTGACAGGTACAATGTCAAATATTAATTTAACACGTGCCCAATAACAAGTTGTCACATTCTGCAGACTTACGATATTTATCGTCTCACAGTTCCAGACTGAAAACACAATTAAAAACTGTGTCTCCACCGGGAATCGAACCCGAGACCCTTGGATCAACAGTCAGATACCCAGCCAACTGAGCTTACGAAAGCCGACGAATAATATATATTATACGAATAAATATATTCAATAAGAAAGAAAATATCAAAAACCAGCCATTATAAAATGAGTTTTTTATGTTGCTATCATACAATATTGACTTGTTGCAAAAAATGAATGCGAATATGTAAGGTCAAATAATTTTATACATTTTTAATATAAGTGACTTATTCTAAATGAGACAAGAAAAAATGAATAGAAAATACTATGCTATTTACAATCATTCAATTCGAATTGCAAATTCGAATTAGCATATAATAAAGAAAAAAAACTATCGAAAGGCTATACTGGGGTCATTATTCCCACCTTCACTGTTTATTTTTTAACTCTTCGCTGCTGGCGGAGAGTTATTATTTAGAATTTTTCGAGATAATTTGAAATACTTTTGTTCTGTTAAGTTTGTTGTGAATATAGCAATATAAAAATGCAAATTTACCTTCGATTCACTTTCCATTTCTGTGTTTTGGTCGTCAATGAAACAATTCCTTAAGTATACGTGATATAAAGGTTCTCAAACTGTGAGGCAAACTGATATTATTGAAAATCAGTCGATCTGTTGTAATAAGAGATACACGAGTTTTATAAATAAAAATATCCCAAACAATGTCTATA
Organism: Molanna angustata; assembly: GCA_963576475.1. Taxonomy (NCBI): domain Eukaryota; kingdom Metazoa; phylum Arthropoda; class Insecta; order Trichoptera; family Molannidae; genus Molanna; species Molanna angustata. The sequence goes on along the minus strand of OY754978.1, from coordinate 25,904,219 downwards.
CAAAGTAGAATACACAATAGGTTTCAATGCTGTGGAAGAATTTTTATTCTTGCCACTACAATGAACATAAATACTTAGATATTACATACTTATTCTTGATTTTATGAACGGCACTGCTTTTCAAATCAGTATTTTAAATATTTTTCTAACGTGTACTTATCTATATTTTTATCCCTCCCAAGTTGCCCATACAGCTTTAGTGTATGACCGAACCTTCGTTTTGGGCCACCTTCTGTCAAAGGTTATCTATCAGCAACTAATAATCACAGTAAAAACTGAATAGTCTGATATTTTATGACAAATTGTTAACATTTCGATAGAGATGAAGTTAGAATATTATAGGAGAACCAGGTACTCAAAGTACCTACAGGGCTACAAGTTACCTGTAATCGGATGGTTTACGTGATTACAAAATCGTGCAAATTTGGATAAATTGAATTGTGCTAAGTCACACAATAACTCCAACTTGCATCGATATTTTTATGGTTTATGAATATTTGTAGAAATCTTAGTATATAGTTATACCTTTGGCTTAGGCTACAATCTGACCTTTGGTCAGACACTATACAACATTGCCTGGCATTTGATACCGGTGATATGTCCATAAACATATTTATGATCATAACTATTTATCAAAAAAACATTGATAAAAAACTACACAGATTGGAGAAAATTTCATGGTCTTGAATCCTTCGAGAACCGAAGAACCCAGAATGACTTCTACACAAAATAGTTAACAACTGTTTTTATGCTTCCCAAATAACAATTTCACGTGCCAGGTAGAACAAGCAGTCACTCTAAATTGTTTCATATTCCACACTGTAGTACTAATCACAGAAATTCAAATAATTCATGCTATCCACGCATTTGTAAGCTGTATAATATAATATAAGGTTTTATGATACTGTGTATTCAACAATACATATCCGCAATATCGCAGGAGTATATCTACAATGACGCAGTGATATGAGGCATGGAATACCTAACTCCTTTATCCCTCCCCAATCTCCCCAATTCCTACATATCCCATTATCATTTGTTTGTTTTTAATTTTGAATTACTTATTTTGTATGATCGTCTTTATGTATTTTTTGTATTTCATATATTTTATTTCAATTTCTTATATCTTTAATTTCAAACTTACTCTACTATTCACATACCTATGTTTTAGTAATTTTATTTTTATATTCCGCATAATATAATGTTTTATGATGAGGTAACTATAATATTTTGACAAATATACAACATTCATTGTTGTTTTTGTAATTAGCACATTGCTGTATGTTTCCCCTTACCTAACTTTAAAAAAAAATCTCGGTAATTGTAATGTTTGTATGCTGGTTTTATCACTGTTTTAAAAACGATGATATTTTATGTATTTGGACTACTTATTTATTGGAGTGAAATTGATACAGAACAGATAGGACAAGATGGAAAATGAAAGGAGTGGACTTACTGTGCCAGCTGTTTTCTTCCTTTTCTCTGTCGCGTTAGTTCATCCTTCTCAGCACTAGTTAAATAATATGTTCACAAATTGTCTGTAAGAATATTTTATATAGACGTGCGATGCCGCGAACGTATTTAATGAAGTTTTTATATGAATTGCGCACGGCGCTTGTATAACACAAGATGTGTATTGAGACGCGTATTTGCGAGACTGAATAACTTGGCTGGCTTGCGCGCGGTCAGAGGCGAGATTGTTGTTGCCACGTTCAGGTATGAATGTGGGTATGATGAGGTTTAGGTATGTCAGGAAGATGAGGATATGTACAAATAGGAAGTATCTGTCATCTGCGCCAACAGAAATAATAATGCGTGTTCTGATTACATTATGTTTATTAGACGGAGGCGCGAGGGAACTGAGTGAGAACTGGTTGGTCTGCCGTTAGTGAAGACTTGGGGAACATCTGCAGAAAGTCCGCCGTTGGTGTTGTTGAGGATATATGTATAGTTGGCACATTCTGGAGACTTACGATATTAATCTTCTCACAGATCCAGACTGAAAACACAATTAATAACTGTGTCTCCACCGGTAATCGAACCCGGGACCTTTGGATCAGCAGTTAGATACCCAAACCCAACAAACTGAGCCACGAAGGCCGACATAAATAGGAAAGCTTGCCTCCTCAAACCCCAACAATATAATCTACAATTAATAGTTTGTGTTTGTAGATAAATATTTTTCTTGAATTTGTAGTGTGAGTTCTGCAAAATTAAATATTCTAACACCGCTCCTCTATGTTCTGTCCGATTCATTCCTCAAGCTTCTTTATTTATGGTCATTCATTTTTAAAATGTGGACTTCACGGACATTGCTTATTTCAAAAATTGAGAAACACAATTATTGTGTATTATAATAATTAAATTTAAGAAACACTGACACAATATCTTTACCTCCAACTATACATACGTTATGTAAGTTTCGATACAATGCGTCCATAATAATGAGTTTAGTTGACATGGCAAAAATATTAATGAGTACTACGAAATTCATAGCCTTTATATTATTTTTGTTTATACCACAGATCGAAATACTTGTACATAGGTAGGTACAAAAATATATTGTATCGGCAAATATAATATCTTGATAATTATGGGTGGAGAGGGCGTAGCAATGCAGAGGGATTCTCTTTTTGAATTTGTTTTTTCACACATCTATAACCTTATATAAGTTCGTCTCTATCTCAGTCATCATTTGGTGTAATAGATAATAATTATAATGTAATTGCAATAGTGTAAAAGACAAAATATGTCTGCAGTGTGTGTTTATTATTGCATGATCTCTTTCTCACTTAATGTATTCTGTCGTGTGTGCTCTTTCTTGGTGACATTGTAAGAATTCGTTAAAATGTACCATTTTCGTAGAACGTTTTGCTCTCATATAACGTGTCTATATATAAAATGTCATTGCTATCGAGCATATTTAATACCACTACCCCTAAGAGACCTCAATCGTGAGGGCCCACCGAATCGAAGCATGGATCAAGTACCGACAAGTAATGGCAGGTCCTCCCCCCCTTAATAATTGTACTGGCGATTCAAAAATGAGCCATCACTATATCTGATGCTTTGTTTAGCCTTACCCTCCTCTCGGATTTGAGGGGTGCCACACCAGAATAATATGATGACTCTGTAGCTAGACCTTCAGAGATTCTTCTTCTTCTTTTTTTGAGTGAGACATTTAGGCTTGTGCCCTGCTCTTCAAGGGGACACCGACCTGTTGCCCAGACACCTTGGATGGAGCTGCGGTCACCTTCAACTTTACTGGCTAGGCACCTATGGCCGCAACATGGCCTCAATCGTAATCAACAGTGGAATTAGTTTTAAAAAAAACATTTAAAAACTCATTTATCATAAAAAAGTTACTGTGTTTGATTATATTTATTTATTTAGCTTCATTTACAATAATGTGAACAATGGGTTTATTGCCATAATGCGATTTGTTCCAAATACCTAACCAAAGCAACGTGAGGCTATAAATAGTTAAGTGGTTGGTATATTTCATTTATATAAATATCTATTACTAATAGAAAGTCAGACACGTATCATTATTAAATGTAAATGCATAGCAACAAAAAAAGGAAGGGGATAGAGGTTGTGGAAGGAGAGAGAGAGGATGAAGAAGGGTTGTCAATCAAAACTTATTACCACTATTAAGTGGAACCACTTTATTAAGTGGAACTATTATTACTACTATTAAGTGGAATTCACTGCCTCTAGATGTCCGCAGTGCTCAAAGCAAGAGCACTTTCACTAAAGGATTAAAAACAGCTTTGTTTCAGAGAGCAACACAACATTAAACTATCAGCGCCCTTGGTATGATCTCGAATCATTAAACGGCGCTATACAAATGACTTATTATTATTATTATTATTATTAGAGAGGTACAAAACTTTAGTCTTTTTTTAAGTGTTGAATCGATTGAGACGTCGTAATATCATCACTAAGGTCGTGTTTCTCGAACAAAGATTAAAGTAAAAGTATAGTTAAGATACTTTGATTTCATAAAATTGTTCAAAACTTTTGGTTGTTTCATTGAAATCTAATGCCGCAAAACGACGCAATTTTGAACAATTTTATGAAATCAAAGTATTTTAACTATACTTTTACCAATACTTTTGTTGAAACAACCCAGCCTAAGGTGTTCCATAGTCTTGCTGATTGTAATTGAACAGAGGAACTGAATTCTAAGTTGTAATTGTAAAATACTCTTAACGTGAATACACAAAAACGGCGCTATATAAGTGAGCGAGCTTTATTTATTTATTTATAATAATTTTTATAGTGTATATTTATTTATTTTCTATTTATTTAATTTATTTTCTCCTATTGCAACTTTTTATTTTGAACATATTATGGTGGATACACTTCAGTACCGTAGGTATGTAAGATTTTAACTGTAGACATATTGATTAATAATATTTTGAGAACAAATCAATCTTTGATAATTATAAACGTGAATCGTTCATGCTGATTACTTTCACTCTTTAAAACAAAAACAAATACGTTTATTCTTGAGGTAGGTAGTGATGAGACATTGCAAGACCAGGATGGTCATGGTCGTGAATACTTGAGTCTTACAATTTTTATAATAGGTTAGTAAAAAAATCTATTTCCGAAGTGTAAAAGACCAGAAATTAAAATGAAACATGGAAAAAACATCAATCTGTTGATATTTTAAGCAAGTATATTATCTAAATGGGTGAATTTAAAAGGTTTTTTGTTGCATTTTATTTTGCTCTTTAAAATAATTTACAAAATATTCATTGTTTTGGGAATTCTATTGAGGAAGTGCGTAATGGTAATAATAATAATAATCAAGTATTATTATTTACAATTTGTTATTAATACCATTAGTAGGTAAGTGGGCTGACACCGTAAAATAAAATTCGACAGTAGACAGTTGAATATGTACTTACTTTTCAATCAAAACTAAAAACAGTTTTGTAAAATTGCAAGCTCTTGCATTTAAGTTTTGTGTCATGGTCTTGCAGTGACACAATTAAGTCTTGCCAGATTTTGCCCATCACTATATCTGTGTATGAAAATAGGAAACTATCTATTAGGTACTTGCAAGATTTATTTTAGTAGGTATTTACTTTTGCACTATGCCTATGTGTACGTTAACTAACAAATAAATTTTAGAAGACCTATGTAAGGTAAGTTTCCTAAACCGAAAGTGATTCCTAAACCATCAGAATTTATTATAAAATGGTTTAATTTATTTATAATTTTTGTGACATTGGACAGCAGTGTATCATACTCATGTAGGTGCCTATAAACAAAAAAATCGGAATTCCTAATCTTATCTTTTAATATTCATAAATCGGATTAGAAATTATAAACTTTATCGTTGAATGCATACAAAAAATAGATACTTACGTTTTCATAAATAGATTTAAATATTTTTTCTTAATTTCTGAAACATTAGGTAAACAGATGGGTGGTGGCAGAGCGGTTAGCATGCTGGGTTAGTAATCCAGTGGTCACGAGTTCGAATCCTGCCAAAACCGATTACGTTCACCTATAGCACAAGCATTTATGTTTAATTTAGGAAACGTATGAGGATGTAAATGTACTTGTCACTGCAAGAACATATTCATTCTTAAAAAAATAGTAAAAATGCAAAGCTTACGCTGGTATTAAAAGGTTTTTTTAAGGAATAATAAAGAATTGTGTTCCTTTCCTTACACTTGTATTTCAAAGGAATAATATTTTGTAAAAATTTTATAATACGAGCCAAAGATTAACCTTGGAAATATTAATAAGTTTAGATTTTTTTGTTGCGATTGGATTGGATTCATGAAAAATCTAAGAATTTAACTCCTTATTACTATCACAACCGCAGTCAGCATGCTTCACTTTGTATGGTCTTTTTTCAACTAAAAAAAATAAATAGGTATGTACATATTATTACCCCCTATTCAGTAACTATTGTAACTAAAATTGGAACGTTCTAAAATTGTAGATTTAAGATGTATGGTCTTATTTTAGCGTTATAAAATATCAACTTGGACTAAATAGAATAGGAACGTACCTATTTTGACCGAAACGTTCTTAAAAAGTTACTGAATCAACGTATTATGAATAATTATTTTTCATAATTATTTAAAATACTTCTAATTCAGGGACTTTTTAAGAACGTTCCGACCAAAATAGGTACGTTCCTATTCCATTTAGTCCAAGTTGATATTTTATAACGCTAAAATAAGACCGTAAATCTAAAATCTACAATTTTAGAACGTTACTATTTTAGTTACAATAGTTACTGAATAGGGGGTATTGTACATTTATAAAATATTGAAAACAAAAATACATCCGAAAAAAATCTGTTTTGATTTTTTAACCTGTATAATTAATATTGGAAATTAATGTATTTTAATTTAGGTGACATTTTTATGATCTCCAAACTTAAATACAATAAAACGAATTATTATTTTCTTTATACATAGGAAAGACAACTTGTGATTTTCGGCGCATATTTGTATATTTGCAAATAAGTATAAGTATTTATTTTTCATCTACTACAAAATTGAACTTTTTAATTAGTTTTTTCAATGTTATAGTTTTTAAGGAGTTCATATATATTATGTGCTATCTTTTTTTATATTACATTGTTTTTTTTCATATCTATTAACTTCTGATATTTTTGATAGGTATTATTATTATATTTTTTACCTATTGATTAGTTTTTATTGTTCTATGTTGTTGATTTCAATATGTGTATAAAATATATTCTGGTAATCCAGCAAACAAATAAATAATAAGAATTGAAAGTATTTAAAAAACACTTCTTTAAAACCCATGGCTTAGAAATAACTCACCTGTGTGAACTCTGGCATAAATCTTTTGTCAAATAAAATTTGAAAGTTAATGAGGATTTTGGTGTTACTATACTATACAGGTACATACAATACATATATAAAGTACATAGGTAATATGTAATTATATATTCACGTGTCAACAATACTTGAATACTTAGCACAGCAATAATGATCGTAAGTACGTCTAACCAAAGCCGAAAAAAATATCCACTGACAATTGCACTAAAAACATTGACTTAATATTTTGTATTTGTTAAGAGATGTCTAGTCTGACTTTTTATGTGATAAAGAACCAGCGGTTTGGGAACTAATTACGTTTTGATAATAACTAGTTGCATGTAACACATGAGATCCAACTGTCGATGGCGATTAGTATGTATAATTGAAAAATACGTACCAAACTACTAACACTTAACACACAAATTAATAAATATTTTACTTACACAGTTGGTAAGCCGTTCGATTTCTGTGTGGACGTTCTGGGTTCGATTCCCAGCAGAGGAGAAATTTATTTAAATTCATTTCTCACACATTGCTTCTCTGGGCTGGAAACACTGGTTAGTTGGAAGAAATTGCCAAACGGCAATAAACTCGCCACTTGCGCAGGGTGCAAGGAAGTGTTCATTATTATTATTATTATTATTTTTATTTCTATCAGTAAAAATATCATTTGACTCCCAATAGGGAAAAAAATCCAATGTTTGCGTATATGCAATTAAAAAATATTCGATTTACCAAAAATGAAATAATATTTCTGGCGCAGTTCAGGGGTGGCATCTGTGCGAGACACTGTCACCTCATATATAAGGACTGTTGCTTTCATTTAAAATTACTTTAATTGTTTAAAATTTGTCATAAAAAAATTTAAAATTGCAATTGCGCTTCCTAGAAATGTATAATCTTCATTAAATAAATTAATCAGAATTTTGTAAATGAAGGGTATATAAATAATTAACAAGTCTTTATTAAATTTATTCAAATCCCTTTACTATAAAAAATAATCAAATCACTCATTTCCACATTACATTTTATACTTGGTACAATAATAATAACTTTAAAAATTAACTATACAAAATATATTGAGGGAAATACATATTAACAATAATAAAATAATTTAAATTATTCTTTGAATTTAATTTTTTTTAACAATAAATAAACCAAACAGAATGATTTATCTTCCGCAACCTGGTGGTGACATCTATACACACATATTATCCACAAGATAATAGTATAAAGGCTTTAATTATTTACATTATTAATCAAAAGATGGCATTAGCATTTTCTTTAATAATTTCAAACAGAAAATCTGATTTGAAAGCTTATTAAAAATAGGACTGAAATGAGAACTCGATGTACCTACTGCACCATTACTGAACTATGTGCAAGTGCATTAAGTAATCTGATGGCATGTTGATAGTTCTGTTTGTTTATTGTTAATTACTGTGAGATTTCATTCTTTATCAAATATGGAAATATTATACAATAAAAACAAAAACCAATAACGTTTTTTTAATTACTTATGTACCTTTATTCCATTTTATTTATTCCTCATATAAAGAAATTAATTTTACCATTAAAACATAAAAGATACAAAACAATGAAAATATAAATTTTAGCAGTCTTTTTCAGTATAAACTATTATTGAATTCATTTGTATTCTTAATTATGTACCAGCAAGTATTATTTGAGCTGTCGATGTAATTAAAATATTAGTACAAATAAAAAAAAATTAATGATATAGAGTACAAATCTTCCCACATTCACAAATCCAAATAAAATAACTACTTTATAATGTATAATAAACATGGAGGTCTATTACATACTACAAACTAGAAAATATTTCAATGTACTGAGTTTGATCTGCTTAGGTATAGCATACTATACCTCTGTTTTAGTATTGAGATATATATCTTTATACATGTAAACTAATGTGCTCAGAAATATTATTACTGTCGTTGGACAATTCATATGTATATTGCAAATTTTATGAAACCTCACCACTAGGGCGCCATTCATATGATGTGTCATTACTTCATAATGTTAATATTAGATGAATAAATGGTTGGATGTTATACCATTGATCCGATCTTGATAATAATGAAATATTTTCATCTTGCTAATTCATATATTTATAGTAATTTTTGATGTAGGGTGAGGTAGATGCCTATAATGGAGTTTCATATAACAAGTAGGTATGTTTAAATCTTTTTATCTTTTTCTTCTCATTCCCGACCTTGTTTAACTAACAGCTGGGACTTTAATATCAATGTAGTATCGTCTCTAATATGTAGTACATAATGCCTCAATGGATAATATATTATAACATATTACTTAAACATTTGCTATTTTTTTTAATTGTATATTGAAAGTTAGTTATAAACATTTGTTTGAAATGTCAATTTGATGTCTATCTATACCAATATGGCATACTTGTGAAACACTAAAGTTAATGATCTTACAAATATTTTTATTTTACATACTTACAAAATAAAAATATATTATATATTCAGGTAATTTCAAAGTTCATTCTGACAATTGAATCACATGGAAAACATAAGATTTTTTTATTTCATAATAAATACTGGAAGATTATATTGAATTTACGAAAAACACAAAATTATTTTCTTTGTAAGAATTAGAATCGTTGAATGCTTGAAATTCCACGCCATGTTCTAAACATTTGTATTTAGAATTTAACAAACATTTGAAATCATTTTTTTTATTTTAATTTTCTGTCAACTTAAGGGCAGATGTTTTGTTACGTTCGGAAATATAATCTGTGTACAAAACTAAAAAAAATATATAATTTTAATTTTTATCATTCTAAAATCTATTTGAACCTATAATAGAGATTTTAATTATAATTAATTCCGAAATGAATTAGTGGGAATTTATAAAATGACTCCTAAGGACTTCACATTTTTTTTTGTATAAATTTTAAAGTAATAGGTACCTAAATAACATAAAACATATCACATTGTGAGTACCTATAATACACCTAATATTACAAATTATCTATCACTCATTTTTATATCAATTTTACATAAAAATAATAACAAAACCAAAAAAAGGGAGAGTTATACAAGATAACTACATTATTTACTTGTATTAAATATAGGGAAATAAACATATTTCAATCTGATTGTATAATTTTATATAAATATAATTACATTTTTATTTTTTATCTTTGTGAATTACTTTTATTATGTTACTGAAAATTCTTTTTCACCTACATATGTGGTTGGTCCAAATAATGAAATTTTTACTTGTTTTGTTTTCACAGAAAACAATTAGGTACCTATATAGTTCTATTCAGGTCCAAACACATACAAAGCAGTTTCTTCAGATACCTAGTGACTTAAAATTAATATATTCTTGAATTACAAAGCAATATTTTAATACTTATTTTTGTAAATGAATTATTGAGCATGTGACATTCTTATTAACTTTGATACTCTATTTATTCTAAAAAGCTAAATAAAAAAAAAATTACGAATACTTTTTATTATAATCCAAATATGTTTAAATAAAAAAAATAGTAGGTACACATATAATAGGAATTTCAGCCAAAAAAGAGAGAAAACATTAATTTAAATTAATAATACTACAATGTGTTTTGGCTTGTAAAATGCAACCAGGTTAAGTTTATCTTTAATACGCCAAAATGAGAATTTAACTTTTGTGATTAAGCTGAGAAGTCCAAAAACATAGTATAACGCTAATATTTTGCTCAATGATAGTTTTCAATCTTTTAAGTCTAACTATGTATATATAGACAAACAGGGTTTACAATAAGTACATAACAAAATATGTTGGAAAGAACAAAATATTCTTATATAAAAACAAACCAACAAAAATGGAAGGATTTTTTGTGGTAACACAAAATATGCGTAGAAAATAATATAATAAATAAAAAAAATTTAGAAATAAATATAGGTAAATTGAGGTAAATATTGTTTTCAAATTATTGAACTATAAAACAACCTTAAGAATAAACTATTTAGTAACATGCATTACTTACGAAGCATGACAAGTAGTTTTCTATGTAAAATATTTTTTACTGTGAAATGGCATATAAGCATAATTAATATGGAAAATAATTAATTTCCAATTAGTAAATAAATATTGAATATAAACAACTCCTGAATATATTTTAACAATAATATATTCATAATGCACCAATAAAAATAGCAATAGACTTTTACCCTTGAAGGAGTAAATATGACTTTTACCTGAATTTGAACAATTTGAAATTTTTTTGAATGTTTCAGTTTACATACAATATAGTTATCAAAACGTACCATCATCAAATATCATTCTCCCCTCTAGTAGTCTACCTTCATGTTCCTGTCTATCATATATAACAGGGATGGCGAACCTTTTTGGGTCCGCGTGCCAAAATTCCCAAAGATTTGTTCTCAATTTTCTGGCGTTCCCGTGCAGTAAAAAAAAGTTAAAAGGAGATAAAAAATGAATTACATTTTCGATCGACGAACTCATCTTCGCTGATACTGTGACGGCGATATACGACGAACATAACCTCAAATGAAAACAAACGTCAAAGGCAGTGTTGCCAGCATAAAAATTGTTTGATTTTGACACTGCAAAATAATACTGTAAGACTGTCGTTCATCTCGTGAAATATTTGATTATTAATAAAACAAAATAAACTAATATTGTACAGATAATTAAATCAGAATTTAAAGTTGGTAAACTTACAAATTAAAACAAAATTATAACTTGAAAATCGTTCGCGTGCCATCCAAATACTCAAACGTGCCGCTTCGGGCACGCGTGCCCTAGGTTCGCCATCCCTGATATATAACATCAAGTATGAGATTTTGAAAAGTAAATATGTGTTTAAAAGGAACAACTTCATAACTACTTCTCAAGCTTCATAAAATTTATAAAATCTTATTAAATTAATGCATGCACTAAATAAAACTACATAATACATACTTATTTATATTGAACAATAAACTCAATAAAATATATTTTGTGAAACTATTTTAAAAATATACAATTCAACCCCTTCTATAGTATATTTAGTATACACTTGTTTACTCATTAAAAAATATATGATGGAAGATACATTAAACTCAAATGAATTATAATTATTTAAGAATATCAATTAAAAATTCTTAGAAAAAAATTCATTTGAATTTGAATTCATATGAAACTTTCAATTGGCAGCTCGTATACAGTCAATCCGGATTACAATCCATGATCAAGATCAATGATCACAATCCAGATTTATAAGGAACGGCAGTCTATAAATAGTTAATCTGAATTGCGATCATTAATTTTGATCACGGATCGTGATCCAGATTGACTGTGTGCGAGCTGCCATTGCTTTCATGTAAAATAAGAATTTTCATCAGACACTAAGGGATTTATCAGGATTGGGTGACTCAGATGGTTTGGACATGTGGAAAGAATGCGTGAGCAACTGCCCGCCAGAAGAGTCTATCACTGTAGACTATCCAGAGGGTGTGAGGTGTAGGGGGAGACCCAAGCTGACATGGATGCACTGCATCCAAGTAGACCTGGACTCTTTGGGAGTGGTCAATTGGAGACATGGCAGCTGATAGACCTGACTGGTGAAAATTTCTTTTGCAGGCGAGTAGCCTTACTCTTGAAACTCAAATCCGATCCCAATTTCAAATTTTCATTTAGAACCTGTCACCTGCGTACATTAAAACCTACCTACCTATCGCATTATTCTTCGTTACAAAGGTAGGTTCTTATTGAATCAGATTGTATTGCGATCGCATTTGCAGTGGAGAGTAAGGCTGCAGGTCCCACCTTGGGATATGGAACCAATGATTGTATTGAATCATACGCTTGGAGAGGTGAAATTATTATTTATAAAAATAATTATAATAATATAATATATATCATGAGTTTTTATATTTATTATTAGTATGGTTCATCAATATTTTAAATCGTTTCATAGTACGTACCTGCAATGTAACAATTATTAATAGTTTTCTAGCACAAATTATCAAAACATATTTCACAAAATAACAGATACAAAATTTCTACCAGTCTCATCTATAATATGTGTCTTGACTGACATCCTTATAGCTAAAGAAGAACAGAAAGGAAACTACTAAAGACAGAGTGAGAGTAAAACGTCGATTCCTAAAGAAGAGTTTTGGTACATAGAGAAGACGGTCCAACGTGCCGTCTTGGAGTTGATGCTAGGCAACACTTTTAGTTCTTTTAAAGAAAACCTTTGGCGCCACTGCGTTGCTTGTCTTTTTCCCTTTCCTGTACCATCCCTTGAATCTCTTCACAGCGTCCTCCCATCTCTTCATGATGCTCGAGTATGCAATGCCTACACTTTCTCTCGGTGAGAAAACTCTTTCAATTCTATATAATGACATCAGCTCTTCTTTGGAACTCCATACACCTGAAAATAAAACATTGATGTTAACGCCAAAATAAAGTAAAAATAATTGTTGTATTTTTACTTATATGAGAATGACATATAATTTATTGTTGAAATCACTGCCCGCCCTACAACTACACGTCAGTATCCTTCTATATCGCGTCATAATAATACATACCGTATCCGCATATTTTCTGTAATTTTACCGCTCCACTACACTCATTTATAATTAAAAATTATTCTCTTACCGCGCACGTGTGACAAGTGTTACAAGTTGTGACCATCAGGACAAAGGATATCGGGACAAAATAGGAATAGTCAAGTAAGTGAGTGTGTTCTACCAATATCTTTTCCTTCTGCCTAACAGTGATTGCAACATATTACAATATTTGGTTAGAATAAAACACCCCAGCAAAAATACAGTCCACTAATTATTTATAATTTCATATCCATTTCATCAATTGATGTATAATGGATACTAATTTATTGTATTTTTAATTTGTATTGCTTCTCCGGTAGCAAACAAATCAAATAATAATTTAACAAGTACCCAATAACAAGGTGTCATATTCTGGAGACTCATAATGATTATCGTCTCACAGATCCAGGCTGAAAGCACAATTAAAATGTATCTTTACCGATGGTCGAACCCGGGAACTTTGGCGCTGCAGTCAGATATCTTATTAATTAAACTACGAAGGCACTTAATACAATTGAGGCTGTGTCCTAATAAAAAAAATTAAGCCAATGCCGTACACTGAAAAGGGGTATTCAAAAATAATATATATTATATAGATATGAGATGTTTTACATTCAACACTTTATGTAGGTATACATATTATAAACAAACCTGAAGCAAGTCCCGAGAGAAAAGCACATCCCAGGGCTGATATTTCAGCAGACTTTGGTCTTTCTAGTCGCAGACCTGTCATATCACTGATCAACTGGGCCACAAAGTCATTCTGCGCTACTCCACCATCAATCCTGGAAAATAACAAACAATATAAATAACACAAATACAGGACAGCCTTAGTGAGGTTGATTACTGTACATTATTATGTACTGTTTGTAAATTAAATAAATAAATCAATTTAAAGAAGTTAATACATATTATTTTTGATTGAAAGAAAATTATCAATTTGTAATCTTGTCTTTATAAGGCAAAACGATGAACTGTCTAGAATATATGAAACACTCAGTATCTCAACATATATAAGACTATCGAGATTGAGATGGGCTGGACATGTTCAGAGAATGCCAAATATGCGAATTCCTAAGATAATATGACTGATCATCCAGGAGGAAAAAGGAAGATAGGAAGACCCAGGTTGCGATGGCAGGACGAGGTGAGGAGGGATGCAGTACAGCTCTTAAGCATTACAAACTGGAGGACGGCAGCTGAGGACAGACGGGGTTGGAGGCAGAAGTTGAAGGAGGCCAAGGCTCGACTTGGGCTGTAGCGCCATCGAAGAAGAAGAAGAATCTTGTCTTTTTCTTGTATACTATTTATTACCATTTTAATACATAGGTAGATACATTTATTTTTACTAAATTGCTGTAATAGTTTTCTTTCTTATTTAATATAGGTATGAAAAAAGTCTGGCACCTGGGAGTGGTTGTGTTTAACAGTGCACATTTTTTTTATAGATAAAAATTGCAGATTTTAGCATTATTTCAATATAATTTGTACTGGTATGTTATTTGTACATATAAAATCAGTCCGTTTGTGAAAAATGTACTAACTCCGTCGGAATTCGTGGCTCAGTTGGTTAGATTGCTATATTCACAACAAACTAAAGGGAACAAAAATATTTCAAATTGTCTCTAAAATTTCTAAATAATAACTCTCCGCCAACAGTGAAGAGTTAAAAAATAAACAGTGAAGGCGGGAATAATGACCCCAGTATAGTCTATCGATAGTTTTTTTTCTTTATTATATGCTAATTCCAATTTGCAATTCGAATTGAACGATTCTAAATAGCAATTTTATATTCATTTTTTATTGTTAAATTTAGTATAAGTCACTTGTAATAAAAATGTATAAAAAATAAACCCAGTATAAAAAATAAAATTTTAAATAAACCCAGAGATTACCCTACGACTAGCCTCTTTACCGAGGCAAATGTCTCATCACTGCATGCTATATATAAGAGAAATGCATTGAAGCAGATCTACAGGGAGTATTTCGTCGAAAGAGTACATGCTTCGGATTGTATAAGAGCCACTCGTCGATTTAATGTGATGCTCAATATATGTATGTTACTCAGTTATGTATTTTTTTTCTATGTAAAATATGTTTTTTTGTAATTAATAAATAAAAAAATAAATATTTGACCTTACATATTCGCATTCATTTTTTGTAACAAGTCAATATTCTATAAGAGATAGCAACATAAAAAAACTCATTTTATAATGGCTTGTTTTTGATATTTTCTTTCTTATTGAATATATTTATTCGTACAATATATATTATTCATCGGCCTTCGTGGCTCATATGGTTGAGTATCTGATTGCTGATCCGAAGGTCCCGGGTTCGATTCCCGGTGGAGACACAGTTTTCAATTATGTTTTCAGTCTGGAACTGTGAGACGATAAATATTGTAAGTCTGCAGAATGCGACAACTTGTTGTTGGGTAGGTGTTAAATTAATATTTGACATAGTATCCGTTAGTTGCCTGAGAAGTAATATAAAAATAAAATAAAATAAAAAACTGTTAAGTAGGTACTAAAATATGTAAATAGGATTTAAAAAAAAAATAATCTAGAAATCTACTTGGGTATGCACTGAACAAATCACCAAGTTTCATTGTAATCAGATGGATGGTATAAGTGAACAAAAAGGACTTACAAAGATGCAAATGATACTAAATCTGCGATTTTCACCTATAGAAAAAGGGTGTGCACTGGTATATGTAACCACTTCCAGGTGCTAGACTTAGATTCAATAAAGAAGGAAGTATCAAAAAACCAGCCATTATAAAACAATTGTCTTTTGACACTGCTGTCTCAGACTAAAAGTACACACTCTAGTTTTCTTTATTTGCTTTGAACAATTTCATTCACCATATGCTTATAGTTAAGGAAATTTAAGAGGATATGTACTTGTTACAAGGATATATTTGTTTTTTACTATATTGGAGCACAGATAAAATAATACTCAATTACTTAAATGACAAAATATGTTTTACATAAGAAAAAAATAATTTTCTAATTTTATTGCCAATAAAAGAATATAACATTAGAAAATTATATAAATGTTCAATGATACCTTAGAGTTTTGAGAGTAAATGACGTTTCAGTGCGTGTACACCTGTAAAGTTGAACCGCTCCAAAGACAATAGCTTCCAATATTGAACGGACAAGATGTTCCTTTTTAGTTGTCATCTTCACACCGATGAATCCTGCACCGGCTGTGTGATCGTTCACAGGAGGCTGAAAATAAAATTAATAAATTCTAAAATTGGTTGTGGATATCTCATTTTGAAGAGTACACCGGTTGGAGCAACGAGTGACAGTCAATAATTTGAAAACATTCTAAAAAAGTATGTTTTAAACTTAGAATATATATGATACAGATACCTAGTCAGCGCAATGAATGTATGCCAACTAAAACTACGCTGAAACAGACAAATTTCACTCGCCCGGCCGTATACGTACACCTACCGATACGCACACCTACATAATACATAGACCAACCGATCTACCGCCTCACACACACAAAAAAAACTTGGCATACATTTGAATTCGAAATTTGTACTACACGCGGCTTCTGTACCTTATAATTCTATGTTTTTATTTAATACTAGCTTTTATGTCCCGCCGTTGGCCAAGAATGTAAAATTGTGAAAGAAAAAGCAATCGTTTTTATAATATTGTCACCCAATTATTTTGCAATATCAGACTATGAAAAGTGGTTTGAAATTTGATTGAGTTTAAGTATTGTAAAATGTTCAAGTGATGGCCACAACCCATTCTTTTTTATATATTGCTATAAAGTGTGAATGAAGTACCTATAATATTTATACAATTTCTGCTCGCATGGACTATGCGTAATGGTTTTAAATATGACTGTTTATCAACGTTGTAAAGAGATTGGTTTGGCCACAACCCCCATTTTTAAATATTATCATCGAAAACAAATTGTAATGTGTACCTATTGAAAATTTAGTAATTTTGGATGTTGGGATGTGGTTAAAATTTGATTAAACAAACGTAGGTACTGAAAAGATCTAGTATTGGTCACATCCCATTCGTTTTTATATTTTTTCATCAAGTGTGCATTATATTTTTGCTCAATTTGACTGAAAGTCTTCATTAACGAAGAAGAAGAAGACTTGAACTATAGTAAATAGTTTTTAATTTGAATATAAATGTTGTGAAGAGTTCAGTAATGGCCACAACCCCCATTCTTTAAATATTAGGTGTTGAAAATTATTCAAAATAGGGTGATATAAATGGTTTAGATTTAATTAAACAAAAGTATTGAAAAGATTCTAGTGCAGGTTATATCGTCACATCCCATATCCCATTCATTTCATATGTATTTTCATCAAGTGTGCATATCGTTAGTAATATTTCTGCACAATAGACTATTAGACTTAAAACTAACCCAAAAGACTAAATAAAAAAGAGAAAAATAAGCATAAGACTATAAGAAATAGTTTGTATAAAAAACTATACCAATGGTCTACATAAAATAAGTAAAAATACATATACCTAATAGAAGAATTAGACTATTGGAAATAGATTGTATAAAAGCTCACCCAAAGGTCTACAAAAAAGAAGAAGAAGAATATTTAGACTATTGGAAATAGTTTGTATAAATACTGACCAAAAGGTCTACATAAAAGAAAATGAATAAGACTATTGGAAATAGTTTGTATTAAAACTCTCTCAAAAGTCTACGTACTTAAATGAAGAAGAATAATAATTAGACTAAAGGAAATAATTTTTATAAAAAAATGACCCAAATGTATACATAAAAGAAGAAGAAGATGAATTAGACAATAGGAAATAGTTTGTATAAAAACTGCCCTAAAGGTCTACATAAAATTAAGAAGAAAAAGAATTAGACTCCAGGACACGCCCCTTCAGGCCCTTCAGTACCTCCCGTCCCTTTAATCCCTCATTATGTCCCTTCCCATCAGGCCCTTCAGTACCTTCCGTCCCTTCAGGCAGTTTTATACCTCCCGTCCCTTCAGGCCCTTTAGTGCCTCCCTTCCCTTCATTATATCCCGTCCCATCAGTCGGTTAAGAAAAGTTTAAATCCAGAAACCATCCTGGAAGAACCGCGAAGAGATGAAAGAACCTTCTTTTCCCAGGATGCTCTACTTAATAGGTAAAATGACTAAATACACGAAGAAGAAGAAAAAAGTTTAAACCCAGATACCTGCGAAGAGATGGAAGGACAGTTGGACCTTCTTCTCCCAGGATTCTCCAACTTCATAGGTAAAATGACCAAAAATACACGATGAAGACGAAGAAGAAGAAATAAGTTTAAATCCAGATACCTGCGAAGAGATGGAAGGAAAATTGGACATTCTTCTCCCAGGTTAGTCCACCTTCAAAGGTAAAATGACCAAATAGACGATGAAGAAGAAGAAGAAAAAAGTTTAAATCCAGAAACCTGCGAAGAGATGGAAGGAAAATTGGACCTTCATCTCCCAGGATAGTTCATCTTCATAGGTAAGATGACCAAGTACACGTTGAAGAAAAAGAAGAAAAAAGTTTATATGCAGAACCCGTCCTGGAAGACCTGTGAAGAGATGGAGGGACAGTCGGACCTTCTTTTCCCAGGATACTCCCCCTTCATAGGTAAAACGACCAAATACACGAAGAAGAAGAAGAATAAGAAAAAAGTTTAAATCCAAAAACCATCCTGGGCATACGCTCGACAATTCACCAAAGTTTCATTATAATCGGACAAACGGTTGGTAAATAAATAAATAAAATAATTTTCCTATAGGAAATCAGTATAGGTATATTATTGTTGATTTGTAAGTAAATAGTATTAGGTAGGTACCTACCTACAACAACCTTCTAAATAAATTCGATTCCTAACAAATTTTATTTGAATATCACATTCTTTCTGTAGCCATGGAAACGATTCGAACACGTAAGTAATATCGAATGGTTCGGATACATTTTTTGAATATGTAGGTACCTACATTGGTTTGTTCGATGCCATAAAAATGAAAATTGTCAGAAAAATCAAATATTATTTACAAATTATGCAATTTTATTATGCCTATATCTTTACTAATAAATAACACATTTTTACAATATATGTCTTAAAACTTGCCGTAATGTCTTGTGTTTCATTTTATTATTTCATAATTACATTTATTTCAAAGGTTTATTATTTTCAAGAACATATTCATTCGGTGGGAAAATGAAATATTGTATGAAAAGATATTAAAATGGCGGCGTTTATGTACAAAAGGCTTACTTTGAAAATAAGTTAAACATTATAATTATACCAAATATTCACCATGTTTTTCACTTAAACGCTAAGTTATACTTCAAAATATATTTTTTTTGTGTAAATACCTACTTCTAACTTTTAAACTAACAGATATTTGCGTGCAAAATGTACACTTTTTTGACAGATACGACTTGGAAAATTTTGTATGAAAAAAATAATTATTGAAATATTTTTAAAATTCAGCATTTTTATCGCATTATTTTTAGCGTGACACTGCATCAGGTATACAGGTACACGTTCGCACATAAATTAGATTTTTAGATGCTCTTGGTTTTTCAGAAGGCGTGAGACAAACACACACACACACACACACATACACACACACAAACACTAACATTTTGATTGCTTTATTACTTTAGATTATAGAAGTAACAAATTTAATCCTTCTTCCATCATTTTCCTTCCCTTTCCTTCCCGTCACTGGCAATTTTTTATATTTTTACATATTTATTTTTTGTAGTAATGTGATTGTAATCTGTGGACAAACATAATTGGTCTGTTTTTTTGTTTATTTCATAGTGTTTGTTTTGACTGTGTATAAATAAATAAACAAATACCAACTGTTATTCCACAAGGTATGTATTTTCAATTTTATCATAAAGATAACACACAGAACATGCATACCTACACTTAATTAAAACAAAATATACAGAAATACAAAAATAACATGAAGGTATCTCTTAAGTACCTAATTAAAAAGAAAATGAGATTTAATGTGGGTGCGCTTGAGAGTAGCAAAGTGTGCATGTGCATGAGAGAGATAGAGAGATATAGAAAAAGTGCATGGATGTATATGTTCATAGAGTACAAAAATATGAAACAAAATTTAAACACGTTACAAGTTACTCAAAATTGGAGGTTATGTATTTAGAACAAGAGAGATTCAAAAAAGAAAACAACCCATAGACATAACCATAGAAAGAAATATAATTGAATATCAACAGTATATGTAATATGGGTATATGACGATGAAACCATCAAGTTTTGTTAAACATGACGCCTCTATTATATTAACAAATAGAACTAAAAAAATAACCCACAATAAGTACTTGTTTTGATAAAAACATTAAAGAAATATTAATTATGTCTGATTATTTGGCCACATTAAAACTGCATATTTAAACTACCGAATAAACTTAAAACTCAATTATTTTTAAACTTGTTTTTAATTTATTGTAACTAATCTATTATTCATATTGATGTCGATGCATTGTAGAATAATTTAAAATGACTTTGAACCATACACAAAGTCAGATAACTAATTTATCAATATGATATTATAAAATTTAAATTTATCAAAGAAAATAGAATACTGTATTTTTCCACAGATTAAATTTATCACAATTATTAAATAATTGAGATGTGATTGTAAAATGTTGTATACTTTTCAAAATCTGTATAAATTGATTTAAATAATATATATTTACCCCTAAACCAGTGAAGGCAGGTATAAAAAATACACCATTTGTGTCATCAACCATATTTGCTAAATCGGCAGTGTCTTTGGCTTCATCGACTAATCCTGAAAAATAAAAATAATATATATGAGTTAGGAGAAAAATTCATACTTGTTATTTAGTTGTCATATAACAGTTAAAACAATTTAGGATTTGAATGCCATTTTGACAATATTGTCTTAACGATTCTTGATAAAACTCTTAGTTATGTTACTCACAGTGCATTAGTATTACATAATATACAAGTAAGGAAGTAAATATTTAATACCCGTGGGGTGTGCAGCTATGCATTAACTGAAAAAAAAATACAACACATGTGTGTATTTCTACACACCAGTCTCTTCTCACATAAAATGACAACATTCAGTTTTACCAGTGATTGACCTAAGAACCTTCATCTCCGTTGTCCTTAAGATATTTATTAATTATCTTAAATTGCTTACAATAAGAAAAAAAACTCAATTTTTAACTTTCTTCATTATAAGTATAAAACTTTCTTCTTTATAAGTGGAAAAAAGATTAAAATTAAATTTTTTAAACTAATGTACATATTTTAAGTAATTTAATACATACATACCATCATGCCAAGTCCCTTACGGGGTAGGCAGAGAGAACCGAACGCCACATCTTTCTATCCTGGCACGCATCCCTCGCCTCATCCACATTCATGCATCGCCTCATACATGTTTGTCTATTGCTCACACTTCTAACGATTCCGTTAAAAATTTCGTTCACGTTGTCGTGCCAACCCTTTCTTGGGCGTCCTCGACCTCTCATTCCATTCCTTTCCGCTCTGTATATTTTCTTCGTCAGGCGCTCCTCATTCATTCTCCCCATGTGACCAAACCATCTCAATGTGTTCACTTTCATTCTAGTAATGACATCTTTCTTCATTTAATATAATTGATAATGGAATTCCAAGAAGAATTGACAGACAAGAAATTAGTAATAATTTTATTTTATATACTAGTTGCACGTAACACATGAGATCCAACTGTCAATGGCGATAATATGTATAATTGAAGAATAAAAATTAATAAATATCTTAAGATAATTAGATATATCTTAAGTTTTCTATATAAAACACGTAGGTATGTATGTCAGGTTAAGATAGTATGGAGGTCAGTCTGTTTTTCCTACCCACTATATCAAACTATTGAGTGAGATATTGTGTAGTATATACTGCCTTACAAAGTGCATAAAACGATGTCGTCAATTCAATTTTTATAAAAATTGTTAAAAAAAGTTTGATTAAAAAAAAACGAAAAGCTTTTACTACAACGTTCATATTTTTTATATAAAATGAAATTATCTAGTTAGGGTATTTCAATTTTTCGATATTTTTAAAAACTTTGGAAATACAGGCCATTAATCATCTAAAAATTTATCATAAAAAAAAATTCGTAATAAAAAAATAGAGTTCTAGCTTTTATAGTTTTTGAGATATATGGAAAACTAAAGTAAAAATTCAAAAGTTGATAACCCCTGACTGAAACGAAAATTCAAAATTCTTAGTATAAAAATTTTGTAGGCCTATAACTATCTATATATTCTGAAATTTTAGGCTCTGTGCATTGAGCGTATCAAAAGTTACAAGGAGGGGGGGACACAGACACATTAAATGCTCTACTCCGAATTTTGATAAATCCGTATATATGTAACATATATGCTGAGAAGCCTATAAGTTGCTGTTTTTTGACTTCAAATTTGAAGAAAACTGTGAAAAATATAGACCCTGCATACAAATCTCGTGTATCTTGGCTTGATACTTTGTCGATATGTTAAGTGAAATAAATTCTCTTGAACAAATTGACAGTTGGATTAAATGAATATCTGTAATGTAACAAATAATGCAAGCTTAATAACAATGTTGCAGTTTTAGCGCACATAATATTTTTATCAGCATAGCTATCAACATTACAGTTAGATTAGGACATAATCAACAAATTTACTGTTTATAGATTTCTATTATTTTTATTCCCTTTTCATACAATCAATAAAAGGTAATATTTTCAAACTGAGTGTTTTAATAGCTTTTGTAAAAATGGTTTTATATGTTCATAATATTTTCTATATGGTGATTTGATAATACCTATTTTCTTTATTATGATTTGATAATAGTTTCTATATTGTAATTTTATAATATTATCTGAACTATGTTCTTCTAAGGTCATACAATTGACTAAAGTAGTATCGAAATAATTTATATAAAAGAATTCATTTAATTTAAGTCAAATTATTGACCTACCAAAGACATCCTATATGTTTTACGATCAAGGGAAGAGGTTTTATTATTTTTGTCAGACATAGTAAAGTCTGATTTTTTTAAAAGTGCCAATTCTATACATAAACAAAAAAAAAATGCATAATATTTACGCATGTAAATGTATTAGTAGAATCGTGGTTGCTGATTGGTTTACACCATTTGGTGTCCTTAACAACAAACATCAACAAACCCGACAGTACGTATCTATCTCTCGAAGTGCGCGCACGTTTGATTTTTTATGGTGACCATGTGTTCTAAATTAGGAATTGTTTTCATTGATCATTTTTTATTTCTAACTTATGTATTTTATTTTTAGTTTAATATCGATATATAATAATTATTATAAACATGTGTTATCACCGTCTTAGTATAGAATAAGTGTCCATTATTTATTTGTATTATGTAGTTACATAGTTATAATAATAATAAATTTGGATTATTTTTATAGCGCCGTTTTTGTGATAACCTCACCTCAAGGGCGCTTTGAATATATTAGGGGTTATTGTAAGACTCGCGGAAAAAGTGAGTTTTTAGGTGTTTCCTGAATAGTGCTAAGTTGTCGTATATTATTTATGTATGTGTGTTTGCCTCAATGAATTATTATGTAAATATTTTGTATGATATAATTTATTATTTTGTAAAATAATATGTAACTGTTTATTATTATAAGGATTAATTACTTCATAATGTATTATTTTTATATTCCTAATAAAAAGTATCAAATAAATATTTTGTTTAAATATTAGGTACTTTCCCAGGAGATGCCCATTAACATTTGCAGAAAATACCTAATAATGTAGACCCATTAAAGCCGCAAGGTACCGGGGTTAAGTATAGATATGAGTAGATTTAAAGGTTTTGAAGATATATGCATGTGCAAGTTACAACCGTTTTATATCATGAAATGATAAAAAAAATCCCGTAATATTTTTTTTCTTTTACACCATGGTCACCCTTTGAGCTTTGGCACTTTTAAAAAAATCAGACTTTACATATTATTTGAATTCAAATTTATATCATGTAAACAGTAATTATGTTTTTATAAGTCAAATATAATTTAGTTTAACAAAAAAAACATAATTATTTAACGTACCTATGCTATTTAACTAGAAGGTCAATAGTAATTCATTTTTTTATTGTAGTCAGATTGTTCAAAGTCTGATAATTAAATGTATTCTACAGATGAGGACTTTAAATTACATTTCATATTTTCTATTTCATTTTTGTGTAAATTATGTAGACAACTTTGTCTCAATATATGTCTACATTATTATATATCAATCATCTAGCGAAATACTAAGTTCCTTATATACAAAACTCTTTTCCGACCAGTCCTGACATTGGAGCAGAATGTTGGGCACTGACTAGAAAGGACAAAAAAATGTTGTTGGTGTTTGAAAGGGAGATATTAAGGAAAATCTTTAGCCCAACTAACGATGGAGGGGCCTGGAGAATACGGTATAATCATGAGCTAGAGGCAATGTACAACGAAGCGAATGTAGTCCAATTTATTAAAATTTAGCGCCTACGTTGGCTTGGACATGTTTGCTGGATGGATGATGACCGTATTCCTAAAAAGGTATTAGACACCTGTCCCGAAGGCAGAAGAAGTAGAGGCAGACCTAGGTTGAGATGGCTGGACGAGGTACTGTGCGATATAAGAGAAATGAACCTGATAAATTGGAGAAGACTGGCGGTTGATAGGGAGGAATGGAGACGATTTCTGGAGGAGGCCAGGGTCTGTAGTGGACTGTAGTGCCAGTGATGATGATGATGATTATATATCAATCAGCTCTAAATCATTAAGGAACAGTGAGGCTTCTAACCTGTAGCAATAGCCCAAAGCACTAGAGTACCGGTATCACAGTTACTTCCTTCGACCATGTAAACCAGTTCGGATCCAACCTTCCACCCGAGCATTGGATACAGTCCGAGGATGCTAGCGTGAGGAGCGCTCCCAGTGTTAATGTTGATGAAGCTTCCTGTGCCCATTGTTAACTTCACATCACCCGGTTTGAAGCAGCAAGAACCAAACATGGAAGCTGATTGATCTGCCATCTAAAAATAATGTATATTATTTAACTAAAAGATGACACAGGTAATAAAAAATTATAGAATTTCACACATTGGAAATTGGAAAAAAAAAATGTAAATATATTTAAATAATAATCAAATATTTTTTTATAGTTACATATACGCAAACATTGGATTTTTTTCCCTGTCAGGAGTCAATGATATTTCATGACTTATTTTTAACACCTCAATAGAGACGTAGTTGGAAATCCAGGAACTCAAGACACCTACAGGGCGTACAACCTGTCATCGGCTGGTTTACATTATCACTTTATGCACTTGCGCAACATTCACCGATTAATTGAATTCCTTATCAATCCAATTTTTGAAAGTTCATAATAAAGTGGCGGATTAGTGAAGTGATTAGTATTCATATTCACAAACTACTTCAACTAGGCAATTTCTATTTTTACTTCACTTCACTTTAATCGATTTAAAAAATATACAATATGTATGTACTCTGTTTAAATTCATTGTCTCATACTATGACAGTGTGCCTACATTAAATAATAGTGAATAAACTAAAATATTTTTTTATTCTATGATCAAAATTAAATAAATAGACCTTTTCAATATCGACCTTGTCTCCATAAAAAAACAACTGCACATACATTCCTTATGAGAAATCTAACGTATTGGTGTTGGGTGATGTAGGTCAGGATGGACCTCTATGGATGTAATTAGCTTCAAGCAGCTCCCATTTCCCAACTGTCCCTCTCCCAAAGGCCACCCCCCACCCGGCCCTTTCTTCAATTCACAGGTATTTCTTTCTCCTACATACTTTTTTTTATAGGTATATACTTATATTTTTATAGGTATATACTTATATTTTTATAGGTATATACTTATATTTTTATAGGTATATACTTATATTTTTATAGGTATATACTTATATTTTTATAGGTATATACTTATATTTTTATAGGTATATACTTATATTTTTATAGGTATATACTTATATTTTTATAGGTATATACTTATATTTTTATAGGTATATACTTATATTTTTATAGGTATATACTTATATTTTTATAGGTATATACTTATATTTTTATAGGTATATACTTATATTTTTATAGGTATATACTTATATTTTTATAGGTATATACTTATATTTTTATCCTTTTTGTTTATGTTGTGTTTTCGGCTTTTGACCATTAGCTTATTATTAATGTTCTGTTAACACGTGAAAATCTGTAACTGGTGTATGTTTTAATTATTGTTTTCTTTTGTATCTTATCTTTTGTATGTACTGTTGGTTTTCCATTGCAATAAAATAAATAAATAAGGTCAATACCGAACAAGTTATAGGTATACTGGCTCCAAACAGCGATTCCGTTACATTTCCAAAGCATCCAGCAGTGTCCACAATGACAGGAAGTATTTCAGTTGGCACTCCAAAGTATCTGAGGCCAAAGTCGGCCCACTTCAGGGTGAAGGGGTCAAACATGGCCGTTCCACAAGCGCTGGAGTAGTCTGTCACGTGGATTCTTCCATCGGTGAGCTTGTGGAGCAGCCAGGTGTCCAGGGCCCCAAATACAGCCGTACCGGAAGACACGGCGTGCCTCAATTTGGGTACATTTTTCAAGGCCCATACAAATCGTGGCAACACCTGCAATAATATGTATCAAATAAATGACACATCATAATATTACTCTCTAGAGAGAAGTGGAAAGCGAGATGTAGACTTCTTATGCAAACCAATCCATAGGATTGAGACTTTTGATGATGAATATTACTAGACTAAAATCCGGCAGTTGGCAAAAAGATAGCTGAGAGAGAAAGTTCTGAATATAAGAGGTAAGTATTTGGATTCTCTTTATAGAATTCAAATATACATCGTTAGATGGGTCAATGGCAGAGCAGTTAGGGCGCTGGGCTAGTAATCCAGTGGTCGCGAGTTCGAATCCTGCCTCGACCGATTTCGTTCACCTATAGCACAAGCATTTTTTTGCTTATTTTAGGGAACGTAGAAAGATGTATATGTACTTGTATAACAAGGACATATTCATTTTAAAAAAAAATTGTTTTCGACTTATTATTGAGTTGCTACCAAACCAATATAATATTTCGTCCTATACAGAATGTTTTATCAGTTGTCATGTTATTGATTAGCATATTTATTTATAAAATCTTATATTTCATAGAGTAAAATTTATAAAATATCATGTACCTCACTAGGATAAACCTATATCGAGGATAAATTAATAGAGTCACATTAGTGAAAGACATAAATGACAAAAAAATTGATATACAAAACAATATGTTACTGAAGTTGCCAGTTGGTTACTTATAAATTACTTAAACAATATTTAAAAATGCAAATGATAAACATAATAAAAAAAATGTATAAGGTAGCAATAACATTAAAATTGCAAATGTAATTTAAAAAATAGTGCAACTGAAGAAGGTTAATGATGAAAAAATACTTTTGCAATCGATGGTTAATACCAACATCTTTGCCGGTTTTTTTTTTAATTTGAGTGAGGAATTATAGTGAGATTATCCTTGTACGACGAAAAGTGTATCCTTGTACACGAATTAATTTTAAATATAAATGTAGAATTTTTTTTACATTCGTGAATTCATGTTTCATGGATTGAAATAATGAAAAATATATTTTCATAATCTTCAAAAAGTCATGTATAAAGATCAGATTGTTGGATGAAGTCAATGTAGTGTATTTAGTTTTATATATTTATTTTATGCAAATGATTTTAAACAACAATGCAATTTATCATAGAAAATAGTGTCATTAAACATAATCATGAGATAAGTGTTACCTACAATAAAATAAAAGCATAAGTGATAAAAACATGGTTGAACACTATTATTTTTTTTTCATTTAAAATTTGCATGAAAATAGAAAACAATATTAATCTGTTTTTTTAAATAAATTATTTGTAAAGTATATTTCAAAGATTTGCGTTATACCTATTTACAAAATTTTTATTTCTAGAATAAAGAAACTCCTGATTATATGCAAAATGTATAGCTACTAAGTAAATCAGTGCGATCTTCTAAATTTTCTATTACAGGAATGTGCTTCTAAAACGAAGTTCTACTAGTAATATGATTCTTATGAAGGTCTATTATAGGAAAAAGGTTTATACAATAATGTCTGTAACTTAAATAATATAGTTCTTACAGGAAGATCGACTAATACAGGAATATGATTCGTTCGGGATTTTTTATTGGAGGAATATGGTTCTAGAAATGACTTACAGAACTTGGTTTGAGATATATTTTTTCAATAAAATCATCCACATTTCAACACGAATGTAATGAATAATAATTGTAGAATCTAAATATGAGGTATATAAAGATAATAAATATAATATTACCATTGAATTGGAGAACTTCAATACACTGGCAGTTAAGTACCTCTTGTTTCTTGATAATGTGTAAAGTATATAGGCTCCCTTTGACATACACTAGAAAAATAAAATAAAATAAAAAAATCAATACAAAGACACTGCAGAATATTTTCGAGATCGATTTCAAAATTTGATAAAAATTTCGTGCCATGTGATAGTAGGTACCTATACATATTGATGGTAGGAATACATAATATTGATGGTAGGTGTACATATTGATGGTAGGTAGGTATACATATTGGGGGTAGATATA
This sequence comes from Molanna angustata, assembly GCA_963576475.1. NCBI lineage: Eukaryota > Metazoa > Arthropoda > Insecta > Trichoptera > Molannidae > Molanna > Molanna angustata. The sequence continues at coordinate 25,875,091 of OY754978.1, read as the reverse complement.
CATATTAATGGTAGGTATACATATTGGGGGTAAGTATACATATTGATGGTAGGTATACCTACATATAAATGGTAGGTATACATATTGATGGTAGGTATACATATTGATGGTAGGTATAGATATTGGGGGTAGACATATATTGATGGTAGGTATACATATTGGGAGTAGGTATACATATTGATGGTAGGTATACATATTGATAGTAGGTATACATATTGATGGTAGGTATACATATTGATGGTAGGTATACATATTGATAGTAGGTATACATATTGATGGTAGGTATACAACATATGAACGTATACATGTTTAAGAGGGGAAAAATGTACCAACGGTAACTTAGGTACAAAAAACATAAATACCACAGAAGAGGGAATCTATAAAAGTATTTTTCAAGGTCGTCTGGGTAGCCACTGGTCACAGAAGAGGGAATCCAGATATGTAGATAGATTCCCTCTTCTGTGATAAATACGTACGTACAAAAATGTGAGGTTAGGTCATAAATACGTACAAATTTATCTTTTACAAATGACCTTTTTTCTTTGAGATCTCAGAATTTTGTTTATGATTTTCTTTCAATCATTAGGTGTTTGTATCGCAAGATTTAAAATGTACCTACAGCACATTTTCGCCTAATTAAAAAAAAACTTATGTTTAGAAATATTTTATGTACTTATTTATAAATAAGAAAAAAGTAGTAATAAAAACTCCTTGGACCCTGCGCAAGTGGTGAGTTAATTGTCATATAGCAATTTCTTTCAACTAACCAGTGTTTCCAACCCAGAGAAGCAATATTTTCGTGAGAAATTATTTTAAATATATATTTTAATTTTAAAAAACTCCATCCTCCGTTACGAAATTGTAGCATGGGGAGGATCTTATATATGACCACCTTATGTACCTTATATGATATAATAAATTTACTTTCTTTAATTTTCCTCTATAGTCAATACGAAAAAAATAAGTAAAAAGGCAGTTACGAAATACTGTCATTTAATTCCAATGATACAATGGATAAATATTTGATAACCCTGTTAACGACGTGCAAATTTAACAAATAAATATTGGCGTACAAAATTTATTTGTGTAAATTATTTGAACATGTTCATGGCTAAATTCGTTGGTTTATTATTTAAGACAGAAAATATAGAATGACTTATTACATTAGTTTAACAGTTCAAATATTTACATATTATATAAGAACAGCGTGCCAAATAAAAGTAGAGAAAGAATGGCTAGAGCAAGTCGATGTATATGTCTATCTGCCTGGGAAGCATGTTTCAACGGAATAGACGGATAGATAAGGAGATCAAAAGATTAGTTGTGGCAGGAAACAAAGTGAATGGAGCACTAAGACCAGTTATGAATGACCGCAACATATCAAAGGATGCCAAAGTTGCCATTCATAACGCTATCATAGTGCCAACCTTAACGTAAGCAAGTGAAACCTGGACATGGCAGAAGTCGCACCAAAGCTGAATAATTGCAGTTGAAATGAGATCGCTAAGAAGAATCTGTAATAGAACGATGTATGACAGGGTCAGAAATGAGGACATAAGGAAAGAATATAATATAAAGAAAGATTTCATAAATAATGAAAGTGAACACATTGAGATACATAGTTTGGCCACATGGGGAGAATGAATGAGGAACACCTGATGAAGAAAATATACATTGCGGACAGGAATGGAATGTGAGGTCGGAGCCGCCCAAGGAAGAGATGGCACGTCCATGTGAACGGTAGGTATTTTGAAAGAAGGTAATGTTAAGAAGCGTGAACAACAGACGAACATGACATGTATAAGACGATGTATGAATGTCGACGAGGCGATGAATGTGTGTAAAGATAGAAATAAGAGGCGTTGGGTTCTCTCTGCCTACCCCGTGAGTAACACAGTAACGGAGAATAAAAACAAACATACGTGTCTATTGAAACAGATAAAATATCAATATAGAGTCAATGCTTCAATTTCCCCATACAAGTTATTTTATTTCTGTTATATACATTTTTCATACAAATATGTACATATTCACACTTATAGTGATGGGCAATATTCTTGCTTCGTCTTACAAGACTTGCAAAACCATATCAAGACTGCATGTGTAGCTGCAAGATTAAGACCAAGACTTTGTTAGATCAAGTATTGCGGTCTCGTTATGTTTTTATAAACTTGTTTATTTTTAAGCTCAGTAAGCACTACCGATATTATAGGTACCTACTATCAATTGGTATTTATTGTCATATTTCACTGTATTTACTAAATTTTAATAGATTTTTTTTTTAATTTACAAGAGCTGCAAGAAGTTAAAGATCGTGACTGGGTATACATGACCAAGACTCGATCGGTTATGCAAGACCAAGACTCGATCGGTTATGCAAGACCAAGACCATTCCGTTCTTGTCTTGCATTTGCTCATCACTAAAGTGGAGTTGGGTGGGTCACGTGTCTTGGACGGAAAGGTGTTGAGAGATTGTGATGGACTGGAAGGCGAGAACGGGAAGCAAAAACGTGGGGATGACCCAGGCCAAATTATCTGGCGACCAGTGGAACCCCAAGCGAGAGACCTTTGTCCAATACTGGTTCCTGGAAATCGCCAACACGAGTACTATGGGTTGGAGGAGCCCGCCATGACGATAAGACAGGTGTAGCCGACGCTGCGCTTGGCGTGGAAATCGAAGAACTGAAAGTTCTACAGGCATGGTGAAGGTTCCCTGTGACAGTCACGTGTTACCGTGGCACTGTTGGGTGGGAAACCCTCGCCATGATTGACAAGCCTTCACTTTTGTGGTTGGACTCTTAGGCTGGGTTGTTTCAACAAAAGTATCAGTAATAGTATAGTTAAAATACTTCAAAATTCGTCGTTCTACAGCATTAGATTGTGTGATAATGAAACAACCAAAAGCTTTGAACAATTTTATGAAATCAAAGTATTTTAACTATACCATTACTTTAATCTTTGTTAGAGAAACACAGCCTTAGTGGTAGTGGTATAAAATATGCTTGATCATAGTTCCTTGTTTTGTCCAACGAGCAGCCGCTTCGGGGAGGAAAAGAACTATACAGTTCTTAAACTTTCCCTATGGAATTGGGTAAGAGACTGCGAAATACTTTCAATGTCCACTACTGGACTCATGATAAGACAAAGACGCTGGGTTAAGGTAATAGGGTAGGTAAGGTGCTGTTATAAAAGAAAGTAAGTAATATATATTTGATAATTACAGCATTGACTATTGATTTGTTCCACTTGTTGACGATGGCCTCGGCTCTGAGATCCTTCCAGGTGATGAAGTTGTGGAAGTATTCCCCGGTGTGTCGATCCCAAGTTACGAAGGTGGCTCGCTGTGTTGAAAGTCCCATAGATGTTATCTGATGGGGGGATATATATGCATCTGGAAACAATTCAATTTTCAATAATTAATAATTATCTTGAAAACCAACTATGGAAATAGCTGGAGCTCGGCATCTTCACGAAAAAAAAACGATTTTTTATCAATCAAAAAAAGAAGAAGAAGTAAATCAATTACATTTGTCTATACTCTATATTTTTAAGATCGTTTCAAAATATTGCTAGACCGCAATCTTATTGAAATTTGTAAAATTGAGATGCCTATAAGCGAAGACATACCTACTAGTGTTGAGCAAGTTTAAAGATATTTTAACTTTGTTATTATTTTATTTTATTTATTTATTTATTTATTTATTTATTTATTTATTTATTTATTTATTTATTTATTTATTTATTTATTTATTTATTTATTTATTTATTTATTTATTTATTTATTTATTTATTTATTTATTTATTTATTTATTTATTTATTTATTTATTTATTTATTTATTTATTTATTTATTTATTTATTTATTTATTTATTTATTTATTTATTTATTTATTTATTTATTTATTTATTTATTTATTTATTTATTTATTTATTTATTTATTTATTTATTTATTTATTTATTTATTTATTTATTTATTTATTTATTTATTTATTTATTTATTTATTTATTTATTTATTTATTTATTTATTTATTTATTTATTTATTTATTTATTTATTTATTTATTTATTTATTTATTTATTTATTTATTTATTTATTTATTTATTTATTTATTTATTTATTTTCTTTGGGAAGCTACAGCTCATTTACAGTTTAATGATACAATATTATTTTTACAATGTTAGAGCCAAAAAAAGCATTCCATCAACATAATATAAAAACATATTTAATAACAGTTTACAAGCCAAAAATAATTCATACACACACCTTCATACACACCCTCACACACACACTCATACACACCATCACACACACATACATACATACACACATATACCTACAACAACTAGGGAAGGAAAGAGAAATGAGAGAAGAGAGACTAGGAGGACAGGACAGAGGGATATTGGTTACGCATCACCTTCAGAACATCATGTATAAATAACATAAAACTAAAGTTGTATTCAAGTTCAACTAATTTAACATCGTAATAAACTAAAATGTAGTTAGGTATAATATAGTCAATTATAGCCCTAGAACAGGTATAACTAGTTGGACAGCAGTTGTCTATTTTTAACGAAGCATAATATATAAATGATGTTATAAAAATAAAAACAAATATAGGTATATGTGATTGATACAACCAGTTTTATTAGTGGCAATTTTAGAGTAAATACTAATGACAGCAGTTTTCAATCTGTCGATTGATGCGGCTTCCAAACTGTAGAATTCCATAATAATTATGATAAATATGAACACATATTATATTCTACAAAAAAAATTATTCGACTTCCGACGACCGTTTCGGCTTATAAGGCCATAATCAACTGGTGTTGAGTATACAGTTTACATTATACGTTTACATTATCGCCCGTTTTATTAGTAATTAAAAAATATTATAATTGACTTAATTAGAAAAATAAATTGTAATGATAAATTTAAGTAGACAACCCTGTTCCTATCTACATACAAGCCTATTATAAAAATGTAATTGTTTATCCTCCTTCTCCCTCATTCACACAAGCACCCCATTACTTGTCTCTTTCCTAATACATCATTATGTATCCAGATTTTCCCACTATTAGCAACATAATATAAATGCATTTTGTTTTTATCTATTTGTCTCATTGTATATTTCTGTATAAAAATAATGTAAACTGTATACTCAACGCCAGTTGATTATGGCCTTATAAGCCGAAACGGTCGTCGGAAGTCGAATAAGATTTTTTGTAGAATATAATATGTGTTAATATTTATCATAAATACTAATGGATTAACGATGTAAGTTCTCTAAACAAACTTATCAAATTACTGAAAATAATTTCCTTCTTTCTGAACCTTCGAACTTCATTGATTACTTATGTAGTATTCATCAGTACATCATGGTATACACACCCTCTCACACCCTGTCATATGTGTTGGTGGATCCAGTAAAATCGCTGCGGATTCGCAAAAAAATAATTTAATTCAAATAATGGCGTAAAAGACTATGTTGTTTTATTAAAAGATTAAGATTCCATACGAAATTGAAACAACTCTTACACATAGAATCTTCATTTTTTTTATAAAGTTGTAATACGAGTATCCAAATAAGACATTTGGAGAGATTTTTTTTTGCTTTTGACCCTGGGCATACGGATGTACACAAATATTTTTACTAAATTACCTTCTAATGTATGAAATAAGAAAAGATATTTTAGGTTTATCATCTAATCTGTGATATACAATATTTTTCGTGAAGAAAAGATAAAATTTAGAAGTTTTTTTTTAAATATCACGAATAGTAATTAAAATGTTAAAAAAACTCAGTCGGTAGATTTTCATATTCTTTCGGGTATATGTAGTTCAAATCTACATTGTAAAATAAAATAAATATCTAAATCTTCATTGGCCTTGTAGTTTTTTAGTTACATAGGTACAGTAAAAAAATAAAAAAGGGTTTTACTAAAACTATTTTTACAAGAAACTCATGCAATAGAATAAATATGTAAGACCTGGTATTTAAGGGCATACTCCGTAGACGGCCGTCCATTCAGTTCCTAGGAACTAATATTGTCTTTCGAGACCAAGTCACCTGTCTTGGAGTTATTATAGAAAGGGGACCGAGTTTCAAAAATCATGCCAAATCATGTTTCGATAAGGCTAAGTTTGCTTTCATTAAAATAGGACACCTCGCCAAAGCAAGCTGGGGTCTGCAATTTCCTATCGCCCGCCTTTTCTACTAGGAATTTCTACTAACAGGAATTATGTCGAATAATAATTTAACACGTACCCAATAACAAGTTGCCACAAAATCAAAATCAAAAATTTTCTCAAAAATTGCTGGATCCAGCGCGGATCCAGCAATTTTTAAAAGAACCCGCAAAAATCCTGCTGGATTGCAATCCCTAGCCTTTAAAGTATCATTAAGAAGTTTCGCGATGGGACATGTTATGTTACACCCTATACTTAAATACATTACGATGTTAATTTTATTACTAAATCCATTTGCATAGTAATTATATTGTGATATCATCATAGCACACGTAAATATATTAGATTTAAACACGTTTAAGATTTTAATACAATGTTTTTTATTAAATTATTACTGACAACCGTTTCGACTTACATGGCCATATTCAATTGGCAAAACAGCCATATTTAACTGTACCGGTAGTCGGTCATTTAATAAAAACATTGAAAAAAAAATATAATATGTAAATGTTTATTTTTCCCTAGATTATGAAATACATTACACAAATAAGAAGATTAGACAAACATTATACAAATAAGAATATTAGACAAACATTATACAAATCAGAAGATTTGACATACATTATACCAAATAGAAGATTAGACATACATTACACAAATTAGAAGATTAGACATTCATTACACAAATTAGAAGATTATACATACATTACACAAATTATAAGATTAGACATACATTACACAAATTAGAAGATTAAACATACATTATATCAAATAGAAGATTAGACATACATTACACAAATTAGAAGATTATACATACATTACACAAATTAGAAAATTACACATACATTATACAAACTACAAACTAGAAGGTTAGACATATATTATTTTACCAAATAGAAGATTAGACATACATTACACAAATTAGAAGATTAGACATACATTACACAAATTAGAAGGCGTCTCAATACTATAGGTTGAAAGATTGCATTCAATAAATTAAATTTATTTTTCATATCTACAGATTTGTTGTTTATAAAATAACTGCTATATTCAACACTGATTTTTAAAAGAAATTTAAGTGGGTCATATGGAAAGAAAATAATTATGAATGACAATTTATTGTGTGCATTAAGAATAATACATGGGTATATTAGATAATGATAAATATGTATATCAGGTGAAATACCTCGTGTCAGCAGTAGGTATATGATTTATTGCATAAAATGTTTAAACAGCTTTTTAAACTATGCCATCGTAGGAACATTTGCTATAACCTTTTATGAATATCATATTTTTTTCTATGAATTTAACCTCAAATAAACAATATTCTGTACCATGTATTTTATATTAAATATACTAGATGTAGTACTCCGTGCAAAAAGTGAGTCATGGAATATCGCGCGTTTGACGTTTTGGTTGGCAACATAATGCAGATTTCCTGACATTTCAACACATCATAGATAAATTTTCTCTAAATCTTAATAAACAAAGTGCTAACTACGACATCTAGGATTATTCAAGTGAAATGTCATTTTTATCTATGTTCTGTACCAATATATTTATCTATGCAATTATTAATAAAATTCTCAAGAAGCTACCTATTTGTAAATAATTGTGGATTTTTTGATTACGTTTACAGCATATGAGATGAATCGCCTGAGCGAATTTCATTAAACTTGTAAAAGAGCTTGATAGTGTAATAGGTTTGGAAAAAATGTTTTTATTTTCTTGAAACAAGTAGGTACATATACGAGTACCTTCATCCTAATATATTCCCTAAACTAAGCATAAATGCTTGTACTATAGGTGAACGAAATAGGTCGTGGCGGGATTCGACCTCGCGATCACACCCATTTATCTTAATTTTTTTCAAGAGAACTTTGTTCTCTTAACATATCGACAATGTTTTAAGCCAGGATACGCGAGAATTGTATGCAGGGTCTATATTTTTCACGATTTTTCCAACTTTGAAGTCAAAAAACACCAACTTAGAGGCTTCGCAGCATATTATGTTCCATATACGGATTTACTCAGAATTCGGAGTAGAACATTTCGTGTGTCTGTGTGTGTCTTTTGATCCGCTCAATTTACAGAGCCCAAAATTTCAGGATATATAGTTATAGGCCTACAAAACTTTTATACTCAGAATTTTGAATTTTTGTTTCAGGCAGGGGTTATCAAATTTTACTCTATTATTACATATATCTCAGAAACCATAAAAGCTAGAACGCTGAAAATTTGTATGAACATAGACAAATACAAAATATCAAATTGATTTTTTTCAAAAAAATTCCAGAGCTTCTCAATCATTTTTTATTGAGCAAAATATTTTTTTATGATAAATGTATGTGTTTAACTGCCTATATTTCCAAAGTTTTTAAAAATATCGAAAAAAGCCGAAACACCCCAACTAAATAATTTAATTTTCTATAAAAAAATATTAACATTGTAGCAGTACATCTCAATTTTTTTATAAAAATTTAATTTAGTGACTTAATATGTCACATCTTATGTCATTAAATTCTCTGCATATTTATTTACACATATCAAAATTTATTCGCCTTAATGGATTCAATCTATGATGAAATAACCTCAAGTATCTAAAAATTTAATAATATCTTAATCTTATACAGAAATTATCCTTATGATTCGGTGGAATGCCACATAAGCTAAAAAAAGACGAAGAAGAACTGCTATGAATAAAAATTCATAGCTTAGTATTTGTAAATTAGCTGCTGTACAATTTATATAACAAACCGATACTTAGGTACATAAATTAATATGGTGATACATGTAGGTATTGGTAATCTTAAAGGGTGTCAATTAATCATTTGAAACTGAAGCATTATTTCATTAATTTGCTAGACGTACATAAATAAATATAAATACCTAATATTGTACGACATTAATTCGTTAATTGTATCTACCTTTTGATCATATAATCGTGATCAATTGAGTCATTTCGAGGTCATGTAAAGTTTCATATACCCAAGTGGTACTACATCGCAGGCGTCACGTCAGTGTCATGGTCACATAATTGATTCTATTAAATGTGCCACAATACTAATTTGATAACAGAACACAAAGAGTCATGGTGAAATACATCATATTGCACACGCCTTGGTGAAAATTTGCATGTTTATTGTTCACACCATGCGACGATTTTTTTTCATTTAAATCCATACAGAGAGAAGACCGGAGTGCCGTGTGGAGCGCACGTGTTTTGGTTTGTGTTAAACGTGTTGTTGTGTATATTGACAGTGTTTTGGTGAGTTCGTTCCATTATTTTCCTTTAAATAATTTATAAATACTTTATTTGTTATTTCGTTTATATGAACGTTCGTTCATTTATGTTTTCTTTTTTTCATTTTCGTTTATTGTCTGATTTTTAAAATATATCAAGAACTAGATTAAAAATGGAGACTGCGGGTGGGGAGGTGTCGCACCTCCCCACCTCGCTTGTCGGTAAGCGAGGAAGGGACGATGATATTACAGCTCCGGCAAACAAAAAAAGCAACAACGGTGTTACTATAAAAGACTCCAGTGGCGGAGAGTACAAAATTAGGTATAATTCTACTTTTTCATGTCCATTCGTAGTTCACGTACAAAAACAGACGGATAATGGTTTTGCTAGTATGGATTCAGTCTCCTTTGGGTCGTTTATATACAGGAAAAATTTTGAAAATATTTCGAGAATAAAATCCGTGGGAAGACAAAAGGTCGCCGTAGAGTTTAATACCATCGAAGCCGCAAATAGATTTTTGGACGATGAAAACCTGAGTAATCATGGGTATATTGCATTCATCCCAAAGTATCTGTCATCACGAATGGGGGTATTGAGAAATATTCCGGTAGACATGTCTGAGGAGGATTTGCTCCAACACATCTCCACACCCAGGGGCTTTGGAAAAATTATAAAACCGCGCAGACTAACATTTAAAACTTTTGAAAACGATAAAACTGTTTGGAAACCAGCGAGATCAATCGTGATGTCTGTTGAAGGACAGGAATTACCTTCCCATGTATATTTATTTTTCAATAGAATACCTGTAGAGACATACGTCCTCCCGACAGTACAGTGTTACCAATGCTGCAAATTTGGTCATACTAAACTGCAGTGCAGAGGTAAAGAAGTTTGTTACAGATGCGGTAGTAACCATACAGGAGACAAGTGTACGATTGGGGACGATCATGTATCGTGTGTGAATTGTGGAGGTCGGCACCCTGCAGTCAGCGTTCTTTGCCCAGAAATAGCGAGACAGAAAAATATAAAAAAAGTAATGGCGGAAAATTCCATATCATACTACGAAGCAAGCTTAAGATTCCCAAGAAGTAAACCGGCCTATTCGGCAGTAGCTGCGCATAATCTCAATCAAAGACCAATACAGGATGGTCCACCTCCGCGGTCCCCTACTCGGTCCATACCGAGATCACCACCTAGAGGCTCGGAGAGTTTTGCAGGTAAAATCAGTCAAAAAATGAGGGTTACTCAACTATCATCAATAACTAAAGAAAACAGTAAAAAAAAGTACCTCTCTAAAATTGTTGATGAGCTAAAATTAATATTAGTAGCCCCGGATGGCAACTATCCCCAACCGGAGGACGGCTGCATTTTTAAAGCAAACAACCTAATTGAAGAAGCTATCACCGCGATAACCAATCTCGAAAACCATCTAACGGCCGGTAATTTTATATCTTCCCCGACTTCAGATAAATTTATAATGTCCCAACTTGAAAATATTCGAGCCGACAGGCAACTTGTAAATACAACTGACAGTTTATCATCTCAAAGAAAAGAAACGTTTACCGAGGACTCTGAATAATAACATTTTGTTTCTTTAACATCGCTCTTGCTTATAAATTAATATATATTTTATTTTTTTTTTTTATTTTTTATACTAATACATTTTTTTTAATTTTTAATGGCGGGAAATAATTCTATCAATATCCTACAATATAACTGCAGGAGCGCTATATGCAACAAACAGGATATTTTGAAAATTGCTTTAGACTATCATACATCGATAATGGCTCTCTCGGAAACCTGGCTTAAGCCAGAAAGAACATTTGGCGTAGAGGGGTTCACGTGCTTGAGGGATGATCGGCCTGCAGGATATGGAGGGGCAGCATTGCTAATTAAGGACAGCCTTACCTTTTCCCCTATTTCTGTTAAGCCACCACTATGTCCATTTGAAATTGTTGGCGCTAGGATCTTTAACACTACATTTCTCTCTATTTATATTTCCCCTAGTATTTCACAAGAATCTTCCACATATTTAAAAAAGGTTTTAGAGAACTCTCCAAAACCATTGGTACTCTTAGGAGACCTTAACGCGCATCACCCCTTGTGGGGTTGCCATAATACAGATGTACCGGGCAGGAGAATCGTGGAATATCTGAACGACTTTGATCTTTGTGTATTGAACGATGGCTCCCCTACAAGTATTCCGGTTCCTAACCAGCAGGCTAGCATCCCTGACTTATCAATTACCAGTTGCGATGTGGCTTCTGTGTTTTGTTGGAATACGTTGGAGGAAGTAGGTGGTAGCGACCATTTTCCAATTCTATTGGAATGGAGCTCCCCTGAGATCAAGGTTGTAAAGAGATTTATTAGAACAAATCCTGCTACTGGTAGCAAAAAGAATATTGATAGGAAAGTGTTAAGGAATGCCAATTGGGGAGATTTTAAAGAATTTTGTGATGGATCTTGTGGTTCTCTGCCTCATCCAACAAATGATAACATAAATGAATGCTCTGATTCTCTGAATAATATGCTCCATAAAATTCCCAACTTTCAGAATAAAACTCCTTTCAAAAAGACCCAACACCCGTTTGTCCCATGGTGGGATGACGACTGTGAGAAAATGTTACAGAATCGTAGAGAGGTACTTAAAAGATATAAGTACAACTCGAATTTTGAAAACTTTATCGCTTTTAAAAATACCCAGGCTCAGGCCAAGAAATTGTTCAGAGCTAAAAAGAAGGCTGGATGGATAGCTTTTTGCACTTCTTTATCCCCCCAAACACCAATCAGTACTGTATGGTCTAACATACGTAAATTTAGGGGCACTTATAAAAGCAGAAAAACAAACCATATCTCTGAACTCCCTTTCTCCGCCTTCATCAACAAGTTGGCTCCCCCTTATGTCCCGAACTTAAAGGAGATTTGGTCTCTAGATAGCTCAAATGTACAAAGGTATACAATAGACCTGAATATCTCTAACACTACAAAAAAATTGGATGACCACTCTTTCTTGGTCTCGCAGTTCTCTTTGGAGGAGCTCAGCTCTGTCCTGAGATCTGTTAGGGACTCGGCTCCTGGACTCGATGAAATTCCATACAGTCTTCTATACAAGAGTGGTAGCTCAACAATTTCCTACCTTCTAAAGGTAATGAACATTTGCTTTGACAACTGCATAGTGCCAAATACATGGAAAAGTCAGGTGATCATTCCTATACCTAAAAACCAAAGCAATAGCCCAGAAGATATTTCTTTCAGGCCGATCGCTCTGTCAAGCGTCCTGCTCAAAGTGCTAGAACACATGATAAAAAGACGACTAGATTGGTTTGCAGAGAAAAGTCAGAGTTTTTCTCCTCTAATGTTCGGGTTTAGAAAAGGGAAATCTACGATGGAAAGCGTCGCTCATCTCGTTACTGACATTCTGATGGCCTTCTCTGATTCTAAACATGTCGTGGGGGTTAGCTTGGATATTTCTGGTGCTTATGATAACGTTTTGCTTCCGGTATTGGGCGACAAACTCAGAAAATTCGGCATACCAAACAAAATTGTGTCCTTTTTACATTGTATACTAAGCGAAAGGAAGATCCTGGTGGAAGGCCCCGGTGGTACTACTCACAATAGACTCGTCTATAGGGGACTACCGCAGGGGTCTGTCATAAGCCCTATATTGTTCAATATATACATCCACGACGTATTTGAGGACCTATCCGCGGATTTCAAACTGCTTAATTATGCCGATGATTTTTTTATATACTGTGTAGGTAATGACATTAATAAAACAGAAGATACAATGAACTCTAACTTAAGGATACTCTCCAACAAACTTAATTGTTTAGGACTCACATTTAACCCTTCCAAATGTAAAAAAATAATATTTTCTAAAGCAAGAAAACCCAAGCCATGCAATATATTTATTAACGATAGTCCACTACCTCAGACACAAGAGTTAAAATTTTTGGGTATTATTCTGGACACTAAACTGACGTGGAATGCTGCCACCTTCTACATTTCCAACAGATGCCAAGCAGGACTCAATGCGATGAGAGCAGTTTCAAGAGTCTGGTGGGGATCTCACCCTAGGATCCTAAAGCTAATGTATAACTCTCTCATACGATCACAACTAGACTATTGCTGTTTTCTAATGTCACCCTTATCTAAATGCAATAGCAAAAAATTGGATAGAGTCCAATATGAGGCCCTCCGAATTGTTCTAGGAGCTATGAAATCTTCGCCAGTTGAAGCATTACAGGTTGAAGCAGTAGAACCGCCGTTGGACCTTAGAAGGCAATACTTAGCGGATAAATTTTTCATAAGGAGCTGCATTTTGAGTGATAATCCCATAATCAACAAAATACGCGACCTCTATGATATAGTCAAAAAGAATCGTAGATTTTGGGGAAAAAAACCAACACCAAATTTAGTATCCAGCTACGGATTTTTGAACTCATACGTCAAAGAAATCAAAAGATATGAAACACTTCCTATCTACACGGTTGCCTACCCTTCACTCACTTATCGTCCCCAGGTTGTTAAATTCTTTTCTTCCAAACATGTATCCAATGCATCCATAAATTTTGATAAAATAATGAATAAAGAGTGGAAGGAATACATTCGCGTTTTTACTGATGGATCCAAGGACAAAACTGCAAACTCTACGGGAGCAGCAGTATTCAATGAATATGATGGACACAAAAAACGTATTGCTCTACCGAAGGAACTCTCAATATTTTCTGCCGAATGCGTTGCGATCCTGGAAGCTTTAAATATCATCTCTCAGAACAATTTTGAAAGCACAATTATATTGAGTGACTCTCTCAGCGCGATACAAAAAATAAATAATTCATCTTTCAACTACCCTTTGGATTGTACCGTTTTACAAATAAAGCAACTCTTGCACAGCCTTCATGAGCGGGGTTGTAATGCTGTCCTGGGATGGATCCCAGGTCATGCTGGTATAAGGGGAAATGAAACTGCAGACTGCCTAGCCAAAGAAGCATCAGAATTACCTAGTTCACCTTCCCATCAAAAGGTGCCTTTCTCGGATGTATTTTTCACCTGTAGAGAACATTTACTAGAAAACTGGCAGACAAGATGGAATGCGTCGCCCTCGAGATATAGAGCTATACAACCCACAATAAACCGTATTCCGTGGTTTAATAAAATAACTCTGTCCAGACAGAGTACATCAGTTATATGTCGGATTAAATTTGGGCATGTGTGCACCAAACAGTTTCTGTTTAAAATTGGGGTGATAACAACGGATATATGCGACTGTGGAGAGGAAGAGGAATCTGTCAACCACATATTCTTTTCATGCAAGGATAGGGGAAAATATCCGGGTTTTATTCCAGACTTAACAAAACTCAAGGTACCATTTCCAACATCCATGAATGCAATACTCTCGGAATTTAATCCCAGTATATACAACGTGATTTCAAAATTCATTATCAAAAATAATATAAAAATCTAGATAGGCGCAGGTAGAGGGATGTGTCTCTCTATCTCGTTTCATCTTCCTAATATTCATTTTTATTTTTTTGTTTTTTATATATTTTTTTTTTTTTTTTAGTTAATAGTTTCTCTATTCATTTGCAGATCGAGAACGAATACCGAAGTTGGTATATTTTTTTTCTTTTCTTCTTTTCGTTCTTAATTTTAGTTGAAAAAAAAAAATACCTATATATATATATTTTTTTTTTTTTTTTTTTGTGTGTTCTTTCGTTTGTCCAATAAGGGATTTTTACTTTAACAAATCTTATTTTATTTTATAATTGGTAACATTGTTCGGTTTAGATATCATTTATTTAATTCTTTGCTTAAATTATATTTTCACTCTCCGCCACTGATATCCTAATAATTTTGTGTTATTGTTACAAATCTGCTTGTGTGTGTGTGTGTGTGCCACCACACGACGTGGCTCATCAACTGTATATACTACAATAATATACTTGTAAATGGCAGGAAACTATACCTATAAATAATAGTTCTGCCAAATAAACTTATAATAAAAAAAAAAAAAAATAAATCCATACATATACATACAAAATAGAGAATAACAATAATGGAATAATGCAACAATATTACAAATTGGACAGTTTAAAATAAGCTAGTACTAGCAAAATGCTCCAGGAGGATACATAATTAAAATATGAGGGTGAAATTATGTATTATTTTTATATTGTCCCATTGAACGTCCAACTAGGTTAACCTGTTTTAGGACGTCCGATACGTAGATACGATTTATAGGTATCAATAACTTAATCAATTTAAGATGCTTGAAAACTTAATAAATAAAAAATTATATTGTTTTATTTTATTATTATTTATACGCAGATTGCAGACTGAATTTTTCAGCTCAACATTTGAAGTAGCTACATTCAGCAAGATTATGATAAAGTCTATGTCCTGATATTACGTCGTCTATCTAAAAAGAGTGGGTTGTGGCCAAAGCTAAACTCCTCACAAACGAGTCACTCCATAAAGTACGTATTCAAATTTTGAGTGGAAAATTGTCAGCATTTCCATTAAATGAGTTTGTTCAATTATTTTTTTATTTAAATATTTTATTATGAAAACTGAACATGCATACATGACCGACAGTTGGATCTCATGTGTTACATGTACCTAACTAGGAATATAATACCTACGGATATATGAGTGCGTTGGGTACGGTTGCGACATACTAAAATCTGTCTTAATGAAAGTTGAACGGGTTTATGCGTGGTTCGATACCTTTAAACGTGTGAACCCATTAAAACCCACACTGTGAAAAAAACTACAAAAATAGAGACGACGGATTTGGTCAAGATATACATAAATGTTTGGGTCTATTCTCAGTGCCTACCTCATCAGGAAAATGACAATGCATTAGGAATAAAACAGGTATGTAAAGATGAAAAACTAAAATATAATGATCGCGTCGTATGCCAACAACTCACGCATATACAGTCCATGTAGTATAAATGAATTAGACAGATATCCTTGATGAACAAGTTTTCCCAGGAAATGCGTAAAAGATTCAAATGTATGTATGTATGTATAAAAACGACATTGAGATTTCAATATCATATCACAAGACCTAAGTGATATAATGTTTTATTGAAACATTCTAAAGATTTATTAGATTATTAGTAACGGTTGAAGAAATTTTAGTTGTATTCGGGCCTATTTCATATCATAGACAACAAATCGACCTTAGTGGCTCGATTAGTTAGGTATCTGACTGCTGATCCAAAGGTCCCGGATTCGATTCCCGGTGTAGACACAGTTTTTAATTGTGTTTTCAATCTGAATCTGTGAGACGATTAATATCGTATTGTCTCCAGAATGTGGCAATTTGTTATTGGGTGCTTGTTAAATTAATGTTTGACATAGTACAGCTGTTAGTTGTCCGAAAAGTAATATAAAATAAAATCACTGTTTATATCTAATTGGCTTTATTCATTACACGTCTATACAACTCATTGTGTATTTGTGTTCAATATTTTATTTCAATTTATTATTTTAAAAAAATAGATAGGTAGGTACATACATACTTTAATACAAAACAACATCATAATAATACACACCTTAAAATCATATTATAATTAAAGATTTACTCATACCTCGGTTGAGATCGAATCTCGTATTTCTATTTAACACAATCTTAGTATCATTTGTATGGCAATAATTATATATACATACATACATACACACACATATATGCATACATACACATTCACACAAGTATATAAATTTAAAAATTAACAATATTTATTAAATGTCATTAATAGTATGATTAGAGTTGCCAAAATGTGTTTCTTAAATTATCATTGCCAGTATTGTTATAAATTTAAGCCTTTGAATGTGATTATGAGTTACTTTTTTTTTCATATATAATGCAACTGGCTCACGCCAGTCGCAATTATAACGACAAACAAACCTAACCAACCTATTTTGACCAAACTTTTGTAGGTTGGGTTTGAAAAAATGGTGTGAAAACTAGGCTATCCGATTATGGCGACACTCTAAAACTATATTAATATTAAATCTTAAGTAATAAAACAATGATGGTGTTAATGTGTGTGTGTGTGTGTTTCTCTCACACGTCCTGGGAAAATAATAACACATAAAAATCAAATTTATGTGCGAGCATGTACCAGTATACCTGAAGCGGTGTCACGCTAAAAAAATGTGATAATAATGTTGAATTATTAAATATTATTTCAGTAACTATCTTTTTCATAGTAAATTACCAAAAATCACATCTGTCAAACAAGTGTACTTTTTGCCCGCAAATATCTGTTCATGTAGAAGTTAGAAGAACTTATTTATACGAATAAAATATATAATTAGTATAACATAGCGTTTTTGTGAAAAAAACGTGGAGATTATATAATATAATAATAAAGTTTAACCTACTTTTAAAGTGAGCGTTTTGTACGTACAACGCCGAGATATTTTTAGTAAATCCATACAATATTTGTTTTTTCTTCGGAATAAAAACGTTCTTTAGAATAAAAAACCTGTGAAATAATTGAAAATATGATTAATAAAATGACACACAAGACATCATAGCAAGTTAAAAGATATATTATATTGTAAAAGTCTATTTATTATTAATAATGATATACACACAATAAAATTGTATAATTTGTCATACAATATTTAATTTTTCTAATTTGTCATACAATATTATTTACCTTTTCGTTTTTATGGTTATTTCCTATAAGCTAATTCATCTTCCTCTTCTTTTATGTAGACCTTTGGTTCTGTTTTTATTCAAACTATTTCTTATGGATTTATTTTTTCTTCTTCTTTTATGTAGACCTTTGGGTGAGTTTTTATACATCTTTTTTCTATAGTCTAATTCTTCTTCTTCATTTATGTAAACCTTTAGGTGAGTTTTTATACAAACTATTCTTCTTCTTATTATTTTATGTAGATTTGCGGGTGAGATTTTGTACAAACTATTTCTTATAGTCACATTCATCTTCTTCTTATTTCATATAGACCTATGGGTGAATTTTATACAAACTATTTCCTACAGTCTAATTCTTATTCTTCTTCTTTCATGTCGACCAAGGGTGAGTTTTTATACAAACTTTTCCCAGAGTAATTGTTCTTCTTCTTTTATGTAGACCTTTTTTCAAACTTTATGCAAACTTTTCCTACAGTCTAATTTTTCTTATTATTTTATGAAGACCTTTGGGGAGTTTGTATACAAACCATATTATAGAGTCTGATTCTTCTTCTTTTATTAATACCTTTGGGGTAATTTTTAAACAAACTATATCCTTTATCGTAATTCTTCTTTTTTTTATTTTTGTAGCCCTAGGTAAGTTTTCATAGAAACTGTAGCTGCGCTCCTGTCAGCGATCTGCAATGTTTATACCCTCGATGATTCTCGAAGATTCACGTCAATTAACGAAGATTAACAAACTACAGCCCATCGCTGGCGATGCAAGCCAATGCGCAGATCTTCATTCATGCGTTAATCTTTTAATAGAATAGAGTCGCGTTATCTTTTAACTATAACTAACTATACGGAACTGTATTTATTAGTTCCGACCCACGACATCATGATTTAACTTATTATTTCATTGTATCTTTATTTCATTCCGAATATATCAGTGTTGATCATGCAAGTAGATCTTTATTTAAAACTCTTCATCACCATAAATTTTCAATTATTTAATGAACTGATATTTAGCAATATCAATTTTGGAGGTAGATTTATTAAATTAAAGAAAATCCTTTTGAACACGCACAAACGTAATATAATCCTTTTGATAAAATGAATAGATAAAGCATATACCTACCTCCAAATTGGTGACCCCCCCCCCCCAACTTTACTTTTATATATTTTTTGTGCACATTTTAGTGATGTAAAATTATTTTTTGTTATAAATCACAATTTTTTAAAGTTACAAATTGTTAAACTAATTATTCAATTATCGATAGAGATCACCTTCATTTTTATAGCAAAGAACAATTTTCGATGTTTATTTTAACAAAAAATCGGTTAATTTTTTTTACGAAAAGATTTTTTTATATTATTTTTTACATGTTCGTGGACTCCACTTTGAGGAAGGCAACGATGGACACTAGGGTATATAGGGGCGCAGAGATGGAGACAGATCACTATTTGCTTGTTACTAAACTGCATCTGTTCATCGGCTGGCGCTCTAAAACAGTCAAAAGTGCACCACCAATACGCGTCAAAGTGTAAAAATTACAAGAAGAGGAAGTAAGACATGAATATGAAAGGAATGTTGAGTATAAACAAAATTCTCAAACACATAGTGAAAGAAGTGTAGATGAAGTATGGAAAGACTTGAAAAGTGTTTTGTGCAAGGCTGCCAATAATGCGTGCGGTGAAAGTAAAAGAAGAATGCAGAAAGGTGATGCTTGGTGGAATGAATCGGTAAAAAATGCAGTTGATGCGAAAAAGGAAGCATGGAAGTTTTGGATATCTGTACAAGGTACTGACAAAAAAATAGAGCAAAAGAAGAGTACAAAGAATGCAAGAGGAGAGTAAAAGCTACAGTAAAAAATGTAAAAGATTGTATAAAAGAAAAAGAAAGCCAGAAAATAGTGAATGACTTTACGGGTAACCTGAAAATGTTCTGGAAAGGCATTGCTAAGCGAAAGCATGGGGAAGTAAAAGGCTCAAAGTGTATAAATGATAAAGATGGAAATATGCTGATAGATAACGAAAGTGTGAAAGAGAGGTGGTGTGAGTATTTCAAAGAATTGTATGAAAGCGCACAAGGTGACACAGTAAGACAGAGGACATGGATTATTGATGAGAATGAGAGAGATGAAATAACGGAATAAGAGGTAAAAGAAGCGGTTAATCACGCGAAAACGGGTAAAGCCGCTGGAGTGAATTGTGTGGCAGCCGAATTTATCAAGTATGGCGGTAAAAGATCAACGGAGTGGTGTCTATCGCTTTTCAATAAATGTTGGGAAGCTGGGTACACTCCTTCGGATTGGAGAAATGCAGTTGTAGTTCCTCTCTTCAAAAGGGAAGGGATCAAAACTCGACTGCAAAAACTATAGAGCTATCAGCTTGTTAAGTTCGGTTGGCAAGATGTTTGCAAGAATTATTGATAAGAGAATACGCAAGATTACAGAATGCAAGATATGGGATGCTCAAGGTGCCTTTGTAGGGTGCAGAGGATGTATCGATCAAATTTTCTCTTTACGTATGGCTCCAGAAAAGGTTCTGCATAAAAACCAGAAACTTTTCTGTGCGTTCATAGACCTAGAGAAGGCATATGATAAAGTGGATAGAGAAAAATTGTGGGATATCCTATAAATATATGGAGTAAAGAGCAAACTAATACGTGCCGCTGCTTCTCTGTATGAAAATAGTGGAGCCTGTGTCCGTGTCAACGATGCGTTGACAACATGGTTCCCTATTAATAAAGGGGTGAAGCAAGGCTGCGTATTATCCCCATGGCTGTTCAATCTGTATATCGATCACTGCGTTAGGACATTGAAGAATAAAAATAAAGGTCTGAAACTAAGTACCTACTGTAAACGTACGTGATTTGATGTATGCAGATGACAAAGTGGTGATTGCTAAATGTGCGGATGAGTTACAGTATTTAGTGAATAAAGTGTATGAAAGATGCCTGCAAAATGTACTGAGAATGAATGTTAGTAAATCTAAGATATTGGTATTTGAAAATACTGAAAGTATAACTGCAGGTCTGATAAAAGTAGAGAACGAAAGGCTAGAACAAGTTGAGGAATATTTATATTTGGGGAGTATGTTTGAACGGAATGGAAGACCTGATAAAGATATTGAAAGAAGAGTTGTGGCAGGGAATAGAATAAACGGAGCACTCAGACCAGTAATGTCCGATCCAAGCATCTCAAAGGAAGCCAAAATTGCAGTACACAATGCAATTGTGGTGCCTACTTTGACGTATGCTAGTGAAACATGGACCTGGCAAAAGACACATGAAAGTAGAATAAATGCTGTAGAAATGAGATCACTAAGAAGAGTATGTAATAGAACGATATATGATAGAATAAAAAATTAAGACATAAGGAGAGAATGCAAGATAAAGAAGGATATTAAAAATAAGAAGAATATAAGAAGGAAGGAAGAAGGATACCTCGGTACAGGCTCAGCCTAGTGAGGTGGTATATACCAAATAATACTATAAAAAATGTTTCATATAACTTATTTAAATTGTACTTTTTTGTAATATTTTTATTGTTTGTAACTATATTGTTATATTTTGTTTGGTTTCAATAATAATAAAAAAAAAATATTATATGTAAAATGAAAGTGAATGCCTTGAGATGGTTTGGACATATTGAAAGAATAAACGATGAACGACTGACCAAAAAAATATACATGCATGGGTGCAAGAGATGGAGTGAAAAGCAGAGGTCGCCCCAGAAAGGGATGGCATGATCATGTGAATGATATTTTGAATGAAGGAAACATAAAAAGTTTGAACAATCGACGAGCATGTATGAGACGATGCATGGATGTAAAGGAAGCCAGAAATGTGTGCAAAAATAGAGAAGTATGGTGCTCGGTTCTCTCTGCTTACCCCGTAAGGGACATGGTGTGATGGTATGTATGTATGTATAAAAATAACAATGCTATTCATATATTCACTTCATAAAAGTATTCTTCGAACAAATTATGATCTTCAACATTTTTATGATTTTTTTTAAATATTATATAAAATAAAAAAGTAAAATATTATTTTATTCGCATTATTTAAAGTAGTGTGCTTTATAAATTTGGTTAGATACCTATATAATGAACAAAACAACAACACGATGTTAACTATATTCACAAAAATATATCTCAGTTTTGCTATTGTCCATGTAGAAAGGTACGGTTAACGCATGAATCAGTGGAATCAGGATTTCATTAAGGTAGGTACATTAATTATTTTTTTACATAAATTCCACTTAAAACAATCAATTAATTGTTGTCCAAAAATTATACATTTTTAACATTGCAAATATATTTTTTTACATTTTTGTACAAATTTTAATTTTTAAACTGTTACATGTTTATAAAAAAATATGCCAATTGATAAAATTGTTGTTTTTAAAGCAAATACCTAAAAATAATCATTAATTTTGAATCAAGAATATTCAGAAATTCACTTTATATACCTTTTATTCAATTTGCAACTCAAAAATATCTCATTTTCTCACTTTTAAAAAAAAACTTATAATCATTCGAAGTTTATTCTTTTGATACATCCAGCCATGTAAGGCTGCCTGTCCATTGATGCGGAGCGAGGCGGCGGAGCGGAGAAACGGAGAAATATTAACCAATAGGATTGCATAAAATCTCCGCTCCGCGATTTTATGCAATCCTATTGGTTAATATTTCTCCGTTTCTCCGCTCCGCCGACTCGCTCCGCATCAATGGACAGGCAGCCTAATGATTCTAAAAGTTATGCAGTACGAAAATCATATTAGGAGGAAACAAAAAAAATATTAAAAAATGGATTTTATTTATAAATAAGTCAACCAGTACAAGACAATAAAAAGTTTCAATTTCATATATATTGTATAATTTGATACTTCTTCTTCTTCTTCTTCAGCCCTCTGTCCTGCACTGCTGTATATAGGCTTCTTCCATACCCATCCATTTCTTTCTGTCGGTTGCTGCTTGCAGACAATTTTTCATATCGTATTTCCTATAATGTACATTAGGCTACTTTATTTATAACAGATACTATAACTGTCAGAACGTTTTTCACCCGACAATTTTACCGAGCGTTTGGTGCATACACTCGACGTTCAATCTGATCGCCACAGAATATCTTTCGAGCGTCTGTTTCCGGTCATTATGAACGGCTTAGAGCGTCTCTAAGTGCACTCGGCGTTCATTGTGAACGTAGCCCTGTATGTGTTTACTCTGAATGATGTATCAGATGGATGCTTCGAGCCTTCAATTAGCAAGTAGCCTTCTTTGTTTATTTGAGCCGATCAAGAGATTTTGAGTTTTAGTTCGACAACATCTCTTTGATGCAACACTCGGTTCAAGGTCCCGGCTAGACTCAGTATTGGAGAATGACTAAGATAATGGTAATGGGTAAGTGTCGAGTAGACTTACATAAAACAAAATAATGACATGGTTTTGAATACAAGTAGGTAGGTAAACACGAGAACAACTAAACTTTAAAGATACACTCAAGGAATGCGATTGTCTGTTATTTTTAAGATTTAAAGACGTATATAGTATAATTGTATACCATCGATAGTATACCTACTATCTTTTGTGCTCATACACTGCCGTTAACTAATATATTGTTCACACCTATAGATATTTATGATACATAGAGAAAAGATACCCATACAATAAGGAACACTTAATAGGTATATTTTTACATTTTACATACAATCCATCACCCCATGTCCCTCACAGGGCAGGCTGAGATAACAAAACGCCTCATTTTTCTATCTTGACACATTCGTCGCCTCGTCAATATTCACGCTTCGTCCCGTGCATATTCTGTTGTTATTTTAGCTTCTAACATTTCCGTCTTTCGCAACGTTGTTCACATGGTCGTGCCATCCTTTTCTTGGACGCCCCCGATTTCTTATTCCGTTCCTGTCAGCCTTGTATATTTTCTTCGTCAGGCGTTCTTCATTCATTCTTCCTTGGGGGCCAAACCATCTCAATGTGATAACTTTCATTCTATTAAGAGGGCCTAAAACGCTAAATCTAGTGACTGAAAACATGATGTATTATACCACCTAATTATACACTATAAAGTTACGTGTTAGTAATAGTAGCTATATCGCGTGCGTTAAAACGGTATATACGTGTTTTAAATTATTATAATTTATTTAAAAAAATTGATCAAAAGCGAATACACTATAAACATATTCCTAAACTCAAATGACAAAGGTATTGATCACATTTTTCCTGCAACCATGTTTCATTCAAATTATAAAGAAACTCGCCCTCGCGAGTCATTATTATCATTAAAGGCTAACTAAACCTAACTGAAAATTAAGTGGGATGCAATAAAATACAACAACGAAATAATACAATGTTGTGTACCTACATATCCATTCCCCTTGATTTTTGGTTAGGTTCAGTTAGTCTCTAATAATAATGGCGACTCGCGTGAGCGAGTTGCTTTATAAATTGGGTGAAATTGGTTGCAGGTAAAATGTTATCAACACCTTTGTCATTTGCAGTTAGGAATAAGTATTTTGTATTCGCATTTGATCACATTTTTCAGATCAATTATTTTACAATATATTATTTACGTATTTATGTATATGCTTTTTAATACTAGTTATTATTTTTTTGTTGTAAAAGTTTCCCGTTTAATGTCAACTCTTAAATGCTTTTATTGAGGTTCATTACGCCGTACTGTTAAAAGTTACGTCTTCAAAAAAATATATAATTCTTTCATTATTTTTCTATACACTAGTCCGGTAAACTTTTTTTTTTGTTCTGCATACGTATTACATAATATTTTTTTTCCTATTCATTATCCATTAATCATAACTTATGAGGATTAGAAACTTAAATGTTTTTTTATGAAAGGTATTTTATAATTCTAAACACTGGTCCAGTACGTTTTTACGTAATGTTAATACTTTTTTTTTGTAAATTAAATAAATCATATATACGTAAGTCTAAAAACGCTCGATTCAAATACACAAACTCGGGTGCACATAGGGTTGCCAGACGTCCTTTATTTTAAAGGACGTCCTTGATTTCAGACCCAAAAATTGATCTTGTCCTTTAATTTGAAATCTTCAATAAAGTACAATACGTTATATCTATAATTAAAAGTAAAGACTTTTTGATTCTACATTAATTTTATTCTGCGCGATAAGCCTATTTCGCCTTGTTAGGGCATTAACTAGCTTATGAATATTTTGACAAATTTCACTTACATTTATAGATTAATTATGTAGGAGGATTCTACGTATTTATGTACTTTGCTAAGAAAGGTTTAAGGCTAAATATATTAGAGCAGTTAGAAATTTCCAAGTACTTAAAAAATCCTAACGTCATTGTCATAAATGAACAAATGAACACACACAGATCACAGTAGAATGTAGAATCAAAAAGTCTTTACTTTTAATTATAGATATAACTTATAATGGAATTCTACCAAATAAAAACTTCATCGATAATTAATAATAAAGGACAATACTTTTTTTATTAATAATAAATGTCGCTACTGATACCATAACAAATAAAAAATATTGATATTTTGTATTTTCATCCTATGTCCTTTATTTAATCGTATCAAATCCTCTAATACATAAAATGGGAACTGGCAACCCTAGGTGCACAAGATGGTACCTACTTATTCTCATACAATAGTTTTAAAGCATTCCTTTTATTACTTCTGTTCCAAATAAAATGAATCTACTAATACTATTATTTCCATAATACAACTATCGATTAGTTCAAGAGAATTTATTTCTCTTAACAAATCGACAAAGTATCAAGCCAAAATACGTGAGATTTGTATGCCAGGTCTATATTTTTCAACTTTGAAGTCAAACAACACCAACTTATAGGCTATGTTTCTCGAACAAAGATTTAAGTAATAGTATAGTTAAAATACTTTGATTTCATGAAATTGTTAACTGAAATTGTTAACGGTTGTTTCACTGAAATATAATGCCGCCAAACAATGCATTTTTGAACAATTTCATGAAATCAAAGTATTTTAACTATACTTTTACTGATACTTTTGTTGAAACAACCCAGCCTTAGAGGCTTCGCAGCATATATGTTCTATATATACATATATGGATTTACTTATTTAGTGTGTCTGTGTGTGTGTCCCATGTATAACTTTTGATCCGCTCAATGCACAGAGCAAAAAATTTCAGAATATATAGAAAGTTATACCGATACAAAAGTTTTATACTCAGAGTTTTTAATCTTTGTTTCAGTCAGAGGTTATCAACTTTTGAATTTTTACTTTATTTTTCCATATATCTCAAAAACAATAAAAGATTTGAAAATTTATATAAATATAGACAAATACAAAAACTCAAAGTTGTTTTTTCAAAAAATCCAGAGTTTCTCAAACATTAGAAAAAAATTAATGAAAAATTTCTGTTGAACTGCTAGTATTTCCAAAGTTTTTTTAAAATATCGGAAAAGGCCGAAACTCCCCAACTAGATAATTTAATTTTCTATAAAAAAATATGAACATTGTAGAATTAGGTATATCCTCAAAATTTTTTAAAAATGAATTTCGTGACGACAACATTTTATACAATTTGTAAGGCATTGTACACTACACAATATCTCACTCAATAGTTTGATACCTACTTAAAATCCAAACATACATACATACCTACATACATACCATCATGCTGTTTTCATATTCTGGGTATCAGACCTCTATATATGCTATCCTGACATTCACAACTACATGTTTTATATAGAAATCAAAATATCTTAAAATGTTTATAAATTTGTGTTTTAGTGTTTATAGTTTGGTACTTATTCTTCATTTATACATACTATCGCCATCGATAGTTGGATCTCATGTGTTACATGCAACTAGTATTTTAAAATAATCGTGTACAGGAATTGATTTATATGTAAGTACATATAAATCAATGTGTATAGGTACCTCTTGCTCTAACTAGTTGGAGTGACCCTTGTACGTACCTATGTATTAAAAAGGGGAACAACATTATTCGCAGTCAATTAAAAGTCAAATGAAAAATAAAACATCTCAATAGAGACGAAGTTGGAATATTTTTGAAAAACCGGTAACTTAATACACCTACAGGGCTTACAATCTGCCATCGGCTGGTTTACACGATCACTTTATGCGCTTGTGCAACGTTCACCATATTTATGCCTACTTATTGAGTTCTCTTATCAATGAAATTTTGACAGTTCTATATATTTTAATAATGTAGAACAGATCGTTTTAAAATAAGCTATTTTCATAATCGCCATCAATGAAGTAACGAAGAAACCTTTTTGTAACGCCATCTGTTGTGTAGTTGTTTTTTTTTGTAAACAATGAAAGCTACAACCCTTATACATGAGGTGACAGTGTTCTCGCACAGATGTTACTGCACCAGAAATATTGACGATGTTTAAGTGAATGGAACTAGAAATAAAATTCTGCAAAGTAACAGCTAAAGCATCAAGAAATGTGCCGGAGGGAGATGGATGCAGTGTGCCCTAGACAGGGAGTTGTGGAGGATCAAGGGGGAGGCCTATGTCCAAAAATGGACATAGGCCTCCAGGCTGAAAGAAAAGAACAGCTAAGAAAGAAATAGAAAAAAGTGGATGACAAAAGCAATATAGCAAAAAAAAAGTGTGTATGAAAATAAAAAAAACGATGTTTGCAAGGATAGTAATTTTCGGCGTATGGTTTTCTTTGCCTACCCTATCAGGAATGCGTTACAATACTGGTTTGAACGTATTATAACAAGAATAGGTATGTATTATGTACAGTGTAGGTACATACAGTACAGTAATTGTATGATGGACAGTGTAGGTACATACAGTACAGTAATTGTATGATGTACAGTGTAGGTACATACAGTATAGTACAGTAATTGTATGATGTACAGTGTAGGTACATACAGTACAGTACAGTAATTGTATGATGTACAGTGTAGGTACATACAGTACAGTACAGTAATTGTATGATGTACAGTGTAGGTACATACAGTACAGTTATTGTATGATGGACAGTGTAGGTACATACAGTACAGTAATTGTATGATGTACAGTGTAGGTACATACAGTACAGTACAGTAATTGTATGATGTACAGTGTAGGTACATACAGTAAAGTACAGTAATTGTAATGTGAATTGAGCAAATTCCGAAAAACACATTCGAAAAATCGAACAATGATATTTTTGACGGAATTTTATAATTATAAACACTGCCATGCACCCTGCGCAAGTGGCGAGTTTATTGCCATATGGCAATTTCTTCCAACCGACCAGTGTCTCCAGTCCAGAGAAGCAATATTTGCGTGAAAAATGATTTTCAATGAATTTCTCATCTGCTGGGGATGGAACACAGGATGCCCGCACAGATGCCAAACGGCTCACTCATCTGTGCCACGGCGCGGCGGACGGCAATTCAGGTTTTTAGAATCAATTTTATATAATGTTTTCCTTGTACCTAATTAATCTTACTCAAAGTAGATGAGGATAAAAATCTAATATGTGCATTACCTTTATATATCCAAGTAATGTTTTAATAACACATACACATAAGTTGCCAAAACACTTTTCAATAACAACTTATAAAAAAACCCAGATAAAACTAAATAAACAAAAATATTGTATACTCTTTAACATTTTATAAATGTGCGGGGTTTTGGACAACGCTATAATCCTCACTATCAAGTCACTCTACGTATTCAAATTATGTATGGTAAATTTTCAGCATTTTCATGAAATGATTTTGCTGAATTATTTTTGATTAAAATATTTTTTTACGAATACTTTTTTTATTTATTTATTTTATTTTGGGAAACAATACAGCCATTACATATTTTACATTAATAAAAAAATAGTAATCAGGAAAGTAAGCCAATTACATTGTTCCACAGATTAATATAACAAAGACAATTCAGTATAACAAAGACAAAAGTGTGGTGTAAGTGTACAATTGTGATGTGTGTGCATAGAATTATAATAATTCTATGTGTGTGTGTATGTGTGTGTATTTAATGAAGCGAGGGTGGGACATGGAGAAGGGTAGGAGAGGAGGAAAGGGTGAGTGAGAAAGGGTAGGATAGGAGGAAAGGGTGAGTTTTATAAGTGGTGTGCCTTTTTACTAATTTGAAAATGAAAATATCAAATTTTAGTTTCCTTGGGCTTGGAGTCACTTTGAAATATTTGACAGTTAAAAAAATTGACAAGCTCTAATCAGGGGGGGCAAGTCTGGTTCAATCGGCGAAATCAAAACCCTCGTGATTACCCATATCATGGATATAATTATTATATATGGAGTTCTATAATATCTTTAGATGTCATAGAACTCCATACGATAATTATATCCATGATATGGGTAATCACTGGAGTTTTGATTTCGCCAGTCAAACCAGACTTGCCCCCCAGATATTCTTCAAAATCTAATGGGGTCTAAGTGAGTATTAGATATACATATTTGCAAAATTTGAAAAGAATCGAATGATAATTTAGTTACCTAACTAGTTGCATGTAACACATGAGATCCAACTGTCGATGGCGATAGTATGCATAATCAAAGAATATGTACCAAACTATAAACAACACAAATTAATAAATCTTTGAAGATATTTTATTTTCTATATAAAACATGTAGGTATGTTTGTCGGGATAGGATAGTATGGAGGTCAGTCTGTTTTTCCTACACAGAATATGAAAACAGTATGATGGTATGTATGTATGTTTGGAGATTTAAGTATCAAACTACATATTGTGTCTTCTTACATATTGTGTATAGGCGACTACCATACAAATTGTATGAAGTGATGTCGTCAAATAATTCAATTTTTATAAAAAGTGTTAAAAAAAATTTGAGATGTGCTAATACAATGTGTATATTTTTTATATAAAATTAAATTATCTAGTTGGGGTGTTTCGGCTTATTTCGATATTTTTAAAAAAATGGAAATATAGGCAGTTAAACTCATAAATTTATCATAAATAAAATATTTTTCTTAATAAAAAATGTTTGAGAAACATATATGCTGCGAGGCCTCTAGTTGGTGTTATTAGCATGCAAAAAGTCCACTACATCATACAAAATTTTCCTTCGTACACGCATCTGGGCTTAATAATGTCGATTCATTAAGAGAATTGAATTCTCATGAACGAATCGACAGTTGGATAATAGATAAAGTATAATTAACACGTCATTCATAGTATACATATATCACATTATAGTACCAGCGCACACACACACACAGTTTCATTGTGATGAAACTTTCAGAATACAATCTCAGCATGAAAAAAGTTGAATATCGGCAATAAAAAAATAGCCTTACAAATTCAAAACTCCTCACTATATCCCCTTGGAGTAGTGAGGAGTAAAAACAAAACTCCTCACTATATCCCCTTGGAGTAGTGAGGAGTAAAAACAATATGTTTTGGTATTATAATCGGTCTTTGTGGTTCATTTAGTAAGACATGAAATTTAAGATACAGATTCTGCATAGAAATATTTGGGCATTTTTTAGTCAACATGCATCATAATCATCATCATCATCATCATCATCATCATCATCATCATCATCATCATCATCATCATCATCATCATCATCATCATCATCATCATCATCATCATCATCATCATCATCATCATCATCATCATCATCATCATCATCATCATCATAATCATCATCATCATCATCATCATCATCATCATCATCATCATCATCTGTGGCTCCACAACTCAGGTCGGGTCTTAGCCTCCTGCAGAGCCCGTCTCCATGACTGTCGATCCTGCGACGCATTGCGCCAGTTATGGACGCCGATGCTGTTCGCATCCTTCACCACTCCGTCCAGCCATCGAAGCTTCGGCCTTCCAACTTTTCTTCGTCCCCACGGTGCACCATTCATGATCCGTCTTAGAACGTCCTCCTCGCTCATTCTTTGGACGTGTCCAGCCCATCTGAGTCTTCCTATTCTTATTGACCATGCATTTCTTCTAATTATAATAAGAGATGGGTGGTGGCAGAGCGGTTAGCGCGCTGGGCTAGCAACCCAGAGGTCGCGAGTTCGAATCCTGCCACGACCGATTTCCATTCACCTATAGTACAAGCATTTATGCTTAGTTTAGGGAATGTATAAGGATGTATATGTACTTGTTATACAAGGACATATTCATTCTTTTAAAAAAAAAAAATTATTGACCATGTATTTTAATAAGGTACAGAATTCAGAATGTCATGATAAGAGAAAGAACCAAAGTAGCCGATGTAGCGGAAAGGGTCGCTGGCCTTAAGTGGAGCTGGGCTGGGCATATTGCCAGATGCCAGGAATCAGGATGGACCAAAAAGATCGTAGAATGGCGACCGAGAACAAGCCGAAGAGGTGTCGACAGACCCCAGGCAAGGTGGTCCAATGTGATGCAGTGTGCCCAAGACAGGGAGTTGTGGAGGATCAAGGGATAGGCCTATGTCCAAGAATGGAAAAAAAAACAGGCTGAAGAAGAAGATAATAGACAATACGCCATCTTACTTATATAGTCTGTTTCACTTAATAATTATTTTTTTAACACTAATTGATTGCATAACTCACCAATGAATAGAATTCATTGGTTGGACATTTCGGGTTGGGTTATCTGAGACATGATTTCTTCGATTCAATTAAACACTATAATGATAATTTATTAAAACATTTACAAAAGCATACCCTCAAATAAACTGTGTAATTCTCTTTAAAGAAAAAGAAAAGAATAGAAATTAAATTCACGTACTTATAGTCTTTTTTTGTTTTTAGTTTTGTGATGGCGGCATTTGTCATATTTTATAAGGTTTTTCCTTTTTATGGCTTAGTTTATTATTGTTTCCAGCATGTGTTTCTATGTATGTTTGTTAGGGGCAATAAATGCCGTAAATAATTAAATACTGAATTCCTCTTTTTATCTTTACATCGGTAAGATTTCTTTGTCAGATGTAAGAAACTAAACTTCGCCAGATGTGACATTATTATAGATAACGCTAAGTAAGATAAGTAGTGACGCAACCTCTCCTGTTCGCGTTCTATTTTGTTTAAATTCGGCGCCAAATCAGCACACTACAACCAATATTAAAATAAAACTTGCGCAAACTCTACTTCTCCCTATTCTTGAATATGCAGACATTTGCTACTTAGATCTCAATCAAGAACATCTTAACAAACTAGATCGTCTACAAAATGTCTGCATACGATTCATATTTAACCTCCGTAAGTACGATCATATATCGCATCTTCACAAACAACTTAAATGGCTTCCCATCCATCTGCGCCGAGATCAGCACACCCTCTGCCTCCTGTTTAATGTATTAAAACAATCCGTTTGTCCCCACATATCTGAAAGAAAGATTTCAACCGTTGGCCTCTCATGGACTCCCACTTCGGTCTAGAGAAGAAAGAACCCTTGCCATCCCACCTCACGTTACAGAATACTATTCATCTTCCTTCACTATTCATGCTGCCCGGCTGTGGAACAATTTAGCATTTGATATTAGAACTGGCACATCACTTCCAATTTTCAAATCTCGTCTTAAATGCTCACTCTTCCTATCAATTCCATAACGAACATATATCCCAATTTCACTTTCCATCCCTTTTGATCGCTCCTCATCCTCTCCCTTCCCTTTCTGATTTTCCTCTCCTTTCTGAATTTGTGTAATTTCTCACTTTTTGTTTTGCTGTCTTATACTGGTTGTGTTATTATGTATATGCCGAAACTATGTTATGTACTTTTAATCTCAGATGGTTGACTGGAAGAAATTGCCTCCAGGCAATAAGTCCGCCATTTGTACTATGTAATTTTATGTATGTACAATGAAGTGTTATATAAATATAAATAAAGACAATGTAAAGAAAAAAAAAGAATTAGAAAATATATTTTTTGACAGTCAACATAACATTAAAAATGTGACAATACAAGTGACAGTCGGAAATAGACACGGGTCGCGTTGTCACGAGCCGCGCTCGTCGAACGCAGTCGGCATTCCTTGGATAAGGACCATGTCGACAAGAACAAAACCATCGAGACATCGGTCGGGCCCTGCCCCTGGAGCCATGAGGACCTGTCCTGAAGTGCCAACGATAGACGTCGCAGCGCCATTCCAGGTGGAGTGCTGTCGCGGTCCTCTGGAGAGTAGCGGATCCAGTATCGGAAAGAACTCCGGTGTCGTTGGGTCGCGCTCGTCTTGGAGCCGCAGCCTGCAGTGTCACTTTTGAGCCCTGCCGCCCTGAGAACACCTGTCCAGCCGTTGAGATCCCCAATATGACTACTCAACCAGCATCTGCTGCTGTCCGGGACAGAGGGAGCATTTCTCTGGTATCCTGCCCCTATCACTGATGATGACGTCCGTCCTGGAATTGGATGTGCCCATGCATGGCCAGCAGGAGACAAGACAATATATGCCCATAGTGAATAATAATATTTTTTGTGAAAATAATAATTTTCTGTGATATTTTCAACTGTGATTTTATGTATTGACAATAATTGTATTTTAATCGTGCATTCAATTCGTGACGTCCTAAATTATAATTATTACCATCTAAATTGTGACGTCCTTAGTTTGATTTATTGAAGACTGATTTTTATTTTATTTTGTGACAAAATCGTGCCGTCTGACCTTTGACTATTAACAATTTAACATTCTTTTTTTATAGTCAGACCACGATTGCATTTAGTAATATTTTTTTATAAATTCGAAATTGTGACATATGAAATAATTGTGCTTCGACTTGATGTTCACATTTAAGTGAGCTCGTCTTCCAAGCGTCTTGAGAGAAGGGTATCATTACTTAGTCACAAAGTAAGAATAATGAAAGATTTTTGACATCTTTCCAAAAATAATAAAATGAGTTTTTAATTTAGGTATTTATAAAAGCATAGTCTCCGTAAATTAACAGAGTAGCTAAATATTTCAAATGTCAGCAACTCCGTTGAGAACTAAAACTCGTCAAATTGTTAACTATGCAAGTTTACCAAAATAAAAACACAAATGGAGTTATTATAGTAGAACGGACTGTAGTGGAGAGTTCAATATTGACCGCAACCCACTATTTTTTAATGTGTAATGGCGTTTTAGTACATAATAATATGTGCATCGAAATGATGACATGTTATAAACAAGATTACAAAATGTAAATATATAATGTAGGTTCGTAGGTACCATAAAATATTTTTTGTAAACACTTAGGTAGGTAGGTACTTTTGTAATGAAAACAATTGTGTGCCTTAACTGGGTCACATCTACATAAATACACAACAAAGTGTGTACACTCGTTCAAATACAAGAGGACAATATTATTATGCTTCAAATACTCTTAAAATATAGAGACGGATTGAGAAAAGACTAATGAGACCATAAAATTACCAGAGAGAGAGGCCGATGTTACAATATATACCATTGGAAAGATAATTAAGCAAAATCACGTTACAACTGTTGTCACTTTCATACTTTGATTTATCTTATTGGCACATTGACTAGGGTACCATTGTCCCTTGCTAATAAACATTTAGTTTTTTTATATAAAATACAACGCAAACACACTGTTTAACATATTTGAATTTACACACTGTTTACCATATTTGAATTTGATTTGAAATTTGATGTTTAGGTTTATATGCCCTCTTAAATTTATTTTAGGTTTGTATGCACTCTTAAATTTATTTTAGGTTTATATGCCATCTTGAATTTATTTTAGGTTTATATGCCATCTTGAATTTATTTTAGGTTTATATGCCCTCTTAAATTTATTTTAGGTTTATATGCCAACTTCAATTTATTTTAGGTTTATAGGTATGCCATCTTGAATTTATTTTAGGTTTATATGCCCTCTTAAATTTATTTTAGGTTTGTATGCACTCTTAAATTTATTTTAGGTTTATATGCCATTTTGAATTTATTTTAGGTTTATATGCCCTCTTAAATTTATTTTAGGTTTGTATGCAATCTTAAATTTATTTTAGGTTTATATGCCATCTTGAATTTATTTTAGGTTTATATGCCATCTTAAATTTATTTTAGGTTTATATGCCCTCTTAAATTTATTTTAGGTTTATATGCCAACTTCAATTTATTTTAGGTTTATATGCCATCTTGAATTTATTTTAGGTTTATATGCCATCTTGAATTTATTTTAGGTTTGTATGCACTCTTAAATTTATTTTAGGTTTATATGCCATCTTGAATTTATTTTAGGTTTATATGCCATCTTGAATTTATTTTAGGTTTATATGCCCTCTTAAATTTATTTTAGGTTTATATGCCAACTTCAATTTATTTTAGGTTTATAGGTATGCCATCTTGAATTTATTTTAGGTTTATATGCCCTCTTAAATTTATTTTAGGTTTGTATGCACTATTAAATTTATTTTAGGTTTATATGCCATTTTGAATTTATTTTAGGTTTATATGCCCTCTTAAATTTATATTAGGTTTGTATGCAATCTTAAATTTATTTTAGGTTTATATGCCATCTTGAATTTATTTTAGGTTTATATGCCATCTTGAATTTATTTTAGGTTTATATGCCCTCTTAAATTTATTTTAGGTTTGTATGCCCTCTTAAATTTATTTTAGGTTTGTATGCCCTCTTAAATTTATTTTAGGTTTGTATGCAATCTTAAATTTATTTTAGGTTTATATGCCATCTTGAATTTATTTTAGGTTTATATGTCATCTTGAATTTATTTTAGGTTTATATGCCCTCTTAAATTTATTTTAGGTTTGTATGCACTCTTAAATTTATTTTAGGTTTATATGCCATCTTGAATTTATTTTAGGTTTATATGCCATCTTGAATTTATTTTAGGTTTATATGCCATCTTGAATTTATTTTAGGTTTATATGCCATCTTGAATTTATTTTAGGTTTATATGCCATCTTGAATTTATTTTAGGTTTATATGCCATCTTGAATTTATTTTAGGTTTATATGCCATCTTGAATTTATTTTAGGTTTATATGCCCTCTTAAATTTATTGATTTGAAATTTCATGTTTCGGTTTATATGCCCTCTTAAATTTATTCTGATATTTTAACTCTATAATATACTTAATATAATATAAATAGTATTATGTAATGCAAACTGTCGAAATGCTATAGAGAACTTACACATAAATTCGCGAATCCTAATATCATATTCGATACGAAAATCCATTTTATTTGTACAACACACTAGTAGGAATTACTGGGAAATGGATCCCTAACAGGGATTTTTTATAAACCATTTTTCATTAAATTACTGCGTCTCTGGGCTGGAACCACTGATCAGTTGGAAGAAATTGCCTTTCGACAACAAATTCACCACTTCCTCAGAGAGCAAGGAAGTATTCATTATTACTAGTTCCATGTAACACATGATATCCAACTGTCGATGGTGATAGTATGTATAATTGAAGAATACGTGCCAAACTATAAACACAAATTTATAAACATTTTAAGATATTTTGTTTTTCTATATAAAAAATTTAGGTACGTATGTCAGGGTAGGATAGTATGGAGGTCAGTTTTTTTTTCCTACCCAGAACATGAAAAAAGCATGATGGTGTGTATGTTGGAGATTAAGTATCAAACTATTGAGAGTCCCCGTAGATATTGTGTAGTGTATACTGCCTTAAAAATTGTATGAAACGAAACGTGCCTTGAGTTCCTGTAGCATTACTCTTGAAACTCGAATTCGATCCCGATTTCAAATTTTCATTTAGAACTTACCTATCTGTCGCCTGCGTACATTCAAATAAACGACTATTACTAGTAAAACATACCTACCTACCTACCGCATTCATTCTCCGTTACAAAGGTAGGTTCTTAGCGATTCGGATCGGATTGGCAGTGGAGAGTAAGGCCGCTGGTTGCCAACTATAATATGCCAACTTCGTCTCTATTGAGATGTTAAAAATTTGTCAAAAATATCATTGACTCCCGACAGGGAAAAAACTCAATGTTTGCATATATTCAAATTTTAAGATTTTCAACAGATTACTCGAAAGACCTGCGGAAAGATTGAAGGTCAGTTGGTCTTCCTCTTCCCAGGATTGTCCACCCTCACAAACAGGTCAAATGACCTAATATATGACGAGAAGAAGATTGAAATTAGGTTCTTAATTGATATTTACTTATATGATTTATTTTGATACTAGCGAACCCCCGGCAAACTTCGTATTGCCTGTATAATTAAAAATGGTCCTTCATAACCACCCGTCGCTTCAGATCCTTCAGTACCTCCCGTCCCTTCAGGCTCTTCAGTACCTCCCGTCCCTTCAGAGCCTTCAGTATCACCCGTCCCTTCAAGCCCTCCGTATGCCCCTTTCCTTCAGGCCCTTCAGTACCACCCCTCCCTTCAGGCCCTTTATACATCCCTTCTCTTCATTACCTCCCGTCCCTTCAGTAAGTTAAGAAAAAGTTTAAATCAAGAAAACATCCTGAAAGACCTGCGAAGAGATGAAAGGACAGTTGGACCTTATTTTCCCAGGATGCTCCACCTTTACATATAGATAAAATGACCAAATAGTTTAAATCCATAAACCTGCGAAGAGATAGAAGGAAAATTGGACCTTCTTCTCCCAGGATAGTCCACCTTCATATGTAAAATGACCAAATACACGATGAAGAAGAAGAATAAAAAATTTAAATCCAGAAACCGTCCTAAAAGACCTGTAAAGAGATGGAAAGACAGTTGGACCTTCTTCTCCCAGGATAGTCCACCTTCATAGGTAAAATAACCTAATACCCGATGAAGAAGAAGAAGAATAAAAAGTTTTAATCCAGAAACCATCCCGGGCATTCGTTCGACAATTCACTAAAGTTTCATTGCAATCGGGTGAATGGTTTAGGAGCGCATAGCATACATATATACATACATGGATATAATTTTCGCCAAACATCTTGAACGAGCTTCCGGTTGCGCAGAGCGCGAATTTGTGTCTTTTTGCTTCGCTGGTTTACGTGCAAATCGCCCCACTTCTCGGCTAAAAGTTCAAGTTATTTGGTGACAACTCTACAAAGATACAAACATTGAAATTTATAATTTTGATATAATGGGACGGAAAAGTGCATGCCAAGATAGGGATATGGCGAGGAATGCTGGAGGAGGCTATGGTCCCTTGATTTACCGGTCCATAAATTAATTCAACAATTATTTTTATTGCAACCTCCTGCCGAGTTTGCAATGTTATTGAGCTTTTCGGGGAGTCTATGTTTGTCAAAGAGACAGTTTATGATCATCATAAAAAGAACAGATGGTGGGGGAAAAAAACTATAGTAAGAAAGATTTCATACCAACTTTATTTTGAGATCCCACAAAGAAAGGTTAGGAAAGGAGGGGACAATGTTTGTATTAGGAGATATAATTAAGTTTTAATTGAAAGAAATTGATACATGATTTAAAGTAAAGAGCAATGATTTCGAATTAAATGGTTCCCTACACAAATTTGTGTGAGCCAATAAGGTTGCGTTATACCACCATGACTGTTTCGTTTTCATAAAATAATGATTTATTTTATATTTATATATAACTATCTTTGAAGAATAAGAAATGAGAAAATTAGGAAGAGAACCAGAGTATCGGATGTCATGGATCGCGTAGCAAGATTGAAGTGGCAATGGGCGGGCCATATTGCAAGACAAGACCCCACAAGATGGACCCCTAATATATTAAGATGGAGACCTTGGGAAAACAAGAGAGGCATCGGAAGACCTCAAAAAAGATGGTCCGACGACACAGCCGCTGTGGGGGGTAAAAACTGGCTGCAAGCAGCAACCGACACAGAAAGAAATGGAAGGGTATGGAAGAGGCCTATATCCAGCAGTGGTGGACAGAGGGATGAAGAAGAAGATCTTTGAAGAAATAAGAAACTTGAAGCTTTCGACTTACGACCACGCCTTTTGTCTATTCTGACACAAGCATCCGCTGTACAAGATTTTGCTTGGTCAGGTCTATATGGTTGATTTGTCTATATCGAATTCTCTCCGTCTCTAATCTCTTGCACTCGAATATTGCGTGTCCGGGAGTGTCTATCTCTTCACTGTAAGGGCATCTGTCGCTTTCTGCCTTTATTATTTTATGAAGTAATGTGTTGAACACTCCATGTCCGCACAGCGCCTGTGTAATCAGTCTGTCCACATTTCCATGTCTTATGTTTAACCATTCTTTTAAGTCGTATATTAACTCTTTAGTCCATTAACCTTTCTCAGTCAGGTTCCAATAATTCTGCCATTCTTGTATTATTCCGTTTCTCTCTGCTATTTCTTCTTCTTCTTGTGCCATATCAGGTCTCTCTGACGTTGACGACCACCATAGAGAAAGCCTCCCTGTCCTGTGCAGTGCAAAACAGCTCCTCCACAGTTATAATACCGCTCCATTCGCGGATGTTTCGCAGCTAGGAAAGCTGCCTTCTTCCGACCCCTCTACGACCCTCAATCTTCCCCTTCATGACGAGCTGAAGGACGGCATACTTTTCACCTCTCAAAATATGGCCGATGTACAACACTTTAAGGAGCGTAACATTGGTCAATAATTCTCTGTTGGTGATGTTGGCTCTACGTAGTACTTCAGTGTTACTTACCATGTCAGTTCACGATATTCATAGCATTCTGCGGTGGATCCACATTTCAAATTCTTCAAGGCGGT
This sequence comes from Molanna angustata, assembly GCA_963576475.1. NCBI lineage: Eukaryota > Metazoa > Arthropoda > Insecta > Trichoptera > Molannidae > Molanna > Molanna angustata. Next base: position 25,835,365 of record OY754978.1, on the reverse strand, counting down.
TTATAACATTAACTTTGAGAGTCCACGCCTCCACCCCATAAAGCAGCACTAACCACACATAACACTTGACCATTCTTTGTCTCAGCTTTAAGTTGATATTGTCGTCGAGGAGAAAATGTTTCATTTTGTAAAATGCCGATCGGAGCGTTTCTATTCTGCATTTTACTTCACTGTCAGGGTCTAGATTCTCAGTAATTATTATACTACCCAAGTACTTAAATTGCTTTACCCTTTCGATACTAACACCCTTAGGCTCGTATTACGAGAGTTATTTAAGAAAAATGTAAGGTCCCGTACTGCGAGAATACTGCTTACAAAACCTCAACTTTTTCTTATATCTTTCTCAAATAACTCCCGTAATACTACCCTTAAGTTGACCTTTCTGCTATCCGATATTTTATTTCGGAATAGTAGTCTCGTGCGTTCGGCAGCCAGTCTTTCGATAGGTATATCTCCGGCGATTGCCAGTCCCGCATCTGTTGATATTGTTCTGTATGCACCACATATTATGTGGTGCATATTCGATACCTGTCCTTGCATAACATAACCACAACATTAATTTTTGAAAACCAGTTCGTCTTACCTTTAATGGCGCTTCTGATGACTCCCACGATGACATCCCAAAGTTCATCGGGAACTATCTCCACATAGCCCGGTTGTGGGAAGTGTAACTTCACCTGGAACAAAATTCAAAATTAATAATACAGCAATATCTGAAAAATACGACAATTTATGTCACATTTTTGGATATATCTTTTTTTTGTCAATTTTTACCATCTCAATGGAGACGAAGTTGGGATATTATAGATACCTATGACTGACGGAACACATCTCTGCTCTGTCAGTTCAGTATTCCCAAGAGATATCTAAAATTTCAGATTATTTGTGTAACTAACAAATAAAAACCTTCATACACAATATGTATATGCATATCATGATAACTCCAATTCCATTTTTTAATCCGTGTACGATAGTTAAGTTTATGGTGTTTAGATACTTTTTTAAAAATGCAAATAGGTACAACCTATATGTCTCCTGTGAAATATTATAATAATACGTAATCTGCTAGCCCTAGAACAGGTATACCTAGTTGGGCAGCAGTTATCTACTTTTAATGAAAATTATTTAAATGGTGTGATAAATAAATAAATAATATATGAAAACCGGGAACTCAAGGCACCTACGTATATGGCTTACGAACTGTCATCGGCTGGTTTACACGATCAATTTAAGCGCTTGCACAACGTTCACCAATTATGCATTCTTATTAAGTTCCCTATCAATAAAAACGAGTGGGTTGTGGCCAACACTAAACTCTCCACACCACAAATATTGACAATGAAATATTTTATTCATTCTAAATTTTACTACCAAGAATATAAATTTTCTAACGATAGTATATTTTTATGTTAAGATAGACAAACTATTATTGCAGTATGGTGTAGAATGCTTATGTTGTATGAAATATTTTAATAAAAGCAGATAAATTTTGTTTTAAAGGACGCGAAAGCATTTTCCAAATTTTGACAGGTGATATCATATGAAGAAATTTTTTGTTATTTATGGAAAGCTAATCAGTTCTATGTTCAAGCTCTTAACATTATAACATGAAATCAAATTACTGAACTTTTCCATACATAGAAATTTATCTAATTACATTTTTATTCATACTAAATGTTACTACCAGGAATATAAATTTTCTTCCGATAGTATATTTTTATGTTAAGATAGACAAACTATTAATGCAGTATAGTGAAGAATGCTTACGTTGTATGAAATATTTTAAAAAAAGCAGATAAATTTTGTTTTAAAGAACGCGAGAGCATTTTTCAAATTTTGACAGGTGATATCATATGAAGAATTTTTTTGTTATTTATGGAAAGCTAATCAGTTCGTTGTTCAAGCTCTTTACATTATATCATGAAATCAAATTACTACACGTTTCCATACATAGAAATTTATCTAATTACATTTTTATTCATACTAAATGTTACTACCAGGAATATAAATTTTCTTCCGATAGTATATTTTTATGTTAAGATAAACAAAATATTAATGCAGTATAGTGAAGAATGCTTATGTTGTATGAAATATTTTAAAAAAAGCAGATAAATTTTGTTTTAAAGAACGCGAGAGCATTTTCAAAATTTTGACACGTGATATCATATGAAGATTTTTTTTGTTATTTATGGAAAGCTAATCAGTTCTATGTTCAAGCTCTTTACATTATAACATGAAATCAAATTACTGAACTTTTCCATACATAGAAATTTATCTAATTACATTTTTATTCATACTAAATGTTACTACCAGGAATATAAATTTTCTTCCGATAGTATATTTTTATGTTAAGATAAACAAAATATTAATGCAGTATAGTGAAGAATGCTTATGTTGTATGAAATATTTTAAAAAAAGCAGATAAATTTTGTTTTAAAGAACGCGAGAGCATTTTCAAAATTTTGACACGTGATATTATATGAAGATTTTTTTTGTTATTTATGGAAAGCTAATCAGTTCTATGTTCAAGCTCTTTACATTATAACATGAAATCAAATTACTGAACTTTTCCATACATAGAAATTTATCTAATTACATTATTATTCATACTAAATGTTACTATCAGGAATATAAATTTTCTTCCGATAGTATATTTTTATGTTAAGATAGACAAACTATTAATACAGTATAGTGAAGAATGCTTATGTTGTATGAAATATTTTAAAAAAAGCAGATAAATTTTGTTTTAAAGAACGCGAGAGCATTTTTCAAATTTTGACAGGTGATATCATATGAAGAATTTTTTTGTTATTTATGGAAAGCTAATCAGTTCTATGTTCAAGCTCTTTACATTATATCATGAAATCAAATTACTACACGTTTCCATACATAGAAATTTATCTAATTACATTTTTATTCATACTAAATGTTACTATCAGGAATATAAATTTTCTTCCGATAGTATATTTTTATGTTATGATAAACAAACTATTAATGCAGTATAGTGAAGAATGCTTATGTTGTATGAAATATTTTAAAAAAAGCAGATAAATTTTGTTTTAAAGAACGCGAGAGCATTTTCAAAATTTTGACACGTGATATTATATGAAGATTTTTTTTGTTATTTATGGAAAACTAATCAGTTCTATGTTCAAGCTCTTTACATTATAACATGAAATCAAATTACTGAACTTTTCCATACATAGAAATTTATCTAATTACATTATTATTCATACTAAATGTTACTATCAGGAATATAAATTTTCTTCCGATAGTATATTTTTATGATAAGATAGACAAACTTTTAATGCAGTATGGTGTAGAATGCTTATGTTGTATGAAATATTTTAAAAAAAGCAGATAAATTTTGTTTTAAAGAACGCGAGAGCATTTTCAAAATTTTGACACGTGATATTATATGAAGATTTTTTTTGTTATTTATGGAAAGCTAATCAGTTCTATGTTCAAGCTCTTTACATTATAACATGAAATCAAATTACTGAACTTTTCCATACATAGAAATTTATCTAATTACATTATTATTCATACTAAATGTTACTATCAAGAATATAAATTTTCTTCCGATAGTATATTTTTATGTTAAGATAAACAAACTATTAATGCAGTATAGTGAAGAATGCTTATGTTGTATGAAATATTTTAAAAAAAGCAGATAAATTTTGTTCTAAAGAACGCGAGAGCATTTTCCAAATTTTGACAGGTGATATCATATGAAGATTTTTTTTGTTATTTATGGAAAGCTAATCAGTTCTATGTTCAAGCTCTTTACATTATAACATGAAATCAAATTACTAAACGTTTCCATACATAGAAATTTATCTAATTACATTTTTATTCATACTAAATGTTACTACCAGGAATATAAATTTTCTTCCGATAGTATATTTTTATGTTAAGATAGACAAACTATTAATGCAGTATAGTGAAGACTGCTTATGTTGTATGAAATATTTTAAAAAAAGCAGATAAATTTTGTTTCAAAGAGCGTTAGAGCATTTTGACAATGTTTACACGTGATATCATATGAAGAAATTATATGATATCTATGAAAAGCTAATCAGTTCTAAGTTCAAGCTATTAATATTCTTCTATCAATATGAAATCAATGAACTGATCATTGCCAAATATAAAAAAATTCTCTTGTTACATATAAGTTTCATACAAATATCCATTAAATAAAATATAATTTTTGAAACCGTTGAATATTTTTCTTTTAACATTGACCAACTTTGAATACAATTTTATGAAGATTCTTGGTGTTGTATAAATAGTTGAAACCAAATTAAAATATCTCTAATTTCCAGGTCGTGAGAGCATTTTTTCAGTTTTAATAGATGAAATCATAAAGAAACATTGGGAAAAAATGAACCGTTGTCTATGGAAAACTAATCAGCTCTAAGTTTATGGACTTAACACATGTGATATCAATATGAAGTCAATCGGACTTATAGTTTGGGCTGCAGAGAGGACACAAAAAAAAAACAACGTAAATGATGAATTCATAGAGAAGAAATCAAAAGTTGTCTATGGAAAACTAATCAGCTCTAGGTCTTTGCACTTTACACATATGATGATAATATGAAGTCGATCAGACTTATAGTTTGGGCTGTAGAGAGGACACAAAAAAGATAAATGCTACGGCGTACGGCGTACGGCGTACGGCGTACGGCGTACAGCGTATACGCCATACACACAAACACATCACGACGAAACTCATAGTGTGCATTCTCTACATGATACCCATTGAGAAATTGATGTAAAAAAAATACGCTTAAATTTTGCGAAATCATGACTCTCCCCTATTCCATAGTGTGGAGAGTAAAAATTAAATTTAAAAATTATTTAAAAGTTCTATATATTTTAATCATGAAAATCTGTTCATTTAAAAATAATCTGTATTTACCATCGCCATCTATGAAGTGACGAAGGAACTTTTTTGTAACGCGATCTATTGAGAAATTGATTTGTAAACAATGAAAGCAACAGTCCTTAGTCCTTATACATGAGGTAACAATACTAACAATGCTTCAACCGTCTCTATTGAGATGTTGAAAAATGCTAAACTCCTCACTACCAAGTCACTCCACAAAGTATTTTAATATCATTCTTCTTCTTCTTCTTCAGCCCCTTTCACTCCACTGCTGGATAAAGGCCTCTTCCTGAGTTTTCCACTTCTCTCTATCCTGGGCGCTCTGCTTCCACCCATGTCCCACCAGTTCGACAATGTCGTCAGTCCATCTCCTCTGTGGTCTCCCTACACCTCTTCTATTATGGTAGGGTCTCCAATTCAGAATTTTGGGGGTCCATCTATCATCTCTCTGTCTTGCCACATGACCTGCCCATTGCCACTTCAGCCTTCCCACTCTTTCTGCAATGTAGGTGACCTTTGACCGGCGTCTTATTTCCTCGTTTCTTATTCGGTCTCTCAATGATACGCCCAACATTTGTCTATCCATTGCTCGTTGAGTGCACTTAAGTTTGTGGAGACTTTTGGCAGTAAGTGACATGGTTTCGAGACCGTATGTTGTCACTGGCAAAACACAAGAATTGTACACTTTGGCTTTTAGGTTATTCGGAATTTCCCTGTTACCGAATATGTACCTCAACTTTCCAAAAGCAGCCCAACTCAGCCCTATACGTCTTGGCAGTTCGGCGGTCTGTTTTTCTTTACCCAATTTAATTTTATGTCCAAGGTATATGTATTCTTCAACAGCACCAATTCAGCATTTTAATATCATACATACCTTTATTATAATAAAATGAAAATTTAAACTATTGTTACTTGATCATGCATGTTTCCGCAGTATATTATGTCCTTGTTTTTAATCCATGTTTCTATAGTTTGAAATGTTTCATCAACTGTATGTCCTTTGGTCCTTGATTTCTTTTTCATCTTACTAAAAAAATTTTTTGCTAAATAGTCGTGTTTGTCTTTGGAGTCATGAAAATATGCAGCTATGTGTCGTCACGAAATTGTGTTGCGGCGTAATATGATTAATTTTATTTTTATGAAAATGTATACATTTGAAAAAAAAATACAATGTCATGAAGTAAATAAATCAAAAGAAAATTTGTTATAACTATGGATACCACCAAACATTTTAAGCCAACCAAGCAAAAAGACACAAATTTGCGTTTTGCGCACCTACCTACCAAGTATAAAGTCACAAATTTGCGTTTTGCGCACCTACGTGACGGATTCAAGTTGTTTCAAGATAAATTTACAACAAAACAAAGGAATTAAGAAAGCAAAGAAAAAAAACAAAATATTGATTGATAAAAAAATATCGTATCAACTATACTCTTGTATAGTATCAGGCAGACACTATGCAGACGAGATTGTTCACCCATAGATTTCGACCCCATATTACTGTATTTTGCTCTAAGTATATTAGTGCAACTTTTTATATCATGTTTTTTTTGGAATTGTTTTTTTTTATTTCCATTGTTGTTTGTGATATTATCACTTTTTATATACGATTGATGTTGGCATCAACTAATACAGTGTCACTGTCTCGAGATGTATGCCCCGGCACAGGTTTTTTGCCTAGTGGGGAATTACAGATTCATTAATTATTGTAATGTCATCAATGTTTGTATGAATATATAAAATATAAATTTCTTGGAAAGAATAACTGAATAATTTTATATCATAATCATATAAATATGTTTCAAAGAATGAAGTCTAATCATAAGCCATCATATCATATCATCTATAGGTACCTACCTGTAAAAATTAGCCTAAAAATTTAATTCGTTCTACAAAAATGTGATCAAAACCTAACTTTCTATATTTAATTTCGTAACCAATTCGCGATCGAGGATATGTATAATACTTTTACAATCGTAAAAACTCGTTTAAGCATTGCAAAATAACGAGGATTATCGAATATGTTTTGCATATACGCAAACATTGGATTTTTTTCCCTGTCGGGAGTCAAATAATATTTTTTTTTGACATCTCAATAGAGACGAAGTTGGAATATTATAGAAGAACCAGGAACTCAAGGCACCTACAGGGCTTACGATCTGTCATCGGCTGGTTTGCGCGATCACTTTATGCGCTTGCGCAACGTTCACCAATTATGCCTTCTTATTGAGTTCCCTTATCACAATGGAATTTTTTAAAGTTCTATATATTTGACATAGAATAATAATAAAACTATAGAATACTCATTCCCATACTTCACTTTTTCCTCGCTGAAAAAGTGAAGCCGTTTTATTGGCCGGCTCGTGTCAATATATGTATGACTCTGCAAGTAATTTTGCTAACTATTCCGTAAATAGTTTTGCAAGCAGTTAAAAATTCCCTATTTGGAGAACGTATCACGCAGACGGCCAAATGATTACTGAATGCTCGTAGCAAAATGTTGACCAAATTAGTCAACATAAAGCAGTCGCGTTTACTGCAGGCTAAAGAGTATTCTATCCTATTATTATTCTATGATATTTGAATAATGAGTAACAGATTACCTGAAAATAGGGCATTATTATTATTGCCATCTATGAAGTAACGAAGAAACCTTTTTTGTAACGCTGTCTATTGAGAAATTGGACAGATCGTAAGGCCTGTAGGCCTGTAGGTGTCTTGAGTTCCTGGTTCTTCTATAATATTACAACTTCGTCTCTATTGAGATGTTAAAAAGTTCGTCAAAAAAACATAACGGAGATTAAGCTTATTTTTGATACTTCACTTCACTGATAATACCTATTTAACTACATTTTTTAAGCTGTACTGTGTAAACAATTACTGTTAAAAAATAGTAGGTACCTAACTACCTACTCAAAATTCAGAAGAAGAAAAAAGAAAAAAAGGAAGGTTGTGGTATTCGCAGTCAAATTGAACAAAGTAGGAATCGGCTACCGTAAACCTCCAAGCGTCTCTGATAAGGCATTTTTATATTTTACTTTAGTATAACTATTATCTAAAAATATCGACATTCTCAAAAACACATTATGAATATTGCATGCCCTTTGCATGAATGAATTTTGAACAAAATTAGGTTTGTATAGAGGCAACCTGAAAGTACGAGTTGTTCTATTATTATTATTATTATTATTAGAGGAAGACTACCAAAAAATTCAATAATCCAACTAAACTATTATTGTGTAAACAGACAGTTGAATTCACTTTTTTTTTACTAATATACTTAAAATTTAACACTTAATATACTGACACATTTATATAATGCAATTTCACACATCATTCACACAATATCTCACCATAATATGTAACCATTCCTAATGTATCTTAATATACCTACTACAATAACTTCAGCGACAACCTGTAATTGGCTTTATTATTAATCAAATCATCTTTTTTTATATATAATTTATTATACCTATGCTGTATGTTGTCCTCTAAATAAATAAATAAATAAATAATATGATATGTGAACCAAGTGTGTTTACAAATAAGAGCATTTTTATATCAATAAAAGGAAATGGTATTGACGATGGGAGCAGAATAGAAAATAATGAAAAAGGAGAACACACGTACACCATCTAACCACGTGCGTGCGTGTCCCCTTATAACTTTTGATCCGCTTAATGCACAGACCCCAAAATTTTAGAAAATATAGAAAGATTTATTAGGCGTCAACAACTTTTACACTCAGGATTTCGAATTTTTGTTCCAGTCAGGGGATATCAACATTTGAATTTTTATTTAATTTTTCCATCTCATTATCATTAAAAGCTGGGAAGTTGACAATTTGTATAAATATAGACAAATACAATATCTGAAACTTGTTTTTGTGAATAAGTTCCAGGATTTCTGAAACTTTTTTATTAAGAAAAACATTTTTCATGACAAATTTATGAGTATTTTATAGATTATGGAACATTGATAAAATAATTGGGTATCATTGAAATGATAAATTATTAATTAATAGATAAAATGAGGTGACAAAATAGCTAGCTAAAAATAAAAATAAAAAAGAGAGAATCTGCTCTGCCAAAAAACTGCTTTGCAGTTTGGCGGGAAAATAAATATGTATTACTTTTTGTTATAAAAAGTTCACCATATTGTTATTATTTTTACTAATAAAATGCATGGGTCGGCGGCAGAGCGGTTAGCGCGCTGGGCTAGTAATCCAGTGGTCGCGAGTTCGAATCCTGCCTCGACCGATTTCGTTCAACTAAGCACAAGCATTTATTTGCATATTTTAGGGAACGTAGGAAGATGTATATGTATTTGATCAACAAAGACATATTCATTTAAAAAAAAAAACATCATTCGCCCCAAATATGAGACTGAAATAACAGCGCTACACTCAAATTTATTTAAATCAAATAATTTAGTATCAAATAGACACCGGAAAATATCTCTTCTTTAAACATATCATTAAACAATTATTTAAATTCGTAAATTTTATAAATTCATGTGTATGAGGAAAATCTAGGAAAAAAAAGACTACATAAAATTAATGACCAATCCAGAACTATTCACTTAATTGATATTACGAGGCTATATAGTATATTTTGAAAACAATTTCTCTAATACCCTCAAAAGATACGTCTTTGAAATAAGGAAAAGTTTTTATGTATGTACATCTTTATTCTATTGCATGAATTTTTTTAATTTGTTTAATACTTTTCTTGTAAAATTAGTTTAATAAAACCCTTTATTTTTTTATTGTAAGTAACTAAAAGGCCCGCGAGGTAGATTTTTACTTCAATCGAAAGAGAATATGAAAATCATAGACAAAATAATAGGCTGAGTTTTTTATTATTATAATATTTTAATAACTATCCTTGATATTTAAAAAATACCTCCAAATTTTACCTTTTTTTGCACGGTAAAGATTGTTTGTAGGTACTCATTTTGAAACATTAATAATATTTTTACCACAAACCATATTATATTCCAACTGTAGATTTGAATTTATTTCAAGAGAATTTATTCTCTTAACATATCGACAAAGTATTAAATTGTTTATACCATAAAGGTCTCAAAATATATAATAGTTTACCACCAAACATAAAACAAACCACAAGTCTTGCCACCTTTCGTATACGCTAGGTGCTGAACACATAGTTAAAAAATATTAATGATCTCCATACTTTTACAATGTTTAATAATTTAGTGTCATACTCTGTACCATAATTTTATTATTGTATCAACAAAAAAAAATATATACTTTTTTTTTACACTAGATCTATTAATTTTGTATTTTATACGTCTAAATAAAATTTACTATTATTATTATTATTAAGCTAAGACCCGCGTATAAGAAATACTAGGAACATTTTGTATGGCGAAGTGGACTTTTTGCATGCTAAAAACACCAACTTAGAGGCTTCGCAGCATATATCTTCCGATACATGGATTTACTCAGAATTCAGAGTAGAACATTTTATGTGAGTTTTGTGTGTCTGTTCGTCCCCCCTTATAATTTTATCCGCTGGATTCACAAAGCCTAAAATTTCAGAATATATAAACAAGTTTAGGTACACAAAACTTTTATACTCTGTAAGGAGTATAAATACTCCTTACGACACTCAAATCACACGGCATTGGATTCGGTACAGATGGTGACCTTCAGTGCGCGCGCACCGACACTGTCGCCCCATCGGCAGAGATGAAAAGTACGGGTGCGTGCGCAACAATTCTATCTATATTCCCGTCGAAGGCCGTTCGAGCTGCGCGCGCCTCAGACGACCGTATCGCCATCGGCAGATATGAGAATTAGAGGTGCGCGCGCGGCGATTTTCGTCTACTCTCCCGCCGTTCCGATCTATCGGCGCGCGCAAGTGACGCCGAGTTGATGTCTGGATTCCCGCCGGCTTTTTTTTCGGTTTTGACTTTGAAAGTATTTTGATCGGAGAAAAATAATATCGAATGTGGTGCGATAGAATAATTAATTGAAAATAAAGTAACGGATTAATTGAAAATAAAGTAACTTCAGATCGTTGACAACTTTTTATTCAAAATGTGGAGGTATTAGTAACTTAATTATCTTTCACAATTAAACAGTGGTTGAAAGAACTGTAAGCTAGCACAAAATATAAATTTATTATGGATCAAAAAGATACGTGTTCACACTACACTTGTTAGAATGATAACTCCAGTGATTAATAATCAAGTGTTGAGAGTGAAAAGTAAAATAACCATAGACAGCTAATGTTGATCGGTGTTAATTTTTATCAGAATAAAGTTTAAATATTTTTTAATTTTTGCTTTAAAGCATCTTTTTAAAGTTTCGTGTAATTGATATTAATATTGACTGTGATTAATTTGTAAAAGCGTTATAATAATGGACGATTTAGAATATCCTGGAATGATTCTACTTTGATGGCTCCCCTCCGAGCCAATCGAACTGCTTGGCCTGTAGCTAATATCGAAAGCTTCTTCTTGCCCGAGTTTAAGATCGACTGTGACACGCACAGCAAGCAATTGAAACATTTGGATGCTATCTCCAAGGGTGCATTTCGCAAAGTACACTAAGTACATCATGTTGAATCTAAGAAATTGCTTGCTCTGAGGATTCTGCTCGAGCTCAGATAGTATCCGAGAATTGTTTAAAGCAAGTAAGGGACGAGGTGCATATACAAGAGGTCTGCGGTCGCCATCCTTCATTGTGAGCTGTTTTCCGAAATGGCAGACTGGAGGGAAGCTGTACATAGTCACTGAATTCATTTCCGGTGGTGAACTGTCCCATCTCTTGGAGAAGTATTTAGTGCTTCTCGAAGAGTCGGTTCGATGCGACACCGACAAACCCTTACAAGGCTCCAGGTACCGTCACACCCTTTTTGTTTATTTTTTGTAGAGGTTCAAGATGACACACGCGGTATAAAATATTAATTAACTTATTTACGATATATCTCAAATTATTGATTACTAACAAAAATAAATTGTATTGACCTTTCGTTGTAGTCATGTATGCAATTGTATCTATGTATAAATTGTATTGAAATTGTATTGGCGGCGTGACAACCCATTCAAGTGACCGAAAAATATATTTTGCTAAACCTTAATGTATATATTATTCAACTACCTTAACTTGCAACGAAGACATCCCCTGACGGTGAGAGCGTAGCTCGAACCTGAGCAGCCGGCAAAGAAGGGCCAACAATTGGACCTTCACACATGGCGCCCAAGCGTGTGGACTCGTTTTAACTGCCTCGTAGCAAGTTACTGGTAGATTTTCTATTTTTTTCTCGTACTTTTTGGTTGAATTTAGTACAAAATAATTTTCAACTCTAAAAATGAGTGCATCTTCAGCGTGTTCGGTTATCCCCAATGTCAACTCGTCAAGTGCCGCTACGCTAAAGCATGCGTTGACAGCGCGCGGCGTAGTTCCCAAGCGCGCTCTATCAACGCTTCGGAGGCAGGCCAACGACTACAATAAAAACCTGGGCCCTGAACTTCCTGAAGTCGCGCCCGTGGTCAGAGCTCAGGCCTCTAGGGACCTCACCCTAGTGATGCAAGCAATACAGACTGATGGCTCGCTTTTATCTCCACAATTACCCCCAACACCACCTACAAGTTCCTTACTACGTCGGAGGAGCCGATCCCTCCCGCACATCAACACAAACTATAGCACCTGGCCGGTACCAACGTTTGACGGTTCCGGCGACGCCAGAGAATTCCTTAAAAGGTTAGAGGAGGTTGCCCGCTCCAGACGAGTAAGAGTGGAAGAGCTAACGTTCGCCCTCCCAGAGTTTCTTCAAGGTAGAGCTCTGGCGTTCTATCGGTTGAAATTTTCCGAGGACGTCTCGTGGCTGGAATTAAAAAAGGCCATTCTTTCCCGCTTTGAAGCACCAAACTTCATGGAGGAGAGGAGATTGGCGATTTGGAGTTCTGCGCAGAAGCCCCAAGAACCGGCCATAGATTTTATATCTCGCGTCCAGGAGTTGAACGCGGGGCTGGACGTTCCACTCCCGGAGGCAGATATTATCAGTGTGGTGAAGAGGGGATTACTTCCAGATTACCATTCCCTGCTGGCTGCGGCTGATCCAACATCTGTAATGGCCATTGAAAGGCTGGTCGCCTCCTTCGACCAACTAAGGAAGCCAGTCTGCCCTCAACCACTTGCTCGCGGACCTACCGACACCTCAGTCGCCTTTCCCCCTGCCAAACGTTGCTTCTCCTGCCAACAGGAGGGACACTTTGCCAGGGAGTGCCCCCGCCGACCTATAAGGGACAACCCTCGCTTCACCCCTCGTCCTGAAGGACAAAACGCCCAGAGGAACCCTCCTTACACCTCGAAATTTTCTCGTCCCCCACCCAAAACCTCTCGCACGACAAAAAACGCCCAATGAGCCAGTCCCCCGAACACCGTAAGGAGTGGGAGGATTGGCTAAAAACGGTTCAATGCTTCCATAATATATACAACATGAACGCCTTATCCATCCGTAACGACCCCTACAGCCGCCCGTTTTTGTCTTGCCGAATTCGTGGCATCCATTTTCGAGCCTTACTGGACACAGGAGCTGCCACAAACGTGTTGGGAGGTTCCTTGTCATCGAGCCTCGAGAACTTTAAATTAGATTTCTGCCCCACCGGAGGAGTGGTTTATACAGCTGATGCGACCCCCCATACAATCACCGGGACTATTACTCTTCCACTCTCCTTCGAGAACCGAACCTTGACGGTACCTTTTCGTACAGTACCATCCTTGGAGGACTCGATAATATTGGGTGCCCAATTCCTGCGTGACTCAGGCTTGGCCCCCCGACTTTTCCCCGATGTGGACGTGAATATTAAGATAAATAAAGAACATGTCGTCATATCGGTCCTCCAGACCCCCCCCAAGTGCCTTGTATCGTACGACCACCTCTCTGCTACGCAGAAGGGTGGAATAGAAAACATTCGCAGTAGATTCGAAGAGATTTCCTTTGAAAAGAAAGGACTAGGACGAACCACCCTGGTGTCCCATGTGATTGATACGAACGACCACCCACCCATTAAACAACGTACGTATCCTATATCCCACGCGCGCCGTCAGCAGATCATTTCGGAACTCGATAAAATGATAGAACTCGGTGTAGTCGAGCCTAGCCGCAGTCCTTGGCTGAACAACTGTTTTCTCGTTCCTAAGTCAGACGGTACGGCACGTTTCGTATTGGACCCTCGTCGACTGAACGAAGTAACTACGGCAGACTCATATCGTATCCCCAATATTCTACGAATTTTTGACGATCTAAAAGACATCAAGTTTCTCACTGCGCTGGACCTGAGCCATGGGTATTGGCAGTTGCCCTTATCGCCAGAGAGCAGACCTAAGACCGCCTTTTTTGTTCCTGGACGAGGCCTCTTCCAATATACAGTTTGCCCCATGGGAGCTAAAAACAGTGGTATGGCGATGCAACGATTGGTGGATGAACTCTTTTGTGACGTCCAAGATCAGGTATATTGTTACCTCGATGATATCCTGATCTGTAGTTCAGATTTCGAATCCCACCTCCAGACCCTTAACATTGTTCTTGACCGTCTTCGTGGAGCAAACCTCACCATTAAACTTGCAAAATCGGAATTTTGCAAGGCCTCCCTGAAATACCTCGGACACATTATCGATTCAGAAGGAATCCGCACCGACCCAGAAAAAGTAAGAGTCATGTTATCCTACCCCAGACCTAAAAACCCGAAACAGGTCCGTGGATTCCTAGGAATGTGTTCTTATTACCGCAGGTTCATAAACAACTTTTCCCGTATAGCCGCTCCTTTGTGCGCACTCACTAGCTCGAAAATTAAATCCAAAGAATTTTCTTGGACGCCTGAAGCAGAGCAGTCCTTTTGTGCTCTAAAGGAAGCCATGACCACCGCTCCGGTTTTAAAAACACCCGACTACACTGTTCCCTTTTCGTTAACTTGTGATGCCAGTGCCATAAGCGTTGGCAGCTATCTCTCCCAAAATATGCCTGATGGGTCCGAACATGTAATCGCCTATTTTTCTCGGAAATTATCTCCCCAGGAACGATCTTACTCGGTGACAGAACGTGAATTACTGGCCATATTAAATTCTGTCGAACACTTCAGACCGTACCTGGACGGAACTTCGTTCACCGTATACTCTGACCACGGATCCCTGAAGTACCTGACAAGCATGGAATCTCCATCAGGCCGATTGATGCGGTGGAGCTGCCGCCTGTCCCAGTACGATTTTCAAATTGTCTACAAGAAGGGCAAAGAGAATAACTTAGCCGATGGGCTCAGTCGAATTGAATTGGACAATCTCAGTCTAGTAGAACCCTTTGATGGTTCTACAGACCCTTGGTATAGTAAAATAAAGAAGAGTACAATGACTGATCCGGCGTCAGTTCCTGGATTTATGTACAAGGATAATCACTTGTACCGTTATTCAAATTCAAAGCACGACCCTCTTACTGGTAACGACCGCTGCTGGAAAGTAGTAGTTCCTTCTGACCATGTCAACCCCTTAATCCAGACGACTCATGAATTCCTGTGCCACGTTGGAGCCCATAAGACCTTTGAATTCCTCTCCAGAACTTATTACTGGCGAGGCATGTCTCAATCCATCCGTCAATTTCTTTCACACTGTGACATTTGCAAGGCGTATAAACCGAACCGCCAACCACCCTTAGGACTCATGACCGTCCCCAAAAAAGTTAATCGGCCGATGCAATCTCTCTCAGCCGACCTAATTGGTCCATTGCCACTCTCCAAACGTCGAAACATGTACATTCTCTCCGTCGTGGACGTGTTTACAAAATTTGTCTGGGCTTTCCCCTTGCGCCACGCCAATTCTAAAACGATTATTAGACTGATCGAAGAAAACATTTTCCTACCTTATTCTATTCCGCGAACAATGATCCTGGACAACGGAAAACAGTTTGTCAGCAAGGAATTCAAAACGTTCCTCGAAAACTACGGTATAAAGGATCTGTTCTACAATGCCCTGTACCATCCCCAAAATAATGTCGTTGAAAGGTACAACGCATCTATCGTCACTGCCCTGTCTATCTCTGTGCAAGATGACCAGAGAGGCTGGTGTGGCCACCTTCCCAAAATTTGCTCCGTATTAAATAACACCGTTAACGCAACCACAGACCACTCACCCTTTTACCTAATGCATGGATTCCACCCCCACCCGCATGCTTCAATGCATGATGTAGA
This sequence comes from Molanna angustata, assembly GCA_963576475.1. NCBI lineage: Eukaryota > Metazoa > Arthropoda > Insecta > Trichoptera > Molannidae > Molanna > Molanna angustata. Next base: position 25,819,263 of record OY754978.1, on the reverse strand, counting down.
GAACGACCCACATGACCCTCACCACAACTCCCCGAGTTATATCAAATCACTTGAGAACCTTGAAACATTATACGACCGAGTAACTTCTCACCTATTAACAGCATTCCAAAAGAATGCTAGTCGTTACAACTTAAGGAGGAAGAATTGTGTGCTATCCGTGGGCCAAACAGTCTGGAGAAGGAATTTCGTTCTGTCTGATGGAGCCAAGGGCTTTACTTCCAAACTCGCCCCTAAGTTTGTCAAGAATGTGGTACTTCAGTGTGTGTCCGACAAGGTCTACTTACTGGGTAACATGCAAGGTAAACCTTGCGGTCGGTACCACATTAAAGACATAGTCAAAGTCGATTAGACGGAAATTACATGTTTTGAACATCGTCGAATTCTTCAAAAGTCTACCTCTGAAAACCGCCTGCAGATTGGGGCCTAAAGAATACCTCTGCCATTTTGTAGTTTTGAATGCGGCGTAAAAGGCCCCGGATCAATCTACATTTTCGGCACCCAATAGGCCGGGTTTAGTAGAATAGGTCTCTCTTGTTATTGTGTTGCGAGCGGAGTAAAGACCTCCGAACAACCTCTTATCCCACTCTCTCATGTGATTCACCTTAATATCTTACCTCTCATCTTTCCCATCCCTTGGACACATATTCGCTAGTCATACTTGAATGTGTTGGTCGCAAGGTTGAATAAAACTGTCCCTTATTCTGTCTGTCCACCTTCCATGTTGCCTTACATAGGTCGTCACGTTCTTAGGCTTAAGTTACGTTAGTTTTAAGATTTTGTCTACGTCTGATTCAAGCAATTGTGAACCATGTACTTGTAATATTTTTTTACCGTCTTACTGTTGATGTCGAAATCCTTACCAGATGGACGTGTATCTATTATTCTAATTTTGTTTTGTATATGTATATTCGGTCAATATCCGATTACTGTTAATTTTGATGGTGCTCTCACTCTCCCCGTCTAATATTTCCTTATACGACCGAAGGTATAGGATGAAATTCTCGGGTTCTTGTTTTCCCCTAAATTAAAACAAGTGGCGCCTATTTACTAAATTATTGTGTTTCATGGTCGACAAATACGGGCCGGTGTGTATCACCGTTGTCGACTCGGTTATCCCATCCCCCCCAGTACTTCTTGATTTCCTTACTTGTTTGGACTCGTTATTCGTGTATAAATGTATCTTTCCGTGACGAATGATGTATGTTTCATGGTATGACAGATGTTGAGCGAAAGATGAGCCTTGTTTCTGACGAATGTGAGTTGAGTGTGTTTGTGACGAGTCTAGACACTCTGTGACTGTAGTTGATGTTCTTCTTCTTATGATTATTCAGAGTACCCTTGACTGAGCAGTGATCATGTCATATTGTCAGTGGCAATAATTGTTGTTGTCACCCTTGAGAAAGCATTGTGGAAGAATGATGAGATCTTGGCTGATCACCAGAGATCTGAAGTAGGAGTTGCAGTCTAGCCGATGGCTGGGCGAGTATGATCTGACGAGATCATGGATTGTGGAAAATTGTCTCTGAGGACGGAAAAGTGACTAACTTCCTCCGGAGGAGAAATTGTTCTATCGGTGGTTAAGTCCGCACTTTGAGGTGTAAGTGATTCTACTTACTGGAAACCTCTAGGACGCTCATGGACTACACCGTTTGTTGGGTGATTGCCGATTCTGCTTGTATAATCACTCATCTGCGCTCTAAGTGAGATATTGAGAATGGGCATCCAAGTGGATTCCGTCTGCCTATTTGGGAAAAGTATATACTGTGTGTTTGTCAACTGTATTCCACCTTTGAGTTAATGAGTTCCAGTTGTCTGCACACGTGTTCCCGTCTAATATTGTTTGAAGGATGTGTCAACTTTGCACTTTTAAGTCCTCCTTACATTCCTATTATGTCATTCTAAGTTACGTTAAACATTTTTATACTCGTTTCTACGGTTGCTTGAATCACCGCGTCTATTTTATCACTGTTTTATTTTATACTATCTTATCGTACGACTATTTGATGATCCCTAAACCGTTCATTTAAATTAAGCCCGTACCGTTGATGGTGCTTTATATTTTGTCATTATTTGTATAAATTTGTTACTGCAGAATGGATTGTCACACCGCAACCAATGTTAATTGGAATATAAGAATTAATTATTAAGTATATATTATGTTGCTAGTATATAAGTTGATAGTTTCGTACGTAGTTTGTAAGTGTCATACTTGAACCAAAAAATATGTATTCCCTCCGTGTAAAGTTAAATATTCCGACAGCAAGAAATTTAAACCACTGGTTTTTCTAATCAGTGTCAGTGAAGTGGGGAAAAAGCACTGCCATTTGTTTAAGGGTTTTTCCCACCCAACATCAAGAAACATAGCTTCAGTGAACCATTGTGTTAATTAGTTTTATATTGAATTTTGTTGATTTTTAATATTTTTTGTCATGTATATAATGTGTTGTACTTGTATTATTGTATGATCTTGTTGGATGAACAACGATGCTTAATATAGGCAAGCCTTATTATGGCATATAGTGTTTGCGATAGCGACCTTGTTCATCTGGACTTGTAATCGGAGGTCCTTCGTTGCTCCTGTTAATATTTTTTTTGTCATGTATATAATGTGTTGTACTTGTATTATTGTATGATCTTGTTGGATGAACAACGATGCTTAATATAGGCAAGCCTTATTATGGCATATAGTGTTTGCGATAGCGACCTTGTTCATCTGGACTTGTAATCGGAGGTCCTTCGTTGCTCCTGTTAATATTTTTTTTGTCATGTATACAATGTGTTGTACTTGTATTATTGTATGATCTTTTTGGATGAACGACGTTGCTTGATATAGGCAACTCCGATTGTAGCATATCGTTTGCAATAGCGACCTCGTTCATTTAAACTTGTAGTTTGGGCATCATTTTTTCTGTTAATATGTTTCCTTGACGATGAGAAGGGTTGATCAAACATGCTGATAATTTTTATGGTAAATCTTGTCCATCGTCCTGTCATCGTGTGTCATCAACTACTAAGAACCGAAAGAGAGAGCCTTGGGGGAATTTTAGTAGTGAGCAGCGAACGCGATCCCTGGATGTTATTACGATTGACGACCTCATCGTCCGAATTGCTAGACGCTAACCGACGTTAACACTTTTTTTTTTCTTTTTTTTTCCCAAGATAAGATGGTGTGTAAGGAGTATAAATACTCCTTACGACACTCAAATCACACGGCATTGGATTCGGTACAGATGGTGACCTTCGGTGCGCGCGCACCGACACTGTAGCCCCATCGGCAGAGATGAAAAGTACGGGTGCGTGCGCAACAATTCTATCTATATTCCCGTCCAAGGCCGTTCGAGCTGCGCGCGCCTCAGACGACCGTATCGCCATCGGCAGATATGAGAATTAGAGGTGCGCGCGCGGCGATTTTCGTCTACTCTCCCGCCGTTCCGATCTATCGGCGCGCGCAAGTGACGCCGAGTTGATGTCTGGATTCCCGCCGGCTTTTTTTTCGGTTTTGACTTTGAAAGTATTTTGATCGGAGAAAAATAATATCGAATGTGGTGCGATAGAATAATTAATTGAAAATAAAGTAACGGATTAATTGAAAATAAAGTAACTTCAGATCGTTGACAACTTTTTATTCAAAATGTGGAGGTATTAGTAACTTAATTATCTTTCACAATTAAACAGTGGTTGAAAGAACTGTAAGCTAGCACAAAATATAAATTTATTATGGATCAAAAAGATACGTGTTCACACTACACTTGTTAGAATGATAACTCCAGTGATTAATAATCAAGTGTTGAGAGTGAAAAGTAAAATAACCATAGACAGCTAATGTTGATCGGTGTTAATTTTTATCAGAATAAAGTTTAAATATTTTTTAATTTTTGCTTTAAAGCATCTTTTTAAAGTTTCGTGTAATTGATATTAATATTGACTGTGATTAATTTGTAAAAGCGTTATAATAATGGACGATTTAGAATATCCTGGAATGATTCTACTTTGATGGCTCCCCTCCGAGCCAATCGAACTGCTTGGCCTGTAGCTAATATCGAAAGCTTCTTCTTGCCCGAGTTTAAGATCGACTGTGACACGCACAGCAAGCAATTGAAACATTTGGATGCTATCTCCAAGGGTGCATTTCGCAAAGTACACTAAGTACATCATGTTGAATCTAAGAAATTGCTTGCTCTGAGGATTCTGCTCGAGCTCAGATAGTATCCGAGAATTGTTTAAAGCAAGTAAGGGACGAGGTGCATATACAAGAGGTCTGCGGTCGCCATCCTTCATTGTGAGCTGTTTTCCGAAATGGCAGACTGGAGGGAAGCTGTACATAGTCACTGAATTCATTTCCGGTGGTGAACTGTCCCATCTCTTGGAGAAGTATTTAGTGCTTCTCGAAGAGTCGGTTCGATGCGACACCGACAAACCCTTACAAGGCTCCAGGTACCGTCACACCCTTTTTGTTTATTTTTTGTAGAGGTTCAAGATGACACACGCGGTATAAAATATTAATTAACTTATTTACGATATATCTCAAATTATTGATTACTAACAAAAATAAATTGTATTGACCTTTCGTTGTAGTCATGTATGCAATTGTATCTATGTATAAATTGTATTGAAATTGTATTGGCGGCGTGACAACCCATTCAAGTGACCGAAAAATATATTTTGCTAAACCTTAATGTATATATTATTCAACTACCTTAACTTGCAACGAAGACATCCCCTGACGGTGAGAGCGTAGCTCGAACCTGAGCAGCCGGCAAAGAAGGGCCAACAATTGGACCTTCACAACTCATTATTTAAAATTTTTGTTCCAGTCAGGGGTTATCAACATTTTAATTTTTGTAGCATTTGTACACATATCTCAAAAACTATAAAAGCAACAACGCTGAAATTTTGTACAAATATAGTCAAATAGAGTATCTCGAAATGGATTTTGAAAAACAGTTCCAGGGTTTCTCAAACTGTTTTTATTAAGAAGCAAAAAAAATGTATGACAGTTTTTTGTCTTACATTTTAACTGCCTTTATTTCAATTTCTTTAAAAAAAATTGAAAAATGCCGAAATATTTAAACTAGAAAATTTAATTTTCTATAAAAAACTTTATACATTATAGTAGTAGGTATATCTCAAACTTTTTTTAACAATTTTTATAAAAATTTAATTTAGTGACGACATTGCTTCATACAATTTGTATGGCAGTCGCCTATACACAATAATATATGTAAGAAAACTTAATAGTTTGATACTTAAATCTCCAAACATACATACATACATACCATCATGCTGTTTTCATATTCTGGGTAGAAAAAAGGACTGACCTCCACACTGTCCTATCTTGACATACATGCCTACATGGGTTGTATAGAAAACAAAATATCCTAAAATATTCAATAATTGGGATTTATGGGTTTATAGTTTGGTATTTTTTCTTCAACTATACATACTATCGCTATCGACAGTTGGATCTCATGTGTTACATAGACATGACATGACAAAATTTTCTTGGTACACACAGCGTTACTACGCCACCAAAATTTGGTGGCAATCAATACAACATATTTAAATATTTTCCGAATTGTTCGGAATGAAAAATGGAACAGTGCTCAACACTTATATGAAAAAGTAAACGTTATTAACAAAGGGATTTAAATTTCGAATTACAAATACTTTTATGTGTAATTTTATTAATATTCAATATTAATTTAACATCCTTTTTTTGTTTAATAATATTACAAATAAATTTATAAAATTCATAATGATATTAACTATAGTAAAATTGTTGCATTACCTCATCAAAAAGATTATAACCTTGTGCTTTATGGGGGAATCATTTGATATTAGATAATAGGTATGTACAATAAATGCAGAGTTAGACAAAGGTGAAAAAAAAGCTATGCACAAACAAAAAAACAAATATACTTAAAAAAACGAGTGGGTTGTGGCCAACGCTAATTTCCTCACTAACAAGTCACTCTATAAAGTATTCAAAGTTTGTATAGAAAATTTTCAGCAATTTTATGAAATGAGTTGGTTAAATTATTTTTTTATTTAAATATTTTATTATGAAAACTTGATAATTCTTCAATGCCATTTTTATGAAAGTGGTGTGCCTTTTTAGCAATTTGAAAATAAAATTTTCAAATTATAAGTTTCCTGAGCTTGGGGTCACTTTGAAATATTTGACAGTTAAAAAAAACACTATTCAGATATCCTTCAAAATCTAATGGGATCTAATCGAGTATTAGATATACATATTTGCAAAATTTTAAAAGAATCGAATGAGTACTTTAGTCTATAATCGATAAAGTAAAATGAACACGCCACACATAGCACATATCACACACACAGATACATTGTGATGAAACTTTCAGAATACAATCTCAGCATGATACTAGTTGATAATCTGCAATAAAAAATAGCCTTAAAAATTGCGAAATCATAACTCCCTATTATATCCCATTGGGTTAGTGAGGAGTAAAAAAGAAATGTAGCGTTGTATTGGGAAATCTATTTGCGTTGTATTGGGAAAATATTATTGGTTTTGTTTATTTTGATGACGCATTTCGTGCAAAGCACATAGTCAGAATAATGTGTCTTGCACGGAATGCACCAATAATTGAATATAACAAAACCATGTACGCATTTTATTTTAATTAAGGCCCTTTGTATACTCTGATCATACGCATGTACCTACACAAATATGCACACTAAATTGCCTTGATAAAAACGAAAAAATATTGTATATCACCCAATCTGTGATATGCAATATTTATTCGTGAAAAAAAGGTAAAATTTAGAGTTTTTTTTAATAGCAAGAATCTATATATTAATACGTGAAGCGAAAACGTTAAGTACAATTTCCGGATAAATGGGTGCACGAAGGAGTTTGAGATTTGGCATACTTAAAGTTTATATGGAAGAGGACTGTAGAAAAATAATATTAATACATAATATGCGTTATAAATAAATTAAATAAATAAAAAATATTTCACATCAAACCATTTATTGTGTACCATAGAACGGTGAAGAGAGGGAAGACGTAATTTTAATATACCCGCGTAGTATGAGAAATATTCCGATAACACACAGTAGGTAGGTAGGAAATATTCATTCTTTTTATTCCATGTTCTGTGGTCACATTTAAATATCATTGTGGTATTTACGGCGCATGCGCAGTTGTTTAAATTCAAACATTTTAAAGGAAAATACATATTTGTATACCTACCTACTGTGAAACAATATAACTTACACAATAATTTCATTTATAAAATTGACTTGCAATACATGAAAAGAAAACTGTGTTCCTTGATGAAAACATGAAATCTATATTATAAATTGGAATGTTTGTATGTACCTATATACCCATATATGCATGTGTTGAATGCGCTCCTAAACCGTTCATCCGATTGCAATGAAACTTTGGTTAGTTGTCGAGAGTATACCAGGGATGGTTTCTGGAACAAAAAAAAATTTCTTCTTCTTCTTCATCGGGTATTAGGTCATTTTACCTATAAAGGTGGACTATCCTGGGAACCGTTCATCCGATTGCAATGAAACATTGATGAATTATTGAGCGTATGCCCGGGATGGTTTCTAGATTAAAAAGAATTTCTTCTTCTTCTTCTTCATCGAATATTAAGTCATTTTACCTATGAAGGTGGACTATACTGGAAACCGTTCATCCGATTGCAGTGAAACTTTGGTGAATTGTCGTGCGTATGCCCGGAATGGTTCCTGGATTAAAACATTTTTCTTCTTCTTCATCGGGTAATAGGTCATTTTACCTGTGAAGGTGGACTATCCTGGGAGAAGGTTCAATTTTCCTTCCATCTCTTCGCAGGTTTCTGGATTTAATCTTTTATCTTCTTCGTTATATTTTCTTAACTTACTAAAGGGACGGGAGGTAATGAAGGGAAGGGACGGGAGGTACTGAAGGGACGGGAAGTACTGAAGGGACGGGAGGTACTGAAGGGACGGGAGGTACTGAAGGGACGGGAGGTACTGAAGGGACGGGAGGTACTGAAGGGACGGGAGGTACTGAAGGGACGGGAGGTACTGAAGGGACGGGAGGTACTGAAGGGACGGGAGGTACTGAAGGGTCTTTAGGGACTGAAGGGTCTTTAGGGACGGGAGGTACTGATGGGTCTTTAGGGACGGGAGGTACTGATGGGTCTGAAGTGACGGGTGGTAATGAAGGACCATATTTAATTATACAAGCAATACAAAGTTTGCCGGGGGTTCACTATGTAAATTAAATTATAAATTTCATAGGTATTGCAGAGAATTAAAGCAAATAACACGCAATAATTAAATATTTGTAATCACACGCTTGCAGGTGCCGTAATAGAACAAAATTTAATAAAATATAGGTGTACGCAATGGCTTTGACAAAAAAAAACACATTAAAATTCAAAATTTAATAGTATTAATTCCATATAATATTCTTTTTTATGAATTACGGTCGAATTTTGACCACTGGGCGATCTCTAGTAGTAATTAAAATAGTAAAAAAACTCAGCCGGTAGATTTTCATATTCTCTTTCGATTGAAGTAAATATTTATTTCATAGACCTTGTAGTTTTTTAAAAACTAATTTTATAAGAAAAGTATTAAACAAATTCAAATTTCAAAAAACTCATGCCATAGAATAAAGATGTAAAAACAAACTATTCTTTATTTCAAAGACGTATCTTTTGGGGGTACCTACTGGAAAAATAAACAAAATATATCATATATGTACCTATAGCCTACTATAGCCCCTTAAGTAATATTTGATTGAGTTAGTAAAATTTAGTTATCGTGCGTGTGTCAATACAAAATTGATATAATTTACATATTTTATTGTTTTGAACGGTGGACACAAAAATTAGAAAATGCCATACATTCAAAAATAATAACTGACATTCCTTAGGCTTCTTTTAAGAATTAAATTTATAATATATTTTAAGCAATTCAAACTCAGAGGTAAAAACTGGAAACAGTATTAATTTTATAAGCACAAAAAAATATTAAAAAAGTATATCAATATAAAGCGACGAATGACACATAAAAAGTATTATATAAAATTGAAAACATAACAATTCGTACTTTTAATTTGATATAGGTATGCAAAATATTTCCTAAATCAAATTGTGTAAAAGTTATTTTTTGTTAACGTGTTATTTTTTAGTGTAGGTAGATTGTTAACTGTTAATAAACTAGAGTTATTTTCCTAACAAAAATAATAAAGGTATGGCATAGTTAAAAAATTACACAATAAAAATATTGTTTCAAATAAATTTAACAAATTGCGCAATTTCGACAAACGAAAAAAATAAGAAAGCTTTCTTTTGGATGCGAGTTACGTGCGTGCATATAAATACTTACTAACTTAATTACGTTATACGAGACATGTATAGAAGTAGAAGCTGTCAAATGATGAATGAACAACGAAAAATTATGCCGTTTTATAAATAGGATAATAATTGGTTCAAACACTCACGGCATCGCTGGCTTTTCCCAAAACCTCGGCGCGGGAATTGAAAATTTGACAGGTAACTGTGGACGTCCCGACGTCGAGAGCAACGACATATTTTTCTCCCATGCTGCTTTGACAGAATGGACGACACTACACTAACTTCGCATCGGTTCGCGCCGCACTGGCCAGAAATAAGAAAACGCGCCAATCGATTTGATGGATAGTTTATGAAAACGCCGCTAGAGGATCGAGACGTCATTCAACAATGAAGACAAAAAATAAGCGGGAAACATAAACTTTATTATTGTTTAATGATTTTTATTCTATGACAAAAATATTATGACTCTTTTTTTTAAATTAGACACTTTACTGTAGGAATATCGCAGACCATTAATCTATAGACATGACATAAAATTTCTCGATACACACCGCCCAAAAATTTAGTGGCCATCAAACTCATTCGAATATTTCAAACGGTTCGAAATGTAAATTGACAGAGAACTCGCCACTACATGATATCAAAAAGTACATATTGTTAACAAAGGGATTTAAATTTATAAAAGCAAACCTTTTAATGCTTTAAAAATATTTCATTGATATAATTGATATTTAAACATTGAATGTATGTTCCACCTCACTTATCCCCTGGCCTAAACTCGTAACTTATGTCAGCATCTTTACTCTGTGGGTTCAATCATTTGCATTACTATGTTCAATTTACTTTTATTCTTATTATTTTTTTCGTTCAATTGTAACTTGATGATGAGCTTGTTTTTTCTTTCAATATTTTTATACTGTTTTATTTTTAACGTACCTAATCGTTTAATGTTGGATAATATTGAATGAGTGAATAAATAAAAACGACAATACGTAATATTATATGTATTACCAAGGCCGTAGCCAGAAAATAATTTCGGGGGGGGGGTTTAGCTTAGTGGAACAGTAGAAACAAGTCGCCCCACGAGCGTATCCCCGTGCGAGTACCAAGCGAGCATAAACATACATACATACCATCACACCATGTCCCTCACGGGGTAGGCAGAGAGAACCGAACGCCACTTACTTCTATCGACATACATTCATCGCCTCGTCAACATTCATACATGTTCGTCTGTTGTTCACGCTTCTAACATTTCCGTCTTTCCCTTCCTTGGAAAGACGGAAATGTTAGACGACCCCGACGCCCCCGGCCCCGACCTCTCATTCCATTCCTGTCCGCAATGTATATTTTCTTCGTCAGGCGTTCCTCATTCATTCTCCCCGTGTGGCCAACCATCTCAATGTGTTCACTTTCATTCTATTAATAACATCTTTCTCTATCCTACATTCTTTCCTTATGTCCTCATTTCTGACCCTTGTCATACATCGTTCTATTACAGATTCTTCTTAGCGATCTCATTTCAACTGCATTTATTCTACTTTCGTGCGACTTCTGCCATGTCCATGTTTCATTTGCATACGTCAAGGTTGGCACTAAGATAGCGTTATGAATGGCAACTTTAGCATCCTTTGATATGTTGCGGTCATTCATAACTGGTTTAAGTGCTCCATTCACTCTTATCCTGCCATAACTCTTCTTTCGATCTCCTTATCAATCCGTCCATTTCGTTGAAACATGCTTCCCAGATAGACATATTCGTCGACTTGCTCGAGCCTTTCGTTCTCTACTTTTATTGGGCACAGTGTTCTGCTTTCGCTCTTGCCAAACACCATAACCTTTGATTTGCTGGCATTCATCCTCAGTCCGTTCTCTATGCATGCTTCATATACCATACTTACAAGATACTGTAAATCTTCCATACTTTCTGCTAACAGAACTTTATCGTCTGCATACATCAAATCTCGCACTATAACAGTACTCAATTTCAGGCCCTTACTTTCATCCTTAAGGGCTTTTATGCAGAAATGAATGTACAATAAGTTGAAGAGCCATGGAGACAGCACGCACCCTTGTCTAACGCCATTATTTATATAGAACCACGTTTTCACTGTGTCTTTGACACGAACATATGCTTCGATGTTCTCATACAATGACGCGATTGCGCGTATCAGCTTGCTCTCCACTCCATACACAGCTAGTATATCCCATAATTTTTCTCAAACAACTTTATCATAAGCCTTCTATAGGTCTATAAAGGCACAAAAAAAATCCTGGTTTTTATCCAGAACCTTTTCTGTGACCGTATGCCTATACATCCTTTGCCGCCCACAAGCGCACCTTGGACATCCCATATCTTGCTTTCTGTAATCTTTCGCACTCTTTGATCCAGAATCCTTGCATAGGTACATATTACCAACTGAGCTTAACAAACATATAGCTCTATAGTTTTTGCAGTTGAGCTTTGAGCCTTTACCTTTATACAAAGGTACCACGACTGCATTTCTCCAGTCCGAAGGAGTGCGTCCTGCTTCCCAACACATGTTGAAAAGAGTGAGACACCATTCTAACGTCTGCTCGCCGCTATATTTTATAAGTTCAGCTGATACACTATCTTAACTGACTATCATACCCGGCAGCTTTTCCCACTTTTGCGTGTTTCACTGCTTCAAGCACTTCTTCTTGCGTAATCATTTCCATCTTCGCTTACCTGCCATGCTCTCCGATTCGCACCTTCGCTTATACTGCTACCATACAGCTCCTTGAAATATTCTTTCCATCGTTCTTTCACTCCCTCTTCATCCATAATTATTTTTCCACCTTTATCATTAATCCCTTGCGACGCTTTCACAGTTCCATTTTTCCTTTTCGCTACGCCTTTCCAGAACATTTTCATGTTTCCAGGAAAGTCGTTGGCTATTTTCAGGCTTTTTTTATTTCTCTTTCACACCATCTCTTTCTCTTTTCACGGTGTCTTTGACTAATTTCTTGCATACTTTATAGTTTTCTTTTGCTTTTGCTTCACTACCCGATCCTTTCGCAGCTATTAATGCCATCCATGCTTTTTTTCTTTTCACTCACAACTATCTTACCTCTTTCATTCCACCATGCGTCGCCCTTCTTTCCACCTCTTTTAGCAATACCACATACATTCTTTGCTGTTTCAAATACAGTCTCTATACGATCATCCATGCTTCCTCGATATTTCCTCTACTATGTATTGTTTTAAGAAGTTCGTGTCCGGTCTCTTTTACATACTGGTTTCTTACACTCTCATCTTATTAAAATAAAAGGAGGTAGATAAATTTGAAACAGAGTGAAATTGGTGCACTGTATGTAACTGCAGTCTCATTGTTACTCACTAAAGAAATATCTTCTTTTTTTCATTTCATTCCCTGGCTACAGCCTTGTGTATTACCGTGAAGAATTGTTTTACGAATACAAATACATATTTTGCATTAGATGCAGATGCCTCACTTTTCTGTTAAAAATATCTTTTTTAAGTCTACAAGATGCATTTTCATTAATAATTATCTCATAATTAGATACAAATAATTTCGCATTTAAATACAGCTACAAATCAAATGGGTTTCATAAAAAAATAAAAAATAAATAATACATTATTATTTTGTTTTTCACACTCGATAAACGTGTTTTGAAGATCGATATTACGCCTGATTCATGCAACTTGTATAACATTGATATTTATTAGCGTGTCGCATGCAATTGGGAGGGACTATGACCGAAGAAAAAAATATTACAGTAGAATAATATCATTATATCCTATCTATTTTACAATCTTTGCGTGCATGAAATTATTAATTTAATGAAAGCCGTAGACACATATAATAATAGAATACCAGTGTTATGTTATATTTATCCAAACATTAGGTAAAGGTATTGTCCATGCGATTTAACTCATTTATTATAATAATAACAATAGATTGATTTTTGAATTAACTGGGCTAGACACATGTTTATGATTCGCTGATAAAAAAATGAGGATCAAATAAAAGGTATCATAGAGATTCACATGAAACTCAACTTGTTAAAATATGTTCCTCTAAATAAACTATGGGTTACAATATCAAACATTATTCATCACATTATTATTCAGTTGTTTAAAAAAATTACATCAGTCTTTATATTTCTGCTCCAAATGACATTTTCTCTCCTAAAACTGAAGATTTAAATATTTTATTTTATTTTAACAGGCAGAAAAGAATATGTCTTGGCACCAATGTGAAATATCATAGCTTAGTTTAGTTCCACAGATAAGATACAAGCATGTTACAAGTATTTTTTTACAGTTTATATCAGGGGTTACAACCTTTTTGTAGTCTAGAGCACATCATAAAATATTGGTAGAGTGGCGGGCACCACCAATTTTTAATCGACAAACTCCTTCCATAACTTCTCATAATTATGAGAGTATGACGATTATCCTGTTAGCAAACAATCATAAACGACAAGTGCTGCAGCAAAGGAACCGCTTATACATACAATATCGCAAACATACAAACGTATTTAATAAACCTAAGCACTCAAAAAAATTAAAACAAATAAATAAAAATAATTCACATTTTTAATAAATGTTTATGAAAAAATTCTGTCTCTATCGAATAGTGGCGGTCACATACGAATCGTTCCGCGGGCGCCATGGTGCCCGCGGGCACAGGGTTGGGAACCTCTGGTTTAGATGATCACCTAATATGTCTTCATTTTCATTCTCTAGTCAATTTAAATTTCGAAGTTTTATTATTTGAAAAATATTTTTAAATCTTAATTCTTGAAAATAAATAATAATAGCGAAAATATCTTCCTTAGATTGAACTTAACAAAAGTGTACAAAAGATCGCAGTGAGAGATAAACATGTTTTACTTGATCATTTGATACAATATAGGTAAATAATATCTATTATTTTGTTATTTACTAGTTGCATGTAACACATGAGATCCAACTGTCGATAGCGATAGTATGTATAGTTAAAGAATAAAAATCAAACTATAAACCCATAAATACAAATTATAGAAAATTTTAACACATGTTAGGTAAGTCCACTTTTCCTACCCGGAATTTGAAAACAGCATGATGGTATGTATGTATGTTTGGAGATTAAGTATCAAACTATTAAGTCTTCTACATATTGTGTGTAGGCTACTGCCATTCAAATTGTATGAAGCAAAGTCGTCACTAAATTCAATATTTATAAAAATTGTTTAAAAAAAATTGAGCTTTACTTTTACAATATTAATATTTTTTATAGAAAATTAAATTATCTAGTTGGGGTGTTTCGGCTTTTTTCGATATTTTTAAATTATTTGGAAATATAGGGAGTTAAACTCATAAATTTATCATAAAAAAATATTTTTCTTGATAAAAAATGTTTGAGAAACTCTGGAATTTTTTTGAAAAAACTTATTTGAGATTTTGTATTTGTCTATGTTTATACCAATTTTCAGCGTTCTAGCTTTTATGGTTTCTGAGATATATGGAAAAATAAACCGAAATTTCAAAAGTTGATAACCCCTGACTGAAACAAAAATTCACCATTCTGAGTATAAAATTTTTGTAGGCTTATAACTGTTTATATATTTTGAAATTTGGGGCTCTGTAAATTGAGCGGATCAAAAGTTGTAAAGGGGGGACGGACAGACACACAAAACTCACATAAAATGTTTTACTCCGAATTCTGAGTAAATCCATGTACAGGAACATATATGCTGCGAAGCCTCTAAGTTGGTGTTTTTAGCATGCAAAAAGTCCACTACGCCATACAGAATGTTCCTTCTTACACGCATCTTGGATTTAAACTGCCTCTTCCTTCAATAGAATTTCATTCTCTTGAACGAATTGACAGTTGGATTATATCTTGTTTTAACTTACGATTTTATTTTACTTTCCTGTTTTTTTTTGGGTAAACACCATGCTTATCATTGTGATGTGATAGTTCTAAAACAGCTCAATTATAATTTCAGTTATTGCAGCGTTAATTAAATATCTATCTGTAAGTGTTTTATTTTTATTAGTATACATGTAAATGTAAATCTGTCATTGGTTTCTCTGATTAATTATCATTGAATCAATATGAAAAACTGTTGGTTTGCGATAAGAGCACTTAAGAGCTGGGAAATTAAAAATACAAGAAGCAGCAATAACATCTCACATAGTTTAGCCATGAGGGTCACCACCCATTCTGAATGTTGTGTCTTATTAGGTGAGACGAGACTGGTGTGTGGAGATACACGTTAGTATTGCATACCAGTGCATCTGTAGCTAATTACCTCACATTGTGGGATATTATGCTGTAATGGGATGGTTCACAATAAATAAAATAATTAAATTCACTTACACCATGTATTATCTTAATAATACCGGTCAAAAATATCACTATTACAGTGATACAAATATTATTTTCAACTAAACAAGACCAAAACTGGTTATTCAAGAAGTAGATTATAAAATATATTTAACATTTGATAGTGTTGGAAATGAATTGTGTGTTGATGCAGATAGCTTTCCGGTTTTCAAAAAAAAATTATGGGTCTTTCCTATATCGATAGCTGCCAACTTTGAAGTTGATATATTGCCAGATTTGTTTTTTCCTTAACTTTTTTTTTATTATTCTATTAAAGCTTAATCATTTGATACATTTGTTTCTTTGTGTGAACTATTTTATACTGTTTGTATGATGTCTGATTTTTTTATCTGTTTGTTATTCTTTTTAGTATTGTAACACATAAACATGACTCTTGCCATAAATATATTGTTGAAAATAAATAAGTACATACTGATTGAACGATAAATAAAAATAACATATTTGTAATACCAGTCGTTTATTTGTGCGATGTTCAACAACATATAATACGTAATTGATGCATAATTTGTATAAAAATTACTAAAATAACACCAACAATCTCACACAAGTCTAAATTTATTTACATGCATGTCCTTATAAATATAAAAACTTTGTGATATATATTTTTACAATTAAAAAACATAGTCATACAAAAAAAAACTGAATTAAAAAATATTGCAATAAAAAATCAATCGAAATGGAACTGCACCCACTGAGTTCCATTTCAAATATTTTTTTAATTGCATTAAAAATAATACAATACATGTTCTTTGACAAGTAGTAAAAAAATGATTGGATAAAATATAATGTAAAAATTAAAATATCAAATTGTTTTCTTCAACATAATAAATTTAAATTGATATGCAGCTTTCGTTGTATATAAGAGTTTTCAAAAACAATTTCATTCAAAAATAAATCAGTAGGTAGGTATATATTTGAAAAAAATAATAATAAAATAAAATAATTCTTACACATTTTAAATTTGATATAGTAACTACCGATCAACACAGTTATTTAAAAAATATTTTGAGCACGATTTGTGGCATATTCACAACACAGAAAGCACTTTGAGTGGCACCATTTGTAAAACAGAAATCACTTATGTAGTTTGTAACACATAAAGCACTTATTGTGATACATTTGTGAGACAGAAAGGACTCCTTATGGCACAACTGTAACAAGTAAATCACTTTCTGTGTCACATTCTTCATATGTAAACTTGGAATACAAAAAGTGCAAAAATTCTATGTGTCACCGTAACTTGTTATAATGCTTAGAGTTATCCAACAGATTATTTTAAATGCATAAATGTGAATATGCACACAAAGAATTAAATTCAATTGAAATCTCAATTTCATTAATTGTCTCAATTGCGGAGTAGCATGTCAAGTTATAGACGATGTACGACTTGTAATAAGATAAAATAATACGATGTCACTGGCGTTTTTTGTCTCGTGTTTTTTTTTTACAATTTTTATATTGCCTTTCTTTGGAGAGTCTGTCTCATAAGCAACTTTTGTTAAATACATTTGATATAATAAATAATAGATACATTTATTAAAACTTAAATACTAATACATTTTTTGATCAATTCAAATATCACTACCAAGATTATATGAAAATAATAGAACTTCTCGATAAATAATGGATAGTGATACTCGATGTAGGACGATAAAACAATTTTTTTTTAACAAAATGTCCAATTTTTAAAACTACCGTGTAGTAATTTAAAATAAATTGTGACAGTTACATAAAAATTAATACATTATAAATAATAGTTTACATAAATTTGCTTAACTGACTAGCTTCTCTAGGTAAAAAATATTTTGGTCACATGAAAATGTGTCCATTATTTAACTATTCACGGAATATTTATTTTTCCTTAACACTGCAAATTGGTGGTACATTATACTATATATTAAGTCCAGTCTTCAAGCAGCACATGTTATCTGAAAATAAAATAGAAAATAATTAAATTGTTGAAAAGAAAAGAGATCAAACAACTATAGATTTGAATTGAAACCGATATCAATAATACATTCAGAAAGATACTTCAAGTTTGGATTATAATATGGATCATAGTTACAACATATTGAAGGAGATTGACCTACATATCATAATGTCAGATCACATATCACGGGGTATCAAAAAGACTGCTACACATATCAGTCTTTGTATAGTTATCGGAAAACAACTTGAACCGGTCACGTGGGTGCGCAGATCACAAATATGTGTCTATTTGCTTGGTTGATATATGTGCAAATCGCCCCTCTCCACGGCGAAATGGTTCAAGAAGTTTGACGGAAACTAAATACTTTCTTCGCCTCACTCATATTTGTGCTTGTCAGTTATTTATATTCCTTATATTTCTTATAAAAAAAATATTCAAAAACATTAACAAGCTGTAATTGTTACTGTGTAGTCAGTTGTAAACAATATTATATTTAGTCTAAATACATTGAAACAATTACTATCCATATCGAATAATTATATAAATTCATTTAGACTAAATATAATGTTATTTACTGACTACACAGTAACAACTAAATTTAATTCTAATTATAGTATGTAATCAACATGTAGAGGAATTTTTATTTAATTGAATAAAAGTTATTATTTTTGTGGTTGTGTTTTATTTAATTTAATTAATTGAAAAATGATACCATAATATAAAAAACAATCGTTTATTGATGATGGGGAATCATCATATTAGTGCACCTTGGATTTTTTTCCTGTTAGGAATTTTATTACAAATTTTAAACTTCTAAATAGAGACGAAGTTGGAATATTCCGAATTTGTCTTTAATATGTCCTATTCTGATTCGTTTCAGCGTACAAAAACGTCTGTAACCATCGGGCGACCGTGGATAAAAGGATTTCATCCGCGTGGTGTGACGTAATGAGTCCTGTATAAATGCAGTCAACTTTTTGACATTTCTCATATACTAAAATTCAGACGGATAAATTTAGACGAATCAGAATAGGACATAATGAAATGTTAAAAATTTTATCATAAAATATTAGTGCACCCTATAAATTTGGTAAAAGATCTTCAACACCATGGATAAGGAATCTAAAACAGTAATTAAGTCAGTCTACATAATGTTTAGATAATTCTAGAAGTAAGTGATTACATTAAGAAAAATGATGAAAAGATGCATAATTAACACAAAGACATTTTTTAATTTGTGGAGATATGATGCGCAAAGGATGGTGGTTAGTTTGTGAATTGGTTGAAGACTGATGAAATGTGATTAAAGTGTGTATAGAACCATGATGTGCGTGGGGGGTGCGTGTGACTGCCTGTAACTGTTAGCCGGACAGGAATGTTGGGTCCCGTGTTTGAATGTGTTTGGGAATGCTGGAACTGATGTCATCTGTCTTCTGATTGGTTGAAGGTTTCGTAATGTGAGTATGTCACGATTGTTTTTTGGTGTCGCCGAATGATGTGATCACGCGATATAAGTAATAATTTGTGTCACCACGAATTTGTCTATTTTACAAGTAAAACACACAAAGCTTTAAAAATAACATCAAAGATACAAAATTTAAATATTTAAAAGGTGGAGAAACACGGTAGAAAAACATGCATGAGTATGTCTTTATTTATGAAAGTCAGTAAGAAGAAAATCCAAATCAATGCATCCAGCCATCAAAATAATATGTAGATAGAAAAGGACAGAATAAAATATTTACCTTTATGGAATTAATTTGTTTTCTTAGCGTCTTTTGTTTCTTCCTTAGGTTGTCCCTTGCCGAGCAGTTTAGCTAATGAATCCCAAATGCCGCCAAAGAAAAGGGCACAGAACAAGTTCTCGAAGGGAAGGAATGGATCGTGGATTCCCAGGAGAATCGAAGAAAGCTGCAACAGAACAAATTTACATTGTCATCAATAACTGGATACTGGAGGTATTACTCATTCTTTTTTGTGAATTTCATTAAAAATATTGATAAACCGTATAGCAAAAAATCAATGTAACCCTGTTGTTGGCAAATAAATGAAAGGAGAGTGGAGAGAGAAGATTTTGAATACAAGAGAGCAATAGAGGAATATTTGGATTCTCTTCAAAGAATATATTTTAAAAATATATCCAATTGTTTTCTACTTATTAAACATAAAATCTCTTAAAAAACAGACCTGAAGGTCTATTCAAAAGGAGAAGAAGAAGTAGAAGAAGAAACATAAAATATTTCATCCTACATAAAAACAGTTGCCAAGTTACGGGTAGACAAGTTATCCGTGTATACTGCATTTCATTTATTTATTTATTTTTAAACTTTATGTACAAGTGCACAAAGGCGGGTTTACTGCCATAAGGCAATTTCTTCCAACCAACCAAATGTGCACTTGATGGTAATGTTGGTACGACTGTCAGTCAAATAAATTGAATAATGTTGCCATATTATGTTCCACTAATCTCATATTTCAAACTAAATAATAAGAAATTGTAATAAAAAAACAATCTTAAATTTTTATATGATATCATGAAACATGTAATTTTTATTATTTTAAACAAAACACACTTGTTTTCTAACGATTTGTGCAGATTTATTAGAAATAAATTTTACAAGAGATAAATATAAAAAGGGAATATCCTATTTTTAATATGCAACGACACCAAATACAATCATACCAACATAATCATAAAATGCACTCTATGATGAAAAATGTCAACAAAACACAAATTAAAAGAATTATAATATTTTTAAAATCACTTCTATGATTATTTCATAGATAACAAATAGTATTTACAAACAAGTACTGATTATTAATAAAAATTTTGACACAATTTGAAAATAAGAAATATCAATTCTTAGATTATATATGATACAGATACCTAGTCAGCGCAATGAATGTATGCCAACTAAAACTACGCTGTCTTAGATTATATATGATACAGATACCTAGTCAGCGCAATGAATGTATGCCAACTAAAACTACGCTGCCTTAGATTATATATGATACAGATACCTAGTCAGCGCAATGAATGTATGCCAACTAAAACTACACTGCCTTAGATTATATATGATACAGATACCTAGTCAGCGCAATGAATGTATGCCAACTAAAACTACGCTGCCTTAGATTATATATGATACAGATACCTAGTCAGCGCAATGAATGTATGCCAACTAAAACTACGCTGCCTTAGATTATATATGATACAGATACCTAGTCAGCCCAATGAATGTATGCCAACTAAAACTACGCTGCCTTAGATTATATATGATACAGATACCTAGTCAGCGCAATGAATGTATGCCAACTAAAACTACGCTGCCTTAGATTATATATGATACAGATACCTAGTCAGCGCAATGAATGTATGCCAACTAAAACTACGCTGCCTTAGATTATATATGATACAGATACCTAGTCAGCGCAATGAATGTATGCCAACTAAAACTACGCTGCCTTAGATTATATATGATACAGATACCTAGTCAGCGCAATGAATGTATGCCAACTAAAACTACGCTGCCTTAGATTATATATGATACAGATACCTAGTCAGCGCAATGAATGTATGCCAACTAAAACTACACTGCCTTAGATTATATATGATACAGATACCTAGTCAGCGCAATGAATGTATGCCAACTAAAACTACACTGCCTTAGATTATATATGATACAGATACCTAGTCAGCGCAATGAATGTATGCCAACTAAAACTACGCTGCCTTAGATTATATATGATACAGATACCTAGTCAGCGCAATGAATGTATGCCAACTAAAACTACGCTGCCTTAGATTATATATGATACAGATACCTAGTCAGCGCAATGAATGTATGCCAACTAAAACTACGCTGTCTTAGATTATATATGATACAGATACCTAGTCAGCGCAATGAATGTATGCCAACTAAAACTACGCTGTCTTAGATTATATATGATACAGATACCTAGTCAGCGCAATGAATGTATGCCAACTAAAACTACGCTGTCTTAGATTATATATGATACAGATACCTAGTCAGCGCAATGAATGTATGCCAACTAAAACTACGCTGTCTTAGATTATATATGATACAGATACCTAGTCAGCGCAATGAATGTATGCCAACTAAAACTACGCTGCCTTAGATTATATATGATACAGATACCTAGTCAGCGCAATGAATGTATGCCAACTAAAACTACGCTGCCTTAGATTATATATGATACAGATACCTAGTCAGCGCAATGAATGTATGCCAACTAAAACTACGCTGCCTTAGATTATATATGATACAGATACCTAGTCAGCGCAATGAATGTATGCCAACTAAAACTACAAGGAAACAGAAGAATTTCTAGTATACGTACACCTACTGACACGCACACCTACATAAAACGTAGACCAACCGATCTACCGCCTCATACACACATGTAAAAAAAACTTGGCATACATTTGAATTCGAAATTTGTACTAGACGCGGCTTCTGTACATTATAATTCTATGCATCAATTTATAAGTTGAAAAAAAATCTTAATTCCTACAACTCACCAATTCAAATAAATATAATTATGGTTATATTGGTGTAAGAAACTGATCCTAAATTAGGTTTTAACATAGAATTTGTAGTTTTAATTAAAATTTATATATTTTTTTTTTGCGTTACGCTGGGTTGTTTCAACAAAAGTATCAGTAATTGTATAGTTAAAATACTTTCATAATATTATTCAAAATTGTGTCGTTCAACAGTATTAGATTTCAATGAAACAACCAAAAGTATTGAATCATTTTATGAAATCAAAGTATTATAACTATACTTTTACTTTAATCTTTGTTCCAGAAACAGCCTAAGGGTTTTATAAAATAATCATAAGTTATACCAAAACAAAAACATGAAAAGCTTGATTATGATGGAAACTGCAAGATTCATTACTGTCATCGCTAGCAGACTTGCACGGCATGCACTTCTTTTATCATAAATCTGTAAAACAGCGATTACTATTTGATATCAGGTATGGGAGCATGCCCTTTTTTGTAATCACTGTAAAAAACTAAGTAGTGGGAGCAAGTTTAACTTCTATACAAAATTTGCCAAACATCTTGAACTAGCTTCCGGTTGCGCAGAGCACAAATTTGTGTCTTTTTGCTTCATTAGTTTACGCACAAATCGCCCCCTTCTCGGCTAAAAGTTCAAGATGTTTGGCGACAACAATATCATAGTTTTGTCACTACATCGGCGACACTTTGTTTTATATATGATGATAGACAAAATTATCAACCATTCATAAGATTTTTATTAAAATTTATTTACTATTCTTACATTTATACATTCTTAACCATAGACTATTTAAAAAATTAAAAAAACCCAAATCTAAAACACTTAAAAAAAGTAGTTTAATATTTTCAATATTTTTTTATTTTGTTCATATAGTAAACAGGGTACAAGAAACAAAAGACATAATATTTGAACAACTTTTGGACTCAACTGAAGTCAGATATAAACATTTCTGAAGGAGATTGATTAAAATGTTTATACAATATATTATATACCTTAAAGTAGACGAAGAATATCACAATGCCAAAGTAGACCAAAGCGTGTGGTGCAGATATAATATCGGTCTTCTTATCTAAGACAAATATTATTGAACCGACCAGAGAAGCCTTGGTGTAGCTGAAACAAAACAAAATAAATAAATAAACAACAAAGGATCACATGGGATTGCCCTTCAAAGAGAGAAGTTAACAGTCGTATCCAGCAAGCAAAACTCGCCTTCAAGAAAAAAAAATCTTTGAATTCAACAAAATGAAGTTTAAATCCGAACAGTTCTAGTAAAGACATATATAGTTGTGGATTATTTTGCTTTATGGTGCATAGGTGAAAGAGACCGTAAAAGATTGGAGGCCTTCGTGATATGGACCTACCGACGAATACTCGGCATATCTTGGAGGGACCATATAACAAATGATGGGGTTCTCAGCAAAATTGAAGAAACCAGGCGTACGTTAAACACCATATCAAAAAGGCGTGCAAACTGTGTTGACTAGACTTTACCAATGTCAGATGAGCAGTGAAAGTTGACATTGATTGTGATAATTTAAACATAAAAATAACAAATAGTTTTCAAAATCATAAAAGTAGATAAAAATATGCTGACATCATTTATTGAGAAATGTGATCAAATGGCTTGACAAATACGAATACATAATAAACTTATTCCTAACCTCAAATGACAAAGGTTTTGATAAAATATTTCCTGCAACTAATTTCTATTCAATTTATAAAGCAACTCGCACACGCGAGTCGCTATCGTCATTGAACATTAACTAAACCTAACCGAATATTATACGGGCTGTAATTAAATATGATAACGAAATAATAGTATGATGTGTACGTAAAACTCCATGTCCGTTAATTTTTTGGTTAGGTTTAGTTAGTTTTTAATGAAAATAGCGACTCGCGTGAGCGAGTTGCTTTATAGATTGAATGGAAATTGGTTGCAGGAATAATTTTATCAACACCTTTGTCATTTGAGGTTAGGAATAAGTTTATTATGTATTTGCATTTGGTCACATTTTTCAAATAAATTAGTTTTCTCAACATATTATTTAAGTAATTGTATGATACTTATTATTTTTAACACAACTTATTATTTGTGTTGAAAATTTTCGCGTTTAATATCAACTTTGACAGCTCATCCGACATTGGTAAAAATAATAAGTGCGTTTTCCAAGATCTAGTCACGTGTGGTGACACGAGGATCTCCTACACATCATCTTGGAGGGAATGGTTGAGGGAACAACTGGCAGAGAGGGTCCCCACTGGGAGTATCTAGAACAGGTGTGTAAGGACATGAAGTGTATCTCCTACACAGAGTTGAAAAGAGTCACTGAATACCGAGCGGAATGGAGGAAGAGATGCATGGATTTGCTGCCAACCAACTCTCAAGATTGAAACCAAAGAAGAAAGCCTTTGTAACAAAGTTTCTTCAAAAGGGACTAAAATTTTCAGTTTGTCTGACACACAGCAAATAAAATTCTCAAACGATAATACTTATTATTTGATTTATTTGACATTGAAACAGCTAAAGTACTGTATTTTAGCAAACATAACATGACAATGTCGCAAATACAGATGATAATGTCACATGATATTAGTATTACTACTACGTCGAACTGCAAAAACTACATTGTCTTTTTAAAATATTTTAGAATATTGTCCATAGATGCCTCTACTATGCATATTTAGAAGTCATTTCTCATAGAGTGTGTTGTATGGACCATGAAGTTGAATAGCGTCGACTAGCCTTTAATGAAAAATTATGGAAATTGAGGAACGTCCATAACCTCCCATTTGTTAACGATAATCCCTATCTCATCCAAATTAGTTTATTATTATAAATAGATTGTATCATAATATTTAGATAATAATTTGTGTTAGGATAATTCTTCCTAGACAATATATGCATTTTTTATTTTTCAATGTTTATTATTAATCCGAAACCCACCATCAGAGTGATTAAAAAAATTAACTGATTAAAAAAAAGGAATTAAACAAAAAATCCAACGAATGGCGAAACAAAAAGATAATTTTAATTTTAAGTTTTTTCTTTGTTTTTCCCTAGAATTTTGAGTATTTTGTAAGCCTAAGTCGCACCATTTGAACCAATGGTTCAAGTGCAACACTTGAACTTATGAATCAAGCACAACCTATGGTGGATCCGGGCTTGTTCATATACAATGTAATATATAAATTCAAATCAACTTACAAGCTGGGTTGCATGAATTCCATAGCTGTTGGAGTCCAGGCGCCTCTGATCAGTCTCTCCAAGAGTTTCACAAAGCCAGCTCCATTTCCTTTCATTGTGCCGATGATAATCATGATGACGTAAGCGTTAGGATACAACTTGGCAGCATGCGTCACTCCGTCATATACTTTCTTCGCCCTGTAGATTTCTTTCATTGCAGACGCCACTATCTTGACTGGGAGGAATTTGCCAACTTTATATCCTATGTCAAACGGAGTGTAGAATACGAAATACCTGAAAAAAATTACATTTCAAACTTGAATAACAATTTAAATAGTAATATTCAACCAATCACCGAAGCTTCCGCATAAATTTAGGCGGGATATAACAGAAAACTCACTGTATACAAAATCATTTCTATCTACCAGGTAAAAATAACTTGTAGAAGGTCACAAATAATATTAAATTTCATTATTTCTGACGGGTTTCTGACTAGTTAATAATAATTGACAAATTAAGTTTCCTTATTAATCAAAAGATTAGTAATAATGATTCTGAAATTGTATTAAGAGCATAAACCCAACGCACCATGCTAAAGTCGCTACCATAAGTTGTGGAGTGTTCTTGAGAGGTGCCAGAATGGGTTCACCCAGCAGACCATTGGCAACCATAGCTCCGGAGAAGTTCACTAGCATGGTGGACAGCCAACATGACAGGGGATGTTTGCGGGAGAAAGATTGGGCTCCTGAAAAAAAAACAATATATTTTTGAATAAATTTAATGAGAAGTTGATTACAAAAAAATATATTTGCAAAAACTCTGTCTTAATCATAAAAGTCAGTTCTAGTAATAATTTATCAATCAATCCTTCTCCCGTCCATTTTTCTTCTTTTTCCTTACTGTTAAATGAAAACATACAATTGTTAGTAATGTATTTTTGTTGATATGTAGATTACACCTAAATGATTGAAATATCAAACATACAATAACTTGTTTAAAAAATCAAAGAAACGGAAAATAGGCATTCCTTTAAAACTACAATAAAGGAATAGTTATTTTTCCTTAAATTAAACATAAATGCTTGTGCTATAAGTTTTACCTACTAGTTCCTTGTATTTGTTTAGTTTGTATTGGTGGTCTTTTGGAATATTTATGTCCCGTGGAAGTCAGCTCCACATAAATAACTCTTTTCAATGAAAGAGACAATATTGTCAAGTCAGGCCTAAGAGATGAGATGCAGATCTCCTTTGGAAGGAGATTTAAAAAAATAGACTTAAAAGAGAGCATTGGGTGCATCCAATATTTAGTGATTGGCTCTCGCATAGGCTACATTTATATCCTAAGTTAAAAAAGTTTCAACCCAAATTCTTCAAATATTTAAGAATGTCGATAAAAACATTTGACGATGCGAGGTCCACCGCCCCGCATTGGGGAACAGCGCTTCAACAACCGCGGCCCGCCACCCCCTCGCCCTGGCGGCGCCTTCAAGTAATATCTTTAGATGTCATAGAACTCCATATGACAATTATATCCATGATATGGGTAATCTTGAGGGTTTTGATTTCGACGGTTGGACCAGACTTGCCCCCAGTATTGGGGAGGGGTTTAAACTTTGATTATATCAACACGAACAATGTATGTAAAGCTTCAAGTTAATTTAAAATATATTTTAATGTCTTAAATAACCAATCGACATTGGTCTACATATTTTGCCTTGAGGCATTATTATATAAGTTTATATATAATATAAGCAGGTAGGTACTAAATTTGTACGATTTTGATTTATATTCAAGGTAATTTGAATGGCTTCAATGCACATGGCATAATTAAACAAAATGCCTAGAAAATAAAATACTTACCTGAGTATAGAAAATTGTTTTAAATACGCCACCCTAGAAGTAAAATTGACAAAAGCAAAACCTCAGCATAATATTAGTACCTACTCTACATAGACCCCATTAGATTTTCAAGGATATCTGAATAGTGCTTCTCAATTTTTATAACTGTCAAATATTTCAAAGTAACCCCAAGCTCGAAAAACTAAAAAAAATGATTTTTTTATTTTCAAATTGGTAAAAGGACACATCACTTTTATAAAATGGCATTGTAAAAATATCAGGTTTTCATAATAAAATATTTAAATAAAAAAATATTGAACAAACTCATTTAAAAAAATGTTGAAAATTACCATACAAAATTTGAATAATTTGTGGAGTGTCTTGGTAGTGAGGAGTATAGCGTTGGCCAGGGCCGGATAAACGTGTTTTGGCGCCTGTAGCAATATATTTGAAACCGCCCCCCACCCTATGTTTTTTTGGAATTTTAAATGTAGAACAATTTAAAATTATTTAAAATTACATCGGGTATAAAATGAATAGTATATATAATCATTGACATTTTTACATACACACCATCACGACGAGCATCTTTCCGAGTACCTACGCAAAGAGAACCGAGCGCCATACCTGCGGATTTTTTATTTATATAATTAACATTTTAGGATTTTAAGCGCCCTTTTTAAGACAACCGCCCTGATTTCTTGTTCCTTTTTGCTCTATGATTTAACCGGCCCTGGCGTTGGCCACAACCCATTCGTTTTTTATATTACATCATATAAAGCGGTTTTACGCTCACCCACAGGGCCGGATCAACCGTGAGTTAAAATGGTGAAATAAAGAAATTTGGGGCGCCAATTATAAGGAAAAGTCCGAGAACAACAAAAAATTATAATGAAAAAATAAATTATAATTGAAAAAATTATAAGTAATGAAAATAGGAATTACTGTTTAAAATATTGTAATGAAAAAAGTAATTATAGTTTAAAAAATTATAATGAAAATAGGAATTATAGTTTAAAAAATTATAATGAAAATAGGAATTATAGTTTAAAAAATTATAATGAAAATAGGAATTATAATTTAAAAAATTATAATGAAAATAGGAATTATAATTTAAAAAATTATAATGAAAATAAGAATTATAGTTCAAAAAATTATATTGAAAATAGGAATAATAGTTTAAAAAATTATAAAGAAAATAGGAATTATAATTTTAAAAATTATAATGAAAATAGGAATTATAGTTTAAGAAATATATTTAAACTAAAAAAGCCACAAGCCACACTATTAAGGCGGTCAGAAATTGACGGATAAAATAAAACCTAACAAAACATTTTCGATCAATTCAACTACGCGAGTGTACTTAAGGATAAGATGTCGATTATGTCCTATTCTGATACGTCTAAATTTATCCGTCTGAATTTTAGTATATGAGAAATGTCAAAAAGTTGACTGAATTTATACGGGACTCATTGCGTCACACCGCGCGGATAAAATCCTTTTATCCACGGTCGCCCGTTGGTTTAGACGTTTTCGTACTCTGAAACGAATCAGAATAGGACATTTGTGTATAAATGGTTTGAATTATTAAAAAAAAACAAGAATTATCAATAATCCATAGAGAGAATAAATTCCTGAATTCATTTAGGCCTTGATTATGGCGAGACGAAAGACCTCGGTGAAAACGTTCCGTCTTAAAAAAATCGAATCCTTAGAAATTACTATTTAAATTTTATTTCATAATTTCGAAAAAAAAATTACTAACGGATTTCAGATATTATATCAATATATTTCCTCGGTTCATTTTGCTTTCCAAAAAGAAATAAAATATTAATTTGCTATAGGGTTTCATAATAAATTGTTCATTCATTCATTCATACCACCATGGCATATTATATTATTTTTATATCATATTATATCGCCATATCTGTTTATCGAAGCTTTTACATTTAAAAACAGTATTTTTTTCCACTAAATATTTCAATAGTAATACATATCTCAATTCCCAAAATTTGGGGTGACTAGCGACAGGTGTGTGGGAGTGCATTACCTTATAAAAGGTAGCACAACATGTGCGTGTATACCCACACATCAAAAAAGGCACTACATTCACAATGGGCGGCGGTGAACCTCATTGATGAAATATGTGAGATGTAATTGTTGCCTGTTTTATTTTAGATTGTCCGACTATCACGGGGCACTCGAGAATAGTGGAAGCACTATTATACGCCGGTACTTCACAGCTAAAATAGTTTGCTTAGAAAAAAAATAAAGTGAAATACGCTTCTGTTGGGTCAAAATTATTACGTGTCCTTGCGTCGCGACGCCGATGACGGTGAACCGACGTGTAATATCGTAATACGAGTATATTATATACATACTATATAATGCCTATGTGAATGTATCATAAACATATGTACACGTATGTCTAATATTGTAACACTATGAAAGATTGTGTTATCGTATACGTAGGTACAACACTAGCGTAGCTACTTGAAGCCAGGATCATGCAAAGCATAGCATAAGGGCCTAGCTTAACGAGGGACCTAAATTTCTAAACATACTGTATGAAAAAAATCTTAATAAAATCGAAAATTAAAACAGAGCATAGAGCATACACAATTTAATAATAAAACACTTCTTTGCACTCTGCGCAAGTGGCGAGTTTATTGTCATAAGGAAATTTCTTCCAACTTACCAGTGTTTCTAGCCCAGAGAAGCAAGAATTACGTGAGAAAATAATTTAAATAAATTTCTCCTCTGCTGGGGATCGAACCCAGGGCGCCCGCACAAAAGCCAAACGGCTTACAAACTGTGACGTTGCGGTCCGCCCTTAAATTCTATTTATGAATTTAAATAAATTATATTTTTAAAACTATTTGCATGTAACACATGAGATCCAACTGTCAATGGCGATAGTATGTATAATTGAAGAATACGTACTAAACTATAAACACCGAAACATATTTTTTTAAAAATTTTAAGATATTTTGATATCTATATAAAACATGTAGGTATGTATGTTTGGAGATTAAGTAGGTATCAAACTATTGGGTGAGATATTGTGTAGTGTACTTACATATACCGCCTTACAAATTGTATGAAACGATATCGTTACTAAATTCAATTTTTATAAAAATTGATAAAAAAAGTTTGAGATGTACTATAAAGATCATATTTTTTTATAGAAATTAAAAAATTCTAGTTGGGGTGTTTCGGCTTTTTTTGATAATTTAAACAACTTTGGAAATATATGCAGTTAAACACAAAAAAAAAGTTTTTTTTTTAATAAATAATGTTTGAGAAAATCTGGAATTTTTTGAAAAAAATGAGATTTTGTGTTTGTCTATGTTTATACCAATTTTCAGGGTTCTAGCTTATATGGTTTTTAAGTTATATGAAAAAAATAAAGTAAAAATTCAAAAAATATTAACCCCTGTCTGAAACAAAGATTCAAAATTCTGAGTATAAAAGTTTTGCAAGCCTATAACTATCTATATATTCTGAAATTTTGAGCTCTGCGAATTGAGCGGATCAAAAGTTATAAGAGGGGGGGGACACAGACACACTAAATGTTCTATTCCGATTTCTGAGTAAATTCATATAGAGAACATAATATGCTGCGAAACCTCTAAATTGGTGTTTTTTAACTTCAAAGTTGGAAAGACCGTGAAAAGTATAGACCCTGCATACAAATCTTGCGTATCTTGGCTTGATACTTTGTCGATAGGTTAAGAGAATAAAATTCTCTTGAACAAATCGACAGTTGGGTAAACATGTATTTTTGCAAGAATAAATATTTTAAAACTAGTGATTTTATTCGTAATTTTCTCAGTTATCTGTATATTTTTTGTGCACATTTCCAGTTAAAATTATGTCATTTAACATTTTTTTTATTTTATAGGCCTTTTCGTAATTTTTGCATGAGGGTCCTATTCTGTATGCCACTGGGTACAGAATATGTACCTATACATATGTAATTATCTGACTAGGTATAAATATCTAACAATATTCGAGTTAAAATATATTAGTTATTTATAATACTTCATTGTACTAGTAAACCATTACGTGGTCAATAATCGTTGGACAATTCGTATGTTTATGTTTTTAAGGGGGCGACTGCTGCTAACGTACCTACCTATTTTTTTCATTTTTATATTGCATCATTAGGTACTACAAAACGAATCATTTTGAAAAAAATAACTTAGTTTGGATATTAATAAAGAAAAATCCATTTTTTTCAAAACGATTTTATTAGAAATTATGTGGTGTATCATCAGGGCCGGATAAATCATAGAACAATCAGGAACAAGAAGTCAGGGCGGTTGTCTTAAAAAGGGCGCTTGAAATTCTAAAATGTTAATCATATTAATCAAAAATTCGCAGGTATGGCGCTCGGTTCTCTTTGCGTACTTACCTGTATAGAGGCTCGGCATGATGTTGTGTATGTAAAAAATCCCGCTTAGTCATTTTAGACCCGATGTAATTTTACATAATTTTAAATTGTTCAACATTTAAAATTCTTAAAAAAATGGGGGGGGGGGCGGATTCAAATATATTGCTACGGGCGCAAAAACACGTTTATCCGGCCCTGTGTATCATATTGAAAATTAGGTACGTTGGCAGCAGTCGCCCCTTAGGCTGTGTTCAGATACAACACTCGTCGTTGGGCGTCGGATGTACCTGAAGTTGCAGATTATGGCGTTTTTCACACCAATCTCGCCGAACGCTTTCGAGAGGCGTTTCAATCTGAACGCAGCATCGGGCGTTTTAAGGGGCCATATAAACCTAAACACCTCAATTTCAAATAAAATCCCTCAAATATGTTAAACAGCGTGTTTCTAGAAAAAAGTAAGTATAAGTCTTTTCAACATTTCTCTAGTGAATGTTCGTCACACAATTTGAAAATTTAGCCTAAATTCCCGTAAAATAATTATTAAAAATATCCTTTTTTACAGCATTTTTTTAAATTACTCCATATTTATGTGTCGTAGAGAAATAACTCTTTTATATGCTTAAAGAGTGCATAAAATCAAAGTGAATGACCGATAAAGTTTTTTCATTTCAACTAAGGTTTGATCTTAAAATGCAAAAAAAATCAACAAATTATCGATTTCCGATAATTAAAATAACGTATAAACCTTTTTAACGCACGCCATAGTTACCCTTACTAACGCGTAACTTCATAGTGCATTGGGCGGTTTTAATATAATCATGTATTCAGTCACTAAGTTTAGCGTTATAATATGTCCTCTTAAATGTCAAATGTCATTTATCATACAAGTCTCTTTTTAGGTTATATTTTCATCGAAAGACAACAATTGGGCAGTGGTGTAAATAATGATCTCTGACCTTTTATTTTATTGGAAATTGATGAATGATATTTTTATAAATTAACCTCTTTGTGAATGCATATTGTCATATTCTGTGGTATGTGTAATGTCAGTTGACATAACACATACCACAGAAACAAATAAAAGTCATCATTCCACAGATAAAACAGAAGTCAACAGATATTATAACTGTCAGAGCGTTTTTCACCCGACAATTTTACCGAGCGTTTGGTGCGTACACTCGATGTTCAATCTGAACGCCACAGAGTGTCTTTCGAGCGTCTGTTTCCGGTCATTATGAACGGCTTAGAGCGTCACTAAGTGCACTAGGCGTTCGTTGTGAACGTAGCCTAGGACTGCTGTCTCCTATCTTTCCTAGTACTTAAATATAAGCAGCTTCATTATTTTATTGTTTTTTTATGTACTAGTAAATTGATAGTGTGTATTATATGTATTTTTTTTATTTGAATTTATCCTTTTGACTAGTGCATGGGGTTTTCAATGGTCCACTAATAAAGCAATACAACTTACTATAAAAATAATTAATTGTGTAGATTGTATAACTCTATATAAAATAAAAAATAATTACTATTTTGGCAAATATTTAACCTTTTTCGTTAAGCTTTAAGTACGTTAGAATCCCATGTTATGATCCTATAATAATATAATCTTATTTGTACTGTTCCTTGTATGTTCCAGGTATGATCCTTTAATTTGTTTTTCTCATTTCTTAAAAATGTATGTAAAACTTTAACAATCACTTGATATGATGTCCTGTTATTATGTACCATAGTCTGTCATTTACTGTTATTTCCATTGTTCTTAATATTATACTGTGTTATTATATTCTACTGTACTGTTGGATATCCAAAATTAAAAAAAATATAATATTTAACATTCATTGTTGTCTTTTGTATGTAGTAAATTGCTCTATATTTCCCTTTAATTCAAATAAATAAAATAAATCAAAACAATAATATTGAAATAAATCAAGGTTTGGTAAATATCTGCTTCGAAAACTGCCTGAATGCATTACAATGTCTTATCAGTATTACTTTTCCGCAGATAAAAAAAACATGAGGCATAGGTACTTAACTTTTACAATTTAACTACTTGTCGTCGGATATGGTCGATTATTGCATTAAAATGTAGATTACAGGTTTCACTTATACATTTTACAAATTATACATACACATACAATATTGTTATTTAAATTATACATACAGTGTTGTTATTAATACGCCCTGAATTGGTCTATTACAGTAAAAAAATACAATTCGAAATAATACAAATATAATAATAATAAATACTTCCTTGCACCCTGCGCAAGTGGCGAGATTATTGCCGTATGGCAATTTCTTCCAACTAACCAGTGTTTCCAGCCCAGAGAAGCAATGTTTGCGTGAGAAACGAATTTAAATCAATTTCTCCTCTGCTGGGAATCGAACCCAGGACGCCCGCACAGAAACCGAACGGCTTACCAACTGTGCCACGGCGGTCGGCAGGTAATATCGCGCAGGTATCAATACAGTAATTATAGTTAGTCGGTAAATAACCTTAAATTCAGTGGATTGTGGTCAACAAAACTATCCACTATACACAGTGCAGACTTTTGTTGCTGTTAAAAGGTTGACTATCCCTGAATGCATTTTAATAAAAGACATTTCAATTGTATACATTATTTAACAAAACGATTGGTTGTTGCCAACGCTATACTCCTCATTACTAATAAAAGTATTCAAATTTTGTAAGGAAAAATTTCAATATTTTCACGAAATGAGTTTGATACTTTAATTATTTTCGATTTAAATACATATTTGATTATGAAAACTTGATATTCTACGATGCAATTTTATGAAAGTGTTGTTCCTTTTTATTTGAAAATAAAAATATCAATATTTTAAGTTTCCTGAGCTTGGGGTCACTTTGAAATATTTGACAGTTAAAAAAATTGAGAAGCACTTATCAGATATTCTTCAAAATCTTATGGTGTCCAAGCGAGTATTAGATGTACAACTTTGCGAAATTTGATAAGAATCGAATAAGTAGGTACTTACTTTAGTCTATAATCGACAGAGTAGAATGAACACGCTGTACAATAATACATAGTACACAGCACACAAATATATACATTGTGATGAAACTTATAATCTACAGTAAATACTATTTGATAATCTACAGTAAAAAAATAGCCTTAAAAATTACGAATTCATAACTCTCCACTATATCCCCTTGGGGTATATTCCAGTACATACCTACTCGGTACTCCTAGATTTTTTGAGATAGAGGTTTTAGAGGTTTTTATCCTGGTTGTCGATGTTCTAAGTGAATGGAGTATGTAAAGAAAAAAGAAAAGAAAACAAATCATATGATCGCAGAGTAGCAATAGCAATTCAAAACTAGTACTGCCTCAAAACAGACTATGTCTAGCGAGGCAGTAAAATTTCCAAATGTGTGGAAAAAAATAAAATAATAATAATTGTAAAATTGTAATTAGGTATAAACTAAAAAAAATGTATTTTTGTTTCTTTGTAATAATATTTATTCACAAACATTTTTTTAAACATTTGACTCCCGAAAGGAAAAAAAATCCAATGTTTGCGTATATGCAATTAAAAAAAAAGAATATTCGATTTAATATTTATACTGTTGGAAATATACTCTTCATTCATGAGAGCATTTTGAAAGTGCGTTTCAGATATACCTGTATTCTTTGAGCACACCGTGAATGCGGCACTGCTTGTGACTTGTGACCAACGATAAACCATTCACTATAGTGAGAAAATAATATTGATATACAGTCAATCCATGGTAATCCGACAAACGTTTTGCTAGGCGGTTTCGGATGATCGAATTTGTCGGATTAAGGGGGCGACTGCTGAAAACGCTCCTATTTTTCAATTTGATTCATCATCATTATTTCTAATCAAATCGTTTTGAAAAAAAAATTAGATAGTTTGGGTATTAATAAAGAAAAATATATCTTAACTTAATAAATTACTGTAGAAAAATAATGACATACCCCGATTTTCAAAGTTTATTTTATATTTTTAATAAACTATAAGGCGTAGAGCAATAAGTATATATTTTTTTTAATTAAAGAAGACAAAAATATCTGGAAAAATATGTCGTGACGTTGCATTAGTGCTTCAGGTTTAGTAAACAAACATAAAAAAAATTTTCCATTCAGCGCCATTGCGAAGTAAGTTTTTTTGGTTTATTTACTTAACCTAATGCATTAATGCAACGTCACAACATATTTTTACATATATTTTGTTTTTCTCTTATTTTAAAAAAAAATATATATATATTGCTCTATACCTTATAGTTTTTTTAGGAATACAAGATAAATGTCAAAAATAGGGGTATGCTTATTATTTTGCTACAAGAATATATACAGAACACAATTAAAAAGTTGAGGTATATTTTTCTTTATTAATATCCAAAATAACTAAGTCATTTTTTTCAAAATGATTCGTTTTGTAGCAATGATGCAATATAAAAATTAAAAAATTGGTAGGTACGTTGGCAGCAGTCACCCTCTTAAAAACATAAACATACGAATTGTCCAACGATTATTGACCACGTAATGGTTTACTAGTACAATGAAGTATTATAAATAACTAATATATTTTAACTCGAATATTGTCACTGGCACAGATCCCCCGTGGTTTAAATAAGAGTAGGTACAATGTAATCCGACAAAGATAAATGGTAAGATTATATATTTACTATAAAACATACATAATGGAATTTAGTAAGTTAAACAGCACAATATACTGCATAGATAGTGCATAGACATGCCGGATTAGACAGGGGCCGGTTTACCGCGGCTTCACAGTAGTTTTTTTTTATTTCTTTTAAAGAATGAATATGTCCTTGTAACGAGTATACATCGTCATACATTCCCTAAACTAAGCATAAATTCTGGAACTAGAGGTGAACGAAATCGGTCGTGGCAGGATTCGAACTCTCGACCACTGTATTACCAACTAACCCAGCGCGCTAACCGCTTTGCCACCAACCATCTTTACATTATAATATTGAACCTGGCTAACTCTCAACATGGTATCACAAAAATAAGCAATGTATAGTTGGTGTCGGGGGGTGAAAAGTGACCCTTATGAAGTGATGTAAAAAATATAAATAAAATCTATTTATTTACTATATTTTCTCTATTAGTTAGAAATAAAACATTTAATCTAAAAACATTTACTAAAATTTGAAATAAAAAGTATAAGTAGGTACATAATACTTTTTTTTATAAGCTGACTTCTTGTTTTTTCGTTAATTTTAACAGAGTCGAATTTAGAAGTAGTAATTCAATAAAAACTATTGTAGTAACAAAAAAAATGTTACTGTGTCGTTTTCGTACACAGAAAAAAAACTGTGAAAGAGATCTGTAAAAATTAAAAAGAGAATGTTCTGAATATAAAATGAAGACCAAGACTGATTTTGCTCATCTCTTCTCGATAATAGAAGAAAAAAATGAAAAAAAAATAGATTCTAGATATTATAATGATATGTGATTTAAATATGTTTAAACAATATAATTGATCGTACTCCTGAAATATATTATATCCAATATAAACCTATCTGAAAAAAAAGAACTAAATTATTTTCTATCAAAGATGACTTGAATGTTTTCATTTTTAAATGCCCATAATTCCCACGTGTAGTAGACATATAAGTATACATATTATTTTGATATAAAATCTACAGACAATTATTCTATCCCACTACTTTCTCTGTCGGAATATTGAGCAAAATAGATTCGAGATGGTATTCTATCGTGCCGGGAGCCTGTCAGGAAAGATAAAAATATCATCGACCAACGCACACATACGGTCCATTCCTATCACGACAGACACCAATATATAACTACAAAAAATATATACAACCCGCTAATATATATTATGTATACTTAATCAACTTTT
This sequence comes from Molanna angustata, assembly GCA_963576475.1. NCBI lineage: Eukaryota > Metazoa > Arthropoda > Insecta > Trichoptera > Molannidae > Molanna > Molanna angustata. Next base: position 25,781,773 of record OY754978.1, on the reverse strand, counting down.
TATTATATCATGTATCTACGTTAAGGAGACCCATTTAAAACGACACGCACGTTAAAGATCAGCCGTTGCGATAAATTTTCAATATTTATTCAATGCAATGATAATTATTCTATTTTTGTTCGAAACGTAAAAATGTGGAAAACTAAAAAAGCGGGAAAGGCGCGTATTGGCGAAAATAGGCGCCAGAAAATAAAATACACTTTATTCCAATGATCCGAATGGAATCCAGTTAGATTATTTGAAAATATACTAAAAATAATTTATACGATCGGACTGTAATGGAATAAGGAATTTTATATTATGCTCAATGAAACGGAAAGAACAGTTTGATAATTTTGTTAGGTAGGTGCAATCATATTTCAATTGACCGCATGAGTAATTTAAAATAAATGTTAGACATTGTGTTTGAAGGTATCTAATTAGTGAAGGTGCCGGTAGCAAATCGTGCATGTCGTTCGATAATAACGCGGAAAATGAGTGAAAGGGTGGTGGAAAATGCGAGGGTGAATTATCGGGAGTGCAGCACGCACAATTATGCCCAAAAATTATGTATATTTTAGGGGGGTTCTTACCTGCTCCGAGATCCTCTCTCACTGCCAAGGCGCACAAGAGCGAATGGGCAATGTCAAAGTATGGAAACATCTTGAGTTTGATGACCTGGTTGGCCATATCGAGAAAAGCCTCGGGATCCATTGTGAAGGGCTGTGTTTTGTGCCCTCCAGGAAAAATATAATATTGTGAAAACGCTAGTTAACCAACGCTTTCACCCCCGCGCGCGCGGAAATGTTTACGCTTTGTTGCTGAGAGACAGACTGTTTCTGTTTGGATTATTTCTGAGTTAGTTCCGCTTTTCAACATGCAGCGCTATTGTCTCTGACCATATGTCAAATATAAGCCTCCAAGTGCTCTAAGTAAGAAGAGTAAGAATATATTTCATACTGATTTTTATAGCTAAGCATAATATTATTTACATTTTTACAAAGCATACACATATTTAATAAATTTTCCTACCATTTTTTTTTACAAAATGAGATATTAAAACAACCATAGGCAATTTATACATAGGCATTTTGTGTGATAAACTAAATTGTAATCAAGATTATAATTATCTCAATTTACAGGTAAAATAATTAGATTTATGTAGAAATTTATTGTGTTACATATTTAAGTATACTTTCAGGCGCATCGTCGACGAGTTTCCGTAGTGTAGCGGTTATCACGTGTGCTTCACACGCACAAGGTCCCCGGTTCGATCCCGGGCGGAAACAACGACTATTTTTTTCCTTTTTCCCAATTTTGATATATTTTATTTTGCTTTTTAATTTCTTGTAATTTATTATTGTAAAGCCATTTCCCTATTCGGCTTGACCAAAGAAAACGTTACACTACACTTTTCTCTCTTGACATACTTACAGTTTTCGCTTCGTTCAGATCCTTGCATCATTTTTTGGTTACTTTTTGTTTTGATAAACATCTAATTTTACCTTATGAACTAGTTGCATGTAACACATGAGATCCAACTGTCATACCTACTATCAAGTCTTCTTATATATTGTTTGTAGGCTACTGCCATACGAATTGTATGAAGCAATGACGTCACTAATTTCAATTTTTATTAAAATTGTTAAAAAAAATTCGAGATGTGCTAATACAATGTAAATATTTTTTATAGAAAATTAAATTGTCTAGTTGGGGTGTTTCGGCTTTTTTCGATATTTTAAAAAAAAATTGGAAATATAGGCAGTTAAACTCATAAATTTATAATAAAAAAATTATTTTTCTTAATAAAAAATGTTTGAGAAACCCTGGAATTTATGAAAAAACTTATTTGAGATTTTGTATTTGTCTATGTTCCTACCAATTTTCAGCATTCTAGCTTTTATGGTTTCTGAGATATATGGAAAAATAAAGTAAAAATTCAAAAGTTGATAACCCCTGACTGAAACAGAAATTCAAAATTCTGAGTATAAAAGTTTTGTAGGCCTATAACTATTTATATATTCTGAAATTTTGGGTTCTGTAAATTGTGCGGATCAAAAGTTATAAGGGGGGGGACACACACAGACACACACCCACACACACACACACACCCTGACACACGAAATGTTCTAATCCGAATTCTGAGTAAATCCGTATATGGAACATATATGCTGCGAAGCCTCTAAGTTGGTGTTTTTTTACTTGAAAGTTGGAAAAGTCGTGAAAAAAGTAGACCTCTGCATACAATTCTCGCGTATCCTGGCTTGAAACATTGTCGATATGTTAAGAGAACAAAGTTCTCCTGAACAAATCGACAGTTGGATAATCATTAAGAGAGTCGTTAAAGAAATACATATTACATAGGCTTAAAAATTTGTTTAATTTTATCAACATACACATAGTATTACAATTATGTTTTAACAATGAATTGTTAATAATAATAATTTATATATTTACAATTAATAAATATTAACATCTAAATTAATAATTTCAAAAAATCATATAAGTAATCCAACATACTATGTATAAAATATATTATAAAAACTCAGTGGTTGTTCTATATTCATTCATTCTTAAGAATCCATTGTAACATCTGAAAGAAAACATAAAAAATAAGTAAGTACACAGAAATAATATTTGATTTTAATTTTCATTTTTAAATGTCTTTCATAAAACAAGCATATAATATAAACATCAAGACAAATGTCTTGAAACAAGTCTACAAATGTAATGAAAAACCACAAAACTGCAGGGCAACATTTTTATCAAATGTTTTAATTTACTAATACAACACCATGGAAAAGTTTATGCACTTTCACTAAGGCCGAAATTTTATAAATCAAAGAACCTTGACTATACTTTTACTTAAATCTTTGTTTGAAAAACTCAACCTAAGCAGAAATCGAACGGAGCAAGCAGCAAACTGACCCTAGACACCCAATGGCTCACAGCCCCATCAGTGCAGACTCAAGTCTAGAAGAAGATTCCTGAAGATGACTGCCGCTTTAGTTGGCCTGCCCAAGGCCCGATTGCTGTCACTGTGGAGTGAAGACGTGTCAGTGGGACATAACCTGCCTTATGCAAGCATGGAGAGCACTCAATAGGCTCAGAACGGGAGTTCCCTGCTATTACAGTGACCTCAAGAAATGGGGTTTCAAAAAGAAAGACACCTGCGAGTGTGGTGCCAGACAGGACAATGTGCCCCTATTGTTATGCCCCATGATAGGAGTGACATTCACGCACCAAGGCACAGTGGTAGAATATTGGGGGCTACGGATATGATGGTGTTCTGGACACGGAAAGTGAGTAAGTTAGTTAGACCGAAACTGCGATGGATGGATGGAGTTGAGAGGGACCTTCAGATAGCCGGTGTGCGGATTTGGAGAGAAAAGGCCATGGATAGGGTGCAATGGAGACGATTCCTCGAGGAGGCCAAGGCCCATCCTGGGCTGTGGAGCCACTGATGATGATGATGATGAAGCTTAAGTAGAGGCAGAGTGTCTGGCAAACATCTTGAATAATGGTGTCATTGCGCAGACACAAAATTTGAGGGTTTTATCAATTTGTTGGTAGATGCTGAAATTTGTCAAGATGTTTGCCAATACCTAGAAGATTGTTTGATGAAATGAAATTATGCACTGATTGCATCAAAAATTGGATTTTTGTATTCACCACTTAACTGGTTGATTTTTTCAGTTTTTTTCGATATGACATACAATGTCACGCAGTAAAGAATTACGCGCAACTAAATACTGTAAACAAATAAAAACACTAAAACAAGCAAACATGACCTGCCCGAACGTCCTTCGGCCTCGTCAATACACTTATGTATTTCGCTCAGGAAAATCACTGCGGAAGAAATCAATGAAAAATTGCCCAAATGAGTCTCGGTTCATCAATACATATACATGTTAGAAATCCACACCTGATCGAGACTTGGGCAAACCAGTCAAGTGGTTAGTGAACCTTGGTGAAATTGATGGTTAATGATGATATGTAGGTACTTAATGAAAATACGTTCAACATCTGAATTTTAAATTTTACCTATTGGAGAGTTTGACGAAATGACTTCAACGTTCTTATTGACATCCTCAGATGTTTTAGTTTTCTTAACGTTGCTTTTAAAGGGAGATGAAATTCGATTGCCAGGCGAATAAAATTTTTCAGTGTGTCTTACTGAATATATGACATTTTCACTCACATTGTTTGATTGAACAACATCACTTTTCACTGTGGTACACAAAGTGTTAACTGTTGTCAAGTTCTCAGAAACTTTCTGTGACTGCTTGGCTGTAGAAATCTGAATGTCTTGTTCTGACTGTGTTAATTTTTCTTTGTGAGATATAATCTGAACAGCTTGATCTGATGGTGTAAATTTTTCTTTAGGTGCAGAAATTTCAATAACCTGCTCCGATTCAATCACTTTTTTTTTAGGTGTAGAAATTTGAAGAGCTTTTTCTGATTGGATCACTTTTTGTTTGGGTGTAGAAATTTTCATGACTTGATTAAACGGTGCTGTTTTTTCTTTAGAAGTAGAAATCTGAAAATCTTGCTCGGATTGTATTACTTTTTCAAGTTTAGGTGTAGAAATTTTTTCAGTTTGTTCCGACGATTCCTTAGATTTTTGATTTTGAATCGCTTGTTCAAAAGGTGCCAATTTTTCTATGTCTTTGAATTGTAAAGATACTTTGGTAGGGGTAGCATCAACAACTTGGGTAGATTTGATGGATTTGCCAATTTTTACTGTTCTTTCTTTTGATTGGTGTTCAGATGAAAGAGGTTCATTGGTTTTACTTGAAATATCATCAGATATAGTTTGTGTGGATTGTACAGAACTCAACTTTTTATGGAATTGTGCAGAATGTGACTGAATATTTGATGTAGATTGTAAATCTCTCTCTGTGTTCTGTGCAGATTGTATTTGTACAAATTGCACACTCGGTACATATTTGACATTGTCCGAAACCTTCCAATTTTCACTTTCACATTCTGATGATGCATCTGTATCGATAGCCTAAAAAATAATGTAATTATAAAGATAATTGTATTTCATAGACGGAGTAATGTGAAAATCTATAACCCACTTTATATCTTGTTACAAAAATAAATAGGTATGCATAAATACCTTTATTTCAAAATTATAAATACAAAAATAAACAATTCATTATTATTGCCCCATTGAAAGTGTCAACCCAAGAATGTATATATGAAAATGTATAATATAATAATGATCTTACATAATAATCTGATTCTTCACTGTCAGATTCAAGCTGATCAACAGCTGTTGCCAACTCTTTTAGTGAAGCATTTACTTCAAAGTTTTCACCGTTTCTGGTATTTTCCTGGTTTGGAGAACGAGATCTCTTACGGTGCTGAAATGTTTGAATACCCGATGCCTGAAATAGATAAGAAATAGCCATAAATGAAAAACTTTATTTTTTAAATATTATAGCTATAATATGATATATATTATTTATCTGGTATAATTATATTATATATCAAAAAGAATAAAATAATTTGTTTAATTTTAATCAATCAAAAACATTGCTATGCAGCTCCACCATTGTAATTTTACCACATCATAAACCTGCACTGTCATAATCTTGAAAATGTTCTCATGAAACAAAATGAATATTGAATTCATTCCTTTTAATTTGTACTCAATGAAATTCTACCAAACAATCAAAAAAGCTCATCATTTTAGAAATTGAAAATACATAAATATTACCTCCACTGAACGTCTGCTATTTGGACGATGAGCTCTGATAGTATACCGCACAGCTTGACATGACAGAATGTTCTTTATTTGTTCTACCAACCATTTGATCCACACCAACGGAGGAAATTGATGCCTCACAATTATTTCATCAGACTGTCTTCGGATTTGATTCTTCAGTCTTATGTTTCTCGTTCCGTGGTATTTGATACTTCTCAATGTTCGTCGAGTGCTTTGGATGTATGTCACCTGAAATTATATTTTATTTATATTTATAAAACAATTGACACAAAAAAATTGCGCTAACCTTTCCCACTAGAAATGTCCTGTGTTGGGAGAAACAAACTCACACATTTAATTCAGTACAATATACACAAAAACAACACTAGATATCTCATTATTATAATAGTATTAATCAGAAGGTATAATTATTGAGTTAGTGATAATATATGACACGGTTAATGTATTAGACGTGTTACCTACTTAAAAATATTATATAGCATTATAAAACATTTTGAGATTGAAAATCATTTTCCTGTGCCGTAAGGCACCGCTATAGAATAGTGCATCCACTCTTTTCTATTATTGTTTTCGAGTGTCCCGCAAGAGCAGGGTAATCGAAAATACAACAGGCAACAATAACATCTCACATAGTTCAGCAATGAGGTTCACCACCCATTCTGAATATGGTAGCTTTTTAGATGAGGCAAGACTGTTGTTTAGTTATACACGCATGTGTTTCGCTCCCTTTTATAAGGTGATGCACACCTGTCGCTGGTTACCCCAAATTTTGTGAAATGAAATATGTATTACTATCAAAATATTTAGTGGAACAAAAATTACTGTTTTTTTTAAACATATAATTTGCCATATTTAATACAGAAAAGGTCAAGCAATTTAATTTATTATTTAAAATACCTTTTCATTTATGGCTTAAAAAAGGTAAATTCTTATAAAGAAAATTATCCTAAAATTTATACTAATAAAAAAATCTATCAAACTTATCAATGAAATAGTAAAATAAGTTTATTAAAAATATATATCAATTGATCCCAAAATAATTTACCACTTGTTGCGCTGATATTGGACCGTTTCCGATGAATACAAACAAAATTGAAATGACTTCGCGAAATATTCTCAAGTAAAAGAGAATTGGCAAAAATAATATCCATGGCAGTGGTCTAGTTAAGTGTGGAGTTGCCAAGTAACTACTTTCCGATTGACCTGTAATTAGAAAAATAACAATAATTAATTGATATTTTATGATTCTTACATTCCAATTCACCATCAGTAAATTGACAATAACAATAAATCAAACACTCAAATTTCAATACACATATTCAAATAAAAATAACATTAGAGCCTCGATAATCTGACCTCCAGACAATCCTAACGAACCTGTACCCCTAAGCAATTGCCATTTCTCAGTGTCTCGCAGTCAGTATCATAGGGATAAAGCATTTTCTATCATGCTAAATACCACTCGTCAAAGCACCATATTGAAATTCTCCAAAAAAGTGTGATTAATAGCTAATAGTGCCAACACTAGGACAGATTTTGGCCAAACCCGAATATTTGACCCTATCCACAACCTTCGGCCAAAACCGAATCCGAAGGTTTGGCTACTAAGTATTTTTACTATACTTAACTAAATTATGGAGTTATTTTTATACCTATTCGTACAAACATGTAACTATTTAAACAAATCAATTTTGCAAAATTCATGTGCATTCATATTTGTTACTAATCCTGTTATATACTAAGCAACTATTAATCTCTGAGACCTCTTTTCACCTCCAATTATTTTAACAAAGCAACACTAAAGAAAGAGTAGCAAAAAGAATCAAAGTAAATGGTGCACTTAGATCATTAATGACTTTTTCAACACCAACAAAGCTTGATTTACAAAAATCGATAGTTGTTCCAGTCTTCATATACGTCAATGAGACATGGACGTGGCAAAATATGCACAAAAGTAAAATAAAGCAGTAATAAAATAAAAATCTAAAAAATAAATATTAAATAAAAAAATCACCCCGTGAAAATTATATGTATTTTAATTTATAATAGAATTCTACAAAGTTAATGATCACATTAAGTTTTACCTACCATTAAAATGTGTATTATGTAGTCTGGCTTATTCAGTATTATGAAGGTGAGAGGCGAGGACATAATAAAGACTAATGAATTTTAACTTGTAATAGAATTCTACCAAGTTAATGATAATAATATAACATCACAAAGAATATTCAAAATGAATATTAAAAAATACATCATAAATTATGAGAGGACAGAACTAACACAAATATTCAACAATAACTACTTAAATAATTCAAAATTAAAATTATTAACAACATTTGTAACTATGCCGTATTGTGTTTGCAATACTCTTTGAGTAACACATAAAAATATTTTATTTGATTTGGGAACCATGTGATTCATATTAATTTTTTTTTTTTTTTTTTTTAAATGAAAAAATGAATATGTCCTTGTTAAACAAGTACATATACATCTTCCTACGTTCCCTAAAATAAGCATGAATGCTTGTGCTATAGGTGAACGAAATCGGTCGAGGCAGGATTCGAACTCGCGACCACTGGATTACTAGCCCAGCGCGCTAACCGCTCTGCCATCGACCCATCTAAAATTACACCAACATAGTTAACCAGTCTCTTTGTATGGCTCTGAAATAACAATCACGTCAGAGATTGGATTTATGATGGTATTTGGCGGACATTGGGATATGGTTGATCTGTTTTGTGTGAGCCTATATGTTTGTTATGGTAATGATTGTGATTGCAGAAAGTTGAGATTGTGTACATATTTGGTGTGGAACGGGAAAACTCACCTGGTTCATAATTGCATATAATTGTCAATAAAAATTGTATATCGCTAGCCCTAGAACAAGATTTCCTAGTCAGGCAGCACTAATCTACTTATTGTTGTCATTATAAATATGGTGTGATAAAAGGAAAAATAAAATTAAAATTGAATTAAATAAAATAATTAAATAAATACTCACTAACTGGTTGCATTGGTACTCCCCATTGGTAACTTTTCTCTAGAAACCATAAAAATCCATCAACAGATTTCAAAATTTTCTGTCCCATCTCCATACAAGAAACGGCCTCTACAAAATCCATAGCAGCTAAATATACCCAAGATGTGACGTCCGACTAAAAAAAATATTCAACAAATTGATCACCACAGTATTTTACACAAATCAATATTTATAAAAATGATGAATATCAAAATGAACCAACCAAGTATTTTGTTTTAGAAGAAATGAATGACATTTTGAACAGAACAGAACATTTAACAGTACTGGCTAATTTCAAAGTAACATTGAAATGAATCATTGTTTATCCGATGTGTACAAAGAGCAATCCATAATCATTTAATGAACAGATTGCACCCTTATAATCAGGGCCGAAACAGTGATTCTCAAATCCCAGCATACCCAACTCAAAAAGGTATCCTTACACACAAAATACTCATAAATATTAACTTGTTAATAAATGAAATTGAAAAAAAATCTTAAAACATACCTACCTAATTACAATGATCGATTTTAAAAATATTAACTAATCATCAAATAGAATATCCCAATACTGAATTTGAAAAGGTTACAACATGACAATTGCATGACTTATTATGAACTAATGCAGTTTTTTTTTTTAAATAGAATAAAATATATTTTTAACAAAAGAAAATGTTACAACATGACAAGTGCATATGAACTAATGCAGTTTTTTTTAAAAATAGAATAAAATATATTATCATTAACTATTTTTTATCACACATGTAACTAAACTGCACGTCAATAAAGCGATATGTGTGGGAGCAGGAGGAATTACATACACAGGTTTATTAGGTACCGGGTTCGATTCCCGGTACAGACACAGTTTTTAATTGTGTTTCAGTCTGGACCTGTGAAACGATAAATATAATAAGGATATGGTAACTTTTTATCGGGGATGTGTTAAATAAATATTCAACATATAAACCAAGAGCAAGCAACGGCCAAATTTATGTCATAGTGTAAAGGCTGATTTTTTTCTGTAAAAGGATACCGTAGCAGCTAATAACGATTGTATAATATGAACCCTGAGTAGTGGTGAAAATAACAGCCTTCAAAGTGTTTGGAATTGCTATTTTATGAAGCACTGTGGTATAAAATATCTTTGACTAATAGTACCTGTTAATTACTCAAGTAGCAATAGTAAATAAAAGTAACTGTATCTAAAGACTAAATTATGAGTTTTTTACTCCTCACTAATCCAAGGGGATATAGTGGGGAGTTATGATTTTGCAATTTTTAAGGCTACTTTTTTTATTGCAGATTATCAACTAGTATCATGCTGAGATTGTATTCTGAAAGTTTCATCACAATGTATCTGTGTACGGCATGTTCATTTTACTTTATCGATTATAGACTAAAGCACTTATTCGATTCTATTCAAATTTTGTAAATTTGTATATCTAATACTCACATAGACCCCATTAGATTTTGAAAGATTGGATCAGTGCTTTTCATTTTTTTAACTGTCAAATATTTTAAAGTGATCCCAAGCTCAGTAAACTTATAATTTGACAATTTTATTTTCAAATTGGTAAAAAGGCACATCACTTTCATAAAATGGCAGTGAAGAATTATTAATTTTTCATAATAAAAAATTTAAATAAAAAAATAATGCAACAAACTCATTTCATGAATATTTTCCATACAAAATTTGAATACTTTACAGAATGGCTTGTTTTTGAGGAGTTTAGAGTTGGCCACAACCCACTCGTTTTTGTTTTTTTTTTTTGTATTATTCAAATCATTGTATTTATTTTTGAAACCTAAATTTATTTTCGTCTTGTGTTTCAGCACTTTTTGAACATATAATAAATTCGGCCCTGCACATAATATAGATATATTTTAAAATAGCATTCTGCATTATCTCCAGTTAACATAGTAGGTATAATAACTGTACAAACAACTGAAATAATTATATCCCATAAAAATCATTCCTTTGTAGTCAACATGGATTATCTCCAAGGGTTGCAATCAGTAAAGATTATCATGACAATGTTATCAATACAAATAGAATATTGCAAGAAGTGAAAATTAAGATATTGAGGTAAATTATTGGGTAGGAACATAATATTTATCATAGTTATTGTGATAAATATTATGTTCCTACCTTATCTGCTTCAAGACACAATTTCTTTCAACTAATCTATGTTACAAATGGATTTGAATATCAATTTTGATGTATCTTAATAATATAAAAAAATATTGTAGTAAAATTATAATAATAATGATAATAATGAACACTTCCTTGCACCCTGCGCAAGTGGCGAGTTTATTGCCAAATGGCAATTTCTTTCAACTAACCAGTTTTTCCAGCCCAGAGAAGCAATATTTGCGTGAGAAATAAATTTTTCCTCTGCTGGGAATCGAACCCAAGACGCCCGCATAGAAACCAAATGGCTTTCCAACTGTGATACGGTGGTCGGCAATAATAGTAGTTTGTTCCAATTTGCATAATAATAATAACATCCTGTTCGAGTAGCAAATTGATTGCTGAATGGTAATTTCTTCCCTGACCAGTGTTTTCAGCCCAGAGAAGCATGAATTGTATGAAAACATAAAATATAAACTGTCTAAAAAGTCAATGGGTTATTTTTGGTGCTATGTATTATTATTTTTGCTTTATTGAACTTAAATTTTATTTATTTAACTTACTAACAATATACACCTTCAGACATGAAAGTAGCGGTCTACTTTTTATACTCAAATACAAGCATTTATGCTTATTTTAGGGAACGTAGGAAGATGTATATGTACTTGTTTAACAAGGACATATTCATTTTTTATTAAAAAAAAAAGGAAAAAAAAATTATATTATATTGTACAGTAATAAATAAAAATCATGTCGGCCTTCATGGCTCAGTTGGTTGGGTATCTGACTGCTGATAAAAAGGTCCCGGGTTCAATTCCCGGTGGAGGCACAGTTTTTAATTGTGTTTTCAGTCTGGATCTGTGAGACGATTAATATCGTAAGTATCCAGAATGTGGCAACTTGTTATTGGGTGCGTGTTAAATAAATATTTGACAAAGTACCTGTCAGTTGCCCGAGAAGAAATATTTAATATTAATTAAAAAATAAATAAATCATTATTACTTACAATTACACTTTGGAATGAGGACTTTAAATTAAACCAAATTGTGTTTGTCTCCGTTTCATTCATAATTGTACTTCTGTAAATAAATAGCAATATTATTTTAATAACATTATTGAGGTGTATTCACATCACAACGAAAAAGACTCGAAATGTAGAATCAGATCACAAGGTGAAAAAAATAACCAAATAGTTGATTAATAATTATTTATTATTGTTTGAAGATAAGGCAAAAACAAGTGAGCAATATCAATGCTATAACTCAAATATAATTAAACACAATACAAGATTGTGACATTTATTTTCAGAAAGGTTACACATATCATATAATCGTTTTAATTTCATTATCAAGGCTCTCTAACAAAATTATATACTTACAAACATATTTATAAATTATTATGAATATACAATGTAAAACATATTGCTAAGTAAAATAAATGAGTAGGTGTACATTACAATAAAATATTATTTAAATTATGTCCATTTTTCTGTAGATTTCAAAGTTTTTCTTATCTCAACAGAGACGGAGCAGGAATGCATTTTTCATAGGATAAAATGAAAAATCAGGTATCTACAGCACTTAAAACCTGGCATTCATGATCACTTTATGTGCTTACACAACATTATCAGATTCATTAAATTCCCCACAATATGGTAGAAGACACGATATGGTGGAAGCCATAGATACTACAAGCAAATTTAATATTTATATAGATAACTATTTCACCCGAGACCATTATTAAGAATCTAATTTAAGATTACTAATCTGTAGAAAGCATTCTTATTACTATACATAAATATTTTCCATTGTTTTCAAGCTTTTCAGAATAAAATTAAATTTTCTAGTCATACACTTTGTCAAGCTCTTATTTATTTTTGACAATCAACAATATTTAGCTTGTATATATTTTTTATGATAAAATTTTTTGTGTATTTTTTAATAGTAATTAAATTATCTTTATAAAAAATACTTTTACCTTTTTATATTATCCTATTTATTATACTTAGACATTTTATTTATCAATATAAAAAAACCTTATGAACATTTAGACATTATGAAATAGATCACAATTTTGACAAAGTATCTTATTGTTACATAAAAATATTACTAAACTTTCAAAATGAATGTCAATAATGAATTAATTTATCACAATGTACTGCTTTGTAAAGCATGCACTATAATATTTCAACAACTGTTCCAACTAAATAAAAAACTTGCATGTTGGTTTATCACAAATTCAATAATGCATTTAATGTTATTTATTAAAAGATAATATAATTTTTGGCAGAGTAGTGTATTTTTTTGTACTGTTGTTTATTGTTTATGCAATAGGTAGTATTTTTTGTCAATTATAAAAATAAAATGTAGATAGTAAGTAGATATTGAAGTACCTACTATTTGCCGACCGCCGTGGCACAGTTGGTAAGCCGCTCGCTTTCTGTGCGGGAGTCCTGGGTTCGATTCCCAGCAGAGTAGAAATTCATTTCTCACGCAAATATTGCTTCTCTGGGCTGGAAACACTGGTTAATTGGAAGAAATTAATAAATCACATGGGCTTTGCAGATAATTTTTTTAGTTGTTTGCTTGGTTGGCATAATATGTGCAAAGCATCCCCTTCTGTTCTAAAAATTATCATGTTATTTATTGGCCATACTTATACAAGAAATATTTGTACATACTTAAACACCATGGCCCTTACTTATTATTTGCAAGTTGACTAAGCTTTGGATATCACATAGTAAAGTTGAATATAGTAAGTAAGACAGAATGTCCCTAAAGCCTTGTTCGGACTATTATAATAATTTAGTTGAGTGATGAAAAATTAAGCAGCTAAATATGTCTGACTGTAGAGGTTGGGATGTGTAAGTCAGATAAAAGATGATCGTATCTCCAAAAAGGTTCTTAATATCATTCCAGAGGGGAGAATAAGTAGAGGCAGGCCCAAGCTAAGATGGCTGGATGACACAGAAGACGACATAAGAGCGATCGGAATAACAAACTGGAGAAAAGCGGCGAAGGACAGAGACGGTGAGAGAAGGATTCTGGAGGAGGCCAGGGCCCACACAGGGCTGTAGCGCCAATGATGATGATAAATATGTCTGAACAGTAAAAATTAAGTTGAGTAATTTAGTAAGTGATTTTGTTAAATCAATCCATTTTATTCTATTTTAGTAAGCAATGACCTACCAAGTTCATTAACATGCAAAAAAATATTTTTATTAAAAAATTAATTCCCCACATAATAAAAACAAACTAATAAACAATCTGCATACATGGGTTTTTAAAAAAAAAAAAAAAATCGCTACTCCACCACCACTCGGCTCCACATATGGGGACTGTCAACAGCCCCTTCGCAGAACGCTAGAATGAACAACAAAAAAACAATGCATGGCACGAAGAGTAACTCATGGAGCCCTCTAGATTAGTAATCTCGGCACCATGGTGCAAAAAGAACAATTAGAAAGTGCAAGTCGAGATTCACACTTGCGGACTGTCGACGACTTCAGATCCACAATGAACGTAGATCTGAAGTGGAAAGTAAAAAAATAAGTTTTATCGGTTATTGAATCTATTGCATTGCAACTTCATATTACAAAATACCAAAGCGTCAGCCAAAAATAGGACATTTGTCTTCGGCTAAAATTTAATTGTCCTAATCTTGGTCCTAATAGTTAAACCTGGTCATAGTAATATAATATATACATATGCAATAAGTCCAACTAGGAGGATCATCTTTAGGTCGCTATGGACATGATAGAAGAAGACAATAACTCCACAATATGTATCAATATTTTTATGGTTTATAAACAGTATTATTATAAAATTTCTTAGTACTCAAACCTTCAGCTTCGGCCGAAGGTTTGGAATGCTCAGACGATTTTAGTTAACCGTTCACCATTCATTCATTCAATATGCCTATACCACCTCATGAAATTCACCCTAATTTTACTTATAATATCCTTTATTTTGCATTCTCCAGATTTTTTTATTTTATCATACATTGGTCTGGTATTATTTCTAGGTGTCTTAAATATTTTAAAAAAGCTTCCTGGAATTATTTTTGCTGGTATTATAATATACTCTAATACTCTGTTATTTCTTTTAATATCAGCGCGCTGCGGTGCAATTCATATCCGTAAGGTATTATATACTCTTTGGCCGTAAGGTATTATATACTCTTTGCTCCAATTTTCACAACTAAATCAAATTTCAAAATATTTTGACATTGGCTCCTTTTTTCAAATACTTGTGTGGCGTTCAGAAAGTCGTTCGACGATGTTGATTACATGAAAATTCTTCGAAACACAATTGTTCGAATGCGCAATTGTACGAATAACAATTTTTCGAAAATCAGTTATCAGAATGACAATTGTCCGAAAGCAAATTATTCGAACTAACATTTGTTGGAAAACCAATTAACCGAATTTAATATATTTTTGTATCATTATGTTGCCTCCTTTG
The DNA here is from genome assembly GCA_963576475.1 of Molanna angustata. Taxonomy (NCBI): domain Eukaryota; kingdom Metazoa; phylum Arthropoda; class Insecta; order Trichoptera; family Molannidae; genus Molanna; species Molanna angustata. Next base: position 25,766,444 of record OY754978.1, on the reverse strand, counting down.
ACATATTTGTTGCCAGTAAAATATATTCGATGAAGACTATTATTACTTGTATTATTGTTGGGTAGGTACGTATGTTTGCAAATTTTTAATGACTGATGTTTGACAGCGCGGGATAGCCTCGTTTGTACACCAGTTTATGTTTATCTGGTATTCATACCAATTTAGTTATTTTATTTTAATATTATAGTTACTTTTTTAAATATATAATGCAACTGGCTCACGCCAGTCGCAATTATAACTACAAACAAACCTAACCAACCTATTTTTACCAAAGTTTTGTAGGTTTAGGTTTAAAAAATAGGTGTACATCCTAGGATATCTGACAGCGCGGTGCGTCGCCATGTTGTTTATTCCATAGATTTTTATTATACATAATATACTATGTAGATGTAGTACTCCGTGCAAAAAGTGAGTCATTTGTTTTCGATTCATACAAAATTTGCTAACTACGACATCTAGTATATTATAATAAAAATCTATGATTTATTCCTCTCACAATACTACCAACATAACGTCATAAAAATTCGAACAATTGTAAATTCTGATAATTGCCATTCGTAAAATTGATTTTCGTAAAATTGAGCATTCGAATAATTGTTTTTCGAATAATTTTCCTGTCACCGACGATGTTAGACGTCGTCCTGAGCGTTCGAAATTCATCGAGCGATTCGTGCGGCGATTCATTCTGCTCGTTCGGAATTACGGTTGACTCGCACCAATGTCGCCCAAGTCGCTCTATGAAATCGGTGACAGGAAAATTATTCGAAAAACAATTATTCGAATGCTCAATTATACGAAAATCAATTTTACGAATGGCAATTATTCGAATCACATTTTTTCGAAAAACAATTTTCCGAACACACAATTATCAGAAATTACAATTGTTCGAATTTTTATGACGTCATGTTGGTAGTATTGTGAGAGGAATAAACCATAGATTTTTGTTATAATATACTAGATGTCGTAGTTAGCAAATTTTGTATGAATCGAAGTGAGGCATTTTTCCGGGGTATTTTTGACGTTTTCGTACATCGTTTTTCCATAGAGAATAACGACTAATGTGAATTGTTTTCGGATTTATTTGTCGTAAAAACACTTTGTTAATTTAGATTTAGAGAAAAGTTATTTGGGATTTGTTGAAATGTAAGGAAAACTAAAATATGTTGCCAACCAAAACGTGATAGGTACGCGCGTTAGTCCATGACTCACTTTTTGCACGGAGAACCTACTACATCTACATAGTAGGTATATTATGTATAATAAAAATCTATGGAATAAACAACATGGCGACGCACCGCGCTGTCGGATATCCTAGGATGTACACCGATTTTTTAAACTTAACCTACAAAACTTTGGTAAAAATAGGTTGGTTAGGTTTGCTTGTAGTTATAATTGCGACTGGCGTGAGCCAGTTGCATTATATATTTAAAAAAGTAACTATAATATTAAAATAAAATAACTAAATTGGTATGAATACCAGATAAACATAAACTGGTGTACAAACTAGGCTATCCCGCGCTGTCAAACATCAGTCATTAAAAATTTGCAAACATACGTACCTACCCAACAATAATACAAGTAATAATAGTCTTCATCGAATATATTTTACTGGCAACAAAATAAATATGTCAAAGGAGGGAACATAATGACAAAAAAATATATTAAATTCGGTCAATTGGTATTCCAACAAATGTTAGTTCGAATAATTTGCTTTCGGACAATTGTCATTCTGATAACTGATTTTCGATTAATTGTTATTCGTACAATTGCGCATTCGAACAATTGTGTTTCGAAGAATTTTCATGTAATCATGAAATCATGGTATGAAATAGTAGGGTGAATGGCGCTCCTGTCAAATTTTTAATTTTTTTGGCGGGAATTATGAATTTTCGCATAGTCGTCAGCACTTTGATGATTTTAGTCGGTTTTATTTTAATTTATAATTTAATTTTAATTTAATTATTTATTTATTATAATTTACAAAAGGATATTCAATGGATATAAATTCATACAAATTTATCATGGATATTCAACCACAATGAAATGTGGAAGGCCATTATTTAATGGTAAACATCAACAGTAAATGTATTTAATTTATTTACTTATTTATTTATTATTATTTACAAAAGTAAATACAATGGATATAATTCAATGGATTCAATGGATATTAATATAAATTTATCATGGATAATAATGACCAACCACAAAGAAATGTGGAAGGCCATTATTTAATGGTAAACATCAACAGTAAGTGTATTTTGTTTTATGAAAATAATGCATTTTTTAATGAGTGGTTATCATTTTAAGGGAAATAAACAATTTTTGGATGCCCAAAACACAAATTACCTTGACTACCTTGCTAATCGTTCACAGAGAACTAACTGTACCCAAATGGACGGCTGTAAAATAGAATCTGACACAAAAAATATATATCGTGGTGTTCCGCAAGGATCCATTTTAGGACCTCTGTTATTCATTATATGCACTGCGGACATATCCATGCACTTCAATCAAATTCTGTAATTTTCATTTATATGCCGTTGACACGCAGTTAAATATTTCATTTCCTCCAAATCTGAGAAAGTTGTTGATTGAATCCATTGTTCTGCCAATTCTTGATTACTGTGATATAGTGTATGGACCATGTTTGTTGACCAAACATCAACAGATAATCCAAAGAGTCCAAAACGCTTGCGGCAGATTTTGCTTCTCAATTCCTCGCAGGGCACATGTCTCACCATATTTGGCTGAAAATGGAATGTTGAACATGGCAAACCGACGGAAACTACACCTTTCTTGTCCAAAATAAAAAACCCAAATACTTGTTTGAAAGATTGGAATAGTCTGAAAGTGTTCACAACTGTGGTACGAGGGCCAGAGGCTTCTTATTGCTTATTCCAAAGCATAGAGGGGCAGCGTTTGAAGGCAGTTTCAAATACGCTGCAGCAAAATGTTGGAATGACTTTCCTCCACGCTCCACCGCTAAAAGTAGCGGAAAAATTCTATTATTTTAAAGAGAATTGTCGAGCTATGCTTCTGGCCTCGCAATCATAGTGTAAAGTATGTAAGAATTTATGTGTATTTATGTGTGTGGGTGTGTATAAATAAATGTGTGTATATATGTATGTGCATGCATGTATATTTATGTATTTGTGTATATTTATATATGTGTATTTTAGGAGCATTTTTTCGTATTTTTTTTTTGTATTTTTTGTAAATATTTTTGTAAATAGTAGACCTTGTATAGATAATAAAATATTATACATAAGCAATAGGATCATGCTGAAAATCAGCTGCTGGGGGGCTTGTCTTCCTGCAACATAGCTGAGCATGGTCCTTTTGAGTCAGAAAGGTTGTTTTTTCTCTATATTTGTTTTTATATGTCTGTGTTTTTGTATGTAAACTTCTTTTCGTCTCAATAAATGTTTATTTATTTTATTTATTTATTTTATTTGTTTTATTTATTTATTTTATTGATTTTATTGATTTTATTTATTTTATTTATTTGATTTATTTGATTTATTTTATTTATTTTATTTATTTTATTTATTTCATTTATTTTATTTATTTTATTTATTTTAAAAGCTCGTGTAAATACTAACGAATAATACGAATCATTTGTCACAACACGTTTAATACTTTTAAAATTAATAAGTATTAGATTATTCTCTCGTTATTATAATGAAAACATCCGATAAACACCAAAACAAAAGATACAACCACTATTTTACTATAATTTTTGACCAAAATGACACAGCTAAAGTAACACCAAACTCGTAATTTTAAATTTCCCGCGCCCGCATAATTTTAAGTCACCCCAACATCGCTGCCGTCATCAGTGCCGTTCTATCCGTAAGGTTATATTCTCTTTGTGCCGTTCCAGCGCCCTCTGGATTTGCAGTTTTTGCAGTCTAGAGGAAAACGAACGACGAACAATCCAGAGGGCCTTGGCCTTGGCCGTTCGGAATACACATCACCCAAATGTCGCTCTCTTCGCAACTTCAGGTCGTACCAGTTGATATATACATAGGTAGTATGATCAAGATATTACCATGGGTTATGGTAGCATAGAAGCCAAACATCTATTATTTTGTTTCAACAAAATACCTTAATTCTTGGAAAACTTTCTCTTATAATGGTTTTATCAGATTAACGGGTCTTTGGGTCCTTAATGTGTTTTAACAATGTTTATATTTTGTAAATATGTCATTTCTAATAATTTTATATTCAATGCATATTCCTGGAACTTTATACTTTCTAACTTGGTAGGTGAAATGGAGGCTTCCTATTGGTAGATGGTAGAACGCGCCCCGCCGCGCGGTGGGGTAGCTCCTCCCCCCCTGTCTCCAGCGGTGGACGCGATAGCTGGTTTGAATCAGTATTGAATAGACGTTCTGCCGGGATAGACGAATTTTAACTCACGCGTACGAAAGATAACTTTTATTATCTTTTTTAAAAAACGAACGTAGACCGCGAACGTTGAAAGAGAAAATCTTATCTCTGCGAGGCGTCTGCTTGATACTCAGCATTAAATTTCATATTTGCATGGTAGTGCATAAGTGTGTTTCAGGTCCATACATAACCAACGAGGGGTGAATTTAAGATAGTTTAAGTTACTATTAAAAATAACTTTTAAGAATAAACATAACTTAAATAATCGTATAATAGTGAATAAGTGTGTTTCAGGTCCATATAACCAACGAGGGGTGAATTTAAGATAGTTTTAAGTTATTTTCAATTAATAAAAAGTGATATTATGTAGTGTAAGTGTTTCATCTATAGACCCGGAACGAGAGCAGCGGTTGGTAAGATCTTTCTGATTTATTATTATTTGTTTTCTTTGCTCTGAACGTTTCGTTTCGTAATTTATTTTAGCAAGATTGTCATCAATATTACACGTGCATTTCATGTATTTGATTATTCTTTTCAGCACTATTATTCTCTGTTCCACGTGTATTTCCTGTATTTAATAATTCTTTTCAGCGGCCGTCATCACTGGTTTTTCTAATTTATTTTCTTTTTAATTTTACAGCAATTTTTATTAACCGATAATTACTATTACGCGTGTATTTCTGTCAATTTAAGCATTGTTTTATTTTATACGCTCAACACGTTCTTTCGTCTCCACCATATTTAATTATTGTATTGACTAGCCGGCATGTAAACACCTTTATCAACGCTCTTCTTTGTTATATGCGATAACAATTTGGCGCTATCCAACGTGTAGCCATTTTTAAAAACAGTAGTTTTTATCGAATCACCCTGAGGTTTTGAGCGTTTTCTTTTCGTTTGAAGTAAAAAAAATGTTATTCCAACTTGTTTTTCGTTTATTTAAATATATTATTTTCGGAGTAGTAGAGCGTGAAAACGATGGCGGCGGAGGGGATAATAGACGGGTTACTAGGGCTAGAATAAATGATAATGCAAGCCGCGATATTCCAGAACCCCCAAGAAACGATAGCCCGGGAATTGAACATTTATTCCCATATTTACAACGTCGCGAACTGGAAGATACGTTCAGCGGTCTTCCAGAAGAAGACCCTGTTTTATTTATCACGGCATGCGAAGCGTTTTTCGACCACATATTTTGTTCTCCTGCGTCAATGGTTGGCCGTGCGTCTCAGAGGTTGCGAGGAGAAGCCAAGCGTTGGTGGTCTCCTCATGCGCAGGGTAAATGGACATGGGATGAATTCAAAGGTTTTTTAATTGGTAGATACGGAATAGACGTTGCCCGGTCTTCGCTTATGGCTAATTATTATGGTGACCGTCAGCGTGCGGATGAGGGTGGAATCGCATTCCTTAAGCGGAAGGAAGCGGTTCATATGCGACTCTTTGGAACGGCTCCGTCGGATGCTTCATGCTCCGACTTAATATACCTGATGAGAGACACGTATCGCAACATTTTAGATGTCGGAGTGATTTTCGGAAATTTTACGTTCACGTCGCTTAAAGAAAAAGTAATGATGATTGATTTCCCCCGACAAACGTTGTTTCAGCCAGTTGCCGAACGTAATCATGAAAATAGGAATACCCAACGTGACAATTCGTGCGAAAGCGGTAATAACTATAATACCTCAACGTACCGGCAGGATAATTATAATATACGTCCAAACAACCGTAATGCGAATTCGCGCCCTAATAATAATAACCCAGTAAATAACAGAAAACAGTTACCAAAATGTCAATTTTGCCCTGGTCGTCATTTTAATAAAGATTGCGTGGAAAAAAACGAGTTTATCGCATCGGCATCGGGAAACGCTCGCCGCCCCGACAGGAACACAAATTACGGACCTCGACCTGTCGCGGGCTCCCGAAGAAATTAAACCTGCGTTCCACCAGGTTAACAAACGTGGAACTGGCGCCCTGTACTAATAATGAGAATGCTATTAATATGATTGAGTCTGTTGATGAAGTAATTGTAGAAAGAGACGATCAAAAATCTGTAGGTTTTACTGTGATGGTGGTAGAAGCTGATGTGCATAGAGAGGATGATGACGAGGATAGCCTTGAGACCGTGGAGGCTAATAATGAGAAGATTGAATCTGTTGATGAAGTAATGGTAGAAATAGGCGATCAAAACTCTGTAGGTTTTACTGAGATGGTGGTAGAGGCTGATGTGCATAGAGAAGATGATGAGGATAGCATTGAAACCGCGGAGGCTAATAATGAGAAGGCAGGTTACATACGAGATAGTTCGAAATTCGCGTCGGAGGTAGAGTTGGTAGATATGTTGAACGATAGGGAGTTGATAGTTGCGTCAGGTACGTCGGATGATGAGAAGCTGGTAGTTGCGTCAGAGGAGTTCGAAGAAAGGAAACCGGTTGTCGCGCCGGATCACAAGTTAGGTACTGCAGTAGTTGCGCTGGGTAGTAATGAGATGGCGAAAGTGATGAGTAGGTACGAAGAGGAGTACAGTGACGGAATTTGCGAACTAGAACATAAAGTAGACGGTGTATGTGCGATTGGTAAAGTTAGCCTCCCACGGATAAGCGTGACGATCGATGATCGTCTCTATGTAGCGTTAGTAGACTCTGCCGCCTCTCACAGTTTAATTCGTGCAGATTTAGTACACAAGTGTAGAAGAAAATTTTGTGACGTAAAGAGTTTAAATCTTGCACATACTTCGGCCAAAATGACGGTAGTAGCGAAAGCGGAAATAGACTGCTCGATAGCAGATGTTAAGATGAAAAATGAATTTTTAGTAGTAGACGGCCTACGAGATGACGTAATATTAGGTATAGATTGGTTAATAGCGGAACACGGCGTGATTGATTTTATTCGTGGAGCATTGTATTTCGGCAAGACGGAAAGAATTACGGCATATTTTCATTCGACGAAGCGTCAACCAAATTTAACTAACGTACAATTACCAAATATTACGAACGACTTATCTAATGCGAAAAAAAATGAATTACATAAAATATTGCGAGAATTTAATGCTTTATTTACCCCATATGCAGGCCCTGCTCGCTTGCAGCCGCACGTTATCCGGCTGAAAGATGAGACACCCATTCGTATCCCACCGTACCGTTTATCAGACGCTAAGAAACGTAATTTACATAAACAAATCGAAGAAATGTTAACTGATGACGTAATAGAAGCGAGTAGATCTCCGTATTGTTTTCCTATCGTGATGGCTCCGAAAAAGGGAGATAATGATTATCGTATCTGTGTAGACTTCCGTCGGTTAAATGACGTCACCGAGGGCGAGGTCTCCACTTTACCGGTCATCCACGAAACATTAAAGGATCTCGGAAACGCAAAGATATTTTCCACATTAGATTTAACAAAGGGGTATTGGCAAGTGCCTCTCGATCCTGCTTCTAAACCATATACGGCATTTTCTACTCCTGACGGTGCGTTATATCAATTTAAGGTTATGCCCTTCGGACTTAAGGGAGCCCCGAGCTGCTTTCAGAAAGCGATGTGTCAGCAGGTTCTTGCCGGTTATTTAAGAGAATTTTGCATTGTATATATAGACGATATTGTAATCTATTCTTCTGACTGGGAGAGTCATCTTCATCACTTAAGACTGGTTTTTGAAAGGTTAGATCAGTTCGGGTTGAAATGATCGCCTGATAAATGTAAATTAGCCACGTCAGAAATAGAGTATTTGGGACATGTTGTTACTGCGGAAGGAAATTATCCTCAAATGTCTCATTGCAAGGAGATTTTCTCTGCACCAGCTCCGCGAACTCGTAAAGAACTACGTGGCTTCTTAGGACTGTGTAATTGGTTAAGAGAGTATGTACCGCGATTCTCTGAGATTGCTGCTCCTTTAACCGATTTATTAAAGGTTAATCGGCCGTATCGGTGGAATAGCCAAGCCGATACCGCTATACGTAATATTAAGTTGGCTATGTCACAACCGTTAAAATTGTCACGACCCGATTTTAATCGCGAATTTATTTTACAAACAGACGCGAGTAAGTTAGGTATTGCGGCCGTATTATATCATCCACGCTCTGACGGAGAACGGGATGTTATATCATATGCGAGTATGCGTTTTTCACCGGCCGAACAAAAATGGCATTCGAATGATCAGGAAGCGTTTGCGGCCGTGTGGGCCATTAAAAGATATCGTCCGTATTTAGAAGGACGATCGTTTAAGCTACGTACGGATAATAAAGCATTAACGTGGTTGAATACGGCGAAAAATGATAGGGCAAAGCTCATCAGATGGGCACTCCTCTAACAGGAATTTGATTTTACAGTTGAACACTGTCCCGGTCGTAAAAATGAACTCCCTGATGCGTTATCCCGAAATCCCGAATCGTCCCCAATAGTAACGGAGGCAGACACAAAAGATTTAAGTCGCATGATGTACCCATCAACGGAAACGAATGAGATAACGGCACAAGTACATCAAACGGAAGATGAAACGGAGGTGACGGAGGACCAGCCGGACGCGGTTGAGTCATCCGACGATGTTGAGGTATTAGATGTAAGTCTTGCGGAAGAAATACGGTTACGACAGAAAAGAGATACCGACGTACAACGACGTATAAATAGGTTGCGTATATTATTATCTCGACCAAATACATCGACGGCACGTCACGAACAACAATATTTACGTGATTATGCGTTATTAGGTGATTATCTTTGGAGAAAATTTGCGGATGATGATATGCGTTTATTTGTACCCCGATCGATGGTTTTGAAGGTTATATCTACGTATCATGATAATCGTGTGGCAGGTCATCCCGGAGCTAAAGAAACGACTCGGGCTGCGGCACGCCATTTCTTTTGGCCGAACATGCGTACTGACGTTGAGCAATATGTGAGAGCGTGTATGACGTGTGCTCTATCGAGAGCCGTACCGACTCGTCCTGCGACCCCATTAGGTAATACTCACGTACATAAACCATTTGACGTATGCGCAGTCGATTTGATGGGACCATATCCCATATCCACACACGGCAAGCGTTTTATTGTAGTAGTTACGGATTTATATACACGATGGGTGGAAGCGTTTGCGGTACGATCGAGTAGAGCTCCGATTATAATTAAAATATTAGAAGATGACGTATTCTCTCGTTACGGATATCCAAAAGCGATCTTGTCGGATAATGCCACTAATTTTAAGAATCGTTTGTGGACCAGCGCACTAGATAGATGGCAATGTTTGCACTGGACAACGGCAGTGTACCATCCACGAGCGAATATTACAGAACGTAGAAACCAAGAAATTAAGAAAGCGTTGCGTATTTATTTACAAGGTCAACCTCATAATCGTTGGGATGAACATTTACCGACTATTTTATATGCGTTACGTGGTCGTCGTAATGAGTCAACAGGCGTATCTCCTAGCACGGCATTATTAGGTTACGACATTCCCCGTCCAGGTGAATGGATGATTCATTCTCCCGATGGAGATATCTTCCCAACAGCGGGAGCACGTGAGCGTACCCAGTTAGATAACGAAATACGAGCGTCTCAGGAGGAATATCGACAACGTTACGCACCTGATAATGATACGGTTTCGAAATACGATATAGGACAGGCTGTATTAATTAGAGAACACCCTCAGTCTGATATGAATACCGGTTTTCACGCTGGATTTGCTCCTAAATGGAGTGGTCCGCATCGGATCTTATTGCCCATCGGAAGAGGACACGTTTACTGGGTAGAACGTCGCGGGAAGCCTGTTAAAGTTCATGCCGATGAGATTCGTTCAGCTCCGGCATAATAGTTTTGTCTACTTACATGATGTTTGGTTTCTTTGGTCTTCACATGGTATATCTTGATCAAAAAAAGAGGGCCGATTGATATATACATAGGTAGTATGATCAAGATATTACCATGGGTTATGGTAGCATAGAAGCCAAACATCTATTATTTTGTTTCAACAAAATACCTTAATTCTTGGAAAACTTTCTCTTATAATGGTTTTATCAGATTAACGGGTCTTTGGGTCCTTAATGTGTTTTAACAATGTTTATATTTTGTAAATATGTCATTTCTAATAATTTTATATTCAATGCATATTCCTGGAACTTTATACTTTCTAACTTGGTAGGTGAAATGGAGGCTTCCTATTGGTAGATGGTAGAACGCGCCCCGCCGCGCGGTGGGGTAGCTCCTCCCCCCCTGTCTCCAGCGGTGGACGCGATAGCTGGTTTGAATCAGTATTGAATAGACGTTCTGCCGGGATAGACGAATTTTAACTCACGCGTACGAAAGATAACTTTTATTATCTTTTTTAAAAAACGAACGTAGACCGCGAACGTTGAAAGAGAAAATCTTATCTCTGCGAGGCGTCTGCTTGATACTCAGCATTAAATTTCATATTTGCATGGTAGTGCATAAGTGTGTTTCAGGTCCATACATAACCAACGAGGGGTGAATTTAAGATAGTTTAAGTTACTATTAAAAATAACTTTTAAGAATAAACATAACTTAAATAATCGTATAATAGTGAATAAGTGTGTTTCAGGTCCATATAACCAACGAGGGGTGAATTTAAGATAGTTTTAAGTTATTTTCAATTAATAAAAAGTGATATTATGTAGTGTAAGTGTTTCATCTATAGACCCGGAACGAGAGCAGCGGTTGGTAAGATCTTTCTGATTTATTATTATTTGTTTTCTTTGCTCTGAACGTTTCGTTTCGTAATTTATTTTAGCAAGATTGTCATCAATATTACACGTGCATTTCATGTATTTGATTATTCTTTTCAGCACTATTATTCTCTGTTCCACGTGTATTTCCTGTATTTAATAATTCTTTTCAGCGGCCGTCATCACTGGTTTTTCTAATTTATTTTCTTTTTAATTTTACAGCAATTTTTATTAACCGATAATTACTATTACGCGTGTATTTCTGTCAATTTAAGCATTGTTTTATTTTATACGCTCAACACGTTCTTTCGTCTCCACCATATTTAATTATTGTATTGACTAGCCGGCATGTAAACACCTTTATCAACGCTCTTCTTTGTTATATGCGATAACACATGATATATACATAGGTATTATGATCAAAATATTACCATGGGTTATGGTAGCATAGAAGCCAAACATCTATTATTTTGTTTCAACAAAATACCTTAATTCTTGGAAAACTTTCTCTTATAATGGTTTTATCAGATTAACGGGTCTTTGGGTCCTTAATGTGTTTAAACAAGGCTTATATTTTGTAAATATGTCATTTCTAATAATTTTATATTCAATGCATATTCCTGGAACTTTATACTTTCTAACTTGGCAGGTGAAATGGAGGCTTCCTATTGGTAGATGGTAGAACGCGCCCCGCCGCGCGGTGGGGTAGCTCCTCCCCCCCTGTCTCCAGCGGTGGACGCGATAGCTGGTTTGAATCAGTATTGAATAGACGTTCTGCCGGGATAGACGAATTTTAACTCACGCGTACGAAAGATAACTTTTATTATCTTTTTTAAAAAACGAACGTAGACCGCGAACGTTGAAAGAGAAAATCTTATCTCTGCGAGGCGTCTGCTTGATACTCAGCATTAAATTTCATATTTGCATGGTAGTGCATAAGTGTGTTTCAGGTCCATACATAACCAACGAGGGGTGAATTTAAGATAGTTTAAGTTACTATTAAAAATAACTTTTAAGAATAAACATAACTTAAATAATCGTATAATAGTGAATAAGTGTGTTTCAGGTCCATATAACCAACGAGGGGTGAATTTAAGATAGTTTTAAGTTATTTTCAATTAATAAAAAGTGATATTATGTAGTGTAAGTGTTTCATCTATAGACCCGGAACGAGAGCAGCGGTTGGTAAGATCTTTCTGATTTATTATTATTTGTTTTCTTTGCTCTGAACGTTTCGTTTCGTAATTTATTTTAGCAAGATTGTCATCAATATTACACGTGCATTTCATGTATTTGATTATTCTTTTCAGCACTATTATTCTCTGTTCCACGTGTATTTCCTGTATTTAATAATTCTTTTCAGCGGCCGTCATCACTGGTTTTTCTAATTTATTTTCTTTTTAATTTTACAGCAATTTTTATTAACCGATAATTACTATTACGCGTGTATTTCTGTCAATTTAAGCATTGTTTTATTTTATACGCTCAACACGTTCTTTCGTCTCCACCATATTTAATTATTGTATTGACTAGCCGGCATGTAAACACCTTTATCAACGCTCTTCTTTGTTATATGCGATAACACATGATATATACATAGGTATTATGATCAAAATATTACCATGGGTTATGGTAGCATAGAAGCCAAACATCTATTATTTTGTTTCAACAAAATACCTTAATTCTTGGAAAACTTTCTCTTATAATGGTTTTATCAGATTAACGGGTCTTTGGGTCCTTAATGTGTTTAAACAAGGCTTATATTTTGTAAATATGTCATTTCTAATAATTTTATATTCAATGCATATTCCTGGAACTTTATACTTTCTAACTTGGCAGGTGAAATGGAGGCTTCCTATTGGTAGATGGTAGAACGCGCCCCGCCGCGCGGTGGGGTAGCTCCTCCCCCCCTGTCTCCAGCGGTGGACGCGATAGCTGGTTTGAATCAGTATTTGAGTGGACGCTTGGTCGGGATAGACGAATTTTAACTCACGCGTACGAAAGATAACTTATATATTTTTTTTAAAACAAACGTAGACCGCGAACGTTGAAAGAGAAAATCTTATCTCTGCGAGGCGTCTGCTTGAAGCTCAGCATTAAATTTCATATTTGCATGGTAGTGCATAAGTGTGTTTCAGGTCCATATAACCAACGAGGGGTGAATTTAAGATAGTTTTAAGTTATTTTCAATTAATAAAAAGTGATATTATGTAGTGTAAGTGTTTCATCTATAGACCCGGAACGAGAGCAGCGGTTGGTAAGATCTTTCTGATTTATTATTATTTGTTTTCTTTGCTCTGAACGTTTCGTTTCGTAATTTATTTTAGCAAGATTGTCATCAATATTACACGTGCATTTCATGTATTTGATTATTCTTTTCAGCACTATTATTCTCTGTTCCACGTGTATTTCCTGTATTTAATAATTCTTTTCAGCGGCCGTCATCACTTGTTTTTCTAATTTATTTTCTTTTTAATTTTACAGCAATTTTTATTAACCGATAATTACTATTACGCGTGTATTTCTGTCAATTTAAGCATTGTTTTATTTTATACGCTCAACACGTTCTTTCGTCTCCACCATATTTAATTATTGTATTGACTAGCCGGCATGTAAACACCTTTATCAACGCTCTTCTTTGTTATATGCGATAACACATGATATATACATAGGTATTATGATCAAAATATTACCATGGGTTATGGTAGCATAGAAGCCAAACATCTATTATTTTGTTTCAACAAAATACCTTAATTCTTGGAAAACTTTCTCTTATAATGGTTTTATCAGATTAACGGGTCTTTGGGTCCTTAATGTGTTTAAACAATGCTTATATTTTGTAAATATGTCATTTCTAATAATTTTATATTCAATGCATATTCCTGGAACTTTATACTTTCTAACTTGGCAGGTGAAATGGAGGCTTCCTATTGGTAGATGGTAGAACGCGCCCCGCCGCGCGGTGGGGTAGCTCCTCCCCCCCTGTCTCCAGCGGTGGACGCGATAGCTGGTTTGAATCAGTATTTGAGTGTTCGCTTGGTCGGGATAGACGAATTTTAACTCACGCGTACGAAAGATAACTTATATATTTTTTTTAAAACAAACGTAGACCGCGAACGTTGAAAGAGAAAATCTTATCTCTGCGAGGCGTCTGCTTGAAGCTCAGCATTAAATTTCATATTTGCATGGTAGTGCATAAGTGTGTTTCAGGTCCATATAACCAACGAGGGGTGAATTTAAGATAGTTTTAAGTTATTTTCAATTAATAAAAAGTGATATTATGTAGTGTAAGTGTTTCATCTATAGACCCGGAACGAGAGCAGCGGTTGGTAAGATCTTTCTGATTTATTATTATTTGTTTTCTTTGCTCTGAACGTTTCGTTTCGTAATTTATTTTAGCAAGATTGTCATCAATATTACACGTGCATTTCATGTATTTGATTATTCTTTTCAGCACTATTATTCTCTGTTCCACGTGTATTTCCTGTATTTAATAATTCTTTTCAGTGGCCGTCATCACTGGTTTTTCTAATTTATTTTCTTTTTAATTTTACAGCAATTTTTATTAACCGATAATTACTATTACGCGTGTATTTCTGTCAATTTAAGCATTGTTTTATTTTATACGCTCAACACGTTCTTTCGTCTCCTCCATATTTAATTATTGTATTGACCAGCCGGCATGTAAACACTTTTATCAACGCTCTTCTTTGTTATATGCGATAACAATTTGGCGCTATCCAACGTGTAGCCATTTTTAAAAACAGTAGTTTTTATCGAACCACCCTGAGGTTTTGAGCGTTTTCTTTTCGTTTGTTTTTTTCTCGTATTAAAAAAATGTTATTTCATCTTATTTTTCGTTTATTCAAATATCTTATTTTCGGAGTAGTAGAACGCGAAAACGATGGCGGCGGAGGAGATAGTAGACGGGTTACGAGGGCAAGAACAAATGATAATGCTAGCCGTGATTTTCCAGAACCCCCAAGAAACGATAGCCCGGGAATTGAACATTTATTCCCATATTTACAACGTCGCGAACTGGAAGATTCGTTCAGCGGTCTTCCAGAAGAAGACCCTGTTTTATTTATCACGGCATGCGAAGCGTTTTTCGGCCACATGTTTTGTTCTCCTGCGTCAATGGTCGGCCGTGCGTCTCAGAGGTTGCGAGGAGAAGCCAAGCGTTGGTGGTCTCCTCATGCGCAGGGTAAATTGACATGGGATGAATTCAAAGGTTTTTTAATTGGTAGATACGGAATAGACGTTGCCCGGTCTTCGCTTATGGCTAATTACTATGGTGACCGTCAGCGTGCGGATGAGGGTGGAATCGCATTCCTTAAGCGGAAGGAAGCGGTTCATATGCGGCTCTTTGGAACGGCTCCGTCGGATGCTTCATGCTCCGACTTAATATACCTGATGAGAGACACGTATCGCAACATTTTAGATGTCGGAGTGATTTTCGGAAATTTTACGTTCACGTCGCTTAAAGAAAAAGTAATGATGATTGATTTCCCCCGACAAACGTTGTTTCAGCCAGTTGCCGAACGTAATCATGAAAATAGGAATACCCAACGTGACAATTCGTGCGAAAGCGGTAATAACTATAATACCTCAACGTACCGGCAGGATAATTATAATATACGTCCAAACAACCGTAATGCGAATTCGCGCCCTAATAATAATAACCCAGTAAATAACAGAAAACAGTTACCAATATGTCAATTTTGCCCTGGTCGTCATTTTAATAAAGATTGCGTGGAAAGAAACGAGTTTATCGCATCGGCATCGGGAAACGCTCGCCGCCCCGACAGGAACACAAATTACGGACCTCGACCTGTCGCGGGCTCCCGAAGAAATTAAACCTGCGTTCCACCAGGTTAACAAACGTGGAACTGGCGCCCTGTACTGATAATGAGAATGCTATTAATATGATTGAGTCTGTTGATGAGGTAATTGTAGAAAGAGACGATCAAAAATCTGAGGGTTTTACTGTGATGGTGGTAGAAGCTGATGTGCATAGAGAGGGTGATAGCATTGAGACCGTGGAGGCTAATAATGAAAAGATTGAATATGTTGATGAAGTAATAGTAGAAATAAGCGATCAAAACTCTGAAGGTTTTACTGAGATGGTGGTAGAGGCTGATGTGCATAGAGAAGATGATGAGGATAGCATTGAAACCGCGGAGGCTAATAATGAGAAGGCAGGTTACATACGAGATAGTTCGAAATTCGCGTCGGAGGTAGAGTTGGTAGATATGTTGAACGATAGGGAGTTGATAGTTGCGTCAGGTACGTCGGATGATGAGAAGCTGGTAGTTGCGTCAGAGGAGTTCGAAGAAAGGAAACCGGTTGTCGCGCCGGATCACAAGTTAGGTACTGCAGTAGTTGCGCTGGGTAGTAATGAGATGGCGAAAGTGATGAGTAGGTACGAAGAGGAGTACAGTGACGGAATTTGCGAACTAGAACATAAAGTAGACGGTGTATGTGCGATTGGTAAAGTTAGCCTCCCACGGATAAGCGTGACGATCGAT
Source organism: Molanna angustata (assembly GCA_963576475.1). NCBI lineage: Eukaryota > Metazoa > Arthropoda > Insecta > Trichoptera > Molannidae > Molanna > Molanna angustata. The sequence goes on along the minus strand of OY754978.1, from coordinate 25,749,856 downwards.
GATCGTCTCTATGTAGCGTTAGTAGACTCTGCCGCCTCTCACAGTTTAATTCGTGCAGATTTAGTACACAAGTATAGAAGAAAATTTTGCGATGTAAAGAGTTTAAATCTTGCACATGCTTCGGCCAAAATGACGGTAGTAGCGAAAGCTGAAATAGACTGCTCGATAGCAGACGTTAAGATAAAAAACGAATTTTTAGTAGTCGACGGTCTCCGAGATGACGTAATATTAGGTATAGATTGGTTAATAGCGGAACACGGCGTGATTGATTTTATTCGTGGAGCATTGTATTTCGGCAAGAAGGAAAGAATTAAGGCATATTTTCATTCAACGAAGCGTCAACCAAATTTAACTAACGTACAGTTACCAAATATTACGAACGACTTATCTAATGCGAAAAAAAATGAATTACATAAAATATTGCGAGAATTTAATGCTTTATTTACCCCATATGCAGGCCCTGCTCGCTTGCAGCCGCACGTTATCCGGCTGAAAGATGAGACACCCATTCGTATCCCACCGTACCGTTTATCAGACGCTAAGAAACGTAATTTACATAAACAAATCGAAGAAATGTTAACTGATGACGTAATCGAAGCGAGTAGATCTCCGTATTGTTTTCCTATCGTGATGGCTCCGAAAAAGGGAGATAATGATTATCGTATCTGTGTAGACTTCCGTCGGTTAAATGACGTCACTGAGGGCGAGGTCTCCACTTTACCGGTCATCCACGAAACATTAAAGGATCTCGGAAACGCAAGGATATTTTCCACGTTAGATTTAACAAAGGGGTACTGGCAAGTGCCTCTCGATCCTGCTTCTAAACCTTATACGGCATTTTCTACTTTCTGACTTAAGGGAGCCCCGAGCTGCTTCCAGAAAGCGATGTGTCAGCAAGTTCTTGCCGGTTATTTAAGAGAATTTTGCATTGTATATATAGACGATATTGTAATCTATTCTTCTGACTGGGAGAGTCATCTCCATCACTTAAGACTAGTTTTTGAAAGGTTAGATCAGTTCGGGTTGAAATGTTCGCCTGATAAATGTAAATTAGCCACGTCAGAAATAGAGTATTTGGGACATGTTGTTACTGCGGAAGGAAATTATCCTCAAATGTCTCATTGCAAGGAGATTTTCTCTGCACCAGCTCCGCGAACTCGTAAAGAACTACGTGGCTTCTTAGGACTGTGTAATTGGTTACGAGAGTATGTACCGCGATTCTCTGAGATTGCTGCTCCTTTAACCGATTTATTAAAGGTTAATCGGCCGTATCGGTGGAATAGCCAAGCCGATACCGCTATACGTAATATTAAGTTGGCTATGTCACAACCGTTAAAATTGTCACGACCCGATTTTAATCGCGAATTTATTTTACAAACAGACGCGAGTAAGTTAGGTATTGCGGCCGTATTATATCATCCACGCTCTGACGGAGAACGGGATGTTATATCATATGCGAGTATGCGTTTTTCACCGGCCGAACAAAAATGGCATTCGAATGATCAGGAAGCGTTTGCGGCCGTGTGGGCCATTAAAAGATATCGTCCGTATTTAGAAGGACGATCGTTTAAGCTACGTACGGATAATAAAGCATTAACGTGGTTGAATACGGCGAAAAATGATAGGGCAAAGCTCATCAGATGGGCACTCCTCTAACAGGAATTTGATTTTACAGTTGAACACTGTCCCGGTCGTAAAAATGAACTCCCTGATGCGTTATCCCGAAATCCCGAATCGTCCCCAATAGTAACGGAGGCAGACACAAAAGATTTAAGTCGCATGATGTACCCATCAACGGAAACGAATGAGATAACGGCACAAGTACATCAAACGGAAGATGAAACGGAGGTGACGGAGGACCAGCCGGACGCGGTTGAGTCATCCGACGATGTTGAGGTATTAGATGTAAGTCTTGCGGAAGAAATACGGTTACGACAGAAAAGAGATACCGACGTACAACGACGTATAAATAGGTTGCGTATATTATTATCTCGACCAAATACATCGACGGCACGTCACGAACAACAATATTTACGTGATTATGCGTTATTAGGTGATTATCTTTGGAGAAAATTTGCGGATGATGATATGCGTTTATTTGTACCCCGATCGATGGTTTTGAAGGTTATATCTACGTATCATGATAATCGTGTGGCAGGTCATCCCGGAGCTAAAGAAACGACTCGGGCTGCGGCACGCCATTTCTTTTGGCCGAACATGCGTACTGACGTTGAGCAATATGTGAGAGCGTGTATGACGTGTGCTCTATCGAGAGCCGTACCGACTCGTCCTGCGGCCCCATTAGGTAATACTCACGTACATAAACCATTTGACGTATGCGCAGTCGATTTGATGGGACCATATCCTATATCCACACACGGCAAGCGTTTTATTGTAGTAGTTACGGATTTATATACACGATGGGTGGAAGCGTTTGCGGTACGATCGAGTAGAGCTCCGATTATAATTAAAATATTAGAAGATGACGTATTCTCTCGTTACGGATATCCAAAAGCGATCTTGTCGGATAATGCCACTAATTTTAAGAATCGTTTGTGGACCAGCGCACTAGATAGATGGCAATGTTTGCACTGGACAACGGCAGTGTACCATCCACGAGCGAATATTACGGAACGTAGAAACCAAGAAATTAAGAAAGCGTTGCGTATTTATTTACAAGGTCAACCTCATAATCGTTGGGATGAACATTTATCGACTATTTTATATGCGTTACGTGGTCGTCGTAATGAGTCAACAGGCGTATCTCCTAGCACGGCATTATTAGGTTACGACATTCCCCGTCCAGGTGAATGGATGATTCATTTTCCCGATGGAGATATCTTCCCAACAGCGGGAGCACGTGAGCGTACCCAGTTAGATAACGAAATACGAGCGTCTCAGGAGGAATATCGACAACGTTACGCACCTGATAATGATACGGTTTCGAAATACGATATAGGGCAGGCTGTATTAATTAGAGAACACCCTCAGTCTGATATGAATACCGGTTTTCACGCTGGATTTGCTCCTAAATGGAGTGGTCCGCATCGTATCTTATTGCCCATCGGAAGAGGACACGTTTACTGGGTAGAACGTCGCGGGAAGCCTGTTAAAGTTCATGCCGATGAGATTCGTTCAGCTCCGGCATAATAGTTTTGTCTACTTACATGATGTTTGGTTTCTTTGGTCTTCACATGGTATATCTTGATCAAAAAAGAGGGCCGATTGATATATACATAGGTATTATGATCAAAATATTACCATGGGTTATGGTAGCATAGAAGCCAAACATCTATTATTTTGTTTCAACAAAATACCTTAATTCTTGGAAAACTTTCTCTTATAATGGTTTTATCAGATTAACGGGTCTTTGGGTCCTTAATGTGTTTAAACAATGCTTATATTTTGTAAATATGTCATTTCTAATAATTTTATATTCAATGCATATTCCTGGAACTTTATACTTTCTAACTTGGCAGGTGAAATGGAGGCTTCCTATTGGTAGATGGTAGAACGCGCCCCGCCGCGCGGTGGGGTAGCTCCTCCCCCCCTGTCTCCAGCGGTGGACGCGATAGCTGGTTTGAATCAGTATTTGAGTGGACGCTTGGTCGGGATAGACGAATTTTAACTCACGCGTACGAAAGATAACTTATATATTTTTTTTAAAACAAACGTAGACCGCGAACGTTGAAAGAGAAAATCTTATCTCTGCGAGGCGTCTGCTTGAAGCTCAGCATTAAATTTCATATTTGCATGGTAGTGCATAAGTGTGTTTCAGGTCCATATAACCAACGAGGGGTGAATTTAAGATAGTTTTAAGTTATTTTCAATTAATAAAAAGTGATATTATGTAGTGTAAGTGTTTCATCTATAGACCCGGAACGAGAGCAGCGGTTGGTAAGATCTTTCTGATTTATTATTATTTGTTTTCTTTGCTCTGAACGTTTCGTTTCGTAATTTATTTTAGCAAGATTGTCATCAATATTACACGTGCATTTCATGTATTTGATTATTCTTTTCAGCACTATTATTCTCTGTTCCACGTGTATTTCCTGTATTTAATAATTCTTTTCAGTGGCCGTCATCACTGGTTTTTCTAATTTATTTTCTTTTTAATTTTACAGCAATTTTTATTAACCGATAATTACTATTACGCGTGTATTTCTGTCAATTTAAGCATTGTTTTATTTTATACGCTCAACACGTTCTTTCGTCTCCTCCATATTTAATTATTGTATTGACTAGCCGGCATGTAAACACTTTTATCAACGCTCTTCTTTGTTATATGCGATAACACACAGTAGAGCGATTCACTCTGATTTAGAACGCGACCCAAAACAGATTTATGACAGACATGGGATAATTCATAGACAATAAATTGTTAAAATCATTCAAAGAAAATAATACTGGGATAAGAGAACTGCAAGTTGTGCAGTTATGCCAATATTAAATTGTGCATTCTTTTTAGTATTCAAATGTTTTTCTAACCAATTTGTTTAAGAATACTGCCAAAAACCTCGATTAAGTGAAATATTTTGAAATTATGGAACTTGATAAATATCAAAAATATATGTTTTTATAATATAAATCACTGTTATGCATATATGTCAAAAAATAATTTAGGTATCTGAGACCAATAAATTTTTTTTTTTTTCATTTACTTTAAAATAAAGTATTTCTATGAGGACTTTTCCTTATGAGAAAACTTCCAAATTATGGTAAAAAGAATATTCGATAATTAAACTAGATATTCTGAAGAAAATAAAGGGATTACTGTGTTTGGCTTCACATTTTCTGAGAAAAAAACAGTTTAAAACGTAATACAAGAAAAAAAAGACACCGAAAACTTTATATCTAGTCATTATCAATTATACTATACCAAATAATGAATAAAGCGTGAAGGTATGATACTAGTATAAAGTATGCATAGGTACCCCACAAACTAATAATAATAATAATCAGTGGCGCTACAACCCATCGTGGGTCCTGGCCTCCTCCAGAAGCTCCCTCCACCCCTCCCTGACTATCGCTTCCTACCGCCAATTTACAATGCCCATCGTCCGCAAGTCCCTCTCTGCTCCATCTAACCATCTCAGTTTTGGCCTACCAACGCTTCTTCTGCCCATTGGTCTTGTAGCGAATATCCTTTTTAGTGGACAGGTTTCGTCCATTCTCGCTACGTGACCCAGCCATCGGAGCCGGCATATTTTGATGTACCGGGTGACGTGTACATTAGAGTACAACTGGTACAGTTCGTGGTTGTACCTGATACGCCAGGCTCCATTTTCGCATACGGGGCCATAAATGCGTCTCAATATTTTTCTTTCAAAGGTGTTTAACCTTGTTTCATCGGCCTTTGTTAGGGTCCACGTTTCAGCAGCATATGTTAAGACTGGTCGTATGAGAGTCTTCTACAGTTGGACTTTTGTTCTCTTTGATACTATACCAGACTTTAATTGGTTTTGCAACCCAAAATAACATTTGTTTGCTGCTATTACTCTTCTTTTTATTTCATCCCCAACTTCCCCACAAACTAAGGTAATATGTTATTGGACGCATGTTAAATAAAGGATGAATGCGCGCGGCCAGAGCCTCTGGATCTCATTTAATTATAGTCTAGACAGGCTGGACTCTATATGCAAGCTGAGCCTATAGAGTTTGACTGCTGTCATTATTGGCGATTAAATCTCTTTATATGCATTTAAATAAACTTTGTATACAATAAAATTAGATTAAAACATAAATCTACTAAAATGATTCAGTAAAGGATGAAAATATGAATACAATTATAATTGTCAATAAAATGCGAAGTGAAAACTTGAACGACAATAAAATAATCATGGGGTGATTGTAATTAATATTATAAAACGAAAAAAATAAATAAAATGACCATTCAACTAGTTTGAAGTCACTTCAAAATACAGGATTACATTTATAATTATGATATTGTATCGATTGAATACTAATATAACATACTATACACATATATCTATTTGTTTTTTTTTTGTCTCGGTTCAATTGTTCCTTCTTTTTTTATGTTTTATTTTATTAGTTCAACATTTGTTTTCTTTCTGTTTTCCTACATATATGTATATGTGTATTTTAAACTTTTCTTTTAACTGTGCAAAGTAATGTCTTTTTTATAATATGAATGGTCAGGAGACGTTGATTGTACATACCTAACTATGCACAATAGCCATGCGGGAGATACCTGTTATTGGAGCACTGGAGATTCTATTTTTTGTTTCATGTTTTTTTTTGTTTGTGTTGTTCAGTGTTCTGTTGGTGTCTCTGTATATTAAATAAATAAATAAATATATCGACAAAACAACAAATAAAAAATGCGCTGGTGATTATCGCATTAAAACAGTCAAAAATGTACAAACATAATTTGTACATTTTTACCTGTACATACCCAAGCAAACCATTGCATCTGAAAATAAGTCACCCTTTATTTTGTCTATGGAATAGAAATCATACATAGACAAATAATACAAAATCTATGAAAATTTTGACATTTGACCATAGAAAAGAGATACTTTAATTTGACGTATTATTTTCTTGGAAATTGTCAGTCGTCGCCTAATATTATTAATCATCGATTTTATCAGTTGATTTGATTTGTGTTACAAATAGTTTGGAAACATTTTTCATTTACTTATGGACGTAATGTTTACATCGTAATGGAATCTATACCGTCTGATTTCGGCCATTCCGAGGAGGAATCCTTTATAATTCTTGGAAGCTCATCGCCTCAAACGAGTTTAGATGTTGCAATGATGGAGTCGAAAATACTAGAGAGGTCTACTAATGCCTCTTCTAAAAATCAACAAGTTCAGAATATAAACGATGATCTATTCAAGAGTACATCTTCAACTATAACAGAAGATTCAGTACCGGCTTTTAAAGCGCATTTCAACATAGAAAAACAGGTAATACATACATACGTCGTTGTTATTTTGTATATATTTGCATATCGACATATGGTTTTATTTTGCTATCTATAGTCATAAACGTAATATCAAAACAGCTGATTGAAAGTCAACTTGTAAAGGTTGTGAACTTATTCCATCTCTGTATTAATAAAATGAAGCCATGTAATATTGATATTATGATTTATGTTTTAGAAGAAATTATTAATCTATTTATTTAAACGCTTTCTTATAACTTGCATGAGTAGTTAGTTTATTAATTTATATCTTAATCAGTGTTTCCAGTTGAGAAAAGCAAGATTTGAAGAGGAAATTTTTTTTAATAAATTTCTCTGCTGGGAACGATTTTATGTCAAAATTTTCAAAATCCCTTTTGCAGAACTAACTCCTTGTTGGCCTTTGTGGCTCAGTTGGTTGGATATCTGATTGCTGATCCAAAAGTCCCGGGTTCGATTCCCAGTGGAGACACAGTTTTTAATTGTGGTTTCAGTCTGGATCTGTGAGACTATAAATATTGTAAATCTCCAAAATGTGAAAAATCATTATTGAGTGTGTATTAAATTAATATTTGGCGTAGCACCTGTTAGTTGCCTGAGAAGCAATTCAAAAATAAAAAAATTAGACAATGCTACTAAACCACGTGTTTCAACTCTGTTTGCGATGCAAGTTGATATATTTAATACTACCTAATTATATTCAAAATCCATAGATGAGAAGTATTTGAAATAAAAGTATTTAAAATGAAAACACTAAATACATATTTTTATTTTGTATTTCAAATACTTTTTTGTATTTTCTATAAAATACTTTTACGAAATACCTTTTTATTTGTTTAGAACACATTCGATATAGACCATGCTAGAAAATCAAAATAACCCATACAAAAAACTGCATGATTCTGCTTTAGCTTAATGTTAGGCAGTTTGGAATATGTGTTCAAGATCTCCAAAAGCATGTGAGATAGAGAGTAAAGGTGAAATTCTTACTATGACTGTATTCAAGATATATATATATTGAGAATATAGGAGTGTCAGCTAAATGAAGCATTAACCCTTTGAACGCGTGAAACATAAAATAAAATTTTATCTGAAAAATGTAAATTTTCAATAAAAAATAAAGTATTCTTTAAATTTCTTTTGATTTTTTCTAATCAATATATTGATTTAATACGCCAAAAATAGTTGTCACATTATATTTTGGGGGGAGAGGGGCTCAGTTAATTTTATTTATGTAAATATATATTTTTTTCATCCAAAGCTTACGTTTTTTACAATCCATGGACTATAGTCGATTTACGCACTCAAAGTGTTAAGAAAACTAGAATTGACAACTTTTAAGGACAGTATGTCCCATTCTGATTCTTCTAAATGTATCCGTTTGAATTTTAGTATATGAGAAATGTCAAAAGGTTGACTGAATTTATACGGGACTCATTACGTCACACTGCGCAGATAAAATCCTTTTATCTGCGCGGTTAAAAGGTTGCATATTGATTTAGACGTTTTCGTATTCTGAAACTAATCAGAACAGTACATAATGAGATAAATTATCTCACTGAGTATGTGAGATGTTTCAAACCAATTTTCTGAAACCTAGAAGTTTAGAATGAGATAAGGAAACTTTCTATGAATGCTTACTCTCTCTGAATTGATGAGGATTAGACAAATGTTTAATTATATTAAAAATGACAATGCTATTACTGTGGTACTTTAATTGATGTCATAGAAAAAGTCTATATAAGCATTTTTGTTATCAATTGGAGCTGGATGCTATATTGGAAGCAGATTCTCTTCCATTTTTTAAGCTTAAATGGGTACCAAAAGAAACACGAGTTATGTGAAAGAAATATTTGTTGTAACATAATAAATAGCATCTAGTTGAGAGTGTCACTGAAATCAATGAGAAGAATAATTCAAATATGTTTGTGGAAGATTCAGATTCTTCGGAGACTGATAGCGCTCACACCACAATTTAGTTAGAGACACTTGAAGTTTTTGTAAAATTCAACACATGTTTACCAAATTCTGATCTAGTAAAGTCTTTTCATTTGGTGGAATGATTATGAGGCAATATAGAAGGAAAATGAGTAAAATATTTAAAAGATTAGTTATTTTATTTTATAGAATACAACAGCAAACAAGAAAAATTTATACAAATATATAATGATAATTTTTATATTGCCAATTATAGATGGGTCGATGGCAGAGCGGTTAGCGCGCTAGGCTAGTAATCCAGTGGCCGCGAGTACGAATCCTGCCTCGACCGATTTCGTTCACCTATAGCACAAGCATTTATGCTTAATTTAGGGAATGTAGGAAGATGTATATGTAATTGTTTAACCCTTTGAACGCGTAAATCGCCTAAAGTCGCCCGAATTTTTTCCCCTTTCGACGTGTAAATCGACTATAGTCCATGGCTTGTTAAAAAACGTTACCTTTGGATGTGAAAGAAATATAAAAAAAAATTAAAATAAAAATTTTTAAGCCCCCCTCCCCCCAAAATATAACGTGACAACTATTTTTTGGTGTATTAAATCAAGATATTGATTAAAAAAAATTAAAAATTACTTTATTTTTTATTGAAAATTTGCATTTTTCAGATCAAATTTTATTTTAAGCTTATGTTTAAGGTGTAAGGGTTAACAAGTACATAACCCTTTCAGACCTGAATTTTATTTTTTCTCCGATTCGTAAAAATCATATATTTTTATTTGAGTGTAGTGGCTACTTTTACTATAAAAATAGTAAAAAAATTGTATACCTAACCTGAGGTCTGGAAACACAAGTCACGATCGTGCGCTTTGGGTCACACTTCTACCTACTCATGAACGTGCGTTCATAGTTATATACGGTATATCTATATAGTGTTGAACTATACATTATTTATTTATATATCTATTAACGAAATAAAATTAATTAAGATAACATGAATAAAAATAAAACTACAAAAAAATGTTTTATTAATAATTTTTCTTTATTTTGTAGTTTGTAAATTACATTCTGTTTATTAAGTTTTTATCGTTATTTATCTGTCTTTGGCACAACAAAACTATTCGAGCATACCACAATAGAAGTAATATAACAATGTAAAATGTCATTCAGACTAAAAAAATAAACAAACTCCAGCTTCTTAATATTTTCCAAACAAAAAGTGTCATTCAGATGTAAAAAAAATAAAACTCTTACTTCTCTCTATTATTACAGTCTTAGATTTGATAAGGAACGGTTTTAAAACTTAAACTACTTATGACTTATTTATTATGGTATAGGTAAAAACAATCTTTGTTGCGACTAATGCACAAGTAGACTCCACATTTGCGGCATCTTATTTTGGAACGAGATGTGCAACTCTCCAAACGACATTTTCGTGGATTACTAATTTCATCAAATATAGGCAAGTGGTCATACCCATCGTACCGTTTTCCTATGGCAGGATGGTTAGCAGGCCTGTATCTGCTGAAATTCACTGGCTGCTCGACTAGTGGAATCAGTGGAGATGATTCGCGGCGGTCTCTATCAGGTGTATTCATAAAGGTTTCAGCAATTTCAAATCTGAATGCTAGAAGATCTTGAATACGATTTTTGGCTATTCCTTTGGCTACACAATCGCATTTGTACAGACGCCAGGCATTCACCACAGCTAAATCCATGAAGTGGAGTATAACTTTAAGGGTCCACTTACGAGTCCTCATATATGTCCGATAATATTCCATGGACTGATCCAGGACATCGACTCCGCCCATGAAAGCATTATAAGCAGTTATTATCTTTGGAGCATCGACATCAACATAACATTTCTCCTTCTTATCGTATCTTTTCACGATGTCTATCGCCGTACCACCAGTGCAGTTGGATGCAATCAGCACTGATTTGCTATCCTTCCATTTGACCAGCACTAGGTCATTAGACACCCTTTGGTCAATGTCGCCTCTTTGCATTTTTTTATCGTCCTTGAAGGTTAGTGTTTGTCGTTCTGGTATACGATTAGCCATAATTGTGCCTGTTCCGTGGTAACCACGCCTTTTCAATTCGTCCAGCAGGGGAATGGTTGTAAAATATCGATCAAAAAAGATACAGCTTCCAGGAGGTACACTTTGAATGAGACGGAAAACAACACCAGGTCCAAGTCCAAGGGGATGTGAAAGTGCCGGATTATTTCCGTAATATATTTCGAAATCAACCATCAGTCCTTCACTTGTTGTAACGACAAAATTTTTAAGACCCACAGGCCGGGGTTTGTTTTTGACGAGTTGCTTGAGGTGACACTTTCCTGTGAATGGAATCATCTGCTCATCAACTGAAAACCTGCCTGGGGTTCTTAAGATTTTTTTGCAGCCTTCTCTGACTGCATCTATTACCGGTTGCACCTTCCAGAGAGGATTGGTTGTATTACTTGGAGGAGGAGTGTCCGAGTCAACCACATGCAGATTATTTCGTAGAACCATAAATCGGTCTCTAGTCATAGCTGATGTAATTACTTCAATGCTTATTTTTTGTCTCCAATACATAGCCATTCTTGGATATGATAAAATTCCCATCATCAGATGAATGCCGTAAAGTTTTTTTATTTCTGTTTTAGTGCAGTTTAAAACTCCGCCAGTTTTTCTCATGTAGTAGGTACTTGTACATAATCTCATGTTTTCAAAGAAATCATCGTCGTAATAATCACTAAAATAATCTATAGGTGATCGAACTGCAACTGGTTCCGGGTGACCAGGATAATCGTGAGGCTCATTCATGAAGTTCATCTTTTTCCAGATCCGTTTACGTTGAGCAACTTTGACTTTGATAATTTTATGTTTTTTTGATGGACCTACCTCCTCATTTTGGTGAGTATTGTTGTTCGAAGCTTTCCTTTTAGTACCTTTTTTACGTGGTATAAGGGGCTGGGTCGGTTCAGGAACGCAAGACTCTTCCTCAAGTTCATTTACGTCCGGCAGCGGGATAAACTCTTCATCATCATTATCAACATCGAGATCTGAGCAATTCCCATCATCCAACAGACTCAGGACAAGATCTTCGTTTAGTGGTATATCTAAAATAATAAGAAACAATAAAAATGGGCACATAATTTTATCAATTCACTATCGTGCGTAAGTATAATTGTGACCGGCAGCTCACGATCGTGGTGTCTCTAATTGTCGATACAATAAATCAATAATTCAACGTATTTCATGTAAAATCTTTATAAATTATGTTAGTATAGTCTATAACCTGTAAAATAAAATTGGATTATGATAGAAAAAGCAATATATAGTCAAAAAATATATAAAAACTTACGACGTCCTGTTTGAGGGTCAACGAACACAGCCATTTTGTTTGCATGCACGCGCCAACTGAGCCAAGTAGCCGCGAAGTCGGTCTGTGATTGGTTAATGCATGAACTCACGATCGTATCGGCTCGGTTTCGTGCAGAGAAACAGAAGACGCGCGATTTTAGAATTATTTAAAGTTGCAACGCACGATTGTGTGACTCGGGTCGGAAAGGGATAATCATTTTTAATATTATAAATAGTATTCTAAAATATATGTATTACAAGATGTTAACAATTATGCAAATATTTCAACAATTTTAAAAACAGGATGGGAACGGAGAATGATTACGGAGTTCTTTTGGTAAAATAGTCGATGGTGTAATTCTACGGTACAGACGATAACCTCCAATCAGTGTGGAATTTGATTAAACGTGGGATTATTCAGAAGACCGTATTTTTTTGTCCAATTTAGAATGTAATTTAAATCGGCATTCAGTGTCTCTACAGTGAGGGAAAGGTCATCAGGTTTGAAATGAATATATAGTTGGAGGTTGTTTTTCACATATTATTTGTAAATATTTCAGCCATCGCCCGCCGTTCTTGAAATGGCCAGTTCACTGATGTCGGATTTTACAAGCACTTCCGACATTCAGCACAAGCTTGCTGAAATGATCAATGAAAATACTATATTGCGAGAGACACTCAATCAAAACAATTTATTGATGAAGGATCAATTCAAAAAAATTGTCAGTTGGCAAGATGACATGATGACTACACAACAGATCCACAAGACTAAATTTGCAGAAACCAAAGGGCTCATTGAAAAAGTTTGTATTATTTTTTATATTAAACCTTTATTTTTATTTTAAAAAAACTTGTTGTGTGGTGTGTAAGAGATAGAATAAGAAACACAGATACCTATATGGAAAATGTGTGGTTCGGAATATACTTCACATCCCAGGAGATTTATTCTATGGCATAAACAGATCTCAGGATCTACTCTAAAAAAAGATGTTGTGTGATTGATTTTGTTTATGTTTAAAATGGTATGCTATGGAAAGAACAGTCAAATAAGACAGCAGACCGTGGTGACCGATGGTGGATAAGGTGAGAGAGTGTCGCCACTCTGAATGGTAGGGGGACTCAGACACGGTCAAATTGTATTTAAGGAGTGGCAGGGAGTTATTGTATGCAATGTGCCCAGGAAGAGGAGGAGTGGAAGAAGAGAAGATTAAAGACTATAATGCACACTTTTTTATTCCTCTCTATCTTAGACACTTCAACCAATGCAACTCTTTAATGAGAGGTGTTATAATATGTAAAAATGCTGCTAATTTTTTTTTTCCAGTTACGATTGGAAAATTCTATCCTAAAAAAAGAATTGGAGACTGTAAAACAAAACAAGAGCGAAAATGTTTGCAATGGAGATTCTAAAGTAAACGGTTCCCTTTGTTCCCCGACTTCACTAGAAAACGAGAACGAAATTGAAAAGTTGACATCAAAGTTAGAACTTGTTGAACGTCAGAGAAGGCAGGTTATAGAACACAACGAAAAATTACTTATTTCCAAAGAAAATCTGGAAAAGGAATTGAGTAAAGCTCAGGATGTCTGCGCCTATCACAAATCAAAGGTTGAGAAAATGGATGAGGTTTGTTTTGCTTTTTAAAACATACTATGAATATCTTTAATTGATACAGCATCAAAACTGAAGTTATTTATTTTTGTATAAATACATATATAAAAGGTTTTATAAAATCAAATTACTAATTTAGGTTTCATTAAGATTTTTTTCTTTCACAGGACGATCTTTTTATAATAATTTTTTTTATATTCCTAATGACTTTAACCCCCAGTGAAAATAATTGTTTGTGGTACGTTAATTAGTTATTTCATTCTATAAAACCGAAGATGGAGTCCTACAATATCAGTGACATCAACTTTGACAAAAAAAAATTACTTATGAATGTAAAAAGGTGTTTATCCTGAATTATAAATAAGAGAGATAATTTTTGATCATAAGTTAACTATGAATTTTACAATTTGTTATCAGTATCTGTTGACAACTTACTCACATTATTCATTAAACGTAAGATACACATACCAAACATTTATTTTATATTATTTAGGGTATTCCTTCAAATCTATGTATCATTGTAATTTGCATACCGAGATAAGATAAAATTGTAATTGTCTTATTGTTATATTATTGATTATTTTTTATCTTTAGTTGCATGTTGAAAATATGGCATTGAAAAAAGAATTGAGCATGTTGAAGGAAGAAAAAATATCACTTCTGAATTCCAAAAAGGAGATGGAAGCGTCCGTTCCCGTTTTCACCGCTCACGAAGATGACTTTGTCATTGCCGGTGGCATCAATTTGACTCGAGCAGACCTGGAATCTACAATAGACACTTTGACCGGTCAACTTGAAATAATCGAGAGGCAAAGGAGACAGGTCCTGCAGGATAATGAGAAAATGTTGCTCGAGAAGGAATCGCTCGAAGTCAAAATTAAGTCTATCACAGAGGAAAATGCAGATTTAAAACTGATGATTCAAGGAATTGAAGATGTGAGATTTATTAAAATTATTTTGAGATTTCATTTGTTCGTCTTGTTTTTAAATCTTTGAGTTTCTAGAACTCAATTTAACTGGTCGTTTCTCTCTCAGTTGTGTCCTATTCCACTTTGTGATGATTCCATGGACATATCCGCCCATACCTTAAAGTCCATACAAAAACCAAATACCTAAATGTAATCAAAATACTGTACTGTGATGGGGTGCACAGTACTATCTCCTCAATTGAATATTGGGGATGGTCTTCTTCAATAAATAACTCAGTAGTTATCTCTGTAATCAATCTCTGTATTGTCTCAGTACGGGCCCTATGGCAGAATGCCCCTTACTCATTCATACCAAGCCTATATAGGCACAACATCCGTCTCTTTCACACACAATATCCCTTTCACACTTACGTACACTACACTTCAAGTATGTATTTAGTCACAAGTCCACAGTATTGACAAAAATATGTACTTTTTTTTATCTAATGGCAACTTTGAAGTTAGCAAATGGCCCTGGATTTAGGGCCGTATTTATAAATTATTCTCAGTGCTTGAGTCGATACTTAGCACATCAAAATGTATGGAGTTTTCTCATTCTAAGCATCGAGAATAATCTTAGTACGTTTTATAAATTCGGGTCGTAGAGATGGGGTCAAACTAGTCAAATATTGTTTTAAAATTTAAACTTTTTCAATATATAATTATGATAAATGAACAATCATTATATTATAATGAATTATCATTTTCTACATAAATATCTCATATACAGGTCAAATCTCAGAATAACGAAGTTCACGGTACCATAGAAAATTTGCTGTAATGAAAGCCAGTTTTTTATTTTGATTTTGTCTATTTTCACACAATAAAAAATGTTTTAGAAAAATAAGTTTTAGAAACACCAAAGATGGGTAAAGATGCGTACTGATAAAAATAAAGACGATCACTTGTAAACTATATGTTACCTATGCAATATCATATAGATACATACTGTACAGCTAAGAGATTTGACCTTTTTTTATTTTGGTTATGAAAAAATAAAGATCACTCATTCAAAACAAAAATGTCTTGTTATAAACTCATTTTCTTAATATTTTTACATAATATGCACAAGCAGGGAATTTCAGTATAAGTTTCCAAATAGAGATAAAAAAAAAATACAAAATAAATATATTCATACTTATACAAGGATTGATTGAGTTAATATGATAGCTATTGAATTTCAGCATACTTATATTTGAAGCTAAATGATATACGAAACAAATGGTTCTTTATGGTTTTAGCTTCCACATAAGCGCAGCGAACCCAGCGTATCAGACGGATTTTAGTGTTCTACATAGGAATTAATGTGCATGCATCATATCGTTGTCAACAGTGACTTTGTTGCTTGAAAACACAAATCCAATTTGTTCGCTGCGCCTCTGTGGACGTTAAGCTTAAATGTGAAGTTTAAATTATTTAACCGTTTCAGTGCTAATCTCGAGACGTTATCGTGTTGAATCATGCGCTACATCAGTGCGGATCACGATAGGTAATCGTGATGGACAATGCTCCACTTTAACTCGCTGTAGAAATCTTATTTATCGACATATCCAAAAAATAATAATTAATCGTGTAACCGAATCATTTATCTAAGTAAATACGTTTTTAAAAAAATTAAAAAAAAATTCGGTAGATGGCAGTAGAGTGTTTACTTTTTATCTATTTCATCTTGAGACGTAATCGAGACCCGCACTGAGATACCGCTTTGTATGGATATTAATGTTGCTTATAACCCATATCCGAGTTCGTAGAGATTGTGCGCCGGTTTAGAAAAATAATTATGTTCGGTTTTTATTTAGTATATAAAAGCAAAGTATTTTGTTGTAAATTTATATGTTTTTATTTGTGTCTTAAACGTTGATTCATATTTCAAAATAACTCTTTTTTTAAAGTTCATGAGTTTTTTAGAGTAACTTCGATTTTTTGTGTTACCGACTTTGAAAATTTTACTAGGTGATAGACAAAATACATTTAACATTTTTTGCTATTATGAATGAATTTTGCTTTTATAAATGTTCCGAAAAAGTAAGTACTCAGAGCCTGTTGAATTATTTCAGTATTATTTATAACAACCAATGATTTTATGACTATTTTCTACTATATAAGTTGATAAAGTCGCGGTGCAGCGGCGCATAGGTCAGAGCGCTTATAGATAAACTTCATACAAACGTATAAGGCACTAAGCAATTGAAAACTGTGTTTGTTTTCGATGAAATACTTAAAAATTCATAAATTTTAAGCTGATTTTTATTCACTATATACATTCCTATATCTTTTTTTACCTATGTGATATTTTTTTGCTAATAAGTCATGGTTTTGTGAGCTGGAATGTTTAAAAAATCAGTTAAATAGTATGCAGAAAAACAAAATAAACAAAAAAATGTACTCAACATTTAAAACAGCTAAAAATGAATATTTTCGTTGAAGATTTCAAGTATCTCAGGTGAGTAGTTATTGAGATATGACGATTTTAATTTTGTCCGAAAATTGCGCCGCACTGAGGTGTTACATTGTTTCGCATACGCTTAGCACAGAAAAGGTATAACAAAGCAAATTAGTTAATAATAAAAGTTTAAATAAATGAATTTAATAACATTGTTGTGTAGCCTGTGCCAAGGTGGTGAGTTTATCTGGTTAAAATAAAATGGTTTAAATAATAATTCTCTGATAAATTATAATAATTATTACAATTTACGCATTGGTCTGTGAATTCTTTTTAAGAAGTGCATAATGGTAATAATAATAATTGAGGATTATTTGTGGTACTTAATTGTTATTAAAATCATTAATAAGTTGGAAAAAAATATACTTAAATAAATATATGACATAAAAAAAGAAACATTGCCAAATTGGAAATTCTCCCCGAAAATAAGGAAGCGTTACACTTCGGAGAGAAGTTCAGAAAATCCACGATTTTTTGTTTGACACTTTTTTTTTATTACTAAATATTATAAAATGTATCTCGTATGTGCACTAGGATAAAATATATAAACAAAACTTATAATTTGTCTAAAAATATGTAAATATGAGGCATTGATTTCAACCCATGTTTCACTCGCCCAACCAACGACCATCTATGAAATGAGTTTTTGAAGGTTTATAAAGTGGCAAACATATCACTGTCTTTGGGAAAAAACTTATCTATATATCTGAGAAAAGGATGGCAAATGAATTCAATAATATTTTAATTCATAAATGAGTAGGATGACTATATTTTACAGAGCTACAGCAATTTTCTGTGTTGTGGACACTGTAGTGATCAAAATGTAGTGACGGTAAAATGGACTTGGGTACTCAAGTGATCAAGAAGTTATACATTTTCAATCGTACAAAAAAGGGATATTTAAAAGCTTTGTAAGCGCAGGATTATTATGTCTATACCAAATGCTACTTTCTTTGACCCTTTCAAAAGTTTTGCTTAAATTAATTTAATAACTGTTATTTAATTAAATATTCATGTATAATATTACTGTAGATATAGAGAAAATTCTAAACTCCTCTCATTTTTTTTCAGAAATTGAAGAAGTCCAATCGTGAAGAGACTCAACTTCTTGAAGAAAAACTCTCTAATGTCCGTGCAGAACTTAAGAAATCCCAACTGAAGCTACTTGAATCAGAAAATATGAAGGTAAGGAACACTTCAATGTTCATTTGTATAGTTCTTCAATGGACATTTTTTGGTGAAACTCTATAATAACATAGATTAAAAGTAAACGTAAAAGTTTTATAAATATCACTAACTGAAGCCCGATTCTTTGTAAAAACCAAAAGTGTATAGTCTCGTAAACACCATGTAAAGGGTGGGTCAGCCTTGCGGTGGCAAGAGCCATCAAAGGGTTAACCGCATGGAAACGGTCAGTTGTAACATTTGTAAAACCGGGACACAAAGTCAGACCTACAACAAAGAAATTCATTCTTGTAGCATTTTTCTTAGTATCTAATTTTTTTTCTTTTTTCCTAAACACTCTTAAGATTAAATTTACTATAGTAATTTCTATTTATTTATGCTGGCTACATTAGTCCCATTGGAAATAAATAACAAAATTGTTAAATAAAAATACATTACAAAATAAATTGTTAAATAATTATGTTATTTAATAGAAGGGTTTTTACTCTTTCATTATTTGATCTCAGAAACCATTTTGTATTTTCATTGCATTTTTAAAATAGGTATTTTGCATTTGAAATACTTTTCTAAAAACCATTTTACATTCCGAATGGTTTTGGATGCCCATTTTGCACATCTCTGGTGCATTAACATGTGAATGTTGTTGTTATTAGGAAGGTCAAAACTAATTGTTAGTCTAGCGTTAATACCAATAGTATGTTATATAACAATATTGATGATATTTAATATTTCAACTTCAACAGTTGGAGTACACTCAACATAAACTGGAAAGCCAAGAAAATATGAAGAAGTTATCCGATAATGTTGCTGAATTGAAGGAACGACTTAGAGAGGCACATACAATTGTAAGATTTTGTACTCTTTTTCTATAATCGTAAATCAAAACTTAATTTAAACAAGGAAATAATTCTGTATAAATAATTTTTAGATAAAATGAAATTTTTTATACCAAATTAATAATACAAGGTTAGGTAATGGAAAATATCCATACGGAATATATTTTGATTAAAAAAGTTTTGTAAAAAAATGCATGTTATAAAATATATATTACTAAAAAAAATATTAATCCTCATACAGTTTTGAATATCTATCTGGCTACCCTGATTTTTGTAATTTCAAAAATTCTAATCAGGGAAGCAAGTCCCGTCAAACGGTGCAATCAAAACCCTCATGACTACCCATATCTTGGATACACTTATCTTATGGACTTCTATAATATCTTAATATTTTATAGAACTCCATAAGATAATTATTTCCATGATATGGGTAAACATGGATGGTTTTGATTCCACCGGTTGACCAGACTTGCCCCCCCTGGTTATGTACATATTTGTATAATATGATTAAATAACTATTTACTATAGCAGTTTCAGATCTTTTAAAGTAAAGTATTTTATAAGATTGCTTTGGATCAATTTAAATAAATTCATATGTAGCTTTCAAATTAGAGTTCAAATTAACTAACTCTCTATTTTCAAACTGTGTGTTGTGTTGGCATTTTTCTATAAATTATATACCTGCGCTGCTTATTACATAATTGAAATATGTGAGTTGCTTCTCCCAACGCAGGACATTCCTAGTGGCAGAGGCTAACATTATTTTTTTTTGTAATAACCATTTACATTTATAAATAAAAAAATAAAAGTATGTATTTTAATTTTTGCAGACATTTCAACCTGTCCGTTATTCAATTAGCTTGGAGTCACAATGTGACAGTTCCGAGTTTACCAACTTTGTTGAAAATGTAAAATTATATGACAAAACATTGAAGGAACTCGCTGGCTACCTTAATAATCATTCTGAAATGTAAGTGATGAATGTTTCCTTACATTATTAATTCATTTTTAAATAAAAATACTTATTACTTTTATTTAGTCTGTCAAGCAGGCAGCTTAAAGCTGATATGCTTGAATGAGTACATGACGTCGCCGCAGTCCGTCTTACATTCTAATCCCAATTAAGACGAGTAGGAAAAAGTACTTGCATTACCTACGGACAGACAGTATTTCGTGATGCACACAGATTTTTTTTAATCTCGTATTAATTAATAAATCCCCAATACCTACTAAATTCAAATGACAAATTACTGCTGTGCCATTGACTAAAGAAATTATATTTATCAGTCAATTTTTTTGCCTGTTTTATTTTTAATTGCATCTCGCGCAACTAACAGGTACTATGTCAAATATTAATTTAACAATCGAATATTTTTTTTATTATTGCATATGCGCAAACATTGGATTTTTTTCCCTGTCTGGAGTCAAAGATATTTTTTTAAAGATTTTTAATTATCTCAATAGATACGAAGTTGGAATATTTACTGTAGGAGAACCGGGAAATCAAGTCACCTACAGGGCTTACGACCTGTCATCGGCTGGTTTAGGTGATCACTTTATGCGCTTGCGCAACGTTCACCAATTATGCCTTTTTAATGAGATCCCTATCAATTCAATTTTGAAAGTTCTATGTATTGTAATACTGAAATTATTTTCGCTTGAAAATAAGGAATTTTTACTACAGCCATCTATGTGTGAAATTATGAACAACATTCAAGCGAAAAGAATTTCAGTATTACAATATATAGAACTTTCAAAATTGAATTGATAGGGATCTCATTAAAAAGGCATAATTGGTGAACGTTGCGCAAGCGCATAAAGTGATCACGTATACCAGCCGATGACAGGTCGTAAGCCCTGTAGGTGCCTTGATTTCCCGGTTCTCCTACAGTAAATATTCCAACTTCGTCTCTATTGAGATAATTAAAAATCTGTTAAAAAATTAATTTAACACGCACCCAATAACAAGTTGCCACATTCTGGAGACTTGTTTCACAGATTCAGACTTAAAGCTCAACTAACTGAGCCACGTAGGCAGACAATTTTTATTCTTTCTACGTCCTTCAATTATCTTCTTCCTTTTTCCAGCGCTGCGATCAATCTGTCTATTGTTGTTATTTTTTTTAAATAATTTATTTAATTTACTTCTTTTTCTCAATGTTATTTTATATTTATTTTATAATAATTCTGAATTACCGATGCTTTTGTGTTTGTATTAGTTTAATCGTAATATTGAAAACTTATCCTTATTTGTGTTTTCAGGTTTTTAAAACTATACAATGACATCAACTCTTCCATTACACGCATTAATGATAAAGAAGTTGATATGTCTCTCATTAAAAATAATTTGGCAACAATGAAAGAAAGCGTTGATCATTATTACACTCTTGTTCCTAATAATAAGTGAGTGTTTCATATTCTTATTTTGAATACAGTGTATTTTAATTCTGTTAAAATAAATACCTTAATGTGGTTTGGATAAATTGAAAGATGAACCACTTTCTAAAGAGATAGTACATCCAATTCACCAAGTTATTGTACTAAAATAGGAACGTTCTAAAATTTTAGAATCAAAGTCATTTGAACTTAATTTCGTATTCTGTAACTGACGTTCCTAAAACTAAAATCTACAATATTAGTGCACCGTAGATAATAATTTGAACTCAAATTGTCTATGGCACAGACTATGCATGTGCACCGCGCACTGTTTGGTCATGTTTATTTATGTAATGTCGCCTAACCTCACATTCCTGCACTAATATTCTTTGGTTTTTATTTTCAACATAACCCAACACGTGTAAATTATCCATTTTTATTTTTTTTGACCGTACACAACCGATGTTTTGAAGTTAACTAAAATATCCCGGACTGCTGTGAAAACAACTAGTACTCTTCAAATAAAGTGTGAACTAAAATAAGGAACGTTTTGACAGTTGATTTGACTAAAATGTGCTTATAGAATAGAGAATTGAACTAATTTGTGACTTGCTTGGTAAGAATGTTCCTATTTCAGCGTTATAGAATATCAACTTGGACTAAGTGGAATTGGAACGCACCTATTTTAGCCAGAACATTCTTAAAATGTTATAAAATCGAACGTATTGTGACTTGTGAATGATATATTTAAAGAAAATTCATTTTAATAAATTCAGCGGGTACGTATGAGACGGTGTATGAATGTTGGGTGAAGCGTAGAATGTTCAAGTGTGTCGTGATCATTTCCATCTTCCTAACCAATACTGGACATGGCCTGTTGATTTTACGACGTTCGAAACTGTCACTTCTGGATAAAACTCCATGATTATTTTAAATTGTAATACGTAAAAAAATAGTACAGCTCTATAGATTTTTTTTGCAAATGTGACTCGTTCACTGACATTGCTCTTCGACATGCATTGTCAGAATGGGACCATCCATACCATTTATATTGATAATGTTACATTATGAATTTCGTTATTTACTCCAAACATTAAGTTGGTTGTGATTAGGTTTATAAATTTGAAAATGAAACAAATACGAATGAGTGCCTTAGTCATAGTTTTTTTTTTTTGTTAAAAAGAATGTATATGTCCTTGTAACAAGTACATATACATCCTCATACATTCCCTAAACTAAGCAGTGATAATTGTGCTATAGGTGAATGAAATCGGTCGTGGCAGGATTCAAACTCGCGACCACTGGATTACTAACTCAGCGTGCTAACCACTCTGCCACCACCCATCTATGCATTTATATTTAGCAAACTGTTTTTTTTTTCCAGGTAAATGATTTTAGAGATAAAAAATTCAAATTCAATCATAATATAGTTATATGGCATAATTTAGTGTTTGTTGTGTTTATTAATATTAAAATTGATTGTTTTTTTCTCAGTTACCAAGTAAAGTCTACACTGAGTTTTCTTGAAAAGGTCTTCCTGGATTACCAACAAGTTTTGAGAATTTTAAAAGATCTCGAAATGAAACATTCTGCTGCTTTGGAAAAAGTAAGTTCATATATTATTATGTCAATATGGTGATACCTTGTTGGAATGAATAAAATGAAGATGCCCATTAGCAGCAAAATGATGCGGGGGTTTAGGTATTCTATTTTCCAGAAGACAAATTAGTCATAGGTCGTAGTGATGACACTTAAAAGGAAGAACTTAGACAAAAAAGTTATTTGAGTTCAAATATAGGTTAGGATAATAAATTTTACAAAGAAAAAATCATGGTGACACAATTCCCTCTAAGACTGACTCATATAGAAGAAGGTATGTTATAATAGACCGAGATCCAGTGTCAGACAAATTTTTGTCATAGTGTAAAGGCTGTTTTTTTTTTCTGTAAAAGGACACCACACCAGGTATCAACGATTGGATAATATGAGTAGAGGTAATATCTTTCGGAGATAACAAAGTGTTGAAAAGTGCTATTATAACATGTCAGTTATAGTATAAAGCGGGATTTTTTATTTTTACTACAGAAGAACATTAGAAATAACACATTCCATTGACAGACACTGGTCGGGTGGAAACACCCCACCAGACACCTTTAAAGTTGAATAAATTGTTATATTTCTTGTCCACACTTTGAATGCTATTATCTCCGAAAGTCATCACTACTCAGGGTTCATATAATTGATGTTTACTATGACTTTTGTATGGGCCCACTATACAAAATGATGTAAGTCTAGAATCACGGGCTTCTTACACTGTATTGATAATATGTGTGTATTTGATTTTTTTAGTGTAAAGGATTGGATGCAAATACAGCTCTAGTCGAGCATTTAAAAGAAAAGTTAGCAGGGTCTCAAAGAAAAGAGGATATGCTCGTGATGTTAGTCAATAATATGCAGAAAGATATGGAAGAACGTGATGTACTAAGAGCCCAGTTGGATATATACAAGTATGTATTGGGTTTAATTCTGAAAACACTAAAATTTTAATATGTCAAATTTTCAATTTCAGTTGTTTTAAACTGAAATTGTCTTTGGTTTTCATGTTTCACATAGGTTTTCCAACTGTCGATTTGTTCAGGAGAACTTTGTTCTCTTAACATATCGACAATGTATCAAGCCAGAATACGCGAGAATTGTATGGAGAGGTCTACTTTTTTCATGGCTTTTCCAACTTTGAAGTCAAAAAACACCAACTTAGAGGCTTCGCAGCATATATGTTCCATACACGGATTTACTCAGAATTCGGAGTAGAACATTTCGTGTGTCTGTGTGTGTGTGTGTCTGTGTGTGTGTCTGTGTGTCTGTGTGTGTGTCTGTGTGTCCGTCCCCCCCTTATAACTTTTGATCCGCTCAATTTACAGAGCCTAAAATTTCAGAATATATAAACAGTTACAGGCCTACAAAACTTTTATACTCTGAATTTTGAATTTTTGTTTCAGTCAGGGGTTATCAACTTATGAATTTTTATTTTATTTTTCCATATATCTCAGAAACCATAAACGCTAGAACGCTGAAAATTGGTACAAACATAGACAAATACAAAATCTCAAATTAGTTTTTTCAAAAAAATTCCAGGGTTTCTCAAACATTTTTTATTAAGAAAAGTATTTTTTTTTTTATAAATTTATGAGTTTAACTGCTTATACTGTAATTTTTTTTTAAAATATCGAAAAAAGCCGAAACACCCCAACTAGATAATTTAATTTTCTATAAAAAATATTAACATTGTAGTAGAAGATCCCAATTTTTTTTTAACAATTTTTTTAAAAATTGAATTTAGTGACGACATCGCTTCATACATTTTGTATGGCAGTCGCCTATACACAATATGTAAGAAGACTTAATAGTTTGATACTTCATCTCCAAACATACATACATACCATCATGCTATTTGCATATTCTGGGTAGGAAAAAGGATCTTCCTCCATACTATCCTATCTTGACATACATACCTACATATGTTGTGTAGAAAACAAAATATCTGAAAATATTCAATAATTTGTATCTATGGGTTTATAGTTTGGTACATATTCTTCAACTATACATACTATCGCTATCGACAGTTGGATCTCATGTGTTACATGCAACTAGTCATATAATACACTAGATGTCGTAGTTAGCAAATTTTGTATGAATCGAATGTGAGTCATTTTTCAGGCGGGATTTTTGACGTTTTGGTTCCAGACCACATCGCTTTTCTATAGAAAATAACGACTAATGTGAATTGTTTTCGGATTTATTTGTCTAAAAAACATTTTAATTATTAATAATTTAGAGAACATTTATCTAGGATGTGTTGAAATGTAAGGAAAACTGAAATATGTTGCCAACCAAAGCGTCAAACGCGCGATATTCCATGACTCACTTTTTGCACAGAGTACTACATCTAGGTATATTATGATAAAAATCTATGATGTTTCATTCAATTTCTATGACAAAACTGACAATTTTTGCCATTTTGTTGTCGTTTGGATTTGAAGGTTTGAAAACATGGAACTTTGAGGTTAGCAAGAGATTTAAAAATGATTATTTTTCATTATTTTATGAAAATTTCATATCGTTCAAGATCACACTTTTGTTTTATGTCAAACACATTTGATCCATATTTTATCTTCAATATACCTAATTATAAAAGTGTATATTACCGACAAACAACGTAAAAAATGCAAAAGAATTTTCTTTTTTTATATGAGTCTTGTGTCATCTCTATATTTTATTTGAATCTATATACAAATAAGAGAATGTGAAAATCCATTTATAAATGTAAAAAAATACAAAATTTCATATTTTTATTGAGCAAATTAAATTTGCTGATGCTGTTTTTCATTTTTCATGTATAATATCCAAACATTTAATGGCATTTTAACATGATTAGAAGCTGTCAATAACAAAAGTAAATTTTTATTCACGCTTTTTTGTGTTCATTAAAATTTAAGCATTTTTCTAATTGTATCAGGGGTTAAACTTTTTATCCATATTCAGAATAGCAAATAAGATTAAATTGACATAAGAACATCACTATTGTGTTATAAACAGTTCATTACTGATGAACACATTTTAGTGTTCATTTAATCACTGCATATAGTTTCTTTTTACTATAGAACATATAATCACCAACCTCACTAGAACTATGCCTGTTTTGTCAAGATTAAAGTTTTACTCACACTATACATCAACACTAATTATAAAATAATTTGTTAGGACTGATTTTGAGGCTGAAAGAGATTCCAGGACAAAGTTAGCATCGGAAAAAGAAACTATTCTCTCCAATCTTAGGGAACTTCAAAGGAGGAATCAAGAATTAGTAGAAGAGGTGAGTTGTGTTATTATATTCTGTATATACTGTAGTTTTTATATTAGATGAGTATAATTAAAGTCTATTTTCATAAGGCATTATTGTCGGCCTTCATGACCCAGTTGGTTAGGTATCTAACTGCTGATCCAAGGATCCCGGGTTCGATTCCCGGTGGAGACACAGTTTTTAATTGTGTTTTCAGTCTGGATCTGTGAGACGATAAATATCGTAAGTCTCCAGAATGTGGCAACTTGTTATTGGGTGCGAGTTAAATAATTATTTGACATAGTACCTGTTAGTTGCCCGAGAAGCTACATAAAATAAATAACCACCAGAAATGACTTTTTACCAACCAATAATGAACACTTCCTTGCACCCTGCGCAAGTGCGAGTTTATTGCCGTATGGCAATTTCTTCCAACTAACCAGTGTTTCCAGCCCAGAGAAGCAATATTTGCATGAGAAATGAATTTAAATACATTTCTCTATTCTCTTTTCTAAACTTAGACATGAATTTGGCTTGGGTAATGACTGCATTGCATGGCTGTCTTCCTACTTAGTAGACCGTAAATACAAAGTTGTATTTAAAGATAGTACCACAAATAATATTACCTCCTTATACGGGGTCCCACAAGGTTCTGTACTTGGACCAATTCTCTTTAATTTATATACCAATCAGTTGGAAAATCTTGTTCAAAATCTTGGTTTCAACACACATGCCTATGCAGATGACCGCATACTGTTCAAGTCCTGTTCACCTGAATTTAAATATCATTTAACACACGAGGTATCCACATGCATAAATCAGATATCCACCTGGATGTGTAAGAACAAGCTAAAACTGAACCCAACAAAAACTGAGTTCCTTTGGCTTGCCTCACCTCGCAGGCAACAATACATAAATAATGACCCCATTTTAATTCAAAATGTCGAAATTACTCCTTCTAACTGCGTAAAATTTCTTGGTATACATATCGACAGTGCACTCTCTATGGATAAACACATTTCTTCCATAGTCAGACAAAGTTGTTACTTTCTCAGACAACTTAGACCTATTCGAAGGTGTCTCTCGACAAATGCTGCTAAGGTCCTTATAAATTCTTTAATAGTTTCCCGTGTAGATTATTGTAACGCCATATTAGCACACTTACCGCAATACCAAATCCATAGAATACAACTCATCCTCAATGCAGCAGCCCGTTATATTTACCAGATTGATCGTTTCTCGCATATCTCACCAACACTTCACAAACTTCATTGGCTGAAGAGCCCAGAACGTATAGAATTTAAAACATGTCTCCTTGTCTTTAAAGCACTCAATAGCATGGCCCCGGAATATATATCGGAACTTTGTGTTCCATTTTCACCTAACAATAAACAAAGTACGCTAAGATCAATGACCCAATCCAATAAAAAACTAGTAGAAACCAATCTCACAAATAAGCCAAAATACCTATATCGATCTTTTGGCGTTTCTGGGCCAAAGTCATGGAACAATCTTCCAATGGATATAAGATGTGCCGAAAATATCAATGAATTCAAGAAGAAATTAAAAACTCATCTTTTCCGCAAGTCGTATCCAGATTGTCCTTCATCCGTTCAATAATATTATGTGTACTAAATATTATGCCAGTTTACTTTGAATCGACTATTTTTTATAATTAATTTCATCTGGATTATGTAACAAGATTAATTTGTGATTTCTAGGTATTTTTTTAAGTTTTATATTTCACCATTTTCAATGTGTTAGCTATAGGACTAATTTTAACTTAATTTTAACTGATTGTATTTTTTTAAGTTTTGTTTCACCATTTTCAATGTGTTAGCTATAGGACTAATTTTAAATTATTTTTTGCAAACTGAAAGCGCCCTTGAGGTGACCACGGTTGTCACTAAACGGCGCTTTATAAATTGTCCTTATTATTATTATTATTATTCTCCTCTGCTGGGAATCGAACCCAGGACGCCCGCATAGAAACAGAATGGCTTACCAACTGTGCCACGGCGATCTTAATGAGTCTTTTTTCTATTTTCATTAATTTACACTTTTTTTTAAGCTGGATAACTTTAAAGGAAGTAATCCGCATATTTTCGGCAATATGAATACACAACCATCAACTCCCAACTCCAGCAGGGCCCAACCTTCCACATCTGGCATTCAATATCCCACCAATTCCAGAAGAGAGGTGAATTACTGGTGTTATTATTTATTTTTTGCTTTGACATTTTATTTTATTAATAACCTGCATAAACATTAACATAACTTCAATGCTTAGATACTAACATGACTGGTTTTTGTTTTTTTACCGAGTCAAATGTGTATGATGGATATAAAAGGAATGTTAAATCAAGAAAAATAGTATGTTATGAACTTTTGATTTTAGCAAATGAGACAGCAGTTATTGTCTACAACTCCATAATTATATAGACAAAAAAAAAAAGTTTTAATAATTCTATTGTTTTTATTAGTATTTTTTACTTTATACAATATTACAAAAACAAACTACATTGATACGGTTGATACTCTCTCAATTAGTGTTGTTTGAAACGGCTATTTTTGCATAACAAGCTATATGGAATATGCTGCTTATTTCTAACATGCTATTTTTGATGCTATGTTATAACGATTATGTAAACACGCTCCGAGTATTATATCATTATCCGCTATATTGAATCGTTGACGCATCTGTTATAATGCACACCGCGTATTGTAACGTGGTGGAGAATATTTAGCGTTTCAGAAATAAATAACTTGGCGGCTTGCATAGCTTGATTATGAAATAAAATTATGTTATTATATTGTTTCTTTGATTTTGTTATGTACAGTAATGATGATGTTTGTGGGAGTTGTACAGTATTATATGAGGTTGAAATGGAAATACACAATGTATATGATGAATCTAGTAGGTCGGAATATGATAATTCAGATATACATATGGGATACTTGTTATTATTTACATTTATTTATTATAATTTACAAAATCATTTTTTTTTACATATTATATATATCCGCCTCACTAGGCTTAGCCTGTACAGTTTTCGTGACAGTATGCATTATATATAACATGATTTATATATAGGTAAACAAGAATACATAAACAATCAAACAAAAAAAATAAACCAAAACAATGATTTATATATAAATTAGCAAGAATATATAAAACAATATAACAAAAAAAAAAAAAAAACAATGACTTACATATATAAGTAAATAAGAATACTTATATCAATCAGTAGGGCAAAAAAATAAAACAAAATAATATCAGATATAGTGTGGCCTGTTTTGCACCCACACACCAACACCCAAACACGCATACACACATACATACATATGATTAATATATTACATATGATTGATATATTAAAAGAAAAAAATAATGTAATATAGTATGATGTAATATAATATGATATAATGTAATAAAATATAATATGAAGGAATACAATCTTTCTCTTCTCTATTCTGCATTTCAGTTAAGAGTGCACTTCATGGTAATGTTGGTAAGACTGTCAGTTCAATAAACTGAATAATGTTGCAATACCTCCAAATTAAGTTCCTCTAATCTTATATTTAAAACTTAATGATGAGAAATTTGAATAGAAAACAATCTGAGCTTCTGAGTTTAATATGATACAATGACACTTGTCTTCTATAATTATTTTAAACTAACAAACTTATTTTTTTAACGATTTGTGCAGATTTATCAGAAATAAATTATGCAAATATTACAAAAGAAGAAACAATCCCTAATTGTAGGGAATATTCCGTTTTTAACATATAACTTCATAAAATCTAATCATACCAACTAAATCACCAGGTACACTTTGTAAATTGAACGCACTCTGGTACATGTGGGGCAGGTCATTGGAATATATGTAATATTCCCCTATATGAAAGTAATTCTAGCTGATTTAATTTTTATTAGTTATAAAGCTGTGTAAAAATAGGAATAAATTAGTAGTACTATTAACCTTTTTTTATTTTTTACTTACCTTTATGAGAAGAATATTGTTACCAGAATGAAAATGAATACATTGAGGTAGTTTGGGAAAAGGTTTTAAGGAATGGAAAATGAATAGATAAACGAGTTAAAAGGAAAGGGTCGCAGGCACGTGAATGATATTTTGAACAGAACCTTATGGGCAAGATTGAATGAAACATTGTTGTTACGATTATTTCCCTCCAAAACACCATTTTTTGTATTTGAATCCTTGCTTCATCACAGCCTGTTTATTTTTAAAAATAGTTAATTTGTTTTATTGTAATATTTTCAAATATATTGATTTTTTTTTTCAGGATTCTCGATGGGTTATGATCGATCATTCTATGTTTTGGAATTAGTTGAAACTTTTTACTTAGAAATAACTAAATTTGTGATAATCCATCCAAAATCAATTGCTTTCGATGAAAATTATGACATTTTTAAATTTTGATATAGTTTATCTAATTAATAAGTTCAAACATCTTCATTTGTCAAGTCTTTCTGCCTTTTTCATATATATTAATATAAATCTTTTTTGAGAATAAAGAAAACAAAACATATGTACATATATGAGTAACAAATGTTTTCACAAGAACCTTAATGAATAATAAAACAGAGTTTATATTAAATCTTTTATTATACCAGAAGAGGCCACCTTTTGTAATTTTTTTAAATATCAAACACCCAAATTATAACCAAACAAAGAATGTCGGCTTTGTCAGCCAACAGATTGCCCTCTTGACACATATTTATGCAACACTTGTCAAATAGTTGCATGTATAATTGATTATAATTGTATAGAAAATACACAACCCAAATTTATGAAAACAGATCAAGATTTTCTAGATTAATTTAGAAAGATAATCCTAGTATTACAATGTATATTATTTTAATTTGCAAATAATAATTATTTACTACTGTTAGTATATCGTTGTCGTAGTGGTGAACTGAGTCAAACCACAATTTAGGTGAAAAAGAACTAACAATGTCATTTTGTTCAGAAAAGTGTAAACTGCATAGTGGTGAAGAAATCTCTGATAAAATAACATTATATAAAAATGATTTTTCTACAATTATGAAAGAAGTCAAATTATATTTTCATTATATATACTTTTTTATAGTGATGAGAAAAGGTAATTGAAAGAAATGATATATTTAACATTATATTAAATTATTGTAATTTTTAGAAATAGTGAATCAATCGCTCATAAAATTCTATTCCGAATTATGTCAGTATTAAATCAAATTACATATATTTATAAACAAAATAGTGTGTAGTAATTATTAATTATCATTATTTAATAAATAGTTTTTGTGACTTTAACTCGGTTCATCACTATGGCCACAACATATTGTTAACATAATAAGTACTTACTCTTTTTATAATCTTGGTAATTCAGAATGGTGACTCATCTCCACCTTTCCCGAGGTTTCCATGTCCCGTTTGTAACGTATCTTTCAAGTCTTTGAAGATGCTCGAAGACCACATAGAGACATGTCTTGATACCTCCGAAGGGCGAGTATAATTTGAACGTATGTACACTCAATATTTATTATAAAACACACAAAAAGTGGTTTCATCTGGTAAGTTGGAAAAATTAGAATGATAAGCTTTTTTCATTTGAATTTTACATCATCAATCATTGCGTGCATTTTTAACTAACATTAGACGTCTAGATAACTCCAAAAATGTAACTGTGTGTAAAAGCAAATATGGATTTTCAATCGCGTCCATTACTCTGCTCCTTGTCACTGATTCACAAGAATATTTTCACTATGTCTGTATGTTTTAAATGGTTTTATACGTATGAAATGCCACGAATGTGTTTAAAAATCTTGTATGATGTGCACTGTGCAAAATGAATGTTTAGACTGGACGTTGGCATACCTCTTGTGGGGAGTGAAGCAATAGTATTGTTGCCACGTTCAAGGTGTGTGTTATGTTAGAAATACAAGGTTAAGTATAAATTGGAGGTATCTGTCATCTGCGCAAACAGTAACTTAACACCATTTCTATTCTTATATGTAGGTGTCCTTTTTTTTATTTCTCTAATGGATTGTATTTCTGTTTTGACTCCATTGGAACATTACTTTTAATTAAATTTAAATTCTTAACGGATCTTTCTGAATGAATCTCCATATCAAATTACCAAATACAAATTTGCTTTGGGTAAATAAAACAATTAGTTTTTAGTTCCACTCTTATAATTTTTGACACTGACCTATCATTCAATGGATTACATTCTTAATTCTGAAGATGTTAATCCATTGATGACACTCTGAATATGTTCTTCCATTGATGACATTCTGAAGATGTTCATCCATTGTCCGATACTGGTTAGTGTCAAATAAATTATTTAATAAAACTTCTTGTTTTATTCACCCAAAAACAATTTTTGTTTATTTACTATAATTATGTTTTTTTTTTTGTAATATATTTTCTTTTAAATATTGTTTATTATTAATAGGTATTTCTGTGTTCATATTATATTTTTAATTTTTTTATTGCCCGAGTGATCTTGGTCTGTTTTGATAGATTTCATTATAGTA
Organism: Molanna angustata; assembly: GCA_963576475.1. Taxonomy (NCBI): domain Eukaryota; kingdom Metazoa; phylum Arthropoda; class Insecta; order Trichoptera; family Molannidae; genus Molanna; species Molanna angustata. The sequence continues at coordinate 25,716,845 of OY754978.1, read as the reverse complement.
ATTACTAAATTAGTAATGCTTTAATTAAAAAATTAAAGCATTGCTTCTTTGGTATTTTAACACATGGTTTGGTAATCTTTTATTTTTTCGTTACTTATTATAAGCAATGAAAATTAATAGATATGATTAAGTGACGATTTTGACTATTTTAACAGTATCTAAAATATGTTTGAAGGGGGTGTATTTTGAAATTACTTGTCCATGAAATCTCAAATCATTCTAAAACGTTTGAGATTTATATTTTCAGTAATAAATGAAGCTTAGTAATTTGTATACTAAAATATCTGTTTTGATTTTTATAATTATACTAACACTAACATAATGTATTAAGTTGATTTTTATAATTATATTAACACTAACGTAATGTTTTTTATTTTTAATATTTGTATTATTGAAAAAAGCATGGGGTTAATGCACAGATAATATAGAAGTAATCTTTCAGTTAACTTCAGATGTGTCACTCAATACATAGAAGCTGTAACCGGATAATCATAAGGTTTCTTGCATCCCCGCTATAGGGGCAATGAATACGCGACCGGCCCACGGCAAATTTAAATTTTCATTTTAAAATGTTTCCAGCTTTGAGGAATGGATTCAAGGATAATTTAAATAAAAAATAACCATTTTTCAATCATTATTTATTAAAAAAAACACATATGAAGGATTTTATTTGCAATATTTCAAAAATCATGCCAAATAATTCATAAAATACATGGTTCTAAATAAAATGTGCATTGTAAATTATTAGGTTTTTTTAATTTAGTTACCACAAAGAAAGATTTATTACTGATTTTCGGAAAACTATATAACTTCACTTCGCCGTATTTCACTTGAAAATTTATTCAAAACACAACAAAACTTATCAGCCATCTTGCGAAGATAATCGAAAAATACAAAAAGCTGGCAATAGATTAACACCATCACCATCACATGGCGTGATGGTATGTATGTAGATTAACACCGAAAACAACAAGAATTTTACAAAATCACACGTGTTATATTTATTATTTGGTTTACTTCAAGATTTGAAAGGATCAAAATGTTTCGCGTCACAACAAACAACAAAACACAACTGAAGTATGCTGAAGGTCTGAAAATTTTACATTGCATTTTCAAAAATACCAACATTAAAAAAAAAGGCGCCACCTTTGGAGATGCAAGCGTAAAGTAAAACCAGTGCTACCAATAGAGTGCCACCGGCGTGGGTTTATGTAGAGAATGTTTCAGTTAAAAATGCATTTCGTGGTTATGTTGGCATTATTGCATTTGGTGTTGCTATATATTAATTCAATATATTCCCAACAATTACAAATTTTATTCTTTGACATTTTTGTTAAAGCTATTTCTGATAAATATGCACAAATAGTTAAAAATAATAAGACATGTTTCATTCTACCATGTAAAACAGATTGTTTTCTTTTACAATTCCTTATTATTTGGTTTGAAATATGAGAATAGAGGAACTTAATTTGGCGATATGGCAACATTATTCAGTTTATTTTACTGACTCACTTCATGGTTAATGCCCCCAAGTCAAATTGAAAACGCTGTTCGTTTTCGCCAAGCGCTAATTTTTTTTGTATGGGATTTGACGTTTGTTGTTTGTTATTGTAGAAAAAATTTCTACAACAAACGTCAAATCCCATACAAAAAAAATTAGCGCTTGGCGAAAACGAACAGCGTTTTCAATTTGACTTGGGGGCAATGTTACCAACATTACCATGAAATGCACTTATAAGTAAAACATCTCAACTTACAGCTTTCTTTCTAATTCTGGCATTTTCTTATGTTTGTATATTTATTTCATTTTCAAATTCGACAGTATGTATAATTGAAGTCAAAATTTATCATTTTTATATGATTTTTAAGTCCTGAACATAAAAATTATTTGCCGGTCTTCGTGGCTCAGTTGGTTGGGTATCTGACTGCTGATCCAAGGGTTCCGGGTTCGATTCCCGGTGGAGACACAGTTTTTAATTGTGTTTTCAGTCTGGATCTGTGAGAGGATAAATATTGTAAGTCTCCACAACGTAAGTCTCGGCAACTTGTTATTGGATGCGTGTTAAATAATTATTTGACATAGCATATGCTAGTTGCCCGAGAAGCTACATAAAATAAAAAATAAATAAAAATACTATTACTTATACAGGACACACTGCGTGGATAAAATCCTTTTATCCACGGTCGCCCGTTGGTTTAGACGTTTTCATACTCTGAAACGAAGACATATTATCATAATAGAAATGAAAAGAAATTTTGTCTGATACTATCATAATAGAAATTACATTTCATTTTTGTTGATAATTTTTGCCTATCTTGTATATGATATTATTGTAAAATTTCATACTTTATTTTATTGACTGGAAAATTTTCAATTGAACTTTGTGTAATGTAGTTTTGTTGCCAATAATATAGTTTATATTGTTCAAAAATTCAACCAATTTTAACATTTCTTGCAAAATTTATTAAGTTTGACATAATTCAATTCTTAGTAAACTCCATGATGACATGGAATTAAACATTAGAAACTACCCCGTATTCAGTAACTATTGGAACTAAATTAGGAACGTTCTAAAATTGTAGATTTTAGATTTACGGTCTTATTTCAGCGTTATAAAATATCAACTTGGACTAAATGAAATAGGAACGTACCTATTTTGGCCGGAACGTTCTTAAAAAGTTACTAAATCAGACATTATTATGAATAACTATGATAATTATGAAATTTTCATCATTTTCATAATTATTCAAAATACGCCTAATTCAGTAACTTTTTAAGAACGTTCCGGCCAATATAGGTACGTTCCTATTCCATTTAGTCCAAGTTGATATTTTATAACGCTGAAATAAGACCGTAAATCTAAAATCTACAATTTTAGTATGTTCCTATTATAGTTACAATAGTTACTGAATACGGGGTACTAACTCTGAAACTAAAACCATTTGGTGAATTTTAATGACATAAAAATTGTTTGAAATATGAATTTGTTAAATTTAATAAATTCAAACTTGGTTATAAAGAGGCAGAGAAGACTGACTCATTACTAATTATATCAGAGTTTAGCATAAATTATGACAAAGAGTTTGTGGGCGGTGATATATAATCTGATATTAGGTTAGGCCAGTGTGTCGCATAGTTCTGAAAAGGACAATTTTTAATTGGCCGATTGCTTATCACCGGATGTTATTTGCATTACTCTTTGCTGTTGTTCAAAAATAACATATTTTCTCACGCTCTAATGAGTTGCATATTAACCTCCCTTGTCTTATTTAAGATCTCTAATTTTCTGGATGTTATACAGTGTCCATTCAATACCACAAACTAATACTAACTTCATCTATTGAGAAATTGCATTAACAATTCATACATCTGTAATTAATCATTTCCCGGAGTAAAAATCTGAAACTTACTTTTTAAAAATCATGTGTATGGTCGTATAAATATTGATTTTAACATTTCTATTCAATTGTTTTTTTACGATATTTTTTTTGTAATATAATTTTTCCATATTAAATCTAATGTTTATACAGAAATAATATTTTTTATTGTATGTAGCTATGTGCATTTCCTTTCAAAATTAACCCGAAAATTAATTTCCAGGTATATTCATGTCCCAACTGCATTTACAAAACGTCAGATTATTCGCTCATGGATGTACACCTTTACCGTTGTTTGGATCCTTCAACCATGATTCCATAGTTATTTTTTTCACTGTATAATTATTAAGTCCAGTTTCACAGACAGTCCTTATTTCTTTCTGTTATGAAATATTACTAAAAATTATGTACTTAATTAAAAAAAAAACAGTTCTAATCCTGCTACAAAAAAATTCATTCTCATATAACAGAAACATTTTTTGGTGAATTCTGAGAAAAATGAACAATTTGAAAAATAATTTTAAAACAATGATTTAATTGTGCTTTTTTTTTAAATATTTTTTTTTGTTATCGCATAGTAAACCTTTCTTAAATTACTGAAGCTTTGAAAAAAAAAACAAGTTTTATACTCTTATCAATGAGCAAGGATCGCCTCATAGTAAAGTCGCCTAGACTTCTTTCTTTCTTATTTTTTATGGGCATATCATTGTTGCCAATGTTTTTGCCTAGACTTAATTCTTTCAATCCACTGCTGGCAGTAAGCTAAATAATTTAAATTCTAGGATATATTATTATATCTATGCATGAGCTGAAATATATTTTTTTTTATATGGATGTGGTGTAACTGGCAATTTAAGGTCTGTTTAAATACCGGACCATATATTATAGGATTACCTATATTATAATTACTTATATTTGATCATACCACTTGTCCTCAAATGTTTTTAAAATATGACAAATATAATTTCTGCTTTATAAAATAATGATCTTATTTTAATTTATATATTATTTATGTAATCTTTTATTGATTTTATTAAAATAACATTAATAATATTTAGTGTGATAAAGGATTTAGCTAAGTGGTAGTAAATCACTCTTATTAATAAAATATATTGATTCTACAAACGCCAAAGTTTTCATTTAAAATTATTTTTATCCACCATTTAAAATGTATTTATTAATGGATTATCACAGTAAAATGTTATTTTTTTGTAGTCATTGAACATATTTAATCTTATTCAATGTTAAATTTCATTTATTTGTTTTTAAAATATTCTTCTTCGATGGCGCTACAGCCTGAATCGAGCCTTGTCCTCCTTCAACAAGCGCCTCCAACCTCTTTTATCCCCAGCCGCTATAATTCAGAGCTGCTTTATCCGCATGTCGTCCACCCATCTGCATCATCTTGGATCATCCACGGATCTAAAACGTCTTGTATCATCCACGGATTTACACCGTCTTGGATCCCACGTAACCAACCATGAAAAAATGTTTTAAAACATATATCTAAATAATATTGTTATTTTTTTTGTGTTTTGTGTTTCAAAGGTTGGTAATCAATATAAAATTTTTGTTCTGTTATATATTCAAATTTCTTTTTTTATTTTATTTCATCAACAGCTATTTCATAAATTGCTTAAAACATTACACATATCAATGCCAATTACAGAGATGTCTTAAATTATTTTAAAAATAACGCAAGTGTATCTACAGTCTTCAGTTTATTTTCTATGCATTTGAGCTTGCTTTCAAAGTCCTCTATTTTATTTGATGTGTATAATATTCTTTTTTTTACTTCTTCTATTTCGGTCTTCATATCATCAAGCAGTTTTTTGAGCGGACGTAATATTTTTAATTCTGCGGAGATTTTTATTAACTCACTGGCAATATCTGTTTAGTCGTGTTTCTTGCATGAGGTGGATTTCCAGTTACCCCTCTTCTCCGTTGAAAGTTTTTTTAATTACTTGTCAGAAATACCTCCGTAATAGTATTGGAAGAGATTTTTACAAATATTGCAGGTTGCTCCTTCTGTAATTGTAATATCACACTTGAAGCATAACATGATGGAGATAGATACCTTACACTTAGGTATTAATGTCAGATGTTTGTGATGGTGGGTTTAGACCAGTTTAGACGGATATTTTATGCCCTTTAAATGTATTGTTGAGTAGCTGGTGTGATTCACTTGCGTGTGTTAGATTGAGATGGCTGTATAACGATAGAGCAATAGCAGGCGAATGGTACTTACTGCTATACTGGCACTGGTTTGCTGTTCAGGTCCCAATCAGCTGGTTTTGACAGTTGTCATGCAATTGTGGGTCTTATGGTATCACTTTTTTCACAGTTACTGTTAATAATAAATTATATTTTTTGCAAATTATGACATGAATAAAATAATATAGTAAGTAACTTTGTGTCTGTTGAATAATCAGTTGAAGTATTACGACGTGGTGTACTTATTACTCGCTATTAGGGACGAATATTAAAATTTAAATTAATACGTTTGTTACAACTGTTAATCACTGTTTACAGATCAGCGTATGCGGTATTTTATATCATACCTAACAGGTATACAATATATACAGATTTTATTGAATTCTGTTAGTGCACATTGGCTGCTTTATTATCTTTCTTATAACATGGATGGGTCGATGGCAGAGCGGTTAGCGTGCTGGTCTAGTAATCCAGTGGTCGCGAGTTCAAATCCTGCCTCGACCGATTTCGTTCACCTATAGCACAAGCATTTATGCTTATTTTAGGGAACGTAGGAAGATGTATATGTACTTGTTTAACAAGGACATATTCATTTTTTTACTAAAAAAGAAATGAGTATTACCTTAATTAAAATTTTTGGGATAAGCATGTGTTATTCTTGTGGCATAGAAATAATATAGCTGTTGAATGGTTATTTTGACATTTAATTATAAAAATTGACGTAAATATAATATGTATTTGAATATAGTATATTTTTATCATAGATCACAGATTGATTCACCAAGAAATTCAAACACGAAATACGTAAGACAGAATTTGGAATTTATTATAATTTGTGTATTTAATTGTTTACCACCAAGAAAAGTTGATAATGAAACAATATGTTATTAAATATTATTTTTTTTCTTTTAAAAATGAATATGTCCTTGTTAGACAAGTACGTATACATCTTCCTACGTTCCCTAAAATAAGCATAAATGCTTGTGCTATAGGTGAACAAGATACAACTTGAGATATTCGTTTAAATTGATTTTTAATAATGAATATCAACTTTATGTATTTTGGGAAATAAAATTTTATATTTTCTAATAGTTTTTCACTTCCATATGTTGTTCTGTCCATAATATTTTTTACTATAAATTACAAAATCGCAAATTATCTAAGATGAATCCTCTTAGATAATTTCCTCTCATCAAAATATTCTATTTTTATTAAGTGTAGTGTTGTTTCTACTTTTTATTCGTAATAAAAAATATATATTGTATTGACATATTATGTAAGAAATATCAAGACAGAATTCTTATATGTGCTATTGATAATTGTGATAAATCTAAACATAACAATTTATACCTACCTACATACCTAGTTTTATTTTATGTATAGTTTTAGTTGTAAGGAGATTTACCAAGGATTAATGACAGTATATTTGCATTTATTACATGTTTTAAAATATACTTTCTATGTGGCATAGCCATATCCTGTATCAATATGTAAAAATATTTATTCTTAGGCTGTGTTTCTCGAACAAATATTTTTATTTCATAAAATTGATCAATACTTTTATTTCATAAAATTGTTCAATACTTTTGGTTGTTTCATTGAAATCTAATACCGTCAAACAACATAATTTTCAATTTTTTTTTATGAAATAAAAGTATTTTAACTATACTATATAATATTACCAATACTTTTGTTAAAAACAACCCAGCCTAATGTGTGAAGTATTTTATTATAACAAAAATTTATTAGACATTTCATTCAACAGTTTAAATATAAAACGAAATACTTTTGTGTAGTTTGTCAATATTTAGCAAAATATTAAAATTTGAAAAATCGTCCAAAAATATATTGTTTCAAACAGAGTTTTAATATAAATCCTTCATTATTTTTCTTATAAATAATATAAAATATAATATGCTAATTAATAATGAAAATATGTATTATTTTTTATACATTTTACATAATAATTATTTTAACAGCAGTTCTTAAATTAATGCTCTTTTATTAATCTGATAAACTATTGATTTATGGGGTTATCATTTTAAGTTTGAGTTTGGGTGCTTTCTTCTTTTATAAAAATTATTTTAGTAATTCAAATACTTTTCTAAACAAAATAAATTATTAATAGTTACAATAAATTATTAATAGTTAAATACATATATTGGAGTGTGAAAGTATGTAACTTTGGGAACTGCTGTTTTAAAGTATATAATAATATACCTACCTAATGTGATAGATGTAATATTTTTGGTGCCTAATATGTAAGTCTACATAATATAATATGATAAATATAAAATGTATATATAAACTAAAAAAACATTACATTTTCAATAATTATTTGTAATTTTTTGGTTTGTTTTGTTTTTCCAATTGATAATTTTGAGATTGAATATTCATAATAAATTTATATGGATATATGCTGGATGATATGTATTTTTTTCTTTAAGCATATTTTTCTGAACCTATTTGGTTATTTCCTGATTTTTTTATTTGATTCTTTAACAAGTGTACAATAGCGGGTCTATTTCAACAGGAAAAACTTTTCCAACCTTCTCAAGCATCATATAACTCGACAGGTATGCTCATCTACACACTAAAAAGACTGAACATAGCAATGTGACAAGGAGTGAATTGGAGGTGCATAATGATGATCATACAAGAGTTATTCGACAAATATAATTAATCTTTTATATTTGTACAGTTTGATATGACATATCATTGATGTCTGAGTTTGTGCATTGGAAATAGTTGACTGATTTCAATACCATTTTATCTACCTACATAGCTTACTGTATTTTCAAATGATAAATAATAAGTTATTGTATTGAATCAATTATATTCTATTTTTATCCATAAATGTAATACTTGTTGGTATAAATATGCCCATTATTATATTTTTAATTGTTGTTTACATTTAATTTTAATAAAATATTTTCACATGATTTGTTTCAATTATTTCAAACCAAAAAAAAAATGAGTAGCCAACACTAAACTCTCCACTACATAGTAAGTGTATTTTTTTTCTTCTTGAAAGGTTGACAATCTCTAAAAAATGCATTTTTATGAAGTACATTTCTATTAGATTCTTGAACAAATAAGTTTTCATCATACACACAAAAAAAATTGTCACAAAAATCATAGTATGCACTTTCTACATGATACCTGTTGAGAAATTTATGTAAAAAAAATTGCATTACCAGCAAGATGAGGAAGATAGTAGTGGAGAGTAAAAAATACACTTGTCTATAGAGACACACTATCAATGAAGTTGATCGCTCAGTTTTCCCATACAGAAGCTATTTTCTTCTTCTTCTTCTTCTTTGTCAGCCATCTCTCTACTGCTGGACCTCCTCTAATGAACACCATCTCTCTCGGTCCTGTGCTCTCACCAGCCAACCCCTTCCCGCAACCGGAATAATATCGTCGAATCATCTTTTTTGTGGTCGCCCTACCGGTCTTTTATTTTCCCACGGTGTCCATTTTATTTCTATTTACTTCTTATATACATTTTTCACACCATGAAGGTATTAATATGATTTCACACAAAAAAGCAATTTATTTTACATAGATATAACAGACAATGGACTTTTTTTCTTTAAATGTTAACAATCCTTGAATGCATTTTTGAAGAGTGTATTTTTATTGTATCAAAAGTTCAAACAATATAAAAATCTTGATTTTCCAGACTGTGAGAGCATTTTGAAAATTATGACAGATGAAATCACAGACAAGAAATTAATATATATGTGTGGAAAATTAATCAGCTCTAAGTTTATGGACTTTACACACATGATGTAAATATGAAGTCGATTAGACTTATCATTTGGGCTGTTGAGAGGGCACAAAAAGGATATGGAATACGCCATACATACAAACACATCACAACGATACTCATACTGTGCACTCTCTACATGATACCCGTTGAAAAAAATATGCTTGAAAATTGTGAAATCATGACTCTGCTATTCCATTGTGTGGGAGAGTAAAAAAATACTAGATAAAACTGCAATCAAAGATTGACATTTTTTATCAACATAGTAGTGGAGAGTAAAAAATTTTTTTAAGTATAACTCATTCTTTAGTTTGTTATATACAAGATCCATAGTTTGACAAAAGAACTCATTGAATTTAAAGAAATGTTGAAAAAATATATAATTTTCTGTTGGGAAGACTGCTGAATAAAAATGAATGTATAATATTCTAAAGCTTCAAAAATAAATATGCTATATTGGATGTCAACATAGTATTACAATTTATAAGCAAGGGTCATTTTTTTGCAAATGTGAAATAGATTACTTGAGGAAAATTGGTAAGAAATAGAGAACAGGTAACTTAGTAACAAGTAGTGATATGTATTTTATACAAATAATTTTATTAAAGAAACATCGTCATCGAACGTCGTTACTTTTTTATTTCAAATCATAAAAAAAGATTATTTCTTATTACAAAAAAGTTCAAGAGCCTTTGGTATATAATACCTCGATAGGTACTACTAATTTTAATAATTATTTATTTTTAGCTGTGGTATAATTTAAACGCTGGCAGCCCTATAATGACAGATAAATAAATATTCATTGTTTTTAGCAGTTTTTAGTTACCGGCAGTTGTTACTGGTTAACCTGTGCGCGTTTAAAAATATATTTTTTTTAAATAATCTGACGAATTTGTCGTGAAAATGAATAATGTTTTGGAACTTAAAGATCATAAGCCTACACCCGATATTGTTCATGAATATCCTTCGTATTTGAGAGACGAAAATATTCCTCTGGTTATTGACAATGGTTTGTTTTGAAGTATCTTATATTTTTATCCTCAATGTTTGTATTATTTTAATGTTTGAATAATTGAGACATGGTTTTATAAGGTTTTTTACTCTAATCTGTACTAATGAAGTCTGTGTGCTACAATCTTTGATAATATAATAAGGAAGGCTTAATTTTAGGTTCGTACCAATGTCGAGCTGGATGGGCGACCTCTTCAGATCCTCAACTTATATTTAAAAATTTGATCGCCAAACCTCGTAAAGAAAGAGGAAAAAAAGATGGCGAGCCTCCTGTGACACCACCAATACAAATCGGAAATGATATTGTTAATATTGAAGCAGTACGGTAAATATAAAAATTATATTGTTTGTATTGTACAGCAATACAGTTTATTAAATAACTTTATACCCACATTAAGCCTCCTAAGTATGTGTCCTGAACTTCCTAAGAGGCTAGGGTCTTGAGAGGGCACTGTGCCAGTAAGAAAGTAAGGAAAGCATAATAAGTTGCAGTTTATGGTATCATCCCAAATATTATTATTATTACTTAAATGACTTTTGTAACCTATCATCCCAACTAATAATAATAAATAAATTAATGAAGCATTATTGCAAACACATATGTAGGTGTCATTCATATTAGTGTAAGAAAAAGAACACTTGTGTCACTTCTCGACCGACTCGCAAGATGCACACTTGTTGTTTATATTATAAAATGACCGGCTTGGTGGTGTAAGTTGAAAGAAAACTGAGACGTTTTGTAGCGTGGTTGACGATTGCGTGACGCAGCGTGGATATAACAAATATGCAAAATACACCTATCGTCATTTGTAGGATGCATGCATCCTACAAATGACGCATCTGTGGACAGTAGGCCTATTTCAATTTTTTTTTAAATGAATATATCCTTGTTTAAACAAGTTCATACACGTCTTCCTACATTCCCTAAATTAAGCATACATGCTTTTACTATAGGTGAACGAAATTGGTCGAGGCAGGATTCAAAATCACGACCACTGGATTACTAACCCAGCGCACTTATCGCTATGCCATTGACATTAAGTACAGTTTTATGGCTGAATGACTTTTATATACACTGTGATGCCCAAATATTAACAATCCTTTGCAAGAAAAAATCACTAAGTGCGTAATGCAATCCAAAAGAGTAGTATTTTTATTTAAAGATATCATTAATTGCGGTTTTGTACTTAGTTCTTACGTCAGGAAACTTGCCTATCTCAAATTAGCTGCAGTGTCAGTTAATGAGTTTTACTTGTCAACCGACGATTTAAGACTCATATAAATTTAATTTTTTTTTCACAGAGTGGAAGTTCATAATTGAGGTTATTTGAAATAAAATATCGGCCTTCGTGGCTAAGTTGGTTGGATATCTGACTGCTGATCCAAAGGTCCCGGGTTCGATTCCCGGTGGAGACACAGTTTTTAATTGTGTTTTCAGTCTGGATCTGCGAGACGATTAATATCGTAAGTCTCCAGAATGTGGCAACTTGTTATTGGGTGCGTGTTAAATTAATAGCTTTTATTTTTAAACTCATTACATGTGGATAGTAACTTTGTTTTTATAATATTCTGTTTGTGTAAACTGAAATAAAAAATATTTATGACACTTTAGGATTTGTTGTCGTTGATTGTTTTAATTTTGATTGTAAATATTTCTAATTATTTTTATTAAGAAGGATGTTGTAAACTACAATAACATTATGTACAGTAGTTACATCAGTAGGTATTTTTTAAAAAAATAAATTGCATGATCGATGATCTATAAAAAAAACAAGTATTAATAATAAATAATTCATAAGTCAAAATACATAATAACAATAAGAAATTTAAAAATAAAATGAAATCACTAGAATACAAAAAGCCCAAAGTAATAAAGAAAAAGAAACACACCTTGAAAATATTAACTAGAAAGAATAAAAAAATCCAATTATTAGTGAAGGAAATATTATGACAGCGGTACAGGGGTTGTAGGGCTTTAAGCAATGCGCTATGACTGGCAAAGGAGGTATTTCTGTATTTTACTAATCATCAGCTATTTTTAGTTTTAAAAATTAGTATAGAACTTACTCATTTACCATATTATGTCTTTAGTTTTCAGCTAAAGACTCAATTTGACCGTAATGTGGTAACTCACTTTGAAGCTCAGGAGCAGGTATTTGACTATACCTTTAGTCGTTTGGGTATCAATACCGAAGGAAATGTTCAACATCCCATTGTGATGACTGAAGCATTCATCAATCCCAATTATTGTCGGCAGTGTAAGTATCTCGTTAGTCTTACATAAAGCTGGTGAACTTGTCGATATGTCCAACTTCCTTGGCCTCCGACAAATTAATCCAGTCAGGAATTCTCACGACAGGCTTCTTGATCTTATCTTCGCTTCAGCCCCTAAAAACACTAAGGTGAGCGAGTCTCCTTCACCACTGCTCCCGATCGATACCTACCATCCTCCCCTGGATATACTTATCTTGTCCCAACTTTGTAATTCCGATAAAAATGTACGCATCAAACAGAACTTCCATAGGGTTGATTACTCGGGCATTAATTCATTCTTGAAAAATATTGACTTTTCATTTCTACACACCGATATGGAATTAAACAATATGACAGAGTTTTTCTACACAAAACTTCAATCTTGTATAGAGTTATTTGTTCCGAAAACAACTATTAAACCCTCGAGCTATCCTAAGTGGTTTAATGTCGAACTTAAGCAATTAATATTAAGAAAGAAACTAGCACACAGAAAGTTTAAAGAGACATCAACCATGGACGATTACGTTTGCTTTTCTATATTGCGCAAAGAATGTTCCACTCTTTCTAAAGTATGCTACAAACGTCATATTGATATAGTTGAGAAATTTCTGCCTTCGGGTTCTCAAGATCTGTGGAAGTTTGTTAACGGGTTGAGGGATGCTCGGATTGACATACCGGCAAATGTTTACTACAATAATCAATGTTCTAAATCAACCCAGGATGCTGCAGACCTTTTTGCATCCTTTTTTCAGAGTGTATACGATCCTCCATTTGCGGGTCCTGTCACCGATTTTTCCTCTACAAAGATAATTGATTTGCCCGGCATAACGATTACACTTGACGAGGTCAAAAGTGCCATCCTTGCTTTAGACACCTCAAAATCGGCTGGTCCTGATGGAATACCTAACATATTTATAAAGAATTGTATAGAAATTATGTCTAATCTGTTACTTACCTTATTTAATAAATCCTTAAAAACAGGTATTTTTCCGAGTATCTGGAAGTCCGGCTTCATTAGCCCAATACATAAAAAAGGAGAACTTAATCTTGTGACTAATTATAGACCGATATGCATATTGTCTGCAATTCCTAAGCTCTTTGAATCGATAATTACTAAAAAAATAAGTCAACCGATAAACAACATTATTACTGCTTCCCAACATGGCTTTATACCCAAGAAATCTACACTAACTAACCTAGCATTATATCATAACTACATAGCCAATGTAGTTTCTAGGAGAGGTCAAGTCGATTCCGTGTACACTGACTTCTCAAAAGCTTTTGACAAGGTGTCACATTCCTTACTTCTATATAAGTTACGTGGATACGGAGTAGATGGTATCTTCCTACATTGGCTTAAAAGTTACTTGTGTGATCGTGCTCTTAGAGTAAGGATTGGGAATTGCATATCTCAGCCAATACAAGCATCTAGTGGTGTTCCGCAGGGATCGCACTTGGGACCAATTTTGTTCAATTTATTTGTGGATGACATAATTCAGATCTTCAGAGGTGTTGAAGTCGTGTTATTTGCGGATGACTTGAAAATTTTCAAATCTATTGAAAATATTGAAGACTGTTTAACCATTCAAAACAATCTGTCATCTTTAAGCGAATGGTGTAAACGTAATAAACTTATTTTAAATGCTTCAAAATGTCAAGTTATCCGTTTTCATCGAACTAGATCCCAATTTACCTATAATTATACTATTGACAATGTTATTCTTGACAGCGTTACAAACTTGAGGGATTTGGGAGTCACATTATCTGAGGATCTGACCTTTAATTTACATATAGAGGAGGTCGTCGGTAAAGCTATGAGGGTGTTGGGCTTCATCACGAGACTGGCAACTGATCTTAAAAAAACTGAATCACACAGGTTACGATTTGTTTCTCTAGTCAGACCATTATTGGAATATAATTCTGTAATCTGGTCCCCCTACTACAATGTTCACTTAAATCATATTGAAAGGGTCCAGAGAAAATTTTTACGATTTATAAATTATAAAAAGGGGATTCCAATAGAACACATCAATTACTCAGATCTAATGCTAGAATTTAAACTTTTAAATCTTGACGTTAGAAGAAAGGTTTTTGACCTTTCCTTCTTACACAAAATATTGAACCATGCTATAGACTGTCCTGAACTCCTTAAACTCATCAACTTTAATGTTCCGGCTAAAACTACTAGACAGTGTGTTATGTTTCGTGAGAGCCATTCTCTAAATAATTATGTCTACCACTCCCCAATACCAAGGCTACATAGACTTGGTAACATTGTGGGAAGTCACTCCGATGTTTTTGCCGACGATTTTTCTTCCTTCAAAGCAAAAATTGTAAATTTTCTTTCTTTAAACTCTTGTATTTGAATAAAAATAAGCTTTCAAGCCTTTAGTGTATTTAAATAAATAAAATTAATTAATTAACATTTTAACTCATGTAATGTTAATCTAGTAATCGTTGTGTCTGGGTTTTTTTTTTGTATTTTTTTATGTATTTTGTTTTTAAATTGTGTATAGTATATTATTATGGATATTATTTATTATTATGTTTGTTATAAATTTGCATTGTTGATATTATTGATATTATTATGTTAGTGAAAATTTACTTTTATTTTATAATTCAAAGTTTTAATCATTATATACTTGTTGTTTTTTTATATAGGCTCTCAAGCCGTAAATTTGAAATAAATAAAATAAATAAATATCTCACATTTAAATATGAAAGATTGGTATAAAATAAATATTTAGGAAATTCCAAAGATTAAAGATGCCAGGATGCCAAGATAGAAAAGAAACTAAAAAGTCAACAAAACATAATACATAGTAACTTCCTCCTCTCTCTTTTTTATTCATCATAACCTCACGTGTATATACCATTATTTTATAAATAAACATATTATTTTGAATGTTTTCAATTTGTATCTTGAATAAAAATTAGAATTCATGTTTAACTCAGTTTGTCGTGACTTGAATTATACACCAAATTAATAGATTGATCCAATTTAATTTTATTTATTATTATAATTCAATCTGTTTAAACTACGAACAATTTATTTTATACAACATAATTGTATGCGACCGCTTCTTGTTCAGGACAGATGACAACTTGGTCAATGTTTGCTTTGAAACCGACTGTAGCTCATTCAAAGTGAGTAATTTTGTTTGAAATGCGCCACAAATACACCGAAGCCACACCGAAAATATAAATGATACCACAATTTACTAGACTTTAATTCTAATTAATGTTTGTTTTTAAATATTTCAGTGATGTCTGAACTATTATTTGAATGCTACGGTGTACCTTCACTGACATATGGAGTCGATGCTTTATTTTCTTTCTATCATAATAATGTTGGCAATACTGGATTGATATTGAACTGTGGTCATCACACAATACATATTATACCTGTAATTGATGGAGAGGTAATCTTACGCCATGCAAGGCGGATCAATTTAGGTATGTGTATTTTTTAACATTCAATATGGATAAGTTTTTTATTCATTTTATAGCTTTTACAAAGCAAGATCATGATAGTGAAATTTTAAATGGTTTTGAAATATTCTTCCTTTTCTGTTATATAAATTTCAAAAATTTAAAAGTTAAATTATTTATTTGATTTATTGTATTTCCAATATTTTTTCTTTATGTGCACATGTTTTAAGCACAAATTTAACCTCTAAGTCAGTATGGCCATACCTGTACGGCAGGAAATGCCATTGCAAATCGAAGTATGGCCGTACCGGTACGGCTAGAGAAGTGAAGATTTTTTTTTACTAGAGTACGAATATTTTTGACACCGCAACCAATAGTTGAAGACACCTGAAACAATCATAGGATTTTTCAATATAAACTTTGAAAAATGGTAAATTTTAATATTTTTTACCCGATTATTGTGCCAGGAGTCGTCAAACGTAATACTTTTTATTTTATATTTAAAATAACTCACTCTGTATAGGTATGTACATCATACCAAAACTCACTATCATAGAGGTTCAACAGCTATCTTTAGAAAACTGTTTGACAGATTTACATTCAAGCTGGAAGTAAGTTATTAACACATTTGTACCAACATGACAAGTAAAAATATTCAGATACTGTAATGCCAACTAGAACTTTTCACCTTCCTTCATATTAATATTATTTTAATTTTAGGTGGTTTCCAAATAGTGAGCTACTTACATAGGCTGTTACAATTGAAGTATCCAGTACATCTGAATGCTATTACTCCGTCTCGTGTTGAGGAGTTACTTCTGGAGCATGGTCATGTGGCATACCATTATCAGGAAGAGATTCAGAGATGGACTGATCCGGAACACTATGAAGCTAATGTTAGAAAGATACAACTTCCTTATGCTGTGCCAATCGTTAATCCAAATTTATCTGGTATGTTCTATATTATTAATACTAATGTCATCTTATTGATGTGAATTATATTTAATTTTCTCTTATTTAATAATGTAGTAAAATGTCTTACATGTGAAGATCATCTAATTTATTTCAACAATACGGAATCGACAATTATTTGGACAGTTAGATGAGTCGATGGCAGAGCGGTTAGTGCGCTGGGCTAGTAATCCAGTGGTCGCGAGTTTGAATCCTGCCTCGACCGATTTCGTTCACCTATAGCACAAGCATTTATTTGCTTATTTTAGGGAACTTAGGAAGATGTATATCGACCGCTTACCGCCAATACCTCCTATCTTAAATATGCAAAAGTTTACAGAAAATTCTGAAAACACTGTTTTACAATTTTATTTCCAAGAAAAGGCTCTAACTACTATTAACATTGCTTTAAAAAATAGTTGTTTTTTACAATGTATAACTCTATATTCGTTTTTGATGTTAATTAACACTTCTGTGTAAGATAGAAGTAAGAGGTCGATATGTACTTGTTTAACAAGAACATATTCATTTTTATTAAAAAAAAAAAATTGTTTATCAAAACAATGTTTTTCAAATATGAAAGGTAGTCTCATTTTACAGTTCACTTGCATGAATCTGTCCATTATTTTACTTGGAAATATTAACAGTTTTAAATAAAAAATAAGTACAAAAATTAAGACAGGTAGGAAAAAAGGAGAATGAATAGGGAGAAGGAGTGGAAAGGAGTTTAAGTCATCTGTTGAGTGTGTGAAATGGTATTCCATACTTGTTTAATCGCTTGTACAGTTGAATTAAAAATGCCAATCTGATTAAAGTTTGAGTTGAAGGAGTTTGTTGACCTATAAATGAAAGAGTGCTTTTTCGAGTTTGTATTGCATCGAAGAAGATTAAAGGTATTCGATTGTCTGCTGTTGCGAGATGATGGAGTGTAAAATTTTAGTCATTGAAGAAGGTCAGAGCTATCAATATTACTATTAACTATCTCGAACAATAGAACTGTATCCGCTATAGTTCTTCAGCATCCATGTGTTATTCATTTAATTTTCATTACTCACTTATTATACTTGACTCAATAACAACTATGATAATAATTTGGCACTTCTTTTCAAGAATGTGCCAGATTAGTTGAGGTACAATTTGGTCAAACATGAAAAGTAATACATATTTCCATTTATTATTTTGATATTTTACAGTTGAAGCTCAAAAGGAAAGAAAGAAAGAAATGGCCAAAAGACTGATGGAGATAAATGCCAGGAAAAGGGAAGAGAAATTAGCTGAAGATGAAGAACAACTCAATCAGCTCTTGGCTTTGCAGGTGAATGTTTCATTTATCATTAATATCTTAATTCTTTTATCAGGCCCTCTAGCCTAGTTGCAAGTACCTATCGACGTTTCTGTCACTGAAAACGCAGCATTATTGATCTTTTTTCTACGACGTTTGTTGTAAAATGGGTCTATGACAAATGTCAAAGTAATAGAAAAAAAAATCTTGTAATTTCCATGACAGAAACCTTGATATTTGTAACATGGATTTGGTTAGTTATATATTATTCATATACAAGAATACTTCTGGTTGATCATTTATTTTTTATCTGTGTTATTTAGCATTAATTTGAGTATATACAAAGAATATGTAAGACTAAATTCAATTTAAAAGTGTAATAATTTTTCCATTTGCAGGATTTACTGGAAGAAGGTGAAGGAGATGAATTTTACAGAGCAATTCAATCTTTTGACATTAAGAACTATGAAGAACTACAGGTATTATTTCATGAAATCAAATAATTAGTACTTATGTCATATTCAAAATTATTTTAAAAATATTCCTTCTGTACTCTTCACATTGCTACAAGTCATGTTCTTATTATTCTGTTTTCTAATGTAAGCTGGTAGCTTTGTTATGAATGCGAAAAACTATTATCAATTAGAATCTTAAAAATGGTGTCTTTGCATTTTGTAAATTTCAGCGTCAAATCAGTCAACTGAACACCAGAATAGAGAAGACGAGACAAAAGATTGTGGCGGCTGCTACAAACGACGGTGAACCTGGAATATTAGTTGTGGACGAGAGAACCAACACTACCACTAGCAACACTAAAGTACAGCCACCACAGGATCCAGCATTGTTTGACTCTTGGCTCGATGAATTCAAAAAGAAGGTATTCTTCAAACTGTATTCTTTCTTCATGGTCACAATCGTAGAATTGGTTTGCACTAAGCACTCCATTTCTTCACATATCTCTGTTATCCGCCAGCCTTATTAAACATATTCAAAAAAGGCTAAAGCAAAAATATCTATCTGATAACACATGATTTCTTCTTCATCTCCTTTTCCTTTTGTTTTCCTATCATTGCTATGAACTGTTATCCAACTGTCGATTTGTTCAGGAGAACTTTGTTCTCTTAACATATCGACAATGTATCAAGCCAGGATACGCGAGAATTGTATGCAGAGGTCTACTTTTTTCACGGCTTTTCCAACTTTGAAGTCAAAAAACACCAACTTAGAGGCTTCGCAGCATATATGTTCCATACACGGATTTACTCAGAATTCGGAGTAGAACATTTCGTGTGTCTGTGTGTGTGTGTGTGTGTCTGTGTGTGTGTGTGTGTGTCTGTGTGTGTGTGTGTATGTGTCCGTCCCCCCCTTATAACTTTTGATCCGCTCAATTTACAGAGCCCAAAATTTAAGAATATATAAACAGTTATAGGCTTACAAAACTTTTATACTCAGAATTTCGAATTTTTGTTTTAATCAGGGGTTATCAACTTTTGAATTTTTGCTTTATTTTTCCATATATCTCAGAAACCATAAAAGCTAGAACGCTGAAAATTTGTACAAATGTAGAAAAATACAAAATCTCAAATTAGTTTATTCAAAAAAATTCCAGGGTTTCTCAAACATTTTTTATTAAGAAAAATATTTTTTTATGATAAATTTATGAGTTTAACTGCCTATATTTCCAAAACTTTTACAATTATCGAAAAAAGCCGAAACACCCCAACTAGATAATTAAATTTTCTATAAAAAATATTAGCATTGTAGTAGAAGATCTCAATTTTTTTTAACAATTTTTTTAAAAATTGAATTTAGTGACGACATTGCTTCATACATTTTGTATGGCAGTCGCCTATACACAATATGTAAGAAGACTTAATAGTTTGATACTTCATCTCCAAACATACATACATACCATCATGCTATTTTCATATTCTGGGTAGGAAAAAAGGACCTTCCTCCATACTATCCTATCTTGACATACATACCTACATATGTTGTATAGAAAACAAAATATCTGACAATATTCAATAATTTGTATTTATGGGTTTATAGTTTGGTACATATTCTTCAACTATACATACTATCGCTATCGACAGTTGGATCTCATGTGTTACATGCAACTAGTTTATATATATATATATTTTAATTTTGTCACATTATAAAGTATATTGTTATCAACTCTGGTTGGTTGGAAAAATTGCTGTTTGACAATATAACTGTCAGTATACAAAGTATGTGTACAAGAAGACATAAATAAATAACCTTCTTGTAAATGAAATTTTATCTGTTGGTTAATGTTAACTCCACGCATATGGAGAGACAACCCCTTCACATAACTCATGTAGCTCACGGTGTCCTTTAGTGAAATCTCAAGATCTACTGGATCTGGAATTCATCAGTAAAGTTAACGTTACTCACCCTCTGCGATGGCGCTACATTACTTGGCTTCCTGCTCTCTAACTATAATTTTAAACATCTTTTCACTAACAATTGACCATATTCATAGTAACAAGCTATGACCCCTTCCAGTTTTAAACATCTTTTCACTAACAATTGACCATATTCATAGTAATAACAAGCTATGACCCCTTCCAGTTTTAAACATCTTTTCACTAACAATTGACCATATTCATAGTAATAACAAGCTATGACCCCTTCCAGTTTTAAACATCTTTTCACTAACAATTGACCATATTCATAGTAATAACAAGCTATGACCCCTTCCAGTTTTTTCCCTTTCCCTTCTGACAGCTTCTTCATGTAATAATACAATATATTATTTTATATTAATCACAACGACAAAATGTAATAGGCCTTAATACTTGATGTTACTATTGTATTGTAATATGTCTTAACGCTGGTTTTTGTCTAAATTTAACCTAAATAAATAAATAAATAAGTGCCCCCTCTAGTTACTCTTTAGCCTGTAGGGGCGTTAATGTAGCCGGTCGCTATATTTGAAGCTAGTAAAAGCTTTTGAAATAGTTAACTATAAACTAAAATTAAGACAAGCAGTGTAGGATCTCACAAATATGTACATCACAAAATCAACTTTCACATTATTTAAAGAATAATTAAAAGTTGAGCAATTTGGAAATGTAAGCTTTCATGGTAGATGTTAGTAACTACGATGAAATGACGAGTGCTGCCTCGCCTTTTATATCATCAGGGAGGTCGTTAACTGAGTACATACCAGGTCAATGTCCATGGTGTTTCTCAAACATTCTTCCTTAGAAAATTAGCTCTTGTATTTGTATTGTTGTTGATATTCTGGTAGGTTACTGACCTTGTCCTAGTGCAAATTGTACAACAAGATGTACTTGCGACCAAAAGATCACATAAATTCAATGAAATTGAACACTTCATAATATAAACATAAGATAAATGAAGAATATTGTTATTGTAGTTATCTCCATATAAAAAAGTACATGGTGCATCAATATGTCACGTGATCCTGCCGGCATTTGATGTAGATAAGGAATATGCGCCGATTGTGTATTGGTAAGGATCTAATCCAAAGCAGAATGTTGAGCTCGAAACAACAATATGAACTGGCGCAGTATCCCTCTTTCCTACGCGCATGCGTATTAGATCCTTACAAAGCGCGGAAGAGTGTGAATTTCGCCGATGACGATCGATGAATTTCAGTGTTAAGAGTTCTTAATTTTTTAAATAATTTAACAACTGTTTTGTTGATTCACCGACACATGTCTTGAAGTCAAATATATGGGAGTAATATTCATCCAATTTTCGTCTCAATCAAGTATGAATTTACTAAGATATTAAGGTTCACAATTGTGTATAGCCATGAGGGCATGTATAGATGATGCTCGGCGTTTAGGCACGCTGCCGGTGGGCATCTATACATGACGCTCGTCTTAAAAAGGTTAAGGAGAGGTACTCTCTGAAATTGGTTAAGTTGTCAATGTAGCATGTGTGTAATACAAAGTCGTAAAATATTATTCGTTTTATTTGACGGCTATATAATACTTGTTCCTGGAAATCACTAAATCTGAATAATTGTGTAATATGATTCATGTATTGTATTGATGAATGTAATGTGATTGTTCAGCGGGCAGACATAATGGCAGCCAAGTACAGTAGAAAACAGCGACGCATGGACATGGCCAGGAGGAGGACAGCAGCCGCTCAGGAGAGGATGAGACTCATATCACACTTGGCAAGAAAGGAAAAGGACAATGATGACTTTGGTATGAGAGACGAAGACTGGGACGTATACAAGACTATCAGCAGAGAAGGTAATTATATATATATATATATATATATATATATATATATATATATATATATATATATATATATATATATATATATATATATATATATATATATATATATATATATATATATATATATATATATATATATATATATATATATATATATATATATATATATATATATATATATGCTATGTCCCTGATCGTTCTCTTTTCTAACTGTCGATTAGTTGAAGAGAATTTTTTCCTCTTGGCTATTTGAATTTAGTGACTACCTCGTTTCATACAAATTGTATGTTAGAATGAATACACAACACGATGACTTCTTGTTGTTTGATATTTAATTTTATGCTATCAAGCCGTTTACCTATTCCAGGTAGGGAAAAAGGACTGAACTCTACACTATCCTATCCAGACATACATGTTTTGTAATAAAATAGGAATACATAACATCTTAAGTAAAATATTTTGTATTCTGGGTTTGAGGTTTTTCTTCAACTATACATAATAAACACATGACATTGACAGTTAGATCTCATGTGTTACATGCAACTATTTATGTATGCTATGTCTTCGATCTATCTCTTAATAACTTTGTGGTAAAATAGTGACATTAATTTGACATTATTTATTTTAAAAATATTTCAACATATTTACCAGATATATTATATTTACTATAGTAAAATTTTTGCAATACCTTGGTATCTTCTCCTAACATAAAATTAATAATAATTAGTAAAAAATATAAATTAAGAATTAAAGTTATAAAAAATATTTAAGATTTTTTTGCATATTGAAGTTTGAATTGAAGATGGGTATCAAGTTTCTTTTACACAATACTTCATGTAATTGCTGGTGTGGTGTATGTGAAGGGATAAAAACAAATTAAATATATGTAACTAGAGGTCATGTATATTGTAATAATTAAAAAATATATATATATATTGAAGGGCTATTTGTTTTAAGCGACATTTTATAGCTTTACAGGAGAGCCATTCAAAGTTTTAAATTTGTAAAAAAAAATTGTTAAAAAAACTAGTGGCCATATTTTAAAATGGGTAAGGTCATTATTTCTTAAAAAAAAATCTTAACAACCTCACCAAAAAGGTTAAAATCTCATCCTTGATGAGAGAAATACAATTGTTGGCCTTCGTGGATCAGTTGGTTGGGTATCCGACTGCTGATCCAAGGGTCCCGGGTTCGATTCCAGGTGGAGACACAGTTTTTAATAGTGTTTTCAGTCTGGATCTGTGAGACGATTAATATCGTAAGTCTCCAGAATGTGGCAACTTGTTATTGGGTGCGTGTTAAATAATTATTTGACATAGTACCTGTTAGTTGCCTAAGAAGCTACATAAAATAAATGTTTTTAATATTGTGGTATAAATAAAATAAAAAATAAATAAAATAAAATAATATAAGCCAGAAAAGCTCTTGAATACCTCAAGAAATTCCTAATTATAATAGTATTTATCTTTATAGCGCCGATTAATGATTCAAGTTCATTTCAAGGGCACTAATAGTTCGATTTTATGCTGCTCTACCAAACAAAGCTATTTTCAGCCCTTTAGTGAAAGAGCTCTTACTTTGAGCACTGCAGACATCTAGAGTGAGTGCATTCCACTTAATAGGACCATTCACACCAAAGTATTAGTCATATTAATCCGCTTTGTTGACTAACCAGAGGTGGTCTGAGGAAAGCACATGCTCCATTGCCAAACAAACATGGGCAAAATATGATCTCAGAAGAACCTGAGAGATACACTCGTTACGAAGAGACTCACTTGCCAGAGTTTAACAGCGGTATTAACGGGATACTGGCTCATAGGAAAGCATGCCAGAAGGCTAGGGCTGGAGGCATATGATTACTGCAAAGCATGCCAGGACGAGGAGGAGGAGGAGGAGACTGTGGTCCACTTCCTCTGTCACTGTCCTGCTTTCTCTAGAATTAGAAGCTCATAGGAAGTTTCTTCTATGATGATCTAATAGACAACGTCAGCCGATATTGGAGACATTATGATATTCATTAGCCCTTCAGGCTGGATAAGTAAGGGGATAAAAGGAGAGCCCTATTGTGGTATCACAATGGGGCTGTCCTGTGTGTTCTCCTCCAGAACTGCCACCCCCAAAAAAAAAATACTCTTTGATCCAGATGACCTGAGTGTGAGATGCCTCCCAGAGAGCTCATTTCTCTGACGCAGCTTTTGAATATATTTTGGTGCTAATGGCAATATGTTTATGTATATTATATACAAAAAGATAAATAAATAGATATTTCTTTTTTATTTGTGAGACGAAATAATCCTACTGTAATAATTCTTTTGTTAAAAAAATTTTTAGATGGTATTTTTCTTTTTTTTTTATTAGGTAACGACTCAGATTCAGAGGCAGAAAATGAGAAGCTTTTAGAGATTGAGGATGTACTGAGAGAATACGATCCTCAATTTGGACCTGTAGGGGGTGATGGAACCGGTTTGGGAGTATCTGAAGCTCATCAACTTCATGTAGGGATCGAAAGATTAAGGTGATTCATTTGTTAACTGTCACTTCATTCTATTTTGAATAGAATCATAGATAAAAATTTATTTAATCCATAGAATATGGTAGCCATCATTCTCAGTCACGAGGTCATAAAATATGAAGAAGGAGATGACTATTATAAACTCATCTATACATAGATTACACCGCCTTGGAAACCTGCTCAACATATCTTAAACATTTTAGTTTGTAAAATTCGGTTTCCATAGAATAATGCTTCTGGATAGGGTGGTAAAAGCAGCATTGTCCGCATCCTATTATTGGGTTTGGTTGCGCAGGGGAGTAGAGTACCTATCAGTCGTAGGTTGGTGGGCGAGTGGTGAGCGCGACTCGAGTCATAAGCAAGCCCGTGTGGCAGTCTTTATCCCCTCCTTTCCTCACGACTCCCCATTTATTTAAATTTCACATTAGTTAAATACAACACACGCTAATTTCTTCAACAAATGAATATGGTTGGTTGGAAGATATTGCCATTAGCTGTAAATAAACAAACTTATTGTCCTCAGAGCTCCTGAATTACTTTTTCAACCTTTCATGATGGGAAATATTGAAGCCGGAATTGCTGAGACCCTCGACTATGTGATGAAACAGTTCAGTTATGATGACCAGCTAAAACTTGCCAATAACGTATTTGTCACTGGAGGTTGTGCCGGATTTTCTGGTAAGTTTTTATAGTAATTTTATGAAAACAAACCAACTCATTTTACTAATGGGCTTTGGATAAAGTTCTAGATAACTATCTATGAGATAAATTTATAATAAGAATGGTTTCATGCATTTTCAGTTGTGTCTTTATGGTTATCTAGTACTGTTCGCTATAATTATGTTTTAGCGAACAATATTCTCATCATACATACATATATGCACGTGGATTGGTAGGTATATACCATGACACATCAATATTTTGAGATTCAATATTATTGTTGCATTTTATCCTACCTATAAATTTGCCTACAAAAAAACGGTCAGCATCAAGAGCACGCCGTGTGAACTTATGTTTCGGACTCTCATCAAACCTTGTAAAACAAATCATTTCAAATCTGTGTCATCGCCATCCAACTTATAAGTTTAGTGTTTGTGATTATTGTGTGAGGTGAACATCAGGAGGCATTGGGAAAAATCTAGTTCTGAACCACACCAGGAAAGGTAGGCAAATATTCCTTCTTTTCCTTCCTCCCGTCACTGGGTAAAACCAGTGGGACACACAAGTGCATATTATATTATTTTTGACAAATATGTTTTATCCGTCGGATTTGTATTGGATTAGTTATCAAGCACTTTATCCGGAGGTGATGAATCAGCCCATTAGTCGTAAACAATTATTTTGATTAAATATTTTAAAAGTTGCGTATATGCAAAAATTGGATTATTCCCTGTCGGGAGTCAATAATATTTTTGCCAATTTTTCAACGTCTCAATAGAGACATAGTTGGAATATTATAGAAGAACCAGGAACTCAAGGCACCTACAGGGCTTACAATATATCAGCTGGTTTACATTATCACTTTATGCGCTTGCGCAACATTCACTTATTGTGCCTTCTTATTGAGTTCCCTTATCAATTAAAATTTTTGAAAGTTCTATATATAAATAAATAAATATTTCAATCAGGGAACTCAATAAGAAGGCATAATTAGTAATCGAATATATTTTTATTATTGCATATGCGCAAACATTGGATTTTTTTCCCTGTCGGGAGTCAAAGATATTTTTTAACAGATTTTTAATTATCTCAATAGAGACGAAGTTGGAATATTTATTGTAGGAGAACCGGGAAATCAAGGCACCTACAGGGCTTACGACCTGTCAGCGGCTGGTTTACGTGATCACTTTATGCGCTTGCACAACGTTCACCAATTATGCCTTATTAATGAGATCCCTATCAATTCAATTTTGAAACTTCTATATATTGTAATACTGAAATTCTTTTCGCTTGAAAATAACGAATTTTTACTACAGCCATCTATGGGTGAAATTATGAACAACAATATTATTATTTTTTTTATTTATTTTGTTGTAACGCCATCTATTGAGAGAATTGGTTTTTTGTAAATAATGAAAGCTACAATTCTTATATATGAGGTGACAATGCATAAAGTGATCACGTAAACCAGCCGATGACAGGTCTTAAGCCCTGTAGGTGCCTTGATTTCCCGGTTCTCCTACAATAGCATAATTAGTACTTAAACGTTGCGCAAGTGCATAAAGTGATCACGTAAACCAGCCGATGACAGGTTGGTGCCTTGAGTTCCTGGTTCTTCTATAATATTCCAATGAGATGCTAAGAATTTTTCATAAAAATACACATTTGTTTATGAGTGTTATAGGGCCGGTATTACAGTCTCAGTTTAAGAGCTAAACTCAAGTTTTACAAAAATATAGCGTATTACAGTGTCCGTTTAGGCCTAATCTTCCCTCAAATACGTCACTAAAACGACAAATATTTAACTCAATGTTTCTGGCGGATTAAGTACTTAACGGTGAGACAACTGTCATTTCTCGACTCGTTGTTAGACAATGCGTGTAGTTTCAGTGTTCTATCACTAGAGGCGTTAGTTGTATCAACGGTGGCGCCACACAACAAAACAAACTGACAGCCATATTGAAACGAACATGGGCATTTAAAAGTATTGTTTTGGTGAAAAAAATTAAATTTACCATGTTGGATAATAAAACAATAGTATTTCAAGTCGTAGCGTCCCGTTTTGTAGTTCGTATTATTTGAGGTTATTTAAAATTTGACAGATAATAACCACAGAAAAAGTAAAATATGTCTATAATTGAAGATTTAGTAACTGACATGTCATATTGCATTGTAATACGGAAATGGATTCAATCTCTCCTTTACATTAATCTTGATTTGAACAAACTCAATGAGTTTTGAGGGCCAACTGTAATATCGGGCCTATAGATATGTTATGGTTTTCAATAAAAAGGGAAAGGGATGTTGAAAAATTGTATAAAAATATAGTTATTAATATTTTTTTAATTATCATGTTATTTTATTGAAAAATCAAACCTTAACTAGAAATTAATACATTGCCCATACAACAAATTAATAAATTTGCTTAAACCATACAAATTATAAATCAAATATACACTTCCTTGCACCCTGAACGAGTGGCGAGTTTATTGTTAAATGGCTGTTTCTTTTAATTAAACAACACTTTCTCAAGTTTGTTAAGCAAGATTTTCTTGATAAATATGTTTTTTTCAAATTTCTTCTATATATATATATATATATATATATATGTATATATATATACATATATATATATATATATATATATATATATATATATATATATATATATATATATATATATATATATATATATATATATATATATATATATATATATATATATATATATATATATATATATATATATATATATATATATATATATATATATATATATATATATATATATATATATATATATATATATATATATATATATATATATATATATATATATATATATATATATATATATATATATATATATATATATATATATATATATATATATATATATATATATATATATATATATATATATATATATATATATATATATATATATATATATATATATATATATATATATATATATATATTTTTAAAAACATAGTTAGTCTTTGAAATACAATATTAGTCTACAACTGAATTACTATTTCAAAACAGTCATAAATTTGTTAAAGCATAAAACTTTATTTTTCACCGAAGCTACACCGTGTTAGATAAAAAATAATCAAATATAAGAGAAAATAATTTTCCTAGGTGTTAAGGAACGTTTGTCGCGGGAGCTACTCGAAATGCGTCCGTTCCAGACGAGTCACCAGGTGAATATGGCCGAAAATCTCTCGCTGGACGCATGGAGAGGGGCGCGGGACTTTGCCTGCGGGGAGGGCCTCGCCGAGTGTCTGGTGACGAGACAGGACTACAATGAAATGGGCGGGGAGTATTTCAAGGAGCACTATGCCAGCAATAAATATTTCAAGAGTCCAGCTCCTACCGTTGATCCGACTTTACTACCGGCTGTTGATGGAAATGTTATCAAAGAGGAAATTATCGATCTTTAATTTGGTTTCCGTGTGTATATTATTATTGTATATAATAATTAAGTAGAATTAATTAAGTTGTAATAATTAAGTTGTGATAGTTAATTTATTACAATTAAGTTATAGTAACTAAGTTGTAATAATTAAGTTACAATAAATATACTTTTTTCATGAATATGATATGTTTGTTCTATTCAAATTTAAATCATTTCCTTTCGTATACTATTAACATTACCTCACCCCACGTCACTATTATTTTTTTATATGTCGACCCAACAATAGTTTATCCAAGCGAGACATGGTCGTGGAAGAAGACACATGAATATAAAAATAACACGACGGAAATGAGGTCCATTAGACTAGCCTTCTATAACAACAATTTATAATCGAATAAAGTATGAATATATTATACAAGAATGTAAGATTGAATGAGAATTGTGAGTAGAATGAAAATAAATGCCTTGCGATGATTCTGACTTCAGACACATAAGTAAGGATGAATGATAAACGTCTAACGAAGCCAGTAAACAAGGTTGAAAAGAGTGGTGTGAGATGTAGCGATCGGCCGAGGAAAGCTACCTTGTAAATTTTTTTGTCCACAAAAGTTCTTTCTCCACTTATGGATATAGACATCTTCAATTTGCTTCGACTTGTATCTGTATTGTTCCCTCCGCATTCTTCAAACCAACTAAACGATGTCATCCGACTTGTGTTTGATTCAACCAACGCTTCTTTTTCTGTTCATGGCCTCCATTCAAATATTCTCAGAGCCTATCTGGGTGCCATATATAGCTGGATATTTATTTATGACTTTTACATGAATAAAGTATAGTGGTAACACAGCATGAATAAAAATGTATGAAAGTAATACAAAACAGAATAAAAATTACAATATCAACACATATCAGTAACAATATTCAAAACGAGTGTAGGTAATTTTTTACAACGATGTTTAAAATGATTGTCTAGTAATGAAAGTAAAAAATATATAGCCCCATAGCCTTTTCTGGTATCTTACTTACAAATTTCATCCAAATCTTTCAGCTGTTTTCGCGTGATTGAGTAACAAACATATTCTATACATCTAAACATTCAAATTTATAATACTATTGAGATACTCTCACTATCTAAATATGTGAAAATGTTAAATAAGTGGTTTTATACTAAATAATAAAATATATTTTTTTTGACAAACTTTTTAACATCTCAATAGAGACGAAGTTGGAATATTATAGAAGAACCAGGAACTCAAGGCACCTACAGGGCTTGCGACTTGTCATCGGCTGGTTTACGTGATCACTTTCACCAATCGTTCACCAATTATGCCTTCTTATTGAGTTCCCTTATCAATGGAATTGGTGAACGTTGCGCAAGCGCATAAAGTGATCACGAAAGTTTGTCAAAAGAAAACATCATTTGACTCTCGACAGCAAAAAAATCCAATGTTTGCGTATATGCAATAAAAAAACGAGTGGGTTGTGGCCAACGCTATACTCCTCACTAACGAGTCATTCTATAAAGTATTCAAATTTTGTATGGAAAATATTCAGCATTTTCATGAAATGAGTATGTTTATTAAATTATTTTTTATTTAAATATTTTATTATGAAAACTTGATAACTCTTCAATGCCATTTTATGAAAGTGATGTGCCTTTTTACCAATTTTAAAATAAAAATTTCAAATTTAAAGTTTCCTGAGTTTGGGGTCACTTTGAAATATTTGATAGTTAAAAAAAATGAGAAGCAGTATTCAGATATCCTTCAAAATCTAATAGGGTCTAAGTGAGCATTATATATACATATTTTTATTGTTTTTATTTATTGTTTGATATATTTTTGTTTGGATACATATAAATCATGTTGCTATATAAAATACGCATTTTCGTGGAAACTGTACGAAATACGATGAAAATATTGTATTGATGTGATTTTGAAATATTCCACCTCGGTACAGGCAAAGCCTAGTGAAATGGATATACATATAATAATATATGTAAAAATGATATCGTTAATTTTTATTAATAAATAAATACAAATACAAATGTTTGTAAAATTTGAAAAGAATCGAATCAGTACTTTAGTCTATAATCGATAAAGTAAAATAAACACGCCGTACATAGCACATAACACACACACGCTATGACATGGTGATGAAACTTTCAGAATACAATCTCAGCATGATACTAGTTGATAATCTGCGATAAAAAAATACCCTTAAAAATTGCGAAATCATAACTCCCCCCTATATCCCCTTGGGTTAGTGAGGAGTAAAAAATATTCGATTTAATAAAATAATATATGTAGTTTATAAAAAAAATTTAATGACAATTTTCCATACAAATTTCCATATATAACCATAGAAAATGCACCTACAAAAATGACGGATTTTTGCCTCTCCTAGCAACGGCGTCGGCATTCTGGCGATCTGATGCACGCGCTCCGTCCGATGCCGATCAGTGGATGCACTTGTATGCACAGATAATATAGAAGTAAACTTCTTGTATGAATTCCTATACAAAGAATAAATTCTAAAATCCGTCTGATGCGCTCTGTGCGATCCATCCGCTACGCCTGTATGGACGCTAGCCTTAAGAGTAAGCCAGCGGGTTTAACAATTTAATTCAGCCAAATTCGCTCGCTTTCGTAATATAATAATAAATATAATTTATGAAGCGCCGTTTAGTGATACAAGATCACTCCAAGGGCTCTATAGTTTATTTGTTGGCTCTACGAAACAAGGCAGTCTTAAGAAGTTTACCGTAGGTGTCAATACTCTGAGCTCCACGTATTATGCGAAGGGGCAGTTTGTTCCATTTTAAAGGCCCGTTCACACTGAAACCGCGATCATAGTAAGTCGCCTTATTGACTCTGTCAAATTTTTTAATGAGTTGATACTCTGTGATCCAGATGATCTCAGTGTAAGCTGTCATTACTTTGAAACGGTTTTTGAATGTACAGTGGGGGCTCAAAAAATTAGAGCCACCCAACATTTTTACTATTTTAAGACTTTTTTGGTATAATTCTCTAATTTCATTTATACGGACCACTATAGATCAATTGTATTTTAAAAATATGGGTATATAAAATTAAAAAATATATATAAAAAATGGAATTTATGTATTAGAATTAAAAAAAACATATGACAACCAAATGCGTGTCAATATTTTGTATGTCCACCTTTTGCAACAATAGCAATTTATTCTGAAGTTTTACGGTTTATAATTTTTATTTTACAAGAATATTCGTACTTCTTTCTTTTTTTATATACAAGTAAGTTATTTATATCATATTCCATTATTTATTTCATTTATCAAGGTTTTTTTGATTGTTTTTTTTTTCACTTTTTGATAACTTCATTTTTTTAAAGTTTTTCAAAAATGGGCAGACAGCGGGCCATCTCTTCGTCTTAACTTTGTTCAGATTCAAGGCTTTAATTGAGTGGAAACCATTCAAATAGACAGATTGTCAAGTCTCTTAAGGTTTCCAGAGCAACTGTTGATAGAATTAAGAGAAAAATGGACAATAATGAGCCCATACAATCAGTTAAGAGGAAAAAAATGTGGGCGAAAGCGTATTAGAACACTACGCACTGAAAGAAAAATAAGGAATTTTGCTGTTGAAAATAGAAGAAAGTCAAGAAAAATGCTTAAAGAAATAATAAATGAAGAAAGAATTGCAATATCCCTTGGTACGCTTCGCAGAGGACTGGCAGAACAGGGATTCAAAGCTTGTAGACCAGCAAGAAAACCGAGGCTTACGCAAGCAATAAGGGAAAATGTCTCCAATGGGCCAAAGATCATCGCCATTTTACTATTGAGGATTGGGAAAATGTAAGTTGATGATGCAGTCATGATATCATTACAATTTAAGTGGATAAAGGCTCATTTTTCAGTAAATTAGGATGTTTTACCAACTCTATGTGAATATTTTCTCTATTACTAGGTTTGTTTCTCCGATGAGTCCTGTATTAAAATTTTGATGGATAAATCAAATTTTGTACGACTAAGTGAGGGTGAAAAATTTAAGGAAGAATGATTCGTGCAAAGAGTAAAGTATCCATTAAAGATTATGGTCTGGTCGGTCATCAGTGTTCAGGGTACTGGAAGACTGTACATTGTTAAAAATACAATGCTTCAGGACCAATTCATTGATGTCCTTAGAGATAAACTGATCCCTCAGTCAATGGAATGGTTTCCAAATGGAAAATTTATATTCCAACATGACTTTGCACCATGCCACAAGGCAAAAAGAATCACAATTTTTTTACAGGCATAAAAAAATTATGTGCTACTCTGGCCAGGAAACTCTCCAGACCTTAATTCCATTGAAAATTTATGGAAACTACTGAAACGAGGGATTTCGACCATATTGGTCACAAATAAAAGGGATTTGACAGAGAGATTAATTAATATTTGGCATCATAATGATAATATAAAAAAAAACAGTGTGAAAATTAAATAAACAGCATGCCTAGAAGGGTTGAAGCAGTTATTGCTGCAAAAGGTGAGCATACAAAATACTGACACGCATTTGGTTGTAATATGTTTTTTTTAATTCTAAATAAATTCCATTTTTTATACATATTTTTCAATTCTATATACCCATATTTTTAAAATACAATTGATCTATAATGGTCTGTATAAATGAAATTAGAGAATTATACCAAAAAAGTCTAAAAATAGTAAAAATGTTGGGTGGTTCTAATTTTTTGAGCCCCCACTGTAGTGTGGAGCCAAATCGTTCAGAGTCTTAAACACCATCAGGTATACCTTATAGTCCACTCGGTCTGGACATTTCAACCAGTGTAATTCGTTAAGGAGAGGTGTTATGTGACATCTTTTGTTGGCCTCATTATATCAACGTATATGTAATCTATCAAGCTGATACTATGGCAAACCCGCATAAATAGTATTACAGTAATCCAGCCTTGACACAACAAATGGCTTTGGTCAAATCTTCGTGTTTTTTTTTGTCCAAAGATGGCCTCTATCGAAATTTTAGTTGGACACTATTTTTAGAAGATATTGAAAATAATATGAATCCCGTAAAAGATAGCTAAAAGATATCCAGTAAATAGTTAGGTAATGACACAGTGGAATGAGTGTTGAGTTATATCTTTCAATGCGGAAACAGTCAGTTTAGTATCTATTTTTTTTATTTTCATAAACCAAGTTTACGGCCATATCTACATTTATTTGACTTCGTTACATCCTGTAGCCGGACGGGATTGTATCTAGGTTCATTTAAGCCCATTTATAGACGGAATTTTTAA
The DNA here is from genome assembly GCA_963576475.1 of Molanna angustata. NCBI lineage: Eukaryota > Metazoa > Arthropoda > Insecta > Trichoptera > Molannidae > Molanna > Molanna angustata. Next base: position 25,682,432 of record OY754978.1, on the reverse strand, counting down.
ATTAATAATATATCGGTTACCTACTTCCGAAAATTGTAAGATACCTATTTTAGATTATAAAAAATACTTCATAACGAAAATTCTGCTATTTCAACGCTGATTCCTTGAGGGTTATTACAGCAATATCAATTTTTATAGTGAATCAGTAAAATTGATTATATTTTACGTTAAATATCACTTGCGATTATATTACATATAAATCATTCCGTTAATGTTGTGAAATAAGGTTGTAAATACATATCTAATAAGGTTCTAAATGTGAGGCAGGATTCATTCGCGAATATAAAAATATAAGTATAAAAGTAATTCGAGTGAGAGGTAGGAATGATCTGCGAATATAAAATATTACTTTGACATTAATGCGAGTGAGAGGCAGGAGTCGTCCGCAAATACAAAAATATAAGCCTAAAAATAATGCTAGTGAGAGACAGGTGTTGTCCGCAAATATAAAAATATAAACCTAAAAGTAATGCGAGTGAGAGAGGCAGGAGTTGTCCGCAAATACAAAAATATAAGCCTAAAAGTAATGCTAGTGAGAGAGGCAGGAGTCGGCCGCAAATACAAAAATATAAACCTAAAAGTAATGCGAGTGAGAGAGGCAAGAGTCGTCCGCAAATACAAAAATATAAACCTAAGAGTAATGCTAGTGAGAGAGGCAGGAGTCGTCCGCAAATACAAAAATATAAGCCTCAAAGTAATGCGAGTGAGAGGCAGGAGTCATCCGCAAATACAAAAATATAAGCCTAAAAATAATGCTAGTGAGAGACAGGTGTTGTCCGCAAATATAAAAATATAAACCTAAAAGTAATGCGAGTGAGAGAGGCAGTAGTTGTCCGCAAATACAAAAATATAAGCCTAAAAGTAATGCTAGTGAGAGAGGCAAGAGTCGTCCGCAAATACAAAAATATAAACCTAAAAGTAATGCGAGTGAGAGAGGCAAGAGTCGTCCGCATATACAAAAATATAAACCTAAGAGTAATGCTAGTGAGAGAGGCAGGAGTCGTCCGCAAATACAAAAATATATACCTAAAAGTAATGCGAGTAAGAGAGACAGGAGTATTTCATTAATTTAATAGCATCACGGCATATTATATCACAATATGGGGTAACCAGGAGTCGTCCGCGAATATTAAAATTGTATGATTTACATCATGACTGGTGCAGTAAGTCCAAGGTCATGGGTCTGACGTTCGCTAGTGGAGAATAAAAATGTTGATTGTGCCAATGTCTCTTAACTCGATGACTTATGCAAATAATATATCGGTAATCAATATTATAATGGCCAACAGCTGTGAATATATTACATTTCAATACTCATGTAATATTACTCATCGAAATATGCTGTTACTGTTTTTCTGACGATTGCAAGGTCCGGAAAATAACAATATTATGTACGTGTGTCATCTCGACCCTGTGCTCAAGATCAACATAAGTTATGTGCTATATTTACTCTCAAACAATGATTAACAGTTTGTTCGTCGCGTCGTCGAAATAGCGTTTAACAACTATGTAGAAATAACACGCAAAAGACGTTATTTAAATAAATCAAATCAATAAACTAATGACGAATGAATATATACCTATTTGTGATGATCAAAAGTCCAGGGGGGCAAGTCTGGTTCGACCGGCGAAATCAAAACCCCAGTGATTACCCATATCATGGATATAATTATTATACGGAGTTCTAATTATGCTTTAGCTGTGTGGCACCGGCTTAGAATAGTGCTTCCACACTTTTCTATTATTGTTTTAGAGTGTCCCGTAAGAGCCGGGTAATCGAAAATACAACAGGCAACAATAACATCTCACATAGTTCAGCAATGAGGTTCACCACCCATTCTGAAAATGGTGCCTTCTTAGGTGAGACGAGACTGGTGTGTAGGTATACACAGATATGTTGTGCTCCATTTTATAAGGCAATGCACACCCGCACACCTTTCGCTGGTTACCCCACATTGTGGGATATGCCGTGATGGTATGAATGAATGAATGAATGGATATAATTATCGTATGGAGTTGTATGACATCTAAAGATATTGTAGAACTCCATATAATAATTATATCCATGATATGGGTAATCACTAGGGTTTTGATTTCGCCGATCGAACCAGACTTGCCCCCCTGGTCTTGTATAAAATGCTACATGAGTCACTGGCCTGGCCTCACTGTAAGGTCAAGTCTAGGCTTGCAATACCTTTAGCAAGACACAAATGCAAGAGTGCTCCCCCAAATCTTAGTGTTCTTTTAAATTAAATTATTAGAAGATTTGCACCGTAATTATTTATGTAAATTATTTTCTTTACCGTTAATTCTATACATATATATTACACTAAGTTTTTTCCTAAAACAAATACATACCTATATTTTTGATTTGCATATTCAGATTCAGTCCAATCTGCGGGTATATTTCGTACCCTTCTTTACCGTATTCCACTTTTTTAGGTTTGACCATTCTTAGGTACACTAAATTTACTTAATAAAAGCACACTAAATTTATAAAAGTACACTTAGGCTACGGAATAGTCCTGATATTACGTCGGCTATATCTAAAAAAGGCTAAAGCAAAAATATCTATCTGATAATATCTGTTTTTATCTTCCTCTCCTTATCCTTTTGTTTTCCTATCATTGATATGAACTGTTATATATTATATTCAATCTTTAATTGACTTTTTTTTAATTTTCTTCTGTTATCTTTATTATATACTTTTTTCATGTCATAATCTTATTGACATAGTACACATTATCATCATCAACTCTGGTTGGTTGGAAAAAAATCTGTTTGGCAATAATCCCGCCAGTGTACAAGAAGATGAATTAATAAACAAAATTACACTAAATTTACAAAAAGTACTCCAAATTTACTAAAAAAGCACACTTAATTTATAAAAGTACACCAAACTTACTATAAAAGCACACTAAATTTAAAAAAGTGCACCAAATTTACTAAAAAAGCACACTAAATTTATAAAATTACTCTATATTTATAAAAGTACACTAAATTTACTAAATCAAAGCACACTCAATTTATAAAAGTACACTAAACTTATGAAAAAAATACTGAATTTATAACACACTATTTTTTTTAAATAAAATCTCACTAAACTTAGTAAATAAAAGCACACTTAATTAACTGATTTAAAAGCAGATTCTGGTCAAATTTAATAGGTACATTAAATCACATACAGTAGGTATAAACATCGGCAAATAACTTCACAAGCTTCTGAGGAGAAGAGACGATTTGCACGAATACCACTAGCAAAAAATTTAAATTCGCGCTCTGCGCCGTGGTACAGTGCCTTGGGTTCGATACCCACCAGATGAGAAATTTATTTCTCACGAAAACAATGCTTCTCTGGGATGGAAACATAGGGCAGTTGGAAAGAATTGACATAACATGGAAATATAAACTCGCCACTTGCGCGGGATGTAAAGAAGTGTTTATTTTTATTATTATTTCTCAAGTTATCTGCCGATATCTAGGTATAGTTTCCGGCAAATAACTTGAGAATTATCAACGTGGAGGGGGGCGATTTGCACATATACCAACTAAACAAAACGAGCGGGTTGTGGCAATTTTGCAATTTTGTATGGAAAAATTTCAGCATTTTCATGAAATGACTTTGTAATTTTTTTTATTCAAATATTTTACTATGTAAACTTGATAATTCTTCAATGCTATTTTATGAAAGTGGTGTGCCTTTTTAGTAATTTGAAGATAAAAAATACATATTTTAAGTTTCCTGAGTTTGGGGTCACTTTGAAATATTTGACAGTTTGAAACATTGAGAAGCACTATTCATATATCGTTCAATATGTAATGGGGTCTAAGCGAGTATTAGATATACAAGTTTGCAAAATTTTAAAAGATTCGAATTAGTACATTAGTCTATAATTAATCTATAGAATAAACACGCCGTACACAGCGCACACACATATACACACCCTCACACACACACACACCCTCACACGCACCCTCACACACACACACACACACACCCTCACACACACACCCTCACACACACACACCCACACACACCCTCAATCACATACACACACACCCTCTCACACACACACACGCACCCTCTCACACACACACACGCACCCTCACACACACACACACGCGCACCCTCACACACACACGCACACCCTCACACACACACACACACACACACACACACGCACACCCTCACACACACACACACACACACACACGCACCCACACACACACAAACACACACACACCCTCACACACGCACCCACACACACGTACACACACGCACCCTCTCACACACACACACACACACACACAGATACATTGTGATAAAACTTTCATAATACAATCTCAGCATAATACTTGTTGATAATATGCAATTAAAAAAATAATCTTAAATATTGCGAATTCATAACTCCCCATTATATCCTCTTGGGGTAATACACGAAATGTCAAAAACACAAATTTGCGCTCTGCGCACCCCACGTGACTGGTTGAAAGAAATTTTCGTTTGGCAACATACCTGTACAGGAATATAAATAAATAAACATGTCCTTGTGAAAATACCTATACATCGTCATACATTCCCTAAGTTGAAAGCATGAATTAATGCCTGTGCTGTAGTTGAACGAAATCGGTCGAGGGCAGCTTGGGTGGGGTTCAAACTCCCGTCACCGGATTACTAATCCAGTGCGATGTAGATTCTGTAGTCAAATGTTAAAAACTCGTTGCTCGACCGGCTAAAAAATTCAGTGACTAATCAACATGACTACCATTGGTTGCACGATACCACTACTATCTGACTAATAAACAATCTTTCATTTTCAATTTTCTGCGGCGATCCGTAGTCGTTTGGTCGCGATGTAAACACGCTTTTATAAAGAAATAATTTCTTCGTTTTTACATAAATATAATTATTATTATTTACATACTAAATAGATTTTGCTATCAATATATTGTTGTTATCTACAGAATCTGATAATACAATATTTCGCATTTCGGATACTATAATTTTATTTTTTGCAAATTTGACATTAATTTTAATGTGTAATAAGTTTAAATGTGTTATTAGTTATCAGTGATTTTCTTCTATCAATTAAGTGAAACTGTTTATTATCAATTTAACTTAATTTATAATTTCGTAATACGAATGTTTGTGAAGTATTTTTTTGAATTTGGCGTATTTAAGAAGATCTGAAGTGTGTTTTGTAAGCTGTAAATTTTGGCTGAATAAATTAATTTTTCAACCGAGGTTCAATAAATTTGATAACTGTTTAAGTTTCAACCAAAGGCCAATAAATTGTTTAATAATATTAAATAACTGTTAAGGTTTTGATCAAATTCAATAACTGTTTATGTTACCTGGATTAGACAAATACAAAATAGACAATTATAATTGTGGAAGTGATTTTTTTATTCAGAAATAATACAGTGATCAAGTTAAAAATGCATAAACTGTGTTCAGTTTTGTTTTTCGTTTTGTTGACTGCGCAGTTTCCAGATTCATCGTCGTTCAGTTACAATGTGAATGCCAGAAGTGAATTTGTCGGGGGAGGAGTGAATGATCATTCGTATTTTGGGTATTCTGTCATGCTAAGGGACGGAAATCGACCGCTGTAAGTATAATAAATTGTATTTATTTATTAACATTATACCCACTTATGTTTTGTTTAATTCACTTATATTTATTTATTTCGGGAAACAGTAGTTTGGGAGCTCTGAGAACAATAAATTTATTTATTATTGTACACTAAATTTATTAATTTATTTATGTACACATAATTTATTTGTGTACACATAATTTATTTATGTAAGTAGGTACACATAATTTATTTAATCATTTAAATAATTTATTTATTTATATATTCATTTACCTTAAGAAGAGGTTATGATGAATAAAAAAGAGAGAGGAGGAAGTTACTATGTATTATGTTTTGTTGACTTTTTAGTTTCTTTTCTTTCTTTTTTTTACTTGCATTGTTACTGTTTAAATAAATAAATAAAAATGAATTTATGTACCTACACATAATTTATTTATGTACACATAATTTATTTATTCATTTATGTACTTACACATAATTTATTTGTGTACACATAATTTATTTATGTACACATAATTTATTTATTCATTTATGTACATATAATTTATTTATTTATGTACACATTTATGCATAATGATGCAAATTGGAGGGTTAATTACCTTATAGCAATATCTTCCAACCGACCATATCCATTCGTTGAAGAAAATAGTGTGCATGGTAGTATTATTGCTTCATGGTGCATGGTATGTAACCTAAATGTAGTTTTATAAAAATGAAAGTGTATAAAGGGGGGAGGCGAGATGAAATAAAATTAGAGAGACAACAATATTTCTGTAGCAGTGACAAATTAATGTTTATGTAAAATTAATCGATTGTATGATATAATACATATTTATTTATAGATCATCATTTCGTAATATCGATGTCTCAACATCGCTATTGATGTCGCGATCGTTATATCTTATCACTAAATAAACTTTTATGTACTAAATTAATAATCGATACCTGTAAAATCACTTGTGTACATACATTTTAAAAACGTAGATACATAATATGTATACCTACCAAGAATTATTATGAAATTATGACTACACTTGTTCTAGGAACATCATGCATAGAATCTTGCATAGAATAGACTATATACACTTGTTAGCTCAGATATAATACATTAATTCTCACATCGTTCGTACTATCCGTTTGTAATCTAACTTTTCACTCCTATGTACATATGTATGTAATACTAGAGACTTGCGATTTTGATTTTTTATCCCGCTGACATAATTTAGATGATATGGTTTATGTATTTTATTGAATTAGTGATGAGCAAAAATCACATATTGTGTTGTTATGATCCTGGACTCGCATAATACATATACCTACCTACCTAGCTATGGTTTAGCAAATTTTGCAACATTTACAAAAAAATATATATTTTCTTTTACAACAGCATACAATATTCAATAATTATCATGATACTTGAAAAATCGTATGAAAAATTAATAAAATTTGATTCTAGGTACGTAGTTAAGTGCTATTTTTATCATTAATGATTTCACTCACTTCCTGTTTTTACTCTCCACACTATGGAATAGTGGAGAGTCATGTTTTCACAATTTTTATCGTTAGCCTAGGCATATTAGCAAAAACATAGGGTCTCAGAAGCAAATTTTGCTATAGTTTTTATTTTCTCACCCTTTATGTTTTTTGGGTCGCTGAACACGAATTTCAAGATTGCGGGCAAAAATTTTAACCGGAACTTTGTTTTTTGGGCACTTTTTGACCAAATTTTGGCACTTTTTTCAGTTTTCGACAAACCGTTTTTGACAAAATTAAATTAGACAAAATTTGCTATATTTCTCGTATAAAGTTTTTTTTTAAGACTAACCGTTTCGTCGTATTTTTGTGTGCCGTAAAATTCTTAAAGTGTGCCACCAAATTTTAGAAATGTATATATAATTAGTAAAAATTATAAAAAAATCAATCTAATTTTTTTTTACTAAAAATATTCTTATTATTTACTTGTATTTAATCCCTTATAAACATACTGTTGTTTTTGTAGTAGGTACATATTATTTTATTTTACATTCTAAATTACTATCATTAACTATTTTACACATTGTATTATAGGTAGGTAAGTAAACAACTTTTTAAATTATCTTTTTCTTTGAGTGCCGCCAAATTTCTAAGTCGTCAAAATGTGCCGCGACAAAAAAAAAGGTTGAAAAAAATGCCGCGGTACAGTGGTTGAGAATCACTGAGTTAGTCTTCCAAAGAAAAACGTTATTTATGAGAAACGTAAATGGTATAATGTAATGAGTTGTTACAACAATTAAGGCGCTAAGATCCTTTGACCATCATGTTTGGAGGTTAACTCCTCTTTTTCAGTTTTGAAAAATATATGTATGATTCATATATCTACTTTTATACTTCAAATTCATTGTAGGAAAACAGTCTACTTCTAATTATACTAGTTGCATGTAACATATGAGATCCAACTGTCGATAGCGATAGTATGTATAGTTGAAGAATAAGAATCAAACTATAAACCCATAAATCCAAATTATTGAAAATTTTAACACATGTTGGTATGTATGTCAAGATAGGACAGTATGGAGGTCAGTCCTGTTTTCCTACCCGGAATATGAAAACAGCATGATGGTTCTGTATGTATATTTGGAGATTAAGTACCTATCAAACTATTAAGTCTTCTTACATATTGTGTATATGCGACTGACATACAAATTGTATGAAGCAATGTCGTCACTAAATTCAATTTTTATAAAAATTGTTAAAAAAAGTTTGAGATGTGCTAATACGATGGAAATATTTTTTATAGAAAATTAAATTATCTAGTTGGGGTGTTTCGGCTTTTTACGATATTTTTAAAAACTTTGGAAATATAGGCAGTTAAACACATAAATGTATTGTTAAAAAATATTTTACTTAATAAAAAATGTTTGAGAAATGCTGGAATTTTATTCGTCTATGTTTATTCTAATTTTCAGCGTTCTAGCTTTTATGGTTTCAGAAATATATGGAAAAAAAAGTAAGAAAATTCAAAACTTAATAACCCCTGACTGAAACAAAAATTCAAAATTCTGAGTATAAAAGTTTTGTAGGCTTATAATTATTTATATATTCTGAAATTTTGGGCTCTGTAAATTGAGCGGATCAAAAGTTATAAGGGACGGACGGACACACAGACACACGAAATGTTCTACTCCGAATTTTGAGTAAATCCATATATGGAACATATATGCTGCGAAGCCTCTAAGTTGGTATTTTTTGACTTCAAAGTTGGAAAAACCGTGAAAAATATAGACCCTGCATACAAATCTCGCGTATCCTGGCTTAAAATTTTTGCCAGCAAACTACAAATTCGTGGTTAGCGACCCAAAAAACAGAAAGGGTGAGAAAATAAAAACTATAGCAAAATTTGTACGGATTATCCTTTTTGTGTCCTCTCTGCAGCCCAAACTATAAGTCCGATTGACTTCATATTGATATCATATAGGTATGTAAGTCCATAAATTTTAAGAGCTGATTAGTTTTCCATAGATATCCGTTAATTTCTTCTCTATGATTTCATCCGTTCAAATTTTCAAAATGCTCCGGAAAATCGAGGTATTTTTATACTGTTTGAAATTTTGATACAATAAAAAACACTCATCAAAAATGCATTCAAGTTAAATAGCTTCTGTATGGGAAAATTGAATGATCATCTTCATATTGATATTGTATGGCAGGCAGTGAGAACCGAACACCGCATTCTTCTATCTTGACACATACATCGCCTCATCAACATTGATACACTGTCTCATACATGCTCATCTTGCTAGTAATGCCATTTTACTTAAAATTTCTCAACAGGTACTTATCATGTAGAAAATACATACTATGAGTTTAGTGACAATGTTTTTGTGTGTATGGTGTAGGTATTGTAAAAACTTTTGTCCTCTGGGAATCTTGTATTTGTTTAAGAATCTAATAGAAATATATTTCATAAAAATGCATTTAGAGATTGTCAACCTTTCAAGTAGAAATAATGAACATGTGGCAGACCACATCTCGAAATTTCTTTCGAGCGCGCGCCTAGCGACGGCAAGTACATTTGTTTATCGCTAGGCCGAGTTCATCGCCCGCAACGTCAAATAAGTGACAATACTCCTCAACTGGGTATGACACTTCAAATCAATAAGTCTAGAAAGTTCGAGGACATTGAACTTGCTACCCCCAGCGCAGCACTATTTAAGGGAGTCTACACCTCTACACGTCGTCACTTCATTTCCGTATTTCCGTCACTTCGATTCGTCACATCACGCCGCCGTTCTCGACCACGCCGTCTCGCCGACACTTCGTCTCTCGACCACCGGTCATCTCTCGACCTCGCGAGCACGATGGTACTTCACCATGCGAAGATTCGGACACTTCGAACACACCCGCTAACTCGCTCGTTATACCTACTCATCGTGAGAAAGTTCCTTTGTAAGTTATTTCATCAATTGTAAATTTACCTTTAAGCCAACTATTAATTGTGATCAATATACTCATTGTTACTTTTGACCATTCTTTCTTCTTCTCTCTCAACCACTGCCCTTGTGTTCTTATTTCAAATCATATCCACTTGGGATATAGTAAACTCTCTTTACTGGTAACCCCTCTGGTTACCACATATATTTAATAGTAACCACTCTGGTTACTAACTACTGTTGATTGGTAAACCCTCCGGTTATCAATCAGCTTTAAACACTTACTATGGTGTGGAGAGTTTAGTGTTGGCCACAACCCACTCGTTTTTTTTTAAATTTATTTATTTTTGCTCCTCACTAACCCAAGGGGATAGTGGGGAGTTATGATTTCGCAATTTTTAAGGCTATTTTTTTATTGCAGATTATCAACTAGTATCATGCTGAGATTGTATTCTAAAGATTCATCACGATGTATCTGTGTGTGTGTGTGTGTGTGTGTGCTATGTACTGTGTGCTATGTACGGCGTGTTAATTTTACTTTATCGATTATAGACTAAAGTACTCATTCGATTCTTTTCAAATTTTGCAAATATGTATAAATACTCACTTAGACCCCATTAGATTTTGAAGGATATCTGATCGGTGCTTCTCGATGTTTCAAACTGTCAAATATTTCAAAGTGACATTAAACTTAAAATTTGAATTTTATTATTTTCAAATAAGTAAAAAGACGCATCACTTTCATAAAATGATATTGAATAATTATCAAGTTTTCATAATAAAATATTTAAATAAAAAAACAAACTCATTTCATGAAAATGCTGAAAATTTTCCATACAAAATTTGAATACTTTGTGGAGTGATTTGTTACTGAGGAGTTTAGCATTGGCCACAACCTACTCGTTTTAAACCATGAATACCTATGTCCTTGTCAAAAGTACAAATTAATCTTCATACATTCCCTAAGTTGTGAATAAATTTAATGCTTGTTCAATAGGCGAACTAAAAATATGAATATTTGTGTTATTGTTATAAGTTTTTAAGTAGGTATAAATATTTAACTGAGCATATCTCGTTACTTCTCGATAAATAGCTTTCGGTCGCAATGATAGATAATATAATATCCTTCCAGCCAAGTTCATACTTTGAAATATTTATCAATGTATTTTATCTCAACGGAAGTTTTAGTATTTCCTATATTGGTATGTAAAGAAATATATTATGGATATTTAAACGAATCAGTCACTATTTTTTTAATAGTTATTTACTTTTAATTCACGCGACGATAGCATCTCATTGAAAATACTTCGATTAACAATGGTGATGCACTTTCACCATCAAATACCTTCAAATTTCTAGGTGTCAACTTGGACAGCAAACTATCGCTGGACATTCAAATCTCGAAAACTTTTACCTCTTATTTCTTTCATCTGAGACAATTGATGATTTGAATATGAATTTTGAATATCTACTTTGCGGATTGACTTGTAAGTGAGAAGCAGTGTCGGCTGCTGGTGACCTTAAATATTAGAAGGGCACAAAATTATAATTTTACCTAGAAGAGAAATTAACTTACAACAGGAATCAGAAAGCAGATACGTGGAACAATATTATTTTCGTATAATAAAATTATCAATGTTTTCCATAATTCTTTTTTTTCATCGAAAATTAAACGTGAACCTAATTATTTATGCTGTATTTAGTTGGGTTTTTTATAACGTTATTAATAAAATGCATCAATAAATTATAAAATAATTTGTGACAGCTTGTAAATTTTGATCATACAAAATTTAAAAAAAAACTTCTGGCAACAGGCGCAGGACTGCTTCCTGATTTTACACATTTTTTGCAATATTATGGTATCAATTAATTAAATAATAATAATAATATATATCGGATGAGTTATAGTTTAAACTATGTAATATAACGATATCAATTAATGTTGGCCTCAAGGAATTGCAACTGCTTACCTAGTGTTCGACCATCGCAATTTACATATATCAAAATATGAATGAATGAAAATACACTATAATCCTTCGCGGGCACTGCCCCGTTTTGCTCGAAATCGGCATACCTACATTCAGCGTGTACGGCGAGTTGCGGGGGCAGAGGGCGGTCGCGTGAAATGTATGGGTTCTCCGGGCACAAGTCGACTGTGCCCGAGGAATGAAATATTTCATAGAATCTTGCTTGCTTTACAAATCAGGTAGGTTTAAATACGTTCGCTAGATATTATACTACAGGCGTAATATGGTAAACATGAATTAGAAAAATAATGTGTTCCCAAGATTTCATAACATACATTTTATGGAATCTTTTGAACAAAGTGTTTGGGAGGGCTGAGCCTGAGAACCCTTTAGGAAGAGCCGCCAATGGTGAGGATAATGTATATTTTATGGTGAGAATGGTATGTATATTTTAATTTTTTACTGTCGAAAAGATAAAAATACTTTTTGAGTATGAAAAAATTACTCGATATGTGGAGAATAAAATGTAGGTACATACATACATATTTACACATTGCCAGTGCCACAACTGGGGGGCAAGTCTGGTCAACCGGGGGAATCGAAACCATTTATGTTTACCCATATCATGGATATAATTATCTTATGGAGTTGTATAGGTAATATTATCTTCGTATGATAATTAGATTATTGATATGGGTAAACATGGATGTTTTTTATTCCGCCTGTTGACCAGACTTGCAAAATTTGTTTTGGACATTTCGACGATATTTTTAGATGAACTCTGGAAGGTCAATTGAAAATTATGAAGATAAAATAAAGACATTGTTTGATATTATATAACTGCCCAATAACAACTCGTGATATCGACGAGACATTGCATTTTTCGATACAATACATACGAATTTGTGAATAACCCTACAGCTAACTTCTTTTGAATTACTTTTTTTGCATGTTTAACTATTATAATTATTCAATCTATACAATATAATTAGTATAATAGCTCTTTTCTTTTCCTTGGGGTGCGTTGCCCAGATCAGTAGCAGTCGCGGAACCCTCAAAACCATAATATTTTTCGCCGAAAAGTAGTGTCCGACCGAACATTCGGCTTTGGCCAAAAATATTTAAGCCGAAGTTTTCCATCAGCCACTAAAAACGCTTAAAATTAGCCAAATTTTATTCATTAAACAGTTAAACCAGGGGGGCAAGTCTGGTCCAATCACATGGATATAATTATCATATGGCGTTCTATGGCATCACGAGGGTTTTGATTTCGCCGGTTGGACAGGACTTGAACAGCCCCTCTGAACAGCTTGCATCAATATTTTTTTACGATTTTATACAGTAGGTTTTATTACTAGGGCCAAACTTTCGGCTTCGGCCTAAATCTGACCTTCGGTCGGACACTATCGGGAGAGATCTAGATCTAGAAAAGATCTATATCGGCCCCCTTGTTTAGAAATGCTGGCCTAGGTAATAAATATAAATATAGTTAATTATAGGTCCTTTATTGTTCCATTCACGCAATAAAATAACCCTAATATAATAAAAATAAGAAACGTATGAGTCAGTAATAATTATTTATGTATGAAATAGTGTAGACTGTAGAGTAATGGTCGTCGTGTCACCATGTATTGAAATCACCAGAACGGTTACAAAATCGCTGCTACCATTGACACGTAAAAATAACAAGTTTTTCATATTTACTGACTTATGTACATTTATTTTGTTTTGTTAATTTATTTATTTATTTAATATTGCTTCTCGGGCAACTAATATAGGTACTATGTCAAATATTAATTTAACACGCACCCAATAACAAGTTGCCACATTCTGAAGACTTACGATATATATTGTTTCATCGATCTAGACTGAAAAAACAATTAAAATTTGTTATTACTTGATATTACCTAAATTAATTTTTTGTTATTACTCTCCACACTATGGAATAGTGGAAAGTCATGATTTCACAATTTTTTAACGTATTTTTTTTACATCAATTTCTCAACGGGTAGGTATCATGTAGAGAGTGCACACTGTGAGTTTCGTCGTGATGTAATACATATTTGTACAGATTATCATTTTTGTTTCCTCTCTACAGCCCAAACTATAAGTCCGATCGACTTCATATTAACATCATATGTGTAAAGTGCGTAGACCTAGAGTTGATTAGTTTTTCATAGACAACTTTTAATTTCATCTCTATGAATTCATCATTTACGTTGTTTTTTTTGTGTCCTCTCTGCAGCCCATACTATAAGTCCGATTGACTTCATATTGATATCATATAATTACGTACATAGTTTTATCTACATAAATGTTATTATTTCCTTGTTATATACTTTTGGAATATATTTAGAATTGAATTCTATTTTGTAAAATATTTAGAATTTAATTCTATTTTGTAATATATTTAGAATTTAACTCTATATTAAAAATTCTATTTATTTATTTTAAAATAATGTAAAAGAGGGCGTTCAAAGTATATTATAAAAAAAATAATATAATATTTAGTTATATTTTAAATAATTCCGCCTTCAAAAATATATACAAACAATTAATTAAAATCACTCACCAATCTCCACTTAATATCCAACATCTTTTGTCTCTTAATAATTCACGTGTACTGTCCGTTATTTCAAAATTCCTTTCATTGAATGACATAAATCTATATTATAAATTTGAATGTTTGTATCTATGTATGTATCATGTATGTGTTGAATGCGCTCCTAAACCGTTCATCCGATTGCGATGAAACTTTGGTGAGTTGTCGAGAGTATGCCCGGGATGGTTTCTGGATCAAAAAATTTTAACTTCTTCTTCTTCTTCATCGAGTTTTAGGTCATTTTACCTATGAAGGTGGACTATCCTGGGAACCGTTCATCCGATTGCAATTAAACTTTGGTGAATTGTCGATCGTATGCCCGGGATGATTTCTGAATTTAAAATATTTTCTTCTTCTTCTTCTTCATCGGGTATCAGGTCATTTTACATATGAAGGTGGACTAACCTGAGAACCGTTCATCCGATTGCAATGAAACTTTGGTGAATTGTCGAGCGTATGACCGGGATAGTTTCAGGATTAAAAATTTTTTCTTCTTCTTCTTCTTCATCGGGTATCAGGTCATTTTACCTATGAAGGTGGACTATCCTGGGAACCGTTCATTCAATTTCAATGAAACTTTGATGAATTGTCGAGTGTATGCCCGGGATGGTTTCTGGATTAAAAAAAAATCTTCTTCTTCTTCTTCATCGGGTATCAGGTCATTTGACCTATGAAGGTGGACTATCCTGGGAACCGTTCATTCAATTTCAATGAAACTTTGATGAATTGTCGAGTGTATGCCCGGGATGGTTTCTGGATTAAAAAAAAATTCTTCTTCTTCTTCTTCATCGGGTATCAGGTCATTTTACCGATGAAGGTGGACTATCCTTGGAACCGTTCAATCAATTTCAATGAAACTTTGATGAATTGTCGAGCGTATGACCGGTACCTACTGAAGGGACGGGAGGTTATGAAGGGACGGGAGTAACTGAAGGGACGGGAGTAACTGAAGGGACGGGAGTAACTGAAGGGACGGGGGTAACTGAAGGGACGGGAGTAACTGAAGGGACGGGAGTAACTGAAGGGACGGGAGTAACTGAAGGGACGGTAGTAACTGAAGGGACGGGAGTAACTGAAGGGACGGGAGTAACTGAAGGAACGGGAGTAACTGAGGGAGGTACTGAAGGGACGGGAGGTATTGAAGAGTCTGAAGCGACGGGTGGTTATGGAGGACAATTTTTAATTATACAGGCAATACGAAGTTTGCCGGGTGTTCACTAGTTTATAATAAAATTAACTTTTCTCCTTTGACATGAAATACATTGGCACATAGCACTCTTTACAGGGTGAATTGCCTTAAACAAAAAAATATCAAATACGGGGCCGGATCTGTGTTACAGAAAAGTAAATTTGAAAATGTTTTTTTCAGTTTTATATTCGTTGATTTTTTGAAGTTTTATTATTTACAAACTCAAATATACCTATAATTATTATGAATCTACCTATAATTATTTTAAATTAAAATTAGTGCGCAAGACGCCGACATTCCTAGACTCGGCCCTTCTTCTCTGTCTCTCCCGTTTATTCAATCCTGAGGATTGTTCGGTAACAATGCCTCTCATATTTAGTGATTAGCAAATTCAAGACCACGAGGGGTGGTTTTGGTTTTACACCCCCCGGTCTTGCATACCTACTCAATTGAGTTTTGATCTTGCATACCCAGTCTTGTTTTTGGTCTTGCATACTCGATCGTCTTGGTCTTGCATACCCAGTCATGGTTTTGGTATTGTATACTTGATCGAGTCTTTCATACCCAGTATTGGTCTTGCATACTCGATGGAGTCTTGGTCTTTCATACCCAGTTTTGGTTTTGGTCTTGTATACTCGATCGAGTCTTGGTCTTGTCTTGCATACTCGATCGAGTCTTGGTCTTGCACCACCGGTCTTGCATTTACAGATGTTGTCTTGCATACTCGATCGAGTCATGGTCTTACGTACCCAGTCTTGGTCTTGGTTTTGCAAGTCTTTATTTTTTTTTACTGTAGAATATATTATATTGATAAGTTAAGTTTAAGAATTAGAACTTTTACCTATTGTTATCACTGCCCATTGTTATTTAAAAGTATAAATATTTGATAACTAATTGTATGTAATGATTTAAACGTCATTCTACCAATGTCAACTGCAACAATTTGAGCCCTCGTTTGGTAACTTGATACTGCACGAGCGTTTAGAAGGGTGGCGTTTTTACTGAAATTCACTGCTCTATAACTCTTAATGTAGTTAAGTATCAATGATAAATTTTTTGTGAGATATTCCTATGTATATAAATAATATTCTGTAAAATTTTCACTTGTTTTCATTCAGTCCCTTTTTTGTTATTGACATGAGAAAATTGACATTTTCGGGCTTTCGGCCATTTTTGAAAAGCTCTAGAAAAAAAATGAGTGCATTCTTAGGACTAAAACTTATACTTCAGGTAGTTTTGTAAGTATTCAACACAGAAACAACATATTATTAGTGAGTCTCATTTCCTTCATAAAAAAAGATGGTCTTAAAAAGTAACAATTTATCATTTTTTCCGAGTTTTACAGAAAAAAAATTGATGACTCTCTTGCATGATATAATAATTTTAAAAATGTATGCATAAAGTGTATTTCCTGCTGAACACAATGGTTTTTGAATTAATCTGATATCTTTTAAAATAGCTTGGCAATTAAACTTTCCGGAAACCACGTTTTTCATTAAAATTTGCCTACCTGCCATTATAAATATGGCCGCCAGAAAAAAACTATGGGTTTTTAATTTTTTTCAAATTATGTTTTGTGACTGTCTATCTATAGGGAACACATGGTAAAAAATCCAGAGAAATCAAAAATGATGAGCACAAATTTTATCAATATTGGGTGATTTCAAATGGATTGACCCGACCCTTGCTCATCACTACCTACTTATATTCTATTCGATTTCGTCATGTTCATAGTCCGAAAAAAAATACCTATTCATTCATTCATACCATCACGGCATATCCCACAATGTGGGGCAGCCAGCGACAGGTATGCGGGTGTGCATAACATTGTGTAAAATGAAGCTCGACATGTGCGTGTATCCCCACACACCAGTCTCGTCTCTCTGGTAATGATGAACCTCAATGTACCTATGTATGTATATAGGTACATTTAGAGTCATCATTTTTTTGTATTTTCCCATTATGGTGCGAATTATGCAGAATATGAATCAATGACTATGTATGTATGTATGTATGTATGTATGTATGTATATTAGTCACTTTATATGACCAAACTGAATGTAATAGGTAGGTATGACTTTGACGTCAATGGAGCATTGTTTCCCTATATATATATATTATGTTACAGGGCCACATCCACCATAGGTTCGAATGGTGTTGTTGAACCCGGGCGCATTTGTTACCTAACGTACAAAAAGATATATTTATTAAATAATTTCAGGGTCCTTTCGTCAACACAGTATTCATAATTATAAATAAAATTATTCATAATAATAAATAAAAATACCTAGGTACATAGTTTTAATCCACAAATGAGTACCTATGAATTTAATGAGCCTAAGTGCTTTCGCCGAATACAGCCGACATCCTCAGATGCAAGAATCTATAGCTTTCAAAGCGAGATATTTAAGTTATATATTTATTTATTAATTTTCATGTATAGAAGTCTCTAAAGTTTGATTGATACAATAGTAAAAAAGTACCTACAAAGACAGCAAAAACAACACCTCACAAAACAATGAGGAAAAGAAGGGTACCCACGGAAGAATATAGAAGAAATATTCAGGAATTATTTGACAAAAAAAATTAGTTTACCTTTAAATATTTTGTATATATATTGAGATGACGTCGCAACTTCATCATGTTATACATATACATATAGGTATCGCGTATCAATAATCTAGTTATAGACATGTCCAAAATTTGGTGGCAATCAGTACCAATCTTCAATATTATAAATTTGAATGTTTGTATCTATGTATGTATCTTTGTGTTGAATGCGCTCCTAAACCGTTCGTCCGATTGCAATGAAACTTTGGTAAATTGTCGAGCGTATGCCCGGGATGGTTTCTGGATTAAAACATGTTTCTTCTTCTTCTTCTTAATCAGGTATTAGGTGATTTTACCTATGAAGGTGGAGTACCTAGGAGAATAAGTTGCAACTGTCCTTCCATCTCTTCGCAGGTCTTCCAGGATGGTTTCTGGATTCAAACTTTGTTCTTCTTCTTCTTTATCGTGAATTTGGTCATTTTACCTATGAAGTTGGAGAATCCTGGAAAAAGAAGGTCCAACTGCACTTTCATCTCTTCGCAGGTCTTCCTAGGATTGTTTCGGGAATTTAACTTTTTCTTAACCTACTGAAGGGACGGGAGGTACTGAAGGGCCTGAAGTGACAGGAAGTACTTTAGGGCCTGAAGGGACGGGAGGTACTGAAGGGCCTGAAGTGACGGGAGGTACTGAACGGCCTGAAGGGACGGAAAGTACTGAAGGACCGGGGCGTATTGAAGGGCCTGAAGCGACGGGAGGTACTGAAGGGATGGGAGGTACTGAACGGCCTGAAGGGACGGGTGGTACTGAAGGGACGGGAGGTAGTGAAGGGACGGGAAGTACTGAAGGGACGGGAGGTACTGAAGGATCTGAAGCGACTGGTGGTAATGAAGGACCATATTTAATTATACAGGCAATACGAAGTTTGCCGGGGGTTCACTAAGTAACGAATATTTTCGGAATGATATTTTTGCTGCTATATAAATTTCTTAAATATCCGATTTATTTCAACATTAATTATGTTTGGGGTACCCCGTTCCACTTCACTTTGTGTACTAATACCCTGGCTTAAGTCGTAGCTTGTGTCAGCTCTGTATATCCCTTATTCTTTGATAGGTATCCTTTTTTAACATGGCTACGTAAGATACATTCGCTAGTAGGATTTGGGTCCATTATACTCTTCCGAAGGAACTACGTACATTGAATTTTAACAAGATTATCTTAGATTATATATGATAAAGATTATATAATAATTTTCTAATCTTCTTTTGAAGAGCAGTGTCAGGCCTCCCCGAACGACGTTGGCTATCACATAGAAAAATGCCTCTCTATTTCGGGAAGTATGGAGCACCTCTCCACATCTCTGGATATCTGTCCAGAGTGTCCAAGCTCGAATAATGCGGAGTCACCACATATGATTCCCGCCCATATCACGCGCCTTCCCTCAATGATGAGCTGCAGGGGTTAATACTTCTGACTTCTTCGTATATGGCCCAACCCCCCTAGACAACGTGTCATTTAGTTCTAGATAAGATAACTCAATAAAAAATAAAGTGTATGGAAATGGCAGTTGTCACGTGACAGGCCATATATTGAGTTATCTTTTCTTGCGCTAAATGACACGTTGTCTAGGGGGGCAATCATTTATGTCATTGTTGCACAAGAAAAGATAACTCAATGTATGGAAGTGACAGTTGCCTGTCACGTGACTTTTTCTGTATCAACTGTCACATCCATAAATTGAATTTTCTTTTCTTGTGCTAAATGACACGTTGTCTAGGCACCTAGATACGAAATTTTACGTATTTTTACTGTAGTCAGCAATTCCCTATCAATATTCGCCCTTCTTATGACCTAGGAATGCTGACTATTATCGATCTGTCCATAATATGTATATTCATTCCGATAAATTTGCAGTGCGTCACGCGCCGAAAACTGTAGATCCGACCCTGTATTCATGCGAATATACTTACTTATCTTATGAACCACAATTAGGGAAATTTTACCACAATATCATTTCAAATCATTATAATAATATAATAACAATACAAATGACAGTACAAATTGTAAATAAAACTTGTTTGTTAGATATGATAATTATAATAAACACTTCCTTGCACTCTGCGCAAGTGGCGAGTTTATTGCCGTATGGCAATTTCTTCCAACTAACCAGTATTTCCAGCCCAGAGAAGCAATGTTTGCGTGGTAAATGAATTTATCCTCTGCTGGGAATCGAACCCAGAACGCCCGCACAGAAACCGAACGGCTTACCAACTATGCCACGGCGGTCGGCACAGTTGGATCAATGGTGTATAAATATATGTCATTAGATAAGATACAAAATATTTATTTATGTATTTTATAGTTTTAAAACAGCCATTTATAATCAACATTATAACATAACATGTAACGCATGAGATCCAAGTATCGATGGCGACAGTATTCATAATTGAAGAATACGTACCAAACTATAAACACTTAAACAAAAAATTATAATTATTTTTAGATATTTTGTTTTCTATATAAAATATGTAGGAATATGGAGGTCAGTCTGTTTTTCCTACTCAGAATATCAAAGCAGAATGATGTATATTTGTAGATTAAGTAAGTATCAAATTATTAAGTGAGATATTGTGTAGTGTACACTGCCATACAAATTGTATGAAACAATGTCGTCACTAAATTCAATTTTTATCAAAATTAAGTGAGCTCATCCCCTACACATGTTCCAAGGGAGGGTAAATATAAATAATAATATATACATTGTTGTTATTACATTATATATCAAATTACTCCAGTGACCCAACTATCTCAAGGCCAGCAAAGTTCGCTGTGCACAATGCAATAGTCGTACCAACATTAATGTATGCAAGTGAAACATGGACATGGCAGAAGACGCATGAAAGTAAAATTAACGCTGTGGAAATGAGGTCCCTAAGACGAATGTGTGGTAGAACGATTTATGATAGGATAAGGAATGTGGACATCAGACGAGAATGCAAGATTGAAAGAGATATTGTGAGTAGAATGAAAGTAAATACACTACGATGGTTCGGACATGTGGAGAGAATGAACGATGAGCGCCTGACAAAGAAAGTATACAAGGCTGAAAAGAGTGGAATGAGAGGTCGTGGCTGCCCGAGAAAGAGTTGGCATGATCATATAAATGAGATTTTGAAAGATGGTAATATACAAAGTCAGAATAATAGGAGAGCATGTATGACGCGATGCATGGATGTTAATGAGGCGAAACACGTATGTCAAGATAGAGGTGTCTGGCGTTCAGTCCTCTCTGCCTACCCCAAGTAGGGATACGGCGTGATGGTATGTATGTATGTATGTACTCCAGTGAATGAGTAATTCTCGTGTTCAGTGAAGGAAGAGTGTATAATTTATTTAAATATTACATAGTTGCATAATATTGAAAGATAATAGAAAGAAAGAACAACTTTCATAGTGTATTTATGTATTTTACAAGGCACTTGATATAATTATATGTTTTTAAAATACATTGGCTTAATTTTTTTATGTCTAGGGAACATTAGTCTCTGGGTTAGAGGTACTTTTATTTTTAGTTGTTTGCGCAGTTTTGACGGGTTATAATATATTACATCTACAATAACTTAATTGTAAAAGCATAAAAAATATTATTGAATATTATTTTCAGATTAATAGTGGGTGCTCCACGAGATTCATCATCATACAACCCATCCATTAAAGATCCTGGAGGTGTCTTCATCTGTAATATTCAATTAAATAACAATAATCAGGTTGTTTGCCAGAAGAAACCTTTGGAGAATGATGGTATTATTTTGATCAATTTTGTACATATTTTGCTTTATTTATTTTTTATTGTTTTCCATTCGCGATCTTTGTCGATGAATTTATGATTATTTCTTCTCTTTGATCGTGCTCTTCATTACATTGTTGTCTTCCCGACATAACCCCTCCTGACACTTCTGCCATCTGGATTTATTTATGGCCAATGTTACTAAAAGATCCTGGATTTGCTCTTCTTCCACTTAGCTTACTTTAAAACATATAATTTATTAATATATAACAGGATATAATTTATTTATAATATAAATTTACCGTCTCACATATCCAGATTGAACACACAATGAAAAATAGTGATCCAATCTAATTAACACAGTCAAGCGATGAAATACAACATATTTGAGTCATGTTCTGCGAGGTCAAAGTTATAGGCAGCTTCAACTGATTATGAAGGGCAAAGCAGAGGGACGTTGAGGAATCGGAAGACGTCAGATGTCATGGCTCCACAGTATTCGTGAGTGGACCAGCATCAGAAATGGCAGACAGAGATGCTTTCTCAGTATTAGTGATCGCCAACGTCAGGAGGACCTGCCCCCCTAGATAACGTGTCATTTAACTCAAGCAAAGAAACAAGAAAAGAAAACTCAATGTATGGAAGTGACAGTTGCCAGTCATGTGACAACTGTCACTTCCATACATTGAGTTATCTTTTCTAGTTTCTTTTCTTGAGCTAAATAACACATTGTCTAGGGGTGCTGATACGGCACAAGAAAGAAGAAGAATCTTATTAAAACACTATGACTATCAATTTTTCACATTTGAATTAACATGTTTACCTACATAATATTTTATACATTTAGGTATACCTACCGTCATTCTTATTTAGGGCGGGTAGTGGTAATCAAATGCTATACCAGGCTATAGTATGCTATTTATGCTATGCTATGCTATAGTATGCTATGCTATCAAATGCTATAGTATGTTATTTTTTATGTTAAAGAGTATGTTAAATGAGTTTTTTGACATACATTTCTAGCTTCATGCATGTCAATGCATTATTTCATACATTATATTATTCTGACTCCTGATTTTCTCTAAATTCTATCATTTACATTTCATTCCTCTTTTATCAGCCTTGTATAATTGATTATCTCAAAGTATTTTATTGATGGAAAGCGTATTCTCTGACAAGTCTATCTTCCCTGATTTAGAGATACTATAGATACTATTGGTTATATATACCTACTTGTTCCCAATGTATTTCACTCATTATATAAGAGATTCATTATATAAATGTTTATTTTGTAGGAAACTCTCGATATTTTTTGGCAAATGGAAGGTCATACCATCACAAGAAGGATAACATGTGGCTGGGGATGACCCTTGCTGGAACTGATTATAATAATGGAACTTTTATTGTGAGTACAAATATATACAATTGATCAACATTATTTATATTTGCATATATTTTATATTTTTCTTTGTGGGCCTCTTCAAATTCCAATTGGTCATGCGCATTTTGTGATCACACAATTTTAAAGCCTTTAAGAACTTCATTGATATGGTGCCTTACTATTGGGAGTTTCCATTAAATTAATTATTTACAGAGATCTTCGTCAGACCTCTGATGCACTACATGTAAATAAAGATCTGAAGTCAATGACATTGTTTGGGATATAATTCAAATAATTTTGGTGATATCTTTCTCTTCTAAGCACCTTTTGCGAACACAAAACTAAAAACAAAAGATTTTTAAACTGCATTTCATTTAGATCGGTGCGACAGAGAAAAATCACCTTCGTTTTGAACGAGTCTTCCAACAGGATTTCAAAAAAGGAAGAATTTGTGATAGATGTCTGATTTTATCACATTATCTTGGAAGACTTTTGCTTATCACCATTCCAAACAGTTATAACAAATATTAATACAAAAGTTATTTTGTTAACAGGCATGCGCTCCAAGATGGATCAATCAACTGCACAATGAATATCATTTGGGTAATGGATTGTGTTACTCCATAGCTCACACGGATTCTTACAAAGTTGATTCCGAAATTTCAACGCTTATTCCACTTATTGAAAAACGTAAGTAAAAATTATGTGTCATTTCATATTTTACATCGGACTCAATTGTGAGGACATTTAAAATAGAGGAATTACAAGTACATTGTAGATAAAATGAAATATGTATCGGTGATTTATAAAATTATATTAAATTTTTTCCGCACTGCCATTATGCCAACTAAAAATTCTCTCTTATTGTTTGCTTCTTCACCCAAACTTCACATCTTTTGGTCCTGATGACTTATCTCCGCAGTCAGCTGCTTTTCCCTCAATTCTTTTGGAACCGGCTAATTGTTGGGAGCCGGGAGGCCTTAAAACTAGAGTCTACTAGGAGAATTGTTTTATTTTTATATTTTGTTGATTTTCCTGTTTCAGATAGTCAAGGGTTTTCAGTAACCAGACCAGAAGATCGCGAACTTACAACTACATATTATTTTGCATATGGAGAAGCAGGAATGTCTCTTAAGCTTTCTGATGATGCTAGTGAAGTCCTTATAGGAGCTCCTGGAGTCTATGTGTGGACTGGTAAGAGTTATCTTCGTAAATCAAATAAAGTTCTGATTGATAACTTGAAACTTGTCCCAGTTTGATAGATTGCAAATGGTATTTAACGCAGCTGCGAGGTTGATGATAAATTAAGCTGACAAAGAATGTCACATACTACCTTATATTGATGAGCTGCATTGCTTGAAGTGTTTAAAACGAGTGGCTTGAAGGTATCTTGATGGCCTTTGTAGAGTCAACGATTAGTTATAATGCCCTTGGTGTAATCTTATATCACTAAACAGCACCATTATATGTGTGTTCATTCTTCTGTATTTGCTAGTTATTTTTATTTATTTTTACTTATTTTAGGGACTGTCGCTAGGTACAGAATTACTAAGCAGTTTAGCGGCAAAGACTATTTTATGAAAAAACCTATTCAAAATCCTTTCTATACAACAGAGCTCGGTGAAACGTCATATTTTGGTAAGGTATAATTTTAATAAAACATATTTAAATCCCTGATTTAAATAATACTGGATCAATACATTCATTTCCATTGTTCAAAAAACAATGGAAATAATTTAATTTAATTTGTAATTTGTTTTGTTTTTTCTTTAATATTAATATGTTAAAAATATTTTTATTGTGTGGTCACCCTGGCATTTATATCCATGTACCTTGCATTAATTGTACCAGTTGGGTGTGCCTATTTTTTTTTTGCTGTGTTTAAATCATTATTGTAACGAGACTTCACGTTGCTCGTGCTGGTTGGAAGAAATTGCCTTATGACAATAAACCCGTCGTTGTGGACTTATACATAAAGTTTATAAATTAATAAATATTTAAATTTATTTTCAGGTTACAGTGTCGATTCTGGAAAGTTCATTTCGAACCGAGCTAATTTATACGTAGCAGGGGCTCCCAGAGGTGCGGAATATAAAGGACAGGTATTATGAATTGATTTTAATTACAGTTAGACCTTCTGTTACCAATCAATAGTATCTATGCAATAATTTGAGTGCTCCATGCAATACTGATCCTGTCCATCTCTCCTCCATACATTCATTCCTCTATCCTTCACTCTCATTTTTGTCAACCTCCGGTTCGTTAATATCATCTATCGATTAACATCATCGAAATATACTAAAATCAGTTGTACCAAAAATAAAATCATGCAATAATCATCAGTGAATTTAATCTGAGCAAACAACTATTAAAATAAATCAATTAATAACACCAGGAATATAGTAAAATGTATTTATTTTTTTATTTTATTTTTATTTATTTATATATTTGTTAATAAAAATACAATTACAGTGTTTTATTTTGCGTAATCCCTTAAGGGGATTTTTGACTGTGATCTTGATACCAAATTTTCTAATAAAACAATAATACCTACGTTTGACGTACAATATGACACTACAGTTACAATATGTAGCATATTCAACATCATATATCAAATATGTAGGCAATGTAGTGAAATAGCCAGCCATTAATTGACTAATTCTTTAAACTGACACTACAGTTACAATATGTAGCATATTCAACATCATATATCAAATATGTAGGCAATGTAGTGAAATAGCCAGCCATTAATTGACTAATTCTTTAAACTGACACTACAGTTACAATATGTAGCATATTCAACATCATATATCAAATATGTAGCCAGTGTAGTGGAATAGCCAGCCATCAATTGACAAATTCTTTAAACTGACACTACAGTTACAATATGTAGCATATTCAACATCATATATCAAATATGTAGCTAGTGTAGTGGAATAGCCAGCCATTAACTGACAAATTCTTTAAACTGACACTACAGTTACAATATGTAGCATATTCAACATCATATATCAAATATGTAGCCAATGTAGTGAAATAGCCAGCCATTAATTGACTAATTCTTTAAACTGACACTACAGTTACAATATGTAGCATATTCAACATCATATATCAAATATGTAGCCAGTGTAGTGGAATAGCCAGCCATCAATTGACTAATTCTTTAAACTGACACTACAGTTACAATATGTAGCATATTCAACATCATATATCAAATATGTAGGCAATGTAGTGAAATAGCCAGCCATTAATTGACTAATTCTTTAAACTGACACTACAGTTACAATATGTAGCATATTCAACATCATATATCAAATATGTAGGCAATGTAGTGGAATAGCCAGCCATCAATTGACAAATTCTTTAAACTGACACTACAGTTACAATATGTAGCATATTCAACATCATATATCAAATATGTAGGCAATGTAGTGGAATAGCCACCCATTAATTGACTAATTCTTTAAACTTACACTACATACAGTTACAATATGTAGCATATTCAACATCATAAATCAAATATGTAGCCAGTGTAGTGGAATAGCCAGCCATTAATTGACAAATTCTTTAAACTGACACTACAGTTACAATAATATGTAGCATATTCTACAAAACATATTTTATTGTGCCTAAACCAAACTCTATGTTAAATAATTTGTGTACTTTTTTATATTGAAAAGTTGACAATTCCCCCTTTGTATTTTTATGGAGCCCATTTATTCTTACCCTGCATTAGTCACACCTAGTTTTGTGAAATTATTAGTCGCGCTACGGTCTTTTTAATTTTTGTTAGAAAAAAGTATAAAACACCACGTACAATTAAATAAAAGTTTACCTACTGCAGTAAAATGAGATCCAAAAAATAGGTATTTGCATTTAATTCAATCATTTACTAAATTTTGTATTTATGATAAAAGTATATCTAAAACTGTTAGCGCTCAATGGTCTATTCAATCGAAGTACTTTTCAAATGTCCTTCCTGAGTACTTTCCCGACTGTAACTGAAGTAAAAGCTGCTATGCACCATTATCATAGTACAAGCGAAGAATACACAAAGGAATCTAGAAAAAAATATAAATACTTTCCAGAAAGTGAGGATATTTTGTAAGATTCGACAGATGAAATCACGGTGACTGAATGGATAGATGTCAACGGAAAACTAATAATTTTCATGTATATTCACTAAACAGGTATGATAATAATATGAAGTGTGTACACAAAATACCATTATACCCCATACATCACATGCCATAGACACCAGATCGTCATGATGAAATTCAATGTATGCACTCAAAATATCTATAAATAGCATTTCCAAATCAGTGCTACCAACATAACAGCGCTGAAATTATTGCCATTCACGAGAAAAATCACTTGTTTATAGAGCAGCATCCACATTTTGTTTGAGTACGCTTTTGCAAATGAGACAGCGTACATATTTTATTTATATAAATTTTTGAGCATGATCTCAAGATGGTCTTGAGATGACACATTTGAAGAACGGTATTAAGAATTATTCTATAATTTGGGCTATAAAGTATTAGGTAGTGGAGATTGAAAAATAAGTGTCAATTAGTAAAGATATATTTGCAATCTTAGAAATCAAATTAAGTCCTATAATTTCCATATCTTTGGGACACCTAATGCAATATAACACTATAGTTATCAACAACATATATCTATTTTTTTCAGGTTTTACTGTTTGATTTTCCCGTTAGAGAAAATAGCCGTTACATAATATTTGCCATTTTGGAAGGACATCAACTTGGAGAGTATTTTGGTGCAACTTTGGCAGCGATTGACATAAATCAGGATGGACTTAAGGATCTTTTAGTCAGTGCTCCTATGTATGCTCAGAAGTACTCCTCCGATCAAGGAAGAGTGTACGTTTACATGAATCATGACAAGGTAACATTAATGAAATAAAATAAAAATAAAATAAATTAAATATAGGAACTATTTATATTGAAATAAATTATAGCTGTATTTTGAAATTAAAACATAAAGATATTTATATGAACAACCTAATTGCAAAACAGAATGTGCTCCTTTTCATGGCTCATTGATTAGATATCTGACTCCTAACTGAAAAGTCCTGGATCGGATATCTAGTGAAGACACAGTTTTCAATTGTGTTTTTAGTCCGGATCTATACATATATACATACATACATACCATCACGACGTATCCCACAATGTGGTATAACCAGGTGTGTATTAACTTTAAAAAGGAAGCACAACACATGCGTGTATTTCCATACGCCAGTCTCTTCTCACCTAAAAAGGCAACATTCAGAATGGATGGTGAACCTCATTGCTGAACTATGTAATATGTTATTTAGCCTGTTGTATTTTCGATCACCCGGCTCTTACGAAAGCGATTATAATAGAAAAGATTGGAAGCACTATTCTACGCCGGTACATCACAGCATGTAGTCTAGATAAATATTGCAAGTCTCCAGAATGTGACAACTTGTTACTGGGTGCATGTTCCGTTAATATTTTGTTGCCTGAGAAGAAATATAGTGGAAAATACTTTAATTATTTAATAAAATAAATAAACACATTTAGACAGAATAATTATCAAAATTTTGTCATTGGATATAAAATAAATGAAAGTTAGTAAAGCATTATTAACATGATCAAATAATATTATAGTGTTGTTAGTTTTTAAATTGGAATATTTTTTATTAAAAAAAAGTATTTATGTAATGTTTACTTATTGTATTTTGATATTTTTATATTAAGTACCTAATCACATAATTCATAGTTCATTTTTCAACATTTCATCATTCCATATTTAAATACCTATCTTTTGTTTTATATAATATTTTGACATTAAGATTGTAAAGATTAGATTGTGGAAAATAAAAACGTAAAATGTCGTTTCTCGACATATAGAGCAACGAAAACGTATTTTTATTTTCAATTGACATTAATTGTCATTATAAAACGACATTTTACGTTTTTATTTTCCACAATCTAATCTTTACAATCTTAATGTCAAAATATTATATAAAACAAAAGATAGGTATTTAAATATGGAATGATGAAATGTTGAAAAATGAACTATGAATTATGTGATTAGG
This sequence comes from Molanna angustata, assembly GCA_963576475.1. NCBI lineage: Eukaryota > Metazoa > Arthropoda > Insecta > Trichoptera > Molannidae > Molanna > Molanna angustata. The sequence continues at coordinate 25,652,865 of OY754978.1, read as the reverse complement.
TACTTAATATAAAAATATCAAAATACAATAAGTAAACATTACATTTATAATAATAAAATTGTACCAGCATATAAAAATTATTTGGCCTAGATTTTTGATATGGTGGTTTGAGTAAAAAGAAACTAATGAAATGAATATTGGTTGTATGTAGGGTAAACTTGTTGAACAAGATGTGACAATAGCTGGAGATTTAAATTCAGGAGCCAGATTTGGTACATCCATATCATCCATAGGAGATATTGACGGTGATGGTTTTTCAGGTAAAACGTGTTATTGTTAATTTATTCTTATTTATAAAAGTATTTTTATCTTTACTCAAATAAAAAAATCCCCAGCAACAAAGTTTTATGTACCTATTTCTTTCAAATGAATGATAATCACTTCAACTAAACAATGTTCAGAATATTTGTGGTTCTAGTTATTATTTGCTTTATAAATATGAATATAATATACTATACATATCATACTTCCAAATTGTTGGCATATCATTTAATACAATTTACAATAGAACATGTTATAAAATGATTGTTTAAGGCAACAATAAAAAAATATTATTTAGAAAATATTTTTTTTTATTATTTGTTTTTTATTGAAAGAAAATTCCTCAACTTAGGAATAATTACATAATTTATAAATTATGTTTCTTGTTATAGCATAGTCTGTTTCTTGTATTGTTTATATCAAATGGTAAACTGGTAAGGAACTATTAAGTTACACATATAATCACCTTAAGTTACCTATACTGACTAATCACCTTAAGTTACCTATACTGACTCAATAACTATAATTCTTGCATATTTTCAGATGTTGCAATTGGTGCCCCATATGAAGATAATGGGAAGGGCGCTGTCTACATATATTTGGGTTCCTCTAAAGGCTTGAACCCGACATACTCTCAAAGAATCACCGTTTCTGATTCAATGGGATTCGGAATCAGTATTTCAAAAGGAATCGATATCGACAAAAACTCCTGTAATGGTAAAAAATCACATCATTGTCCTTTTGCAGATACTTCATTGAGATGTTTATTTCAAAATCAATTTAATATTATATTTTAATATGTTTTAGATATTGCAGTAGGAGCTTACGAAAGTGCTAAAGCATATTTGCTTCGATGTCATCCGTCTATTGGTATTTCGTCAAAAATGGAGGCAAATCCTTCCGAAATATCTTTTCAAGAAACTAATTTCACACTGCAGATATGTTTTTCCTTTGTTGGAACAACTTTGTCAAAAACCGGTAATATTTTTTTCACAGTATATCAATCAATTTTATTTTGTAGCATATTAATATATAGATGTGTAAATGAGGGTACAGAGTGAGAGGCAGTTAATTCGGAATATCCCATATCAATCCCAGTTATTTCTTATTTCACAGATAAATCTTGAGGAAGCCTCACGCCTTTTAAGGTATCTTGAAGGCGATTCTGTTATTAAGAGTGAATGTGACGTCACATAACTTGACGAATCCTCAAGAATTTCAATAAAATAACGAGTAAACAGATTTTCTTTGTATGACAAAAAATGTCATCAGTATCTATGCTTCCCTTGAGGTGTTGGCTTTACTTGAGGGTGACACCTTCATGTTGCCTTGAAAGCTTGAGGCCTACTCAGTACTCATATTTGAATCTGAATACAGGTTTTAGTTTTTAATTTGAGTTATTGTCTTAGGAACCAAATTCACCTTAAATAACTAATGTTGTAATAAATTATTGTTAACATATTATATTATGTGAGTGAAACTTACGAAGACATACTTACATCACAGCATATCCACAATGCAAATTAACCAGCTACAGGAGTGCATTACCTTATAAAAGGAAGAAAGCTACATGCATGTATCCCACACCAGTCTCCTCACACCTAAAAAGGTACTACATTGAGAATGAATGGTGATTCCATTGCTGAACTATGTGAGATGTTATTTTGCCTCTTGTAGAAATTGTCACAAAAATGTTTTTAACTCCATGTTTTTTTGTTTGTTTTTTTTTAAATTTAGATATCAATGTAAGTCTTTTAGTTGACAAGGAACACAAGAGAGCTAAACTAGAAAACGCCAAACATGAATCATTCTTAGTTTCTGGCTTCACAAGCCATCAATACTGTCAAGATTTTCTAATTTTAATTGATGTAAGTATACCCAGTCATCCCTGTAAAAATAATAATGTAAGGTTTGATTCAATAGTATTTATAGAAAGGAATTTGCCATCAATATGTCTGTGCAGGAGAGTTGCATTTTGAATTGTTGATTGTGTTGCATTTCAATGGGTATCATGAAATTAATTTTGTGTTGAAATCTTATAACATTAAAATGGATGTTGGTATATATGCATGTATATGGCCAATGCATTCCCATACTATTCATAAGATTGCGATGAAACTTTGGGAATTTTTACAGCACACATCCAAGATGGTTTATGAATTATAATTTTTTTTATTTATTTGACATCAAGAATTTATTATAATTGATCTACTTGAAATTCATTCAACGATTGGGTGGTGTGTTAAATCTACGGGAACATCTTCATCTGTCCCTTCCGTCCCTACAGTCCCTGGATTGAACTTCAGTCCCAAACGGAAGAGACTGAATGGATAGAAGGGACTGAATTGCTCTGAACTCTAATTTAAGAATTTAACTTTTCCTCTATACTTCAATTAAATAATTTAAAATATCCTCTTACTTCAATGAAATTTATTCACAAAATAACTTTAATGAATGTATTTTTAGGTAGATGAAAGTGATTTTTCTCGCCCTATTGATATAAATATGGAATTTGCTCTGGCAAAAAATCCATTAAATGGTAAGTATTTTAATGCATACTTATATTCATCAATCTTAAAACTATGATGAAACATTATTTTTTTAATACTATTTTAAAGTTTTAAAGTAAAAATCTATTGTAAATTAATCAAATAAAATTTAATTAAGAATTTCTCTACAGATTCTATTTTTTACGACGGTTCGTTTTTGTCGAGGCTTTTAGGCATTATCAAGGTTTAAATAAAAGATTCTTGAAGCCTCGATAATGCTGAGAAACCTCGGTGGAAACGTTCGGTCTTAAAAAATGGAATTTGTGGAGAAATACTTTTTTTGTAAGTATTATGTACATTTGATTTGTCACACGTTTCAGATACCAAATTCTGTATGAACTGTGCCGTACTGCGTCCTTCTACCGAAACTAAAATGTTGCTCCGAGTACCATTTGCCAGCGGATGTGGTGATGACTTGGTCTGCCAACCTGATCTCAAAATATCTGTCAAATTATTGGAAAAGTAAGATCAATTATTTAAGATTTTTTCTTGGTATTTGGTTTGTATGTACTGTATCTATTTTCTATTAATTCCATATTGACAGTTTATAACCTTTATTTTTTTGTTACAATTCAATGATTATTTTATGGATTTTTCATATGATCTTGGTCTAGAACAGCAGTTCCCAAGTGAACAAGTACATATACATCCTCATACATTTCCCAAATTAAGCATAAATGATTGTTCTATAGATGAACGAAATCAGTCATGGCAGGATTCAAACTCATGACCACTGAATTACAAACCTAGCGCACTAACCGCTCTGCCACCAGCCATCTCATTTCATTCATTTAGAATGTTTAAATTTCAGAACTCCTTATGTGATTGGGTCAACATCGAGTTTCACTTTGAATGTGTCAGTGACAAACGTTGGTGAGCCTGCTTTCCTGGCTCGTGTGGAATTAATACCTCCCGCCATTGCACCGATCCTCAGAGTACCACCTAAATGTCGCCTCACTGAGTCTTCTCTGATTTGTGAATTTGACAATCCCCTTTTACTAAATGCAGAGGTAATTATGTTTGTCTATTGTTATTCCTAATTTGTCTTGTAATTTATCAAAATCTTATTGTATAGGCGATTTGTATGAAAGATAATATTACTACAGACATAACACCACCCATATAGCCATTTTCGGTCACAAAATTTTCAAAGTAGTCACAAGTAGTCGCAGTGTCTGAAAGTGTGGTAACAGTTACCACACTTTGTGACCGGAAAAATTCGGTAACAAAGTGTGGACTTTGTGTCGACACCGTGTCGACACAAAGTGTACACATTGTGTAGACTTTCATTCTATACACTTTGCGACTAGTTTGCGACTAGTGTATACTTTGGGAAAAAGTGTAGTAACGTGTGGTAACAGTGTGGAAACATTGTTACCAGAATATTTGAATCTACACACAATGTGTGGTAACGTTACCACACTGTTACCACACTTCTAGTCGCGATCATTACAATGCTAAATGTAAAGAAAATGTCATAACTTCTCAAACTGTTTCGATAGAGTGCCACGTATTGTCATCAAAATTGCATTCATTATGAGCAAACAACCAAAACGATTCCGTCAGTCATCGACTTTCTACAGAAAAGTGAAAAAGTTAATTAATTTATAAAACCTAACTCCAAGTAAATATTTTTATTTACCTATTTAAATATTTCATTTCCAAATATATGAGCGAAATGTGCTCTTAGTTTATGATACCTTTCTAACTATGTTTAATTAGTTCATCTAAAGCCGTATTTGTATTTATCTGATGTGAATAAATAGTAATGTGTATTGATTGTCTACCTAAACAGGAATTTTTCCTACTTAGTTTGACAAATAGAATTTTTTTTGAACACTTAACATGATACCTCGAATACCTACATCATTATATTTTCATACTTTATTATTACATCTGTATTTTTTTTAATTATTTATAATCAGAGATACCTATTTGTTTTCCTTTAGGTCTTTTTGTAAAGAAAATAAATATATTATTATTAATCATTTAGTCGTAGCTCTCGGAGTGTTCATATGTTCGCAATGTAAAAACAACTGAATTGTATATTATACTAGGGGCTTCGACCCTTCTTCTATATAATTATATAATTAAAATTAAAATTGTTTGAAAAATTACAAACAAATAGAACTTTATCACCCTAAATAACAATTCTTTGCATCAAATTTAAATTGCTTCAAAATTGAAAATATACATTGCAGCCAAATTGTTTTCTTTAAGATTGGTTATTCTGTCAAACTTCATACAAAACAGTATTGTATGAAGATAAAAATCTTTCTGAATCGACATTATTTTATTTAAAAATACTCCAAACACAACGTAAAACAACAAATAAAATTACTAGAAATGTCTCAACTGTAAATAATCAAAACAATTTGTTATTTTTTTGCGAAAATGACGGTAAAAATGACAAAAAATCGGTGATATTTTCCAAAAACGTCAAAATTCGCGTTATTCGCGAAAAATTTAAATAAATTTTGTATGTAGTTAGTAATAAAATTTTGTTAGTAGTTTAAAAAATGTTTCTACTAACTTATTTCGCTACTAACTTATTACCTAGTATGAAATAAGTTTGATATTAGTCCTCGTTTTGTACGAAAAGTAGTTTTAATCTTTCTATAGGACTTGTCATTTAGCCATAATCCAATTTGAAAGATTGAAGAAATCTAAAATATTTTAAATTTTATAAAAAAGGGTTCATTTATATAAAAAAATCAATTCTTAGTAAATTTAATTTTTATTAAAAAAAAAGTTATAGTGATATTGTTTAAAAAGAACGAAAAAAACAGTTTTTTGACAGCCAATTTGCACATATTTTTGAAATTTGCAAATCTGGATTTGTAATCCCAATAATAGTTCTCTAATCATCCTTCTAAAAATCAATAATACTCCATTTTAGGTAGGTGTGCATTTTTTGATTGGGTTATTACGTTTTTTTCATATATTATGTTCATGCATCCAAAATAAACCTATTTGAATGATTCTTGTGTATTTAAGTCTTTCTTCGTCTAAAAAAATCGTTCATAATATTTTTTGCTATATTTTTGTTTGTAAATGCTTTTGTTAGCGTATTATTAAACAAATAAATAAATAATGTTGTGAAGTTTCTAAAACTTTGAGAATAACTGGTAGCAAAAAGGACGTGAAGCCATTTTGTAAATTCGGTAACATTGTTACTACTTCTGGAAACATGTCGACACATGTCGACTTTGTGTGGTAACTTTGTGACTAGATTGCGACCACATTATGCTATATGTCAAATATAATTTTGTTTTATTATTCACCACAATTTTATGCTTTTTGTTGATTATATAACTAATTTTTAGTATTATAATTTGTTATTTATTGAAACGAAAGCTTCAGAGCTTTCTAAATGCATGATTTTTTTAGTGAAAATATAATAAATATTTCGCTATTATTGTTTAAATTACGATTACATGGTGTCCCGTTGGACAATTTCAACCTATTTTAACAAATTACACAATGAATTTCTTTTCCCATTAAAAATGTAGCCTTATAAAGTCATATTTAGCAATATTCAAAATAAACACTTGACAAACTTTAATGGCGGTGTTGTATTGTTTTTTTTTTATCTATCATTCTCGCATAAATGTCAAACGAGTTGAAAGCAAGTGAGCGAATGATGAACTAAATGCGGTCGCAAACTGGTAACAATGTTACCACACGGCGTCGGAACATTGTGACCGAATGTTACTGTGTCCACTCCTCCCCATTTCTAGTCGCCGTTACGACACAGTGTGCACACGGCGACTGAAATATGTTACTAGAATACAATGTTTCGACACAAACCGTGTCGACACGGCGACTGGAATTGGCTATATGGGCATACCATGTCCCTCATGAGGTAGACAGAGAAAACTGTCCCCCTAGACAACATGTCACTTAGCTCAAGAAAAGAAACAAGAAAAAATAACTCAATGTATGGAAGTGACAGTTGTCACATGACTGGCAACTGTCACTTCCATACATTGAGTTATCTTTTCTTGTTTCTTTTCTTGAGCTAAATGACACGTTGTCTAGGGGGGCAGAATGCCACATTTTTTTTGATGATGGTTCTTTTATATGAAAGATTATTAAGACTAAAAAAATGTAGAATATATTTTAATCTAGTTTAATTTTACCTAAGGTATGTTGTGTTATATTTTAGAATTATGTTCTACTTGAGTTGGACACTTCTTCTTTGACAAGTGGCAACACTCTTCTATCATTTAATGTAACAACACAAAGTGGAGGAGAGGAACAGACTCCTGAAGACAATAATTTTAACGTCACTATTCCATTGGAAACTCAAGCCAATATTATCTTATCAGGGTAAGAAAAATATTTTGCAATTAAATAATTTGGGTATAGGGACAGGACAGAATATATACATACATAAACACTATCATGCAATTTCCCTAATGGGGTAGGCAGAAAAATCTTTTGCCACACACCTCTTTGTAATAATATCATACATCGCCAACTTTATTTCCAAATTAATGGACCCCACATCATTTTGACGTATTTGATCCGTGGTTAGAAATCATAGCATTTTTGTGGGTGTATGAAACATTCATTTATAATTATATTTTTTGGGGGGGAAAGGAATGAATTTTGAATTTCACAGATACTTTTTATATACAATTAATTATTGTTTTAACCCTTTCAGACCCCATGTGTAGAATTATGCACATGGTGTTTTGAGTCTTATAAAATATGTATGAAAATTTAAAAAATATGTTTATATTTTCATACTTACATAAGTTTTTATGATGTTCTTCTTACCAATTATTAGTAGCATTTTTTTTTTATCCATAAATAATAATTCAGTTCTGAAGGATTTAAGCAAATATAAATAAAAAAAATATTTGAAATTGGCTTATTGTCTTAAGTGTTCAAGCGAATATCAGATTTGGCCGGAACTGAAGCCAAATGTTCGGTCTTAGCCACAACTTTCAGCTGAAGGCAAAGGTTTGACCTTACTAAGATTGTTTACAATAATACTGTTTAAAAACTATAAAAATATTTTTGCAAATTGTGGAGGAATAATTTGTTAATTTGTAAAACACTTCCTTGCACCCTGCACAAGTGGCGAATTTATTGCCATATGGAAATTTCTTCCAACTAACCAGCGTTTCCAGCCCAGAAAAGCAATATTAGCGTGAAAAATCAATCTAAATAATTTCTCCTCTGCTGGGGATCGAACCCAGGATGCCCGCACAGAAACCAAACTGCTTACCAACTGTGCCACGGTGGTCGGCATGATAGTAGTAATAAAATAAGTACAACTTGATAAGATTTATATACTTTGTTCTTTATTGAAATGAAATGATAATTTGTCATAGGTTATTAATGCTTAGTGTCCACAGAGGCGCAGCTATAGATTATTATTATAATATACTTGATGTAGTACTGCATGCAAAAAGTGAGTCATGGAATATCGCGCGTTTGACGTTTTGGTTGACAACATATTTCAGTTTTCCTTACATTTCAACACATCCTAGATAACTGTTCTCTAAACCTTAATAGTTAAAATGTTTTATAGACAAATAAATCTGAAAATAATTCACATTAAATCCTTATTATCTATAGAAAAACGATGTGGTCTGGAATCAAAACGTCAAAAATCCCCTGGAAAAATGCCTCACTTCGATTCATACAAAATTTGCTAACTACGACCAAAGAGTATATAATACCTACGGATAACTACGACATCTACATAGTATATTATAATAAAAACCTATGGACGCAGCAAACAGATCTAATTTTTGTTTCCTAGCAACGACCTTGTTATATACAAGTTTTTTTGAGATTGTAGTATTTTTAGCAGTTGATAGTGCTTTTTTAGGGTACTAATTGACTGACATATATTTTGTGAGTGTCCACCATTGATAGAATGTGTTGGAGCAAATATTATGTTTAGACATGGTGGAGCAACTCAACTCTACTTCTAACTAGGTGTTTTATAGAACCTATCTATGTATATGGTTCAAATTTTCTAATATAATAAATATTTTTTGTTATTTTAGACAAGGATCAGTTGACTCCTATATATACATAAATCCAAATGTGAAAAATTATAACAATACAACAATGTCTCACGCTTTTGAGGTTTGTTTTATATGACATTTTTTATTTTACCTATGCCCATATATGCATTAATTTTTTGTTTTTCATTTTACAGTTTTTAGGATTATTTGCATATATTTAATTTATTGCTGTTCTTGATCAAATCAAACATGGAAAGCTAAGGTAGAAAAACTTTGAGGCGTGTTTATGTATGAAAGGGAAAAAATCATCTTCCCTTGATGGTCACAATCCTAGGATTGGTTTGCACCAAGCAAATTTTCATTCACTTTTCATGGATAAAATTATGACATATTTTTTAGCATAACTTCAAGAAAATTCAACATGATTCACAATTCAAATTGATTTTACAACTAAATACAACTTATTCAATTCACACTGAATTTTTTTTTATGTTACAAAACATGTTTTATTACTATTATTTATTTATAGGCAGGCAGCCAAGGCTGACGTGCCTGTATCCACAGTCAAATTTTATTATTTGGTTGTAACTATTTTGCTGTGTCCAAAAAAAAGTCCAGTCTATTCTTGAAAATATTAACATTTTCAGCATCCAAAACATGTTGGGGCAGTTTATTCCAAGTATTCACCACTCTATTTGAAAGAAAATGCTTTCGAGAATTTGTCGAGAACCTACTTTTCACAAGTTAGCTATGGCCACGCAAATTAGTGTTATGACTATATTGAAAGAGATTTTTCATGTTTACACATTCATAATGGCCTGATAACATTTTGATTGTTTCAATAAGATCTCCACGTTCTCTTCGGTTTTCCAGTTTTGACAGTTTTAAGAAGTCAAGTCTTTCCTCGTATGTCAAGTTGCGAAGTGTCCTGGGAATTTTCGGAAAACGTCTTTGGACCCTCTCGAGTATCTGGAAACCATATTCCAACAATGGTCTAACAAATGCTTTATATATTTTTAACAAAATTTATATAGTAACAAAATTTCATGTTCAAATTAATCTAACTACAGTTTTGTGCACACAGCCAAATCGTACAGTCATAAATAGATAAACCTTTAGTACTGATAACGAAGGTTTGGCTAAAACGCAGGTAGCCAGTTTGGTTGTCATAATATTTTTTTCAGTGCATACTGTATTACTTGAATGATTTCAATATGTTTTATCCATTATTTAAAAATAACTCTTTGGAAATTAAAAGTGCACTATCTACAAAGATTGTTTTTATTGTGTTCCTTCAGAGTACGGCAAGGGGTCATTGTTAGTTTCCATAAGCAGAACAAGTGGTGATAGAGGAAGAATAGCCATTTGTATTTTTACTGTCCACATGCATTTCATGCATCATTTCTTTTTCAAAAGATTTCTCAAAATACGCAATAGGGCTGCAGATGTTTTATTTTAGATACACGTTATTAATATTTGTATTTATTTTAGGTTCAGAACGCTGGTCCCACATCATTGGATTCATTTAAGATATCTTTCTTTATTCCTGTTGCATACATGGATGAAAAGACAAATGTTAACTTTTCTGTTATCAATGTATTTGAACCAAAGGTAAGTTGTGATTTTTCCATCGGGAGTTATTAATATATTTGTCAATTTTTCAACATCTCAAGAGAGACGAGGTTGGCATATTATAGAAGAACCAGGAACTCAAGGCACCTACAGGGCTTATGACCTGTCATCGGCTGCATTAATGCAATGTTCACCAATTATGCCTTCTTATTGAGTTCCCTTATCAATGCAATTTTTTGAAAGTTCCATATATTTAAATAATGAGATACAAATTGTTCAAAAATAAAACATTTTTACTATCGCCATCTATGAAATAACGAAGAAACCTTTTTTGTAACGTCATCTATTGAGAAGTTTTTTTTTTGTAAACAATGAAAGCAACAATCTTTATACATGTCAGGTTGTAAGCCTTGTAAGTGCCTTGAGTTCCTGGTACTTCTATAATATTCCAACTTTGTTGAGATGTTGAATAATTGAAAAAAAATTTAAGATCATTTTTTTTCTTCACACTGGTTCCAAATTGTAGGTTAGTCAAATCGTATTGATTGAGCAAAGAAAAATAGGTCACGTTTTAGCGCTTACTTTGGTTTACGTACTGTATAAACTGTATTTTAGCTTGCCTTGAGTCATAAAGGGGCCCCTTAATCCCGCATACATGGTCACAAGCCCATGTGGCTCGCCTGTTATGGCTGGTACTCTGGTCGCCTGTGCTTGTGGGCATAGATTCGTGAATCCAGTGAAAACACGATTGCCTTTCTCTTTTGTATCTACAAGTTAAAAATATGGTCTCTTTTATTCAATTTAGTATATGCTTGGTAAATTATATCAGTATGAAGTAGATTGATCTTATTCTTTCTTGAACTTATAACTCTTTTTTTCCTCTCCATCCATCTCTTTTAACACAATATTCTTCTTAGATCTAGATTTTCAAAACACAAGAGCATTTTGAATTTTTTGATAGATTAAATCACAGAAAGCAAATGAAATCAACTCTAATTTACACATGTGATATATCAATAATGAAGTTGATGATGAACACATAAACCACTCCGCCATTAGCACGAAACATAACAATTTAACTAATAGATAGCACTTTTGACATAATCCCTGTTTAGAATATGATATAAAAAAATATGTTTTAAAACATAACAAAGTGTCTTCAAACGTACATAACAGTTTGTGTATGTTTGAAATTTATTTAAGAATATAAGTATGCTTTCTTGTTTTAGGACCAAATTAATCAGGCACCATTCCTGTGCCGTGCTCTCAACGGCAACTATTATGTCCCAGAAAAGACTGAAGTTTCTGTTGACTTATTCAATGGTCCAGACGAAGCAGCAGAAACTACCACTAATGATGCAACAACTTTTCAAACGGTGTCATACAATGAAAACAGTGCGAGAAATTTTAAAAGCAGAGAATTATTTTATTCAGGTAACCATATTTGAGTATCTGTATTGGTGATCCCGCATTTGCGTATATGATTTGTTGATTATATAGTTAGTAAAGGGATAAAGCAAGGCTGTGTATCATCAACATAACTGTTGAATTTGCAAAATTTGTATGCATTTGCGATTCGATGGGGATTCCAATTTATAGTATCTTAGGCTTTTTTAAAGAGACCAAAATGCTGATGGTATGAGAAGTTTAAATGGAGGAGTGCATTTAAGATAGTAATAGTGTAACGGCGTCGGCATTCCGACAATCCGATGCGCGTGCTCTGTCCGATGCCAATCAGTGAACCCACTTGTATGAATTCCTTTACAAAGAATTCAAAAATCCGTCGGATGCACTACGTCCGCTGCATCTGTATTGATGTTAGGCTTAATACAGAGCTGTACTTTGATCCTTTGTGATCATAATTTTATTGATCAAATCATTTATCATATTAATTGTTATTTTTAGAAATTGAGGACATTTACACATCTTACATACTGCCTACGGAAATTGAAGAAAGTGCTTCTCTTACGAAAACCCTAAGCATAAGTTGTTTGGACACGCAGCGAGTCACTTGTATGGTTGTGAATTGTATCAAATCTGAGGGTCTTCCAGCTGGCTCTAATGTCGCTCACATGATTTTCAATACTCTTCTCAATGTTACTAATATTGGTAAGAATTGTTTTAACAGCATAAAAAATAGGTTGTATAGTTTATGGTAAAAATCTTGATTACGCCCCACGCGGTGTGCACAGAGGACAAATTTGTGTTTTTTTACTTGGTTGATATGTGTGCAAACTGCTCCACTCCACAAATAAAATTGTCAAGTTATTTACCAGATTGATTTTTTTGACCTATTGTTTAAAATAATATTTATATTTTGTTTACAGAAACTATTCTGAAAACTGAAAAGACGATCTTGCTGTCAACATACGCTGTTACTCAGTAAGTAATACATTTTTTAGTATAGTCATAACTGATTTTTTTCATCAATTACTTACACATAGGTAGGTACTTATTATATCGCATATTTATTTATTAAATATATTGACAAGGTTATACAGACTTATCATTTTTTCACCAATCCAGTCTGAAGTTGTATAAGTTGAGCCACTAAAGCAAATATTTATTAAAAAAATCTGCTCTTGTATTTTTCAGAGGAAACGTCTATGGGTCTGCTCGTTCTCTTGTGATAGGGGGAGCCCCACCTCCTCCACCTACACCAATATGGGTCATTATATTGGCAGTTCTGTTTGGTGTCCTTTTACTGGCACTCATTTCATTTATTCTTTACAAGGTACCCTATTTGTTTATTTATTTAAATTCTCTTACCACACTTATATTAGCTTGATTAGATGTTGTGTGCATCAAATCTTGAAATCAAAATTTACACAATTTCCCATAGTCCAATATAGTCACTAATATTATGATTTTATTTAAATATATCTATTTTGACACTAATTACACTTTATAATAGTATAAATTTTGAAATCATTTCTTTTTAACTATTACGATAAATATTACTAATCATTTATCTGGATTCGGTATTTTATAGAGAACTAGAAAAGAAAATGGCTTTTTGGTCTACTGAACATGATATACTACTATTTACCATGTCTTAGCTCTTTTTTTAAAGTACAATCAGTAAGACTGGTATGTGGAAGTAATGCATAAATTTAATTTAAACTCTTGCTTCTTAGATACATGTAGTATAAAACAATTTATAAGGGATTATTTTTCTTTTTAATCTTATCTTTTTGTTTGTTGCAGGTTAATTTCTTCTCAAGAAAAACGAGAGCAGAATTGGAGTTATTAAAAAATCAGGAAAACTCACAGGTAAAATAGCTATGTATTATTATTTGATAAACATTTCACTGTGGCATATCCTTATTTATAGGGTTGGTCACACCATCTCTGTCTTTGCGTGCATTCTTCACCTTATACACATGGACAATCATCGTATCAACCCTCTTTCATCCAATAATGTAAATAGGCCACTGACTTCCCTCTAAGACCTCATTAATTCTCTATCCTGGGCAGACTGCATCCAACCTCCTCCAGTCACTTGTCTTATGTATACACACACTGGTGATGCGGGGAATTGTTGGTTCAATAATTTATTCATTAATTTGATATGATAATGTTATGTTTGTTTGAGATTTTATGCGCTGCAGTTCTATAATTATGAATACCTCGTATATATGCCAAAAGGAAATAATGCACTTAGGTACCTTGAATAGGCTGGCAGATTCTTGGTCAGAGGGCACTCTTTTCCTGCAGTGTGATCGGTGATTGTGCATTATTGATGGTGTTGAAACGGTTGAAACAGTTAAAAACTGTGTTGAAATATTTGAAAATACGATGTGGCGAAGATAGCAAAGATTATGCGTTAAAGGTAGCGGTCGTAAATTATCGGGTTTTATTAATTGTCACAATTACGCAGAAAAAATATGAAGCGATTTTTCTGAATGACAGGTTTTGTTTTTGGGGTTAACAATTCACAGACAGTTATGTTAATAAACATTAGGTAGGTACAGTAGCGGATTATTTTTAACAGAGGTATGAGTAGTGGCGAGGAGCGCGAATGTTGATGATGAATCCCAGAAGAAGCCTATGGCACCACAATCCATCGCATGCAGTGCATTTTGATCATTTATATTAAATATTGATCAAAAGGGGCGAACACCCACCTTATATATTATGCTCGTCTGTCATTTAAAATTCTTTCAGAATATTGTTCACATGTTCGTTCCAATGTTTGTTTTAACTGGCCAATTCCTCTAGTTCATTACCTATCAACTCAATTTGCTTTGTTAGCTGTCCTTATATATATTCCAGCTTCGTCTCTATTGAGACATAAATTTTGTCAAAAACTATAATTTACCTACCTTTACAATGGAAAATAAGGCAGTAGGTAGATATAAATAAAATATAGGTAAAAAAACAAAATAATATAGATCTAAACATTGTGTTTGAATTATAGTAATTTGTCATTTTAGTTTAACATTTTTGAATAATTATAATTATGTATTAATTTCTATAAATTGTTTTATTTTCAGATTGATAACATGGAAGATGATTAAAATGGACATTAGTGATTTTTGTTTGAATCTAAATTATATAAATTGTTTTAATAAATGTGGTTATATTAAAGATATGTACTAATATTTTTAATATAAGTTTGTACCCATTTTAGTGATTTGCTATTTTCCATTATTACTTATGTGCCAAAATATCTTTAAATATCTGAGTGGTATTATAATAGAATTAAGAAAAAAAGATTTATAGTTATAAAACACAATGTCTAAAAGAATTAACAAATATCGCTGTGCCAGAAGAATACGATAGCATCTCAAAATATATGTTTTGAGAAAATGGAGGTTAGTTTTAGTTAAAAATGACATAAAGATACCTATCTGTTTTGCTTGGAACTTCACTATTAAGTTTTTACATCTTATGTGATTTCATTTACTTTTTATGTTTTGTATCATATTTATATGTACCTATATTGTTTTGAGCATATTTCTAATTAATGTGACAACACTCAACTGAACAGTACATTTAGTTGTAAGTTCCTTATGTAAAATAGAAGTATCTACTTAATTATACATATAACTTTTGTTAAAAATATCATTATGTTTTGACCAAAGTACGTTTCGCTTAATAGTGTACTTCATGGTAATGTTGTTACGACTGTCAGTCACTCAAATAAATTGAATTATGTTGCCATATCTCCAGATTAAATTCTTCTTATCTTATATTTAAAACTAAATGTAATAAATTGTCGGCCTTCGTGACTCAGTTGGTTAGGTATCTGACTGTTGATCTAAGAGTCCCGGGTTCGATTCCCGGTGGAGACACAGTTTTTAATTGTGTTTTCAGTCTGGATCTGTGAGACAATTAATATCGTCCCCAGAAATAAAGTCTCCAGAATGTGGCAACTTGTTATTGGGTGCGTGTTAAATTAATATTTGACATAGTATGTGTTAATTGCCCGAGAAGCAATATAAAAAAAAATAAAGTAAATAATAAGAAAATGTTAAAGATAACAATCTGAGTTTTATATGAAAGAATGAAACATGTCTTCTCAAATTATTTGAAAGAAAACACACTTATTTTTTAACGATTTTGTGCAGATTTACAAAAATTACAAGAAAAGAAAAAAACCCTAACTGTAGGGAATCTTTTTTTTATCGCATAACAACACCAAATGCAATCATACCAACATAACCACAAAATGCATTTTGTAAAATGTACACTTTAAATGTATTTTATGTGCCATTTAAATTTGTATAATAAATCCCATCGGTATCTTTTTATGATTTATCAAATTTATTTAAAATGTATTTAAATTTACTACACAGCTTTGCTGACTCAATGCATATCTTCTTTCATAAGGGCATTGCATGTAAAGAATATTAATTTGTACACATCACATAATTACTTAGGTAAATAATCAAATAGTCTAATTGAATTCCTATTATTATTTTTATTTATTAGCACGAAAAACTCTCAGTCATAAACGATTGTCCGAAATAATATTAATAGAACTATTAATATTTTTTATTCAAAAGGGAGCAAATTACCTTTTTGTATACAAAACTATCGTAAAGACTTATTGTAATTTTAGTTATTAATATTGTACTATTCGAACATGTTATAGACACATATTACAAAAGTAGCTGTATATTGATGGTGAATAGTTATATAGTTTCAATGCATAAAATCTCATACTAAAAAAGATGTTTCACATGAGACAGATTTTACAATTTGGTTTTGGTATTCCATTTTGATTCTGTAATTATGTTATTTTTTCTGTGAATATTTTACTTACAAAAAAAAAATGACAAATTTGATTTTATTATTAAGATAAACTTCATATAATTTAAATATTTATTATATGTATAATTTTTATTTTCTGTGGTTAATTATGTAATTTATGTAAAATATTGATTAATTTTTAATTTTAAAATGATGAAATGTTATTAAGCATTAAGTTCTAGTCAATTTTTAAGTTTTATGCACATATATTATGTTATTATTTTTTATTTACAATTATATAAGACATTGTGCCATAAAATATTAGTTCATAAATATAAAAGCCAAAAATATGTTTATTAAGGATCTCTTAAAAATTTTAATACCTACACAATTATTTTGTACGTGTTGTATTATTTTATGCCTAATTGATAAAATTGACACTAGAAAGATAAATTACTGAAGTTTTGGCTTTATTATTCATAGTAAAACTTCAACATACAGTCGCTTCTCGAACTCTATTATTAACTTTAATTAAAGAATTCTGCATTTGCACCTGCTTACTCTGTTTTTTTTTCAAGGTCCGAATCAATATTTTCTTCAGCGGATTGCAAACCCTCCCCAACACTATCTAGTGCGTTTCTTCGGAAGAGTACAATGGACTCAAATTCTAATACCTAGCTCGTGTCCTCTACTTAGCCATGTTAAAAAACTTTTCAGTACTCAGTAGTTTATTGTTCTAGCCCACATTTTTTTCTGCATTTATCTTTTTAATTAAATTTCCCTTTACCTAAATACTATTTTAACAATTCTTGTTGTGAACATATTGTCATAAAATTTTCCTGGATATTTATGATTGATGATAAATCTGATAAATAAGGAAATAACATCCAAAAAATATTACTGGATTATTAATGTATTTATCACAACTCTTCATAAAGGAAGTCAGCTTTTTATCAGTTTTGATGTTTTGAAAATATTGTGTCATACAAAACGATTAATTGTCAATAGTCTAAATACTGCAATCGACATACATCTGTAATGTCTAGTTAATTAATTTAACACAAGTTATTGTGACCACACAACTCATAATGTTCTTGTTTTCAAATAAATATTGTAAGGCATATTCATTTGTATTATTTTTACTGTGGATACATTTACCTAAATCATGTTCTTTTAATTTTAACATGAAGACATGGACTGAATTTTCACCAAAAGATTATGGAAATTACGAATCTTATTTTGGTTATTCTGTTCTTCTGAATGGAGGCGAGCATCCTATGTAAGTACAATTTATTTATTTTATTTTATTATTATTATTACACAAAAACAAATACAACATATACAAACTAACTAATAACGCCCCACTTACTTTAATTACAAATTAAATTGAATTATACAATAGAGAGTGATTGTATTTTGCCTCAATCCAAGTCTGATGAAATAATTATCAAATATAATTTATTTTACGAAGCTATGCTTCTTTCCCCTTAGCGCTTTTGTCCCATTTCTATCGGGGTACGCTTTGACCATGATCCTGGAATTGGCGAGTCTGGTTATTACTGACCTTCGTAACCCTTAGAAAGGGGAACCAGACAAATTGGATCATGGCTACACATAGCTAGTGATATAAATCCGCACATATATTTTTTTAAAAATCCAGAGGTGCGTGCCCCGCCTGGATTCGAACCGTTGACTTCACGTATGTGAGGCGACGATATTACCGCTGGGCTATCACCGCTCTTTTTTTACGAAGCTATGCTTATTATCCATAATGAATTTACTGCATTTTTTTCTGTTTTCTTTATTTCCTTTGTATTGTTATAATACCTGCTAGGATATACAAGTCTTGGGAATAAAGTTATGTGTGTAAAATCAATCTTTACAGAAAAAAAATATATTAAATGTTCACAACATTCACAGTTTTTGTATTTAAATTTGTATGGTTATGGCCAGTGGCAGTAGCTCATGTAAATACTATGTAAAGGCCTCTTAATATTTTTAAATAAAAACTCTTTTTATAATATGCTAGATGGAGTACTCCGTGCAATGAGTGAGTCATGGTATAACGCGCGTTTGATATCTTGGTTGGCAAAATATTGCAGTTTTCCATACATTTCAACACTTCTTAGGTAACTGTTCTCTAAATCTAAATGAACAAAATGTTTTTTTCAACAAATAAATCCGAAAAAAATTCACATTGGTCATTATCCTCTATAAAAAAAAATGTTTTCTGCCCACCTTGTTGTCAAAAGTCCCGCAGAAAATATCCTCACTTTGATTCATTCAATATTTGCTAACTGCGACATCTAGTATATTATATGAAAATCTATGTTTAAGTTCCATTTTTAATCAAATATATATTTAAATTTTGTATATTCTTTTCAAATTTTTGATATTTTGAGATTCACATTATTTTTTAGAGAAATTGAAAGCATGACTGTCCACTATTCTATAGTAGTGGAGATTCAAAAAGAACAAATTTGATTGCATCAATTTGTGTAAAGCAACTAAACTTACTAAAATTTATACTATACACCGTTTACGTAAAAATTCTCAAAGGTTTTTTATACAAACAAAATTGCTTTATATTTTTAAGTAATTTTTATATTAAAAAATAAAATCCACAATCTAGTATATTCCCTAAACTAAGTAAATACTTGCACGGTGATCATAATTATTCAAGACAGATTTCAAAGGTACATCCACTGAATCAATAATTCAGCACTCTGGTCTCTCTGCCATTGACTCATATTACTACGGAAATTCCATTTTTTGTAATTCAAAGATTTTTTAATGCTTGGATTAATGATTTTTTATTGCTTGGATAAATAATTTGTTTACATTTCCTTCTAATATTTGAGGATGTTGTGGTAACATTATCATATAGGAATTTTATCAATAAATAATGAATATTATTTTATACAAATATTAGAATATATTTTGATTGAAAATATATCACAAATAATATCAAACATAGATTTACACTAAATATGAAATACATAGATACTTAAAAATTGGTAGATTTCTACAGTGGAAATTTTGTCAGTGTAATTTTTAACTTTCATGGCATAATGGTAAATCAATTGACTTCTATGCCGGCATCCTGGATTGATTCCAAGCAAAGAAGAAACTCTTTTTGGCAAAATTATTTCCAACCCAGAGAAGCAATAATTGTGTGAAAAATTATTCTGAATAAATTTCACACCTGTTGGGAATCAAACTGCACAAAAATCAAACCACTATGCCACTGCAGACAGCAGTATTTCAGTATTTCACTGTTTCTCACACAATTCTCGTAGCTCTGGTTGGTTGGATTAAATCGCCATTGGAAAGTAAATACAGATGTAAGAAAGCATATAAGAGTACAATAAAATCAAATAATGATATATTTACCTTGAGTGCAAGTCATATGATGTATAAAATGTAATGACCTATATGAATGTGTCCAATGAGGCTTATACATTATCAAAAAAATATTTAATTTACTTTACAGTCATTCAAAAACTTAGTTTGTATATTTTAGATTAATTGTAGGAGCGCCACAAGCGACATCAGACCACTGGAAAAAATTAAACATAAGTAATCCAGGGTCTTTGTATAAATGTGACATTAAAATAAGTAATAATAATGATGCTATCAAGTGTAAGCAAATGTTGATTCATCCAACAGGTATGTATTTTTATATTATAACAATTCAAAATTTAAATGAATATAAATTACAATCTTCTCTAATCCAACACAAGAATACCAGATGAGTGTTTTCATATTACTCAAATGTAGGTAAAATGAGTATAAAATTATATTTTTTTTCCTAAATATACTTAATGTGTTGATTTAGTCAAGTGCAGGATTAGCTAGATTTAGTTAGATTTGTTACAGAACATTTGATACTTTGCAATAACATAGATTAAAAAACAAAAGTTTTCATTTACTATAGTCAGAGAGCACACTGAAGCACATTCTAATGACCATCATCAGAGAGCACACTCTTGACAGCTAAGACCGATACTGGTGAGTGTCATTTATAAACATTGAAAAAAAATGGGTGTTTCAATATATCGTAGAATGATAGAAAACATCTAGAAAGATCACGTAGGTTGCACAGAGCGCAAATTTGGGTATGACTTGATTTGAATTTCTTAGTTGTGATAACGGCCCCCTTCTCTCCAGAAATATGTCAGATATTTTCCGATACCTATATCATGATTTAACGTAAATATAATTGAATTTTTTTTATTATCACATATTAAATAGACCTACGCAAACATATTACTTGTTTACATAAAATTTCAGGTGATACAAAAGAAAATTTCATGAATGATTATCTGCAACATGCAAAAAGTAAAATGTGGTTAGGAATGTCTCTTGAAGATTTAAATCACAACTATACTTCTGTATTGGTTTGTATTCCTTGAATGTTTATTTGATTTAATATTTAACAATTATATAATATTACTAGTGAACCCCCGGCAAACTTCGTATTGCCTGTATAATTAAAAATCGTCCTCCATAACCACCCGTCGCTTCAGACTCTTCAATACCTCCCATCCCTTCAGTTACTCCCGTCCCTTCAGTTACTCCCGTCCCTTCAGACGCTTCAGACCCTTCAGTACCTCCCTTCCCTTCATAACCTCCTGTCCCTTCAGTTACTCCCGTCCCTTCAGTTACTCCCGTCCCTTCAGTTACTCCCGTCCCTTCAGTTACTCCCGTCCCTTCAGTTACTCCCGTCCCTTCAGTTACTCCCGTCCCTTCAGTTACTCCCGTCCCTTCAGTTACTCCCGTCCCTTCAGTTACTCCCGTCCCTTCAGTTTCTCCCGTCCCTTCAGTTACTCCCGTCCCTTCAGTTACTCCCGTCCCTTCAGTTACTCCCGTCCCTTCAGTTACTCCCGTCCCTTCAGTTACTCCCGTCCCTTCAGTTACTCCCGTCCCTTCAGTTACTCCCGTCCCTTCAGTTACTCCCGTCCCTTCAGTTACTCCCGTCCCTTCAGTTACTCCCGTCCCTTCAGTTACTCCCGTCCCTTCAGTTACTCCCGTCCCTTCAGTTACTCCCGTCCCTTCAGTTACTCCCGTCCCTTCAGTTACTCCCGTCCCTTCAGTTACTCCCGTCCCTTCAGTTACTCACGTCCCTTCAGTTACTCCCGTCCCTTCAGACGCTTCAGACCCTTCAGTACCTCCCTTCCCTTCATAACCTCCTGTCCTTTAAGTTACTCCCGTCCCTTCAGTTACTCCCGTCCCTTCAGTTACTCCCGTCCCTTCTGTTACTCCCGTCCCTTCTGTTACTCCCGTCCCTTCAGTTACTCCCGTCCCTTCATTACCTCCCTTCCCTTCATTATCTCCCGTCCCTTCATTATCTCCCGTCCCTTCATTACCTCCCGTCCCTTCAGTAGGTCCCGGTAATACACTCGACAATTCACCAAAGTTTCATTGCGATCGGATGAACGGTTCTCAGGATAGTCCACCTTCATCGGTAAAATGACCTGATACCCGATGAAGAAGAAGAAGAATTTTTTTAAATCCAGAAACCATCCCGGGCATACACTCGACAATTCATCAAAGTTTCATTGAAATTGAATGAACGGTTCCCAGGATATTCCACCTTCATAGGTAAAATGACCTGATACCCGATGAAGAAATTTTTTTTAATCCAGAAACTATCCCGGTCATACGCTCGACAATTCACCAAAGTTTCATTGCAATCGGATGAACGGTTCTCAGGATAGTCCACCTTCATAGGTAAAATGACCTGATACCCGATGAAGAAGAAGAAGAAGAAAATTTTTTTAATCCAGAAACTATCCCGGTCATACGCTCGACAATTCACCAGAGTTTCATTGCAATCGGATGAACGGTTCTCAGGATAGTCCATCTTCATAGGTAAAATGCCCTAATACTCGATGAAGAAGAAGAAGAAGAAAAAAATTTTTGATCCAGAAACCATCCCTGGTATACTCTCGACAGTTCACCAAAGTTTCATCGCAATCGAATTAGCGGTTTAGGAGCGCATTCAACACATACATAGATACATACATAGATACATACAAACATTCAAATTTATAATATAGATAATACATGTAACATAAATACATCATCAGCCTGTCTGCGTCCAGAGTTTAACATAGGCATCCCCCATCTTCTTCCACTACCCCTGGACATCCATAACTCCCCACTACTCCTTTAATATAGTAGATCAATATTGCCGAGAGATTCATCACTCAATGATGTGATGCTAGGAGGATCCAGCGAGTCCTGAAGTGGCGGCCAAGACAGGGAAGGAGAAGTGTTTTACGTCTTTAGATATTGTGGTCAGAATTATAAGCTATTAACAAGTTATTTCAACAAAACATACTCAAACACGATCTCAGATGTGAAAATTGATACCTAAAACCATTTAAAATGCCAAATAGAAATGGGTCAAAAATATCCCATTTGAAATGCTAAAACGGTTTTTAGAAAAGTATATGAAATGCAAAATACCAAGTTGCCATTCATAACACTATCTTAGTGCTATCCATAGAACACACTAGTGCTAACCTGGTATGCAAGTGAAACCTGGAAATGGCAGAAGTCGCACGAAAGTAGAATAAATGCAGTTGAAATGAGATCGCTTAGAAGAATCTGTAATAGAACAATATATGACAAGGTCAGAAATGAGGACATAAGGAAAGAATGTAGGATAAAGAAAGAAGTTATTAATAGAATGAAAGTGAACACATTGAGATGGTTTGGCCACATGACGCAACGTCTGACGAAGAAAATATACACTGCTGACAGGAATGGAATAAGAGGTCGGGGCCGCCCAAAAAGGTGTGGGGACCTCAAAGGACCTTAGAGAACGGCTGCGCACATCTCCGCACAGCTCCTCCATGGTACGTATACGGCACGTCCATGTGAACGGTATTTTGAAAGACGCAAATGTTAGAAGCGTGAACAACAAACGAACATGTATGAGATGATGTATGAATGTATGTCAGGATAGAAATAAGTGGCGTTCGGTTCTCTCTGCCTACCCCGTGAGGGACATGGCGTGATGGTATGTATGTATGTGTATTTATTACGCGGAACTAATGTAGTGAGCTTAAATAAATAGAAATCACTATTGTAAGTTTAATCTTAGAGTATCTAGGAAAAAATAATATAATTAAGATACGAAAAATGTTTCAAAAATGCATTTAAATTGGAAAATCCATTGAGAAATGCATTTCAAATGAAAATGGTTAAAAAAAAACATTTAAAATTCAAAATGGAAAATACTCATTTTAAATGTATTTATTT
Organism: Molanna angustata; assembly: GCA_963576475.1. Classification (NCBI taxonomy): domain Eukaryota; kingdom Metazoa; phylum Arthropoda; class Insecta; order Trichoptera; family Molannidae; genus Molanna; species Molanna angustata. The sequence continues at coordinate 25,629,023 of OY754978.1, read as the reverse complement.
AAAAAAAAACTTCTCTGAATATGATATATTAAAAAAGATTTTTTTTATTTAGGTATCTATAATTCATGTTTGTATCTATGTATGTATCTTTGTGTTGAATGCGCTCCTAAACCGTTCATCCGATTGCAATGAAACTTTGGTGAATTGTCGAGAGTATGCCGGTTTCTGGATTAAATTTTTTTTCTTCTTCTTCATCGGGTATTAGGTCATTTTACCTATGAAGGTGGACTATCCTGGAAACCGTTCATCCGATTGCAATGAAACTTTGGTGAATTGTCGAGCGTATGACCGGGATGGTTTCTGGATTTAAAAAATTCGTATTGCTCTAGTGTTCAAGTCTTGAGTAGAGTCAGGAAACCAACCATTTTTATTATGGATTTTTTCATACATTTCTCACAATTTTATTTTATTTTTTATAATTTTTTAAAGCATGACCGCCAAATAAAATTTATTTTCCCGTAATATATACGCGTTTATCTGTCTATTGGTATAAAAATTATTGCGTTCGGCGAGGGGCAGTACTTGTAAAGAATTACCCAAATTTCTTTCTTTGAGTTTCAAGTACCTACAGATTGTGGAAAATTTGTGTTTTTTTGCTTGGTTGGTATATATATATGAAAACTGCTCCCCTCCACGGTTAAAATTTCTCGAAGTATTTGCCAGGTAAAATACCGAGTATAAAATACTTTATGATTCAAAGAAATTTGTGATAGTTATTTTATTTAATTTTTATTGACAGGCATGTGCACCTCGATGGATAAATCAATTATATACAAATAAATATTTTATGAATGGACTCTGTTATGCAGTAAACCATAATACATCTGAAGTTGAAATGTTAATTCCTCTTCTCAATAAAGGTCAGTATAATTAAACTTACATATTCAAACATACAATTAGTTTATCAAAGTTTGAAAGTACAATCATTTTACTGTCCAATTTTGTATTTGTTGATTGATCTGCGAAAAATTGTATCATAAAAATTGTTATTAAAAAAAAACAGTGCATGGAAGCGAAAAAAATAATCACATGATATGTTATATATAAAAGAATACTGGGAATTTCCTGGAGGGACCACATCATGAATGCCGAGGTTCTCAACAGAGTTGAAGAAGGCAGGCACCTACTCAAAACCATCTCCGAGAGACGTGCTCGCTGGATTGGTCACATCTTGCGCCACGAGGGTCTCCTACATGACCTAATAGAGGGAATGGTTGAGGGGACAAACCACAGGGGGCACCCCCGACGGGAGTATTTGGCCCAGGTGTGCGAGGACATGAACTGCTCCACATATGTTGAGCTGAAGAGGACTGCAGAAGATAGAGAGAAGTGGAAAGCGAGATGGAAACTTCTTCTGCAAACCAATCCGCAGGATTGAGATTTAATAATAATAAAAAATATAATAATTTAATAGACTGTGTAACATTATATAAATTATAATGCTGCTTTTTTTTACAGATTTACAAGTTTTGAAAACATCCAGTGAAAAAATTTATTATTTAGTAGGTGAGGCCGGTTTTTCATTAAAAGTGTCTGAAAGTAAAACAGAATTATTGATGGGAGCTCCTGGAATTAACAAGTGGAGAGGTGAGCTTTTATTTTTTCATTATATCACTTGTTAATTGGACATTCTGTTAAAATAATATATATCTGAAATCCAGAAACACCAATCAACAAATATGTTTCATCAGCATACTATCCAGTTTATTCATTCATCCAAAATTTTAATGAAACCTTAAATTTTTGTTATTTATCAATATAATTTTGAAATATTAATCTATAAAGGTATTGAAGTGCGGGAGAAGTTTTTTTATTAATCTCTTGTACATTTATTTGACATGATATTTTCACAGCTTATTGAATCAGACCATTCTTGTTACCTGTTGCTTCATATTTGCATATAATTCATTTGGTTAAAATTAAATTGAAATACTTAAAGTTCTAATAAATTTATGTTTGTATTCCAGGATCCATTGTGAGATACAGAATAATTCAAGATTCTGGAAAATTTACATTTTCCGTTCAAAATATTCCAAATACAACATATTTAAGTGAGCTGCTGCCAATAGATTCGTACTTTGGTAAGACATTGTATTATTTATTTTATTTGTATTATTTTTAGACATATGTTTTGTTGTATTATAATATAATGTTTAAATTGCAACAATCCGAGCTTGTATAAGCATACTTGATGCCCTTAGAGGTTTACGGTAGCTGATTCCTGCTTTGTCCTTTTTGACTGCGAGTGCCACAACCTTCCTTTCCCTCTTTTTATCCTTTTTATTCTGAATTTTGAGTACCTACTAAATTCTAAATAGATTTATTTTAATTCTATTTTATTTATTTATTTAAAAATTCAACATAGACAGCGTTTGCTGGTATGAGTGTTGACATACATTTTGGTTTATATTGACATTTTGTTAGATTATTACATGTTATACAATGTGGTGAACAATAGCATTACAATGAAGTTTACAAAAAAAAATGAAAATTCAACCATAGTGGAGCCCAAAACAGTTTGCCGGAAGTACAGGAAAATCTATTTGAAAGCACTATCATGCAGTATGTGTTGTTTTAACTTTTTTTTGAAAAAAATGGAGTTTTTGGCAGTGCTTAATGTCATCTGGTAGTTGATTGTACAAATTAATGCTGGTGGATAATAGTCCTTTGTTTAGTCTGTCTGTTCTATTGCTAATGATTCTTAGGTTGTTTCTTTGTCTAGTGTTGTAGTTATGTATGTCACTAACAGTTTCCAGGAGTGTGTTGTGTTTGTTTAAGTAAGTCATGTTTGATTTTATAAATGTACATTATTTTTTCATAGTTTATAATCTGTTGTATTGTGGGTTCTGATACTATTTCATATACAGTTTGTGTAGGTGTTCGCCAGTGTAGTCCGTATATAGTTTTAAGTGCCTTGGTTAGCATCCTTCCTGTAGTCCCAATCAACTGCTTTGAGCAATGTGACCAAACTACAATATTATATATTTATTATATATGGAATTATTTGCATTTTGTATATCTTTTTTTTTATATCAATAGGTAGATTGCTCCTTCTCAGTGCACCGATAACTCCTGATATTTTATTATGCAAATTATTGACAAGTGGCATCCACAACAGTTTTTCGTCTATAGTTAATCCTAGGTATTTTATGTTCTGTAGTCTCTCAATTTCAACATTTTCCATATTTATTTTTATTGATATGTTTGGTTTATTTCATTGTTTGTATACTAAATATTTACACTTTTCCTTGTTTATTATTATTAAATGTTATCAGACAGGCAGCTATGCTGATATGTCTGATCTCACAACAGTTTTCACTTGTTCAGTCTGTCAAGTCTATTTTTGAACACATTAACACTTTGTGCAACAACAAGTTCCGGTGGCAAACTGTTCCACGCATCCACAACTCTATTGGTCAAGAAATGCTTCCAGGGGTTCTGCCTTAAACTGTGTTTATCTAGCTTCAAACTATGACCTCTTAAATTAGTATTTTGGTTGAGGCAGAACATCAGCTTCAATTCAGGGCAGTCATAGTGTTCGTTTAGTATTTTGTAGGTTTCTATGAGATCCCCTCTCTTTCTCCGTTCCTCAAGAGTAGTGAGGCCCAACACATTCAGACGTTCTTCATATGTTAAGCATCTGAGGCCATTTCCCAGTTTGGTAAACCTTCTCTGCACCCTTTCCAGCATGCTTATATCTTTCTCAAAGTAAGGATTCCAAACTTGGTAACCATATTCCAAAACTGGTCTCACATAAGTTTTATATATTGTAATTAACAAATCATGTGGCAAGTGGCTGAAGGTTTTTCTAATTAAGTATGTTAAGCTATTGGCCTTTTTTACAATTGATATCAAATGCTTCTCCCATTTCAGATCGCAAGAGATAGTGATGCCTAAGTCTTTTTGTTCATTTACCGACTTTAAATATGTTCCATCAAGACTTATTGTTAATTTATTGTATTTAAGCCAGCCCATGAATTTTTATTAGATCATCATTTATGATTCTTTCGAGGTCAGTGCAGCTTAAAAAGATAATGTAATATCCGAAAACAAAATTGGTCTATGATATATTGTTAAAATTGAATTTGTTGTAATATTTGTTTGTATGTCTGTATGTTTATTAGGTTTAAATAAAATAAAAAATACTTATTTTGAGAAATGTTTATTTACTAGTCAAAGACATTATTTTGTATTAAAATATAAATGAATACAAAGAAACCACAGACTCTCTGTCAGTCTCTGCTTTCTACCTCAGAAATAGGGATACGCCAAAATATTTAGGTGTTCGACTTTTCGGAGGCACTGAGAAGATATTGAGAATGAAGTATGTGCCAGAAATAACATTATAACAAAATGGGGAGCACAATCCCATGTTCTAAGAACCTCAGCACTGGCACTGTGTTTCTCCGCTGCTGATTATGATGCATCGGTATGGTTCGACTCATCACACACAAAAAGGATGGAAATCTATGAAAAAGCCAGATTAATATCTGGTTGCCTTTAATCGACCCCCACTAAGGAACTCTATCCAATTGTGGGCATTGCCCCCACTACAATCAGATGGTGAGTTGCAGCAGAAGTCAAACGGAGCAAGCAGAAAACTGACCCTTGACACTCAAGTTTACTTTGGTTATGATCGTGTCGAACCCACACAGCTACCACCTGCAAAGGACATGTCAGTGGAACAAAACCTGTCTTACCCAACATGGAGAGTGCTCAATAGGCTCAGAATGGGTGTCTCACTGACCTCGATAAATGGGGCTACAGAGAGGAAGACACCTGCGAGTGTGACGCCAAATAATGATTGGCATACTTTTTGCTCAGACAAGTCAATGAAATAATAATATATTGGAATGTTAAATTGTATTACATTTAATTTTAGGTTATAGTGTTGGTATAGGTAATTTTTTGAAAGATAAACCTGACTTGTACGTTGCTGGAGCACCCAGAGGATCTATGGAATATGGCCAGGTAAAAAAATTATATATTTTAAGTATTTATTTCATTTTAATTTATTTTTTGTTTCTCGGGAAGCATTATCAAATTTAAATTAAACCCACACCCAACGTTTCAACGTAGAGGTTCTATTTTCAATTTATTGCGAGGCCGTCCTTCTGTTATCGGTGATACTTCTTTTCACCCCCCTGAGAGTCGAACGTCTCGAAGCTCAATTAAGAGAAACGTGAGCGACACTCTACTAAACATTTGGCAAAACCGCTGGACGACCTGTCTAGTTGGTAGAGTTACCTTTTTATTTTTTCCTGACGTGAGGTCGCGACTGAAATCTCCTTGGGTTGTTCCAGACTTTTGGACTTCTCAATTTCTCACAGGACACGGTAACTTTAAAAGCTATCTCCATCGCTTCAACATTGCTCCCTCTTCCTCATGTCAGTTTTGTCAATGTCCGGACCAAACTTCGGATCACATCCTTTGGGAGTTTTCCCACCCAATTGTGTCCTCTTACAGATCGGAGCTCCTCGTTGCTGTCCGTGGGCCTCTTCAAGGTCCCATTTGACATGCGGACTTAGTGATCTCGAAGAACAATTACAAAGGCTTCAAACGATTTTGCCATAGATACGGTGCCTTATTATCCGAGGATTCTCACTGACTTTTCTGTTTCCAGAGATCTTGGTCACTTCTCTGATGCCCTATATATATATATATGGATCTGAAGTCGCCGACAGTTCGCAAGTGTGATTCTCAATTCGCACTTGTTGATTGTTCTTTTTGCACCATGGTGCCGAGATTGCTAATCTAGAGGGCTCCATGAGCTACTCTTCGTGCCATGCATTGTTTTTTTTTGTCGTTTATTCTAGCGTTCTGCGAAGGGGCCGTTGACATTCCCCATATGCGGAGCGGGTGGTGGTGGGAGTAGCGAAACCCACACCCAAGTTGGCACATTCTGGAGACGTGTGATATTTCATATCCAATGACTTGTGATAAGCAAAATAAAATATAACTTGTAAATAATTTTTACATCTCCTCACTAGATCAGGGGGGTAAGTCTGGTCAACTGACGGAATCAAAACCATCCATAATTACCTTATGGAGTTCTATAAAATCTTAAGATATTACAGAGCTCCATAAGAAAATTATATCCATGATATGGGTAAAAATGGATGGTTTTGATTCCGCCTGTTGACCAGACTTGCCCCTCAGGCCTGTTCTGAGGTAGTGGCTACTAATATTTTGACCACTAAATACATACCATCACCCCAGGCAAAGAGAACCGAATGCCATATTTTTCTATTCTGGCATGCATCCCTCACTTCATCCATATTCATGCATCGTTTCGTACATGTTCGTGTATTGTTCACGCTTCTAACATTTCCATCTTTCAGAATATTGTTCACATGGTCATGCCATCCCTTTCTTGGGCGGCCCTGACCTCTCATTCCATTCCTGTACGCACTGTATATTTTCTTCGTCATGCATTCCTCATTCCTTCTCCCCATGTGGCCAAACCATCTCAATGTGCTGACTTTCATTCTATTAATGACATCTTTCTTCATCTTACATTCTTTCCTTATGTCCTCATTTCTTACCCTGTCATACATCGTTGTATTGCAAATTCTTTGTAACAATCTCATTTCAAATGCATTTATTCTGCTTTCATGCGACTTCTTTCTTTTCTCCATAACCACTAAAGCAGCTGTAATTTTGTGCTTTTGTGTAGTCCATTTCCAGTATGTGAGTTCTATGTAAATAGTTATATTGATTATGTACATATTTATGGTATAAAGTATTTATTTGCTGACAGTATTTGATCTCTTTGTTATACAACCATGTACCTATGTATAGTAAGTTTGAGTCTTGTGTTTTCTATTAAATGTATCTTTAGATGATGTGTTGATGTAATTTCAGGTGCTTATTTTTGATTTTCCATCGGCATCTTCAGATCGATTAATTGTTCATGACATTCTAAAGGGCCATCAGCTTGGAGAATATTTTGGTTCTGTTTTGTATGTTGTTGATATTGATAACGACGGAGTAAAAGACTTGTTAGTTGGAGCACCCATGTATTCATATAAATCATCCTTTGACCAAGGAAAAGTGTATGTCTATATGAATAAACCTGAATCTAGCAAGGTAGGTGTGTTAACCGTCTCTTCTATTATTTGATATCATGAAACTTCTATAGTACAATATGGAAATGTTCATTGATTTTTTTGATAGAATAACTAGGATATGCTGTCACTAAGCAGAGATTGGTATGATTGTTTGATGAAATGAAGCTTTACATTGAGTTCTTCAAAATTTTTATTTGATTATTAAATTGTGTAATTTGGTATTTAGATATTAAAGTAAATCATAATGTAATTCCATCAAGTACTAATATTATTTATTTTTCAGATTATTTTAACAGAACAAAAAGCAAACATAGTTGGAGATGAAAATAGTGGTGCTAGATTTGGTTCTTGTTTTGCTCTTCTTGGTGACATTGACAAAGATGGATATTCAGGTGAGACATTTGTATTTTAAACTGATATATACTGTTCTCTTTTTTATAATAGTTTGTATTATTCTTTGTGAAATATCTTGAGTTATAATAAAAGAAATAAAAAATGGATGTACAAAATTTTTTACTTGTTTATGGTCGACGCGAGTGACCTTTGGCCGATAGTTGATGAATGTGCTCACAAATGATGTGTATTATTTTCCCCATAAAAGTAATTTGAAGTTTTTCATTGCTGTCTATAAAATTTCATCCAATGAAATTCGTTGTGAATGTAAATAAAAGATTTGTTTAAGATCCGCTAAAAAAGGATGCAAATACAATTTTTCTCCTCGTATATCTGCGGATACGGATGTGGTACTGTTTGAATTAATATTTGTATGTTTTATATATTTATTTTAGATATAGCGATAGGAGCTCCTTATGATGACGATGGCAAAGGTGCTGTATATATTTACCTTGGATCTTCTAAGGGTCTTAATCCTTCTTATTCTCAACGTATAACCATTACTAACACAATGGGCTTTGGGATAAGTATATCCAGAGGAGTTCCTTTAGATTCTTGTAATAGTATGTATTCTGTCAATATATCATTTTCCATGTTTAATTAAATTTGGTGCAATAGTATATACTTTGGCATGTGGCTGCACCGATGCATGCTAAAAATTTCCTACAGAAGTACTCAGGAGAGCAAACATAGCCCGCGAGCTAGTCAACATAGTAAAGCCACGGAAGGATGCATATCTGGGTCATATTCTGTGAAAAGGAAAGTATAGGCTACTCTAGCATATTATGAAGGGCACACAAAATAAAGGGACGATGAAGAATTGGAAGACGTCAGATGTCATGGCTCTGCAACATTTCGAGAGTGGATTGGCATCAGAGACATCGGGGAGTTGTACCGATTTGCTGCAGATAGGATTGCCTTCTCATTATACTCACCAATGTCAGGGGGACCTGATATGGCACGGAAAGAAGAATTATATAGTACCTAAGAAGAAAATACAACAATAAATAGACTGATTATAGCAATGAGGAAAGGAAGGAAGGACACAGAAGACACATCTGAATAGAATATTTATTTAAGATTTGGTACATGGTTAATACAATACACATTTACATAATATCAAAACATAGAAACCGTGCACACAAAAATCCCACATGGCAAAGCCTGTCTGTGGGTATACCTATTAAAATATAGACAAAATTATTTTGTTAATAACATTAGATAACAATATAAAATGAAAATATAACAAAGTGGAAGACATAGTACAAAAGATATAAGTACAAAAAATAAAAAGAAGATAAAGAAAATAACTTATAGATATAAAAAACATACACATTAATCAATAGGTAGGTAAATACAAAACAGCAGACCGACAGCGAGCGGTCCTACCAAATATTATAACCGCAGTCGACAGCAACAATTCTTGACAAGTACAAAGATATGAATGTCGCAGTTAATATACATATTTTATATAAGTTTATAAAATTTCAATTAATATAAAAAAATACAAAAATATTAATGAACTTCTACACAAGAACAGTAGTAAGAAGAAAAAGAAAAATAACAATAATAAAAAAAGAAACAATAATTCCAGAAAAACAACTATAATATACATTAATTTGAAAACCCAATAAGTAATAAATACAAATTAGAAAAAAGAACAGTAGATAATAAATACAAATTGGAAAAAAGAACAGTAGATAAATATTCATTAATGCAGAACAAATATTCAATATTGTAGTTGTAAACTAAAAGAATATGCAGTTGTAAAAATACCTACATAAAATTAAAGAGAAAAAAAAGAAGCAGAATCAGGAAACAAGAACAGAAAATAAGTGTAAGTTAATTAATCAACTCAGAGAATACAAGCAGTCAACAAGCACAATATTGAATTTGAAAAATAAATAAGCAAACAAAAATAAGGAGAGAAGTTAGGGCTTATAAAAATCAAAATCATAGCACGTTACATTGGTCTGTGAGTAGCCAAGATTCTATATGTTTGACAAAAGTGTTATTATTATTTATTGACATAAAGGAAAAGTTCTTTTAAGATATTGTATGCTTTCTTTGTATTTTTGTGTAAATTGGAATATTTTCTTGTTTTTTTGTTGTTTTTATGTAAGTCATACTGTGTAAATTTGTTATTAATCCTTTGTTTATACTAGATGTAGAAAATGCATTTATTTTTTACATCTAAATAAAATATACATACAAGTACATATAGAAGGAATAACATTTGTTTTTTCTTAAATATTCATTATATATAGATTGAAACATCGTAACATTATCACTTAGGCTAATCCATAGTCTATATCATATTAATAATACTACAATTATTATGATTATATTTTAGATATAGCAGTAGGAGCGTATGAGAGCAATAAAGTTATTTTAATACGATGTCATCCTGTGATAAAAATATACGTTGATCACGTCACATATCCACAGAAAGTTACCTTTCTTGATAAGCAGTTTATTCTTAAAGTTTGTGTAAATTTAACTGGACCAGAAAAGTCTTCAATAAGTAAGAAAAAATTGTTATATACCTAACATTTGAATTTTGTATGTTTGTTTCATATATATAAAAGAACAGAAAGAAGCAACTAATGTAATGTTTTTGAACCCACTAATGTTCAATCTGATAGTCTCTAAAGAAACCAATAGAATGAAATGTATAATTTTTCGATCTTGTCGTGAGTAACTTTGTAGAATTTCAGTTTAAAAAAATAAAAACAAAACTCAAACACAAACAAAAAGTACCAAATATCAAATCCTGAATATACAATACCCTGAATATACAATGCCCCATTATATGCTCCACCCACTGTTATCATCCCCCCCCTTTAAATATGTTGCTATCATCCCCCCCCAGTAAGTAATAAGTAGACTAATGGTGAGTGCTAACTCGAAAATGTTATAACTTATTTCTGAAATTATTAAAAACAGAGGCATATGCATAGTTTGTGTTTTTATTTTTTGAAATGTATAGTTAATGTAAAATTCTATAAATTTATGTCATGCAGGGAAGTGGTTTGTGCACCCTCGTGATTTTTCTAGCTGTTTAGCGATAACTATATACAAATAAAAAAGTGCAAAAAAAACATAATCAATGATTAAGAAATTCAATTGTAATGTAAAAATAAAGACCTTTTCAATGCATATTAACATTATGATTATCAAAAGTATTTCACAACATGCTGTGAAATATTCTGTGGCTTAGAATATTTCTTCCACTCTTCTATTATAATCGTTTTCAGGTAGGTATCCTAAAAGAGCCGGGTAATAGAAAATACAACAGGCAACAATAACATCTCACATAGTTCAGCAATGAGGTTCACCACTCATTCTGAATGTAGTGCCTTTTTTAGGCAACATTCTGAATGTTGCTTTTTTACATGTGTTGTGTTGTTGTACACCCGCACACCTGTCGCTGGTTACCCCACAGTGTTGGATAAGCCGTGATGTAATGTAAAATAATAACTTGTATTTTTTACCGCTGTTCAATGATTCAAGATCATTCCATGTGCACTTCTGGAGGCATTGCATTCCACTTAGAACCGCTAACACTAAAGCAACAGTCATAGTAAGTCGCTTTGTTGACTCTGTCCAACTCCTTAAGAGAGTCATTACTCTGTGATCCAGATGACCGGAGTGTGAGATGCTTCCCAGAGAGCTCATTTCTCTGACACAGTTCTTATCTTGATTTAAAAAAATCAACCAAAATAAACAAATACAATTTTTTGTACATATATGTTTTTATTTTTATTTTAGATGTTAATGCAAAATTGTCATTAGACTCTACATTAAAACGTGCAATATTTAATGAATCTAAAACAGAGTCTTTTAATTTCAATGTATCAGGAATTGTTGGAAAAAAAATTTGCACCAATTTTAGTGTTCTAATCAAAGATGTAAGATATATTTTATGTTACTCTAATTCTAAGATATAATAATAATTTATAATAATTTTTGTTGTGAGGCACCACCTTAGAATAATGCTTCTACTGTTTTCGGGTGTCCCGTAAGAGTTGAGTAATCGAAAATACAACAGGCGAAATATATGCCGTGCCGTGATGGTATGAATGAATATTTTTGTATTTACCTACATAATATCAATATTTATACTCAACTATAAATTTGTGATTTTTTTTGAGTTTCCTTAAACATTATATTTATGTTATCTATCAAGGGCTGCACAGGCATTGAGTATTTTAGCGGGTTGTAACGCATTTCTCGTACTGAAGTACACGTGGTGGGGTTCGTCCCGCCATACATTTTGTACAACTTGACTAGCGCAAAACAGGAACGACGTAAGCGACAATATGAATAATACCTTTTTTTTTAAATCACGACACAAATTTAAGAATCTATAACAGTCAAAGTGTTTACATCGTAATTAACAATATTTTTGTTAAATTATAGTTTTACATCTAACAAATTAAATGGATTACGAGGGAATACCGCAAATTTCAGGGAGACTTGGAAATATTTGTTATGGAGAGAAATTTGAAATATTATGATTCTAGAACTGTCAAGCTGTACAAAATAGTATAATTTATCCCTATTTTTAGCTTCAAGACGATAATGTCAATATTGGTTGAGTAAATGAGAATACGCAAATGCAACTTATCATATTTAAATGCCTGTGGAGCCTTAAATTTAAGCATTTTATATATTTTTTCAGGTTAATGAAGAAAATGCAATGAAACCTCTAAGGAACCTTATTACATACACTCTTATTCAGGACACTCGTTATGGTAAGTTTAAACTAAGAAACATATTCAATAATTTTGACTTGTACATATATCATCATGATATCAGCCCTCTTTCGTCCAGTAATAAACATAGGCCTCCGACTAAGACCACCACAGCTTTCTATCTGGGCAGACACAATCCAACTGCTTCTATATAATATAGTTTTTATATATAACTTCAGAACCAGATCTAAATTATTTTTTTTATACTAGTTGTATGTAACACATGAGATCCAACTGTCGATGGCGACAGATTGAAGAATACATACAAAACTTAAATTTAAATATATTTTGTTTTCTTTATAAAACATGTAGGTATGTATGTAAGGATAGGAAAGTATGGAGGTCAGTTTTTTTTTCTTACCCAGAATATGAAAACAGGATGATGGTATGTATGTATGTTTGGAGATTAAGTATCAAACTATTGAGTCCCCGTAGATATTGTGTAGTGCATACTGCCTTACAAATTGTATGAAACAATTTCGTCACTAAATTTAATTATTTTAAAAATTGTTAAAAAAAATGAGATGTAATACTACAATGTTAATATTTTTTATAGCAAATTGAATTTTCTAGTTGGGGTGTTTTGGCTTTTTTCAATATTTTTAAAAACTTTGGAAATAGAGGCAGTTAAACACATAAATTTATCATAAAAAAAATGTTTTTCTTAATAAAAAATTTTTGAGAAACTCTGGAATTTTTTTGGAAAACAAATTGGAGATTTTTTATTTGTCTATATTTATACCAATTTTCATTATAGGTGTATCCGTAAGGTATTATATACTCTTTGATAGGTGGTAACCTTCAACGTACGCAGACAAATTGCTTTTCAAACTCATATATTTCTATTCACATAGCCTGACTGTGGCCTGATCTTCTGAATTGTGTTTCCTCCTACTTATAACCCGGGCCTTTTCAAAGTGTTATTTACTTCAGCAGATTTCAAACCCTCCCCAACGTTGCATAGTGCACTTCTTTGGAAGAGGAAAATGGACCCAAATCCCAACAACTAGTGTCCTCTATGTATCCATGCTTTTTACAAAACAAATGTTATTTTAAATCAATCAATCATTAAATGGCATTTCTTTCAGAATCCAAATTTTGTTCTGATTGTGGTGTGATTTCACCTTTGCAAAAAAACTATTTCAATGTTCAGTTGAGTCTCGAAGCTTGCGGTGCCGATCGGATATGTCAACCTGATCTTAAAGTACGGCTTTCATTAACTGAGTGAGTTTCATCTTCATACGATTTGATTTTTAATTATACCAGTTTTAATATTAATTGATTACCATCTGAAGAACAATGATGAATGAATAAAAATATATTGTTATTTTTCAGGAAAGTTCATGTAATTGGTTCTAGTAAGAACATCACAGCAAATATTTCAATAACTAATGTTGGAGAACCTATAATTCAGCCATATGTACATGTAATCCTACATGAATCTGCTTTTATACAGAGAGTACCATCTAAATGTCATATTGATATTAACAGCAACCTCAAATGTCAAATAATGGCTTTGATGCACAATGATACAGAGGTATAATATATCTATTGGTGACTATATCTAATAATTAAAATAATTTTCAATTTCATGCACTTTATTTTAGTAATTTAATATTTTCTGTACAGTATAAGGCTGGAAAGATTGGTTAGTTGGAAGAAATTTCCATATAGAAATAAACTCGCCACTTTCGCAGGGTGCAAGGAAGTGTTTATTATTATTATTATACTATATATACTTCTCAAAAAAATATTAAACTGATTTTTTTTCTTATGCAGATGAAAATTGTTGTTTAAAATTTCATTGTTTATGATATTGTCATCCTTCCTGACAAAGAACCAGTTGTTTCAAAACCGGTTGTATAAATTATCTCACTTGTGGTCAAAATGATTTATTTTATTAATAATATAAATGTTCCACAAAGTCAATTCCAAAAATTATATTGAAAAATATTCACTATACCATGTGTGGTTTACATATCATTATATTGATTATATTGGAAAATTGGATTTCCACTATGTTTAAGAATTTGGTGCTATCATACATATATACCATCACGACATGTTCCTCACAGAGAAAACCGAATGCCACATTTTTTTATATTGGCACACATTCATCATCTCGTCAACATTCATGCATTGTCTCATACATGTTAATCTGTTGTTCACACTTATAATATTTCCGTCTTTTTGAATATCGTTCACGTGGTCATGCCATTCCTTTCTAGAGCGGCCCCGCCCTCTCATTCCATTCCTGTCCGCATTGTTTATTTTCTTCGTCAGGAGTTACTCATTCATTCTCCCCATGTGGCCAAACCATCTCAATGTGTTCTTCTTCTTCAACCTACTTCCGTCCACTCCAGAGTGAAGGCCTCCTCCATTTGACTCCACGTTGTTCTGTTCAGTTTACCTGCATCCTGTAGGTGCCTGCATATCTTTGTATATCATCCCTCCACCTCTTCTGCAGTTGCTTCACACCTCTTTTTGTCATACGAGATCTCCTAGTCAGCAAACTCTTTGTTCACTTATTGTCTGAGCTTCTGGCTATGTGTTTGCCTATTTCCATTTCAGAGTCGCCACACGGTGGATTATATCAGTTACTTTTGATCTTTGTCTCACCTTTTCATTTAATTCTATTAATGACATCTCATATTTAGTCATGATGCCCTCATTTCTTACCCTGTCATACATTGTTCTTTTATAGTTTCTTCTTAACAATCCAGTCCAGGTTTCACTTGCATATAGTATGTCAAGGTTGGCACTATGATAGCGTTATGAATGGCAATTTTGGTTTCCTTTGATATGTTGCGATCATACATAACTGGTCTAAGTGCCCCATTCACTCTGTTTCCTACAGTAACTCTTCTTTCGATATTCCTATCAAGCCGTATATTTCGTTGAAATTTGCTTCCCAGATAGATATATTCGTTGACTTGCTTGAACCATTCGTTTTCTACTTTTTTGACACGCTGTTCTGCTTGAAAAGAAAATGGTTCTTTGAAAAATATCTTGCATTAGAGTTTATTCAGTTAACGTTTTATTATTAAGCACCATATTTATAGAGATTTATTTTTCAGAAAGACTTAACAATTATTTTTGATACATCCTCATTAACGAGTAAAGATACTTCACTACGGTTCCTTGTGAATGTTACTAGTGGACAAAACGAACTGACACCTGAGGACAACTATGTCAATATGACCATTCCATTGATAATAGATGCGGCAGTAAATATAAAAGGGTAAATTTGAAATTCACAAATTTATGTTCATAAACTCCATTAAAACTTTTTAGAAAAATGTTGATAGTCAACACTAACCATATTTACTACTAACATTTATTAGCTAGTATAATTAAAAAAAACTAAGCATCTCTGTGTAAGTTAGAACTTTGTAATAGGCGCTATGAATCGTAAATTTTATTATGTTTAATACATTTTAAAGCTGTAAAGTTCATTCAAATAAAAAATAAAATAAAAAATAAGTAGGTATGTTATTCATTAATTTATTCAAATGAACTAATTTTTCTTTCTCTTTAGCTTATACGGTATCCTTCCCTAGTTTTTGTATATGTGTGTATGTATGTATGTGTGTGCGTGTATGTGTGTGTGATTGTGTGTATGAGTGTGTGTGTGAGGGTGTGTATGAATTATTTTTGGCTTGTAAACTGTTATTGGTTTTTATATTATGTTGATGGAATGCTTTTTTTGGCTCTAACACTAAAAATAATATTGTATCATCAAATTGTAAATGAGCTGTAGCTTCCCAAAGAAAATAAATAAATTAATTCTACCCAATCATTAGGATGATTTCTGTCAGTATAAAAATATTATTAAATTATTTTGAGAGTAGAGGTTATTGCATTATAGATTGAATCCTTTAAGATAGAAATTTTGCTGTGTGGAAATAAATAGGTACACAGAGAGTCTAATGAGGGAAGATGTGACATATTGATTAGTAGAGGAGTATTAATTATATAGTACAAATCATGTTCAGTGTGGATTGGGCACTCAAAAAACACTTGATCCAGGGTCTCGACTACTTCTCCACAAGCACACAAAGGGATCCCTTACAAGTATCTTGTAGAGGTGACTTCTAATAAAGCAGTGTCCTAGTCTGATGCGACAAATATTTGACACATCTCGTTTGGCCATGCCCATGTCGTAGGACCATGGTTTAGGAGAAATTGAAATTTGGATGGATTTATAGGATGAACCTTTCATAGTACTGGACATTTCCTAGTCAGTTTGGATGTTAATTATTTTTTAATTGATGTTATTCAAAATAGTGCATTTTAAACATTTTTGATAAAGGAACATTTCTTATTATATTTTTTTTTAGTTGATTTAAGCTTATTGTCCACATATGTAGGCACAGCGTACTGATCCGATTTTTATCAACGATGATGTACAACAATGCTGGTATTGCTGACAATGCGATGCACGCACATGAAGTCTTATATAAAGAATACTAAAATCTGACTGATGCGTTGTGTCCGATCCATCCGCTGCCCTATGTGGACGCTAACCCTTTGAGCGATCATATATTATTGCCAAATTTCAATTCAGAATATTGATTCAAGAATTTTGAATTTCCAAACAACTACTGTATATGTGTGATAGATCCTTGACTTTGTATGAGTTTTCTACCTTTGAAATTCCAAATTAATATTTTGAATTGGAATTTTGAAACAAAATTCCGAATGTATGTGGCAACTAATCTATGAGAATGCAAAAGGAAATAAAAATATTCACAAAGGACATTAATGTAATTATTCAGTATAACAAAATATCTCTGAAATTATAGAAAACATAATTTTTTTTTCGATTTTGAATAAATTGCAAATTTTATCACAAAAAATTATATATGTGGCTTTTTCATACTACTTTTCCCTTTTGTGTAAAAATTTAAATATACCTATTCACTTGTATACAATTATTTTTGAGTTTTTTATCATAATTTTTTTGTTTCTTATTAAGTATTTCACATTATTAGTCACCATACTTATTTTTTGTATTTATTAACTCTTTAATTTTTATTTTTTATAGAAACATATTGACTCCAGCAGATAAAGAAATACGATTCAATACTAACACAAACAGGAATCTAACAATTTCACATACATATATGGTATGAAGTGTGTTTGTATTTATACCTCAATCAATATCATTATCATAATAGATGAGTCGATGGCATAGTGGTTAGCGCACTAGATTTGTAATCCAGTGGTCGTGAGTTTGAATCCTGCTTCGACTAGCATTTATAAATGGAAATAAGGAAGATGTATATTTACTTGTTTAACAAGGACATATTCATTAAAAAAAGTATCAGCCCTCTTGTCCAGGGGGGCAAGTCTGGTCAACTGGCGGAATCAAAACCATCCATTACTCATGTCATGGATATTATTATCTTATAGAATTTTATAATATCTTAAAATGTTATAGAACTCCATAAGATAATTATATCTATGATATGGGTAAACATGGATGGTTTTGATTCCGCCGGTTGAAGAGAATTGCCCCCCAGCAATACAATATCTCAAACAAATTTTAATGATCTGAGTTTACTATAATAATAAGTTATATTTCTTGTAATAAATATAAATACAATTCAGACTATTATTTTCAAGTAAGAAAGTTACACATTATTATATACACTTTTGTCTACATAATTACATAGAGTTACCAGCTAACATCTTGAATAATAGTGTCGATGCGCAAAACACAAGTTTTGAGGTTTTTGCTTGGTTAGTAACAGGGATGTTGGGGACACTCGCATCCGCATCTCTAATTGCGGAGCTTCCGTATCGATTTGAATATATTTATTCACATTATTATCAATGCGGATGCAGATGTGGTGCAAATTGCGACACGAGAGAAATTTAGCGGGCCAGTGGGAGGCACGTGCGGCGATTGACCAATAAGAACCAAGATTTCGGTGTAAAATGTGTTCCAATTAGCGTTTGTTTGGTAATGTAGCGCAGTTAATTCATGAAACTTATTTACGAAACAGTCTTGAACCTGAAAAGACTGCTTTATTTCGTGTGACCATTTATTTAGTAGTTTTACAATAGAAAAAATATCACAAATATGATTTTATTCATCTAAATAGTATTTATTACAAATTGAAAAAAAATGTGAAATATAAATGCTTAGTTATTTTTCAGAGGAATAAACTTGTTTCAATACTGATTATTTTAGGTAAGAATTAGTTTCTTGGCACATTTTTGAAATAAATATTCACCTTAGTTATCAACATTGTCATAAGGACCGGAACCTGCAACTGTGTTTTATCAGATGTCCACATATTTATCTTTGAAGAAAATATTGAGTTTGTTTGTTAAATATAAGTTTGGGAAAATGAGGCAATTTTGTGTCCCAAAGGTTTTTTCGGGGACACTGGGATGGAGTATATTATACCTCCATTGGGATGGAGAACTGAAAAAAAGGACAGTCCTCTTCAAAGCGGGACGTATTGTCACAATAGCTTTATTGGTTTTTATTAAATATAATGCACCAATTTTTAAATTTATAATGCATTAATTGAATCAAATATATTTTTATGAATTTTATTTCTACACCCATACTAAGTTTTTTTTTTTGATTCCTATGGTCCGCATCTGCAGATTTGAGCCTTCAAAATTCTGCATCCATATCACGTATGTCAAAAAATCTGCATCCACAACATTACTGGTTAGTAGATGCGTAAACCTTCTCCCACTTCACCGAAAATTGTCAAGATGTTAGCCAATACCTATAAATGTATAAGTAAATAAAAAAAAATATATATTTAAGATAGAGTTTATAGCACAATAACCAGAGATAGAGCACAATAACCAGAGATCTCAAGGAGGCAAGGCTTCGTTCGGAGGACGCGTATTGTATTATTCTGGCATCAATATTCTCAGAGAGTAACAAATTATAAGAGGAATAAAAATAATTTGATTTTAAGTATATAAATAATCTGACTTGTATATTTTTCAGATTCACAAATCGGGACTTACGTATTTAGATGATTTTTATTTTCGTTTTTTTATACCGATTGAATATACAGATAGTACAACAAATACAATTCATTCAATTGTGGATACCCCAATATTTAAGGTATATTTCTAACATATTCAGTATTGTTTGTTGTGATCTTTTAAAACTGTATAAATAGAATAAAAAATTACATAATGAGGTTTGTAAAGATGGATATTGTAATAAAAAAATATATAACATTTGAAACTTTTTTGAAGAATTTGAAAAAAAAAAGGCCAGAAAAAGAACAGGCATTTTTAAATTCAAATTTAGTGAAGAATATTTGAAAGTACATGCATGATACAGTTTATTTTAAAAATTATGAATAAAAAAACCAACAAAATCATATTTTGAAAACTGTATTTTAGATACACCAAATCTTATGGAATTTACTACTACTACGGTACTATGTCAAATAATAATTTAACACGCACTCAATAACAAGTTGCCATATACTGGAGACTTACGATATTAATCATCTCACAGATCCAGTCTGAAAACACAATTAAAAATTGTGTCTCCACCGGGAATCGAACCCGGGACCTTTGGATCAGCAGTCAGATACCCAACCAACTGAGCCACGAAGGCCGACAAATATTTAATACCAAGTATTTTTTTATATATAACTTACTTAATTTATGTTTTAGGGTGAAAGCATCATTAATTCTTTTAATTGTTACGTTTTGGAGAGTGGCTTTGATGTTGATGAAGAAATTATTAAGACTGATAGTACCACACAAAGAATTATTGATAATCAGAATAGCAATTTGTATAAAAATACAGGTAGGACAATATACTTTTCTATTGAATTCATTGTTTTATAATACAAATCATATAACACTATAAAAGTATCATATTTTACATTCTTGTTTCTTTAGAGTGCACCATACTTATTGTCGACAATATTGCTATGCTGCATAGTTAGATACTGATAACTTTACAAAAGTGCGTTAAAACATGATAACTTTGGTAGTTTTTTCTAGTTTTCTTGGGTCAAATAGCTATGTCTAACAACATTTTGATCGGTTGAATGTTGACAGATCTTTTTTTATGGGTCTGTACAGGTCTGTATGATGATCACATGACATCTATTGTTATTTACTCAAATTGCGCAAAAATGAAGTTATCGGGTTTTGTTGAATACTTATTTTATATAATTCATATAACATTGACATAAAGTACCTATTGATTACAGATTTTGAAAAATATCATTGGATATAAAAAATTATTTATTTTAAGTTCCAAGGGCTTTTTGTCAGTGAAATGACAGTTATATCGCAATTATTGTCAGTGAAATGACAGTTATATCGCAATTATTGTCAGTGAAATGACAGTTATATCGCAATTATTGTTAGTGAAATGACAGTTATGTCGCAATTATTGTCAGTGAAATGACAGTTATATCGCAATTATTGTCAGTGAAATGACTGTTATATCGCAATTATTGTCAGTGAAATGACAGTTATATCGCAATTATTGTCAGTGAAATGACAGTTATATCGCAATTATTGTCAGTGAAATGACAGTTATATCGCAATTATTGTCAGTGAAATGACAGTTATATCGCAATTATTGTCAGTGAAATGACAGTTATATCGCAATTATTGTCAGTGAAATGACAGTTATGTTGCAATTATTGTCAGTGAAATGAGTTATATCGCAATTATTGTCAGTGAAATGACTGTTATATCGCAATTATTGTCAGTGAAATGACAGTTATATCGCAATTATTGAAAATTTATTTGAAAAATAGACTTGCTGTTGTATTGGAATAAAATACATTATTAATGAAGTTTCCAACTTTTATATCACTTTGTAATTTGTGTTTTAGAACCTGATTTGGAAATACAATCACTGTATATAAATTGTACCGATAAAATGAATGTTAAATGTTTAGTAATGGAATGTCAAAAGCCAGGAGGGATTGAATCTGGAATAAGTGATATGTACACTATATTTCATATATCGATCAATGTGGCAAATACTGGTAAGATTGATAGTTATAAATTAATAAATCTGCATGTAAATAAAGTAGACCTCGTAAGATTGTTATTCTGGATATGCACTTGTTTGTGCAAGGTTATATTCATGTCAGTTTGCCTGTCCTTGCATTTGTTTGAAACTCTCCTATGTTATAATCATTAATTTAACAGTAGAGAAAATTATAAATAAACTACATATATAGTTAAGTACCATAAAACAACTTGAACCAACCTATCATGTGAGTGTTCAAATCGCAAATTTGTGTCTTTTTGCTTGATCACCTTCATGGTGCAAACCAACCACCCTCCTCATCTATGACTAGTGTTATTTTTGATACTTGTATATTATAGAGGTTTACAGCATTGCATAAAAAATATTTTTTGTTCGATCCATTTATTCAATCATACTTGTATATTTTTCAGAATACCTTCTACAAAATGAACCATCAATTTTTTATTCCACATATGCTACGATTTATAATCCAAATAAAAAGTAAGTTATTTGTGAATTTTAATTAAATAAGTACATTTTTAAAAATTAGTCATATTTTATTTTTGAATATTATTTAACTTTATTCACCATTTTAAACAGACTTCCAAAAACGAAGGGAGTTATCAATTGGATGTGATTTTTTTTAATGTATGTTCGGCGATAAATTTTTACCACATTGTCTGGTTTCGATGATTCTTTTTTCATTAGAAAGGGTAGAAATCTCAATCTAAATCTTTATCTACCGATTGGTCCTATTTCAATTTGGTCAAGATCTGATCATGGGATCCATGAGAAAATCATCAAACTTTTCAATTTGCAAAGTCATCTGTAATTAATAATTTTTCTTTACCACGTCATCCAAATTCCATGATTCCTTTTCATTAGAAAGGAATTACTTCTGGAGTGGTTCCATCTGAACTAAGCCAAGAGATTTGATTATAGAAATCATGAAATTCATCAATTTGCAAAGAATATATTACTAAATGCATACCATCACGCCATGTCACATTTTTACTCTCCACACTATGGAATAGTGGAGAGTCATGATTTCACAATTTTTAAACATATTTTTTTACATCAATTTCTCAACGGGTATCATGTAGAGAGTGTACACTGTGAGTTTCTTCGTGATGTGTTTGTATGTATGGCGTACGGCATACGGAATTATTGTTTTTGTGTCCTCTCTACAGCCCAAACTATAAGTCCGATTGACTTCATATTGATATCATATATGTAAAGTCCATAAACTTAGAGCTGATTAGTTTTCCATAGATATCTGTTTATTTCTTCTCTATGATTTCATCTGTCCAAATTTTCAAAATGCTCTCATGGAAAATCGAGGTATTTTTATACTGTTCAAAAATTTTGACTTTCTCATTAATTAATTATGAACAAATATCAGCGAATTTGTAATTAATTGTAAATTACTATAACTTGTCCATATTTTGAACTGTATTTTAATGTTTCCTTGTAGAAGGAAGATGATTGGGTGGGTTCAATCTCAGTTGATTCTAGAGAAAACCTTAACAGCTATTCCATTCTGGCTGTTCTTTGTGGGAATTTTGTTGGGAGTTGGAACATTGGCGTTAATCACATATGGACTTTATAAGGTATCCTACTCACATTACTTATTCCAAAGTAATTTTGGTAAAAAAAATGTAGTATTATTTGTGTCTTATGTTATCATCGTAAGAATTCCTGTAAATTACCCATAAAAAAGACTATTTTTGCATCATTACTGTTTTGTGGCAGAAAGGGACAGTTTACAGACTATTTGAGAAATGTCTTTTGATTTATTTATTTTATTTATTTGGCTTTTCAACAGTCTACACACACAATAAGTAACAATACAAACATAATACAGGGATAAGTACAATAGGCATGATGACTAATTTTGAAAAACTATCTCACGATGTTTTTACGCATTCACTGTTTTCAAATATATATACATTTCTACATAAAATAAAGGTTTAGTAGCAAAAATCGCCATTTTAAAATCAAATTTGACATTTACGCCAAAAAAAGCTTGTAGTATCATGGCGGCTGCCGACCCTGACGGTGACGTCATGGTATCGTAAACTGCATATCACTACTATATGTAATATATGTGTTCTAAGACGATTTGTGTATTTATAATCAATTCAAAAGTGCATAAGTGTTGTGCGGTCCCTAAATGTACAAACACGACGAAAAAAACACCTACTGAGGTATTTGTTTTCGTCCCACGCGAAAAAAAAGAGAAATAAGTGATTAAATTTCGCACGGCGAGACACAAGTGAATTTTATTAAGTACGCGTTTACAATCCACTTTTAGCTCTCAATAATAGGTATAATATTTACCATTATTTAGGCAATAAGCATATAAAGAACTTCATTAATGTCCAAACGTCAAAATAGGCCATCATAAGTTTCCCGCGTATGTTTTTAGCTTATGAACACATAATGTAGAGAGAAGAAGGAGCATATTTTATCGATTTTCGAGATGTAAGTTGTATTTAAATTACAGATAAATAAAGTACTTATATGTACTTATTATTAAGTTTTTACGTTTCGAAATTCTGATGAACAAAAGTCTTTGTTCGACGCAAAGAAATATCCGACCATCAAAAGTTCCATTCTAGTTAAGAGTAGTTAAGACAGGCAGAAAAATAACTACTATGGCTGCTATTGCTAAAAATAACGATAGCAGATAAATATAGCTTGTTATGAACACAATACAAATAACGAGCGCTATGTAATAATTCGTATGCTGCTAAAATTGTAACGATGTTTTAAAACGCATGCTTCGCGTAATCGCCGTCGTTTCGCAAATCGCTTCATTGCATGAAAAAAATATAGCTTGCTAGTTTAGTTTGGCAGTGACCAGCATCATAACATGTCGAACGTTCGTCAGCTCACCATCGCGTGACAAAATTGTAGAATACTAAAACTAAATTAGTTTACCATACGTTGCGAGCGTTCATTATTTATTTATTTATTCAATAAAAACTAAGTTACATACAAAATACAATTAACATAGGCCCGATATTACAGTCGGCCCTCAACTCATTGAGTTTGCCAAACTCAAGATTAATGTTAAGGGGAGATTGAATCCATTTCCGTATTACAGTGCAATATGACATGTCAGTTACTAAATCTTCAATTATAGACATATTTCACTTTTTCTGTGGTTATTATCTGTCAAATTTAAATAACCTCAAATAATACGAAATACAAAACGGGACGCTACGACTTTAAATACCATTGTTTTATTATCCAACATGGTAAATTTAATTTTTTTCACCAAAATAATGCTTTTAAATGCCCGTGTTCGTTTCAATACGGCTGTCAGTTTGTTTTGTTGTGTGGCGCCACCTTCGATACAACACTGAAACTACACACGTTGCCTAACGCCTCTAGTGCTAGAAACTGAAACTAAACGAGTTGCCTAGCAAATGACAGTTGACTCACAGTTAAGTACTTAATCTGCCAGAAACGTTGAGTTAAATATTTGTCGTTTTAGTGACGTATTTGAGGGAAGATTAGGTCTAAACGGACACTGTAATACGCTATATTTTTGTAAAACTTGAGTTTAGCTCTTAAACTGACACTGTAATACCGGCCCATAGTGTCCCCCGATAGGTAGGCGAGTATCTAGGTAAATTGAAACTATTTGCTTTGATGAATACTTGTTCCATTTATATTTAATTTGTTTTAGTTTTAAGTATCTAATTAAAATATTAATATATCGATAACACCAAAATAAACATAGTCCAGACCGACAATTAATGCGTATATTGTATTGAAGACTATCAGAAGAATTGACGCGACCATACTATGACGTCGTGCGCTCTGATTGTTTTTTCTCATAAAATGGCGGACTAACACATTTTGTATTTTTATATTTATAATATTATTATTATTCACTCCTATAAATTAAAAAAAAACATTTTTTAAATCTTTATAACCTATTTTATTTTTTTAAATCATAATTTCAATGATTTTTTTCTTACAGTCATCACACCTATTACATATTTTAATATATTAATCATAATATGTATATGAATCATAACAGTTATCCCATATGTATATTAGATTCATCATAATACATTGTGTATTTCCATTTCAACCTCATGTAACACTGTACAACTCCCACAAACAATATAATTACATCATTTTATTTTATAATCAAGCAATGAAAGCCACCAAGTTATTTATTTCTGAAACGTTAAATATTCTCCACCACGTTACAATACTCGGTGCGTGTTATAACAGATGCGTCAACGATTCAATAGAGCGGATAGCGATATTATTTGGTTTATTGTCCCAAATAAACCAAATAAATCAATAAATAAAAATAGCATGTTAAAAATAAGCAGCATATTCCATATAGCTTGTTATGAAAAAAATAGCCATTTCGAACAACACAACAGTTGACAGTAACAAACACAATTGACAGTGACAATATGGTGACGTCATGCGCTCTGATTGGTGTTTCACATAAAATGGCGGACAAACATATTTTGTATTTTTATTTTAATAATATTAATATTATTCGCTCTTTTAAAATGAAAATAAATATATTTTTTCAAATCTTTATAACATATTTTATCTAATAAAATCATAATTTCAATGATTTTTTCTTACTGTCATCACGCCTATTACAGAAAAGCACAAATTATCATCTATTATTTTTTCAAATAATTTGGCCTTTAATTATTTGAACTAAATAAACTGAAACTAGATTTGAGCTTGCTTCCCCAAAACTTGTTTGATGACTTACCATGTTTATTTTGCAATTATCATATAGGGCAGTAAACTTGTTGTTTTATTCTTATTTTGTTAATGCGTGGAACAAAAAGTGGATTTATAAGGTCTTTAAACTTTACTATCGCATTGGTGAAAATTGGTAAAGTAAATCTCATTTATATTTAAACTCAATTTTATTTAAACCTATTTTTTATTGCAATATTTACTACCTACTCAACTAATTTATTTTCTTTTCAGTGTAACTTCTTCAAGAGAAATGTAAAGGCAGAAATGAAACACTTGATAAATGAAGATAGGAAAAAAAGGGTATGTAGTAAATTATTCCTATTTGTATTTGATTCACATAATTCAAATATGGGTCACTGGTCAACATCATAGAATAACAAATTTTATCATATACAGTAGACCCGCGGTAATATCCAATATGTCGTACTATAGTGCTACTGTAGTGACCTTATGGAGGGAATGGTTGAGGGGACAAACCACAGGGGGCGCCCCCGTTGGGAGTATCTAGCCCAGGTGTGCGAGGACATGAACTGCGCCACATATATTGAGCTGAAGAGGGCTGCAGAGGATAGAGAGAAATGGAAAGCGAGATGTAGACTTCTTCTGCAAACCAATCCGCAGGATTGAGACTTTTGATGATGATAGTGCTACAACTGACTCCATATAGCTCAGAATATTTGATAGAGGAGAACATTTTAATCTGACAAGACATCATAACAAACTGAGACAAGGCATTGAGTCTATAGTGGGCTATATAGTAAATTTTGAAAATCTTTTCCCCAGTACCATCAAAAGACACGTCTTTGAAAAAAAAACAGTTTATTTATCTTTATTCATATATACATGAGAATAAAGATTTTAAAATTTGATTTTATTAAAAACTTTCCTTGTAAAATTAGTATTCATAAAACCCTTATTGTAAATAACTAAAAAAACTACAAGGACTATGAAGTAGATTTTTACTTTAATTGAATGAAAAATAATATAAAAATCTATTGAGTTTTTAACTTTTTTAGTTATCAGTCTTACTATTGATATAACCTCTAAACCAGTGATTCCCTAACTATGGTACGCGTACCACTGGTGTTGCGCGACAATTATTAAGGTGGTACGCAAGCAGCATGGCCATAGGACATACACAGTAAATGAGTAAATATTTAGATAAAACGTTTTTAAATTTCGCGCTCTGACACGATTTGTTTTCATTAATTAGCCCCGCGCGGGCGCGCTGTCGCTGGTCATGTTTGCAAGCGGAATTCAACAAAGTAGAGCTGTGAGAATTTGGGCTAAAAGTTAAAAATGAATATCCATCGCTGTCCAGAAAAGCATTACTATTTCTGATTCCATTTACAACCACGTATCTCTGTGAGAGCGGATTTTCTGCTATGTTGATAATAAAAAACAAATATCAAAATAAGCTTAAAGTAGACCCCAATTTGTGCTTAAAATTAAGTACAACTGAGCCAGATATTTCCTATCTTGCCTCCAACATGCAGTACCATTTTTCGCACTAAGAATATTGTATTTTTTTCCTATAACTAATTAATGATAATGTTGTCATAAACAGTCGTTGCAGTTTTTATTACTTTACCATTTTGAAGGTTTTTTTAACGGTTACAGTTCAGTGGTACGCTACTGATTTATAATTTCGTGTGTGGTACGCGAAATTAAAAGTTTGGGAACCACTGCTCTAAACCTTACCTTTTCTTTATTGTATGTCACAGATTTGGTGATACACAATATTTCTTCGTTAGGCTGGGCCGTACAATTTTTTTTCGAATCCACTTATGTATGCAAGAGGTCTTAAAAGTTGCTTATTTAGTATTATTTTAATTGCCAGAAAGTTATTTATTTAATTTTATTGCAGGAATCTCAAATTCAAGATATCAATGGTTCGCCGGAGCACTTTGATGTTGATGTGCTTGTCTTTGAGTAACTTGATATCAACTTTATGCAGATATTTTATTGATTTTTAATCTATCGCTTCTTGATTGAATTATTTTTCCAATTTATTTTATTTAAATATTGAAATGCAAAGGACTGATGCTATTTTTTTTATTACGGTATTCCATATTTAGGATAAAATGAATTTTGAAATGTTTATTGTATTTGAAATATGAAGGATTATAAACAATAGTAACCCATGTCATGCAATCATGAGAAGAATTTACAGTAATAGATTCTCTGGGCTGGAAACAGGGGTTCTTTCCAAGAAATTAAATTTTGTAAAAAATGTGCACTCATGCTGCGTGCAAGGAAGTGTTCATAAATAAATAATAATGCCAGTTGGTATCAAATTGATCCCTGTCTAGCGATCCAGGACTCTGGTTTGAATCCTGCCCTAACTGATTTCATTCATCTACAGCACAAGTATTTCCTTTTTTAAGGACGTATATGTACTTATTTAAATAACATCCTTATAAAAAAATGTGACTTGTGAAATCAACATTAAAATAGCATTCAATCAATAAAAAAATAACATTTTATTTAGTAATAGTGATATAATTGCATACGATAAACGCCTAATATTAGGTCGGTTGGAACAAATTGCTATTCAACAAGAAACATTTATGGTGAAAATATATTTTTAAGTATCTTTAAAACAAAGATAATTTAAGGAATATTTTTAGTGTATCTAGGTTCTTAAGATAAATTATACAACATGAATATAGTACTATGTTTTTAGTGTATCTAGGTTCTTAAGATAAATTATACAACATGAATATAGTACCATGTTTTTAGTGTAACTAGGTTCTTAAGATAAATTATACAACATGAATATAGTACCATGTTTTTAGTGTATCTAGGTTCTTAAGATAAATTATACAACATGAATATAGTACCATGTTTTTAGTGTATCTAGGTTCTTAAGATAAATTATACAACATGAATATAGTACCATGTTTTTAGTGTATCTAGGTTCTTAAGATAAATTATACAACATGAATATAGTACCATGTTTTTAGTGTATCTAGGTTCTTAAGATAAATTATACCATATTTTCCTCAATATATATTTTATATTTATATTTTAAACATACATACAAAGTTTAATGAATGCTTTTTGTATATCTAGGTTCTTAAGATAAATTAAACAACATGAATATATTACGGTGTTTTCCCCCAAAAAAAATATTGATCTTTTAACATAGAAACATTAGTTAATGCTTTTTAGTTTGTCTAGGTTCTTAATATAAATTATACAACTTGAATACAGAACCATGTGTTCCTTCAAAAACCAATTTTTATTTATCTTTTAAACACACATAAAGGAATGTTTTTAGGTATGTCTAGGTTTATCTTTTAAACATAGACAAGTACTTCAAGGAATGTTTTTTAGTATGTCTAGGTTATTAAGTTAAATTATATGGTGACAGGATATCAATTATTCGAATGCTCAATTTTACCAATGGCAATTATTCGAATCACATTTTTTTGAAAAATAATTTTATGAACACGCAATTATCAGAAATTACAAATGTTCGAATTTTTATTGCATCATGTTGGTAGCATTTTGAGAAGAATAAACCATAGATTTTTATTATAATATACTAGCTGTAGCTAGCAAATTTTGTATAAATCGAAGTGAGACATTTTTACCGGGAAATTTTTGACGTTTTAGTTGGCAGACCACATCGTTTTTCCATAGAGAATAACGACTAGGGCGATTGTTTTCAAATTTATTTGTCTTAAAAAACACTTTGTTTATTAAGATTTAGAGAAAAGTTATTTAGGATGTGTTGAAATGTAAGGAAAACTGAAATATGTTGCCAACCAAAACGTCAAACGCGTGATATTCCATGACTCACTTTTTGCATGCAGTACTACATCTAGTATATTATAATAAAAATCTACGAGAGTACCCAACAATAATACAACAAGTAATAATTAATAGTCTACATTGAATATCTTTTACTGGCAACAAATATTTCAAAAAGAGAGGCAACATAATGACTTAAAAATATATTAAATTCGGTCAATTTGGTTTTCTAACAAATGTAAGTTTGAATAATTTGCTTTCGGATTATTGTCCATTCTGATAACTGATTTTCGAAAAATTGTTATTCATACAATTGCCCATTTGAAAAATTGTGTTTCGAAAAATTTTCATGTAATCAATTTATATAGCGTCATATTATATGTTTTCCTCAAAATATTTTACTTTTTATATTTTAAACATACATACAAAGTTTAATGAATGCTTTTTGTATGTCTAGATACTTAAGATAAATTAAACAACATGAATATATAACCATGTTTTCTTAAAATAAAAATATTGATCTTTTAAACATAGAAACTTTAGTGAATGTTTTTTTGCGTGTCTAGATTCTTAAGATAAATTATATAAATGAATAAAGTATCATGTTTTCCTTAAAGATATAGTTTTATTTTTAAAAATATCCTTCTAATCATTGTTGAACGGCTATTTTATATTTATATTCTTCTGTAGTTCTTTGCATTTTTCAATGATAATTTTCCTTTGTGTTTCTGATTGCTGAAGATCTTTGCTTAATTTTATTAATGTTGCAGCATTTCTCTTCTGAAATAAAAGCAAAAACAAATATATTTAAACAACTAGGAACATTGAAGTTTAAGGAAATTGATTATTTCAAATATGTACGAGCAATTTATATGACAATGTTTAAAAACACTAGATGATGTGATAGACTATTAAATGTCGATCGACAAACTAAATTTTTTAAATGATTGTTTTTTTTATATGATTGTCGGCCTTCACGGTTTGTTGGTTAGGTATCTGACTGCTGATCCAAAGGTTCCGGGTTCGATTCCCTGTGGGGACACAGTTTTTAATTATGTTTTCAGTCTGGATCTGTGAGATGATGATTAATATCATAAGTCTCCAGAATGTGGCAACTTGTTATTGGGGACCTGTAAAATTAATATTTGACATAGTAACTGTTATTTGCCCGAAAAGTAATTAAAAAAAAGCATAATTTCAGTGTAAACATGCTTTTTAAGTAAAATAAATTGCCCCCCTGACATACGTACTTGGAGTTCAGGGGGGGCAAGTCTGGTCAACAGGCGGAATCAAAACCATCCATGTTTACCCATATCATGTATATAATTATCTTATGGAGGTCTATAACATCTTAAGATATTATAGAATGGTTTTGATTCCGCAGGTTGACAAGACTTGCCCCCCAGAGCATTGACATAAAATACTTATTAAAAAATTGAGGACTCAACATTTTCTATGTTCATATTTTGTCATGTACTTATTTTTTTATTATAAAATAATATAATTTTTAATGAGCCTAATTAATTGAATGAAATAAAAAATAACCATTAAGTACAAATTTGTAATTTTGCCGTACATAGTTTGGAAATTGAATGATTTGTGTGTATTTGTAATCATAAAGTTAATTTACTTTAATATAATGCTTTTTAAATAGCAATACTGACTTTTAACATCAAATTTTGAAGTTCTTCATTGACGATTCCTTCTTGGTATTGTATTTTCTTTACGTTCAGTTCAGCTGCTTGTGCTTCCAGTTCAATTCTTCTCATTATTACACTCTCGTTATTGGAGGTTAAATTGCTGGAACTATTTAATTTTTTGATCAGAACCTCATTGACATCTGAAAATTTCAAGATAAGTACTGTTTTATGGATGAAAATTGAAGAAACCTGACACATGTTAAACACCATATCGAAAAGACTTGCAAATTGGAAAGGCCATATATTGTGACACTAAGAACTCTCGTACACATCTTCTTGGAGGGAATAGTTGAGGGAACAACTGACAGAGGACGTCCCCGCCGCCAGGAGTATCTAGAACAGGTGTGCGAGGACACAAGTTAAAGAGAGTGGAGTGAATACCGAGCAGAGTGGAGGAAGAACCAATCCCCAAGATTGAAACCAATGAAGAAGATGAAAAAAAAACAATACTTTTTAGCTGAATATTGTTTACTCTTAAACAAATGCATGTGAAACCAGTTTTTTCTCATGAAAATCTAATCTAATAGTTGTAATGACATTCAATTCAGATGGGTCGATGGCAGAGCGGTTAGCGCACTGGGTTAGTAATCCAGTGATCGCGGGTTCGAATCCTGCCTCAACTGATTTCGTTCACCTATAGCACAAGCATTTATGCTTATTTTAGGAAACGTAGGAAGATGTATATGTACTTGTTTAACAAGGACATATTATTTTTTTTATATAAATAAAAAACTAATCTGTAGAGATATGAGGTATTAAAGATGGTGGTTAGTTGGTGAATTGGGTAAAAACTGATGAGATGGTGCGTGACCACGATGTGCGCAGCGACCGGACAGAAATGTTGGGTCCCGTTTTTTAATGTATTTGGGACTCTGAAACTGATGTTATCCGTCTTCTGATTGGTTGAAGGTTTCGTAATGTATGTCGCGTATGTTACTACCAGAGATGCAGGTATTCCAGTGGAAATCAAGTAAGAAAAGTAAAATATAAAAATTTAAGAAGGGAGAGGAGAGGGGAGGGAACGGAAGAAAGGATAACAATCACTGTCTTATCGATTATTGTATATACGAATTTTATTCTTATACAAATGTCTTTTCATGTGTAGAATATCTATGTCTTTCGATATAATTTGTATATGAAAAAATAATACATCTGTATAAGGGAGCATTTTTACCGATGTTTGTGTTACATTTATTTTTTTATTTAAATAAATGTAATACAAACATCGGTAAAAATGCTCCCTTATACAGATGTATTATTTCATATACAAATTTGGAGAGTATATCGAAAGACATAGACATTCTACACATGAAAAGACATTTGTATAAGAATGAAATTCGTATTATATAACAATCAATAAGACAGTGACTGTTATCTTTCTTCCTTTCCCTCCCCTCTCCTCTCCCTTCTTAAACTTTAAACACGATTAACAATTATAATTGAACTCAAAGGTGAATCGGTTTAAAATTCATGTATGAAAAACCTTCCATCGGGTAGTTAATATATATTTACAATTATGTATATATATATATATATATATATATATATATGTTATCAATTAAGGAATATTGTGTATTCACTTTTTAAAATAAATAAAAAAATAAAAATAAATAAAAATTAACTAAATTTAAGAAGGCATATAACACTAAATATAAATCGACGACTGCAAAAACTGCCAAGAACACTGAAATTTTTTTTTTAAATTAATCGAACTTTAATGACTACAAAACACTTCGTTTTGTGCTACTAAATATTTTGTATGCTTAATCAAACAGTACAGTCATAAATAGATTAACTTTTATTACTGATAACAAAGGTTTGGCTTAAAAAGAAGGTAGCCAGTTAGGTGGTCACAATTTTTTTTTCAGTGAAGCTGCCAAATGCACTATGTTTGAGGTTGTCTGCATTATTTCCCAGGTTGCAATTAGTTAATAATATTATATATTCAAAAATACAAACCCTGTGAAATTACTACAGAAGATTTGTGTTTATCCATCTTTGAATAGTAGATTCCCATATTCACTGCATCATTGCTAGATGTTATTTCAGTTTTTAAATGTTTCCACTGTAGATTAGCTACTATCTTGTAGAGATCCTATGAAAACATATTGATACCAAGTAAATTTAACATTTCTGATTTAACCCTTTGAACGTGTTAAGCAAA
Organism: Molanna angustata; assembly: GCA_963576475.1. Classification (NCBI taxonomy): domain Eukaryota; kingdom Metazoa; phylum Arthropoda; class Insecta; order Trichoptera; family Molannidae; genus Molanna; species Molanna angustata. The sequence continues at coordinate 25,595,430 of OY754978.1, read as the reverse complement.
AAATAAAATTTTATCTAAAAAATGCGAATTTTCAATAACAAATAAAGTATTCTATAAAATTTCTTTTAATTTTATTTAATCAATATCTTGATTTAATACACCAAAAAACAGATGTCACGTTATATTTTGGGGGGAGGGGGGCTCAAAATATTTAATTTATATTTTTTTTGCATCCAAAGGTAATGTTTTTAATGAAAGAGCTTTTAAAGAAAAGATTTACGCGTTCATTGGGTTAAATAAAACATTTTATTGAGACCTAAATATTAACAGGGTTTATTCAACATTCCAAAATATTATATATTAACAAATAAACTTATGTACATACTTTTAATAACTAAGCTGTGCTTGATTGTGAGAAACTGACTAAATAAATTGTTTTTTGACAAAAATTAATGTCTCGATAGACACCAAGCAAGAATATATATTTATATGAGAACTGAAATCAGGCATCACAGGGCTTGCCACAGATTTACATGATCACTTTAATAAAAAGGATATATCGATGACTCGCGACAGGGAAAAAAATCCAATGACTGCGTATATAATATTTATATGCTATCATAAAAAAATTTCAATTTAAATAAGTTAATTAATTGAATAAAATAATTCTTTATGACTTGTATTCATAAAAAAAAATATATTTATAAAGAAGATAATAAAAAACTGACTTGTATTCATAAAAAAAGTATATTTATAAAGAAGATAATAAAAAAGGAAAAAAAATAACTTAAAGAAGTATAGAAATACACAAGAGCGTCGCCAGCCCAAGGCCCAGGGGGGGCAATTTAACCCATTCATAGGCTGTTCTCCGTATACCCTATATTATGGAGGATGAGAAAAATATGAATTGTTACATTTTTTAAATCTCTATGGGGGGGCCGCTGCCCCCCCTTGGCGACGCCCTTGGAAATACATATAATAAGCAAAAATTAAGTAAACAAACAAAGAAATACCCCACCAGGTAACGCCTGTTTGTGGGTATTACAAAGATGATTAACTAAAAAAACTGTGGGGAAAGTTTTTAATTTTGAAATTGATTTTGTTAACCTTCTGCAGTATAACTTATTCCATGTAAATATTCAGCTTTGCGTACATTTTATTTTTAAAATCTCCACCGATTTGTCTTTTTGAAATATCATTCAAATCAAATGTGGTATCAATAAATCCAAATGTCTATACGCATACATTGGAAGTATATAATATAAAGTGATCACGTAAACCAGCTGATGACAGGAAGTAAGTCCTGTAGGTGCCTTGATTTCCCCGTTTCTCCTATAATATTCTGACTTCGTATCTATTGAGATATTCATTTGTGGTATCAATACTCACTTTGTATCAACTTCCACAAGAAATTTATAATAAATGTATATTTTGAATATACAGGCTTCATTAAAATAGGTAAACAATCTCAACTTTTTGAACTCACAATCATTACCTCAACAAACATATGGGCTCACACAAAGTAGATTAACCAGCCTACTTTTGCGCCTTACCTTTTTTTTACTGAATTTAAAGACTAGTAACATATCTATTATTTTTTTATATCATTGACAAAGTCAGTATCATTTATAAATTTTAGAATATAAATAAGTATCGTCTCTGAAATTTGCCCCTTGAAAATAAAAAATACAATCAAATTCAATGCCAAAAAATTTCTTTTGATGAAAACTCATAATTTTGAATCAAAGATGTGGGTAACTATTTTTTATTTCATTGTATTCCAATTCAAAGTACGGAATTTTATATCTCTTCATTTGAAGTACAATCTGCTCCCCTAGACAATGTGTCATTTTGCTCAACAAGAAAAGATAACTCAATGTTGTATGGAAGTGACAGTTGTTACGTGACTGGCAACTGAGTTATCTTTTCTTGAGCTAAATGACACGTCGTCTAGGGGGGCAGCAAGGCTATGGAATAGTCATGATATTACGTCGGCTATCTCATTAAACATATTCAAAAAAATTCTGATTTAAATATCTGACATCTTCTTCCTCTCCTTGTGCTGTTGTTTTCCTATCATTGCTATGTAAGGTAAAGTGGCCAAATACCGTCCCCTTTTTGTTTTTCAACATTTTAATAGCAAATTTGACAAAAAAATAATTCTCAAATTAAACCCATTTTTAAGTAATTTAGTTTACTATCATAAAAAAAATAAAACACATTGAAAATAGAAGTGACAATGATGCAAACACGGAAATGGTAAATGGGTTCGATTTTGACAATTTCAGTTTTCGTGCCTAAATTCCGTCCCCTTAGGTTTTTTTTATATATAAGAAATCAAGTAGTTATAACATCAGAAATAAAATAATTAATTATTTAAACAAAAATTGCAAATAAATACGGTAGAATAAACGCCTACACATACGGTAGAATACAGTTTTTTTTGTTCCCTATTTCATCTTCTGTTCCCACGATTTCTTTGGCATCTAACAAAGAAGATGTATATAACGTTTTTTTGGACATCTAAATTAAAAAAAAACAATATTTAAAAATACATGTATATAAATAGAAATTAATATTTTTACTTTCGACAAAAAAATGCGCCAATTACCGTCCCCTAGACGATATTAGGAATACATCAGGGGACGGTATTTGGGCAAACAAACATTTCAAACTGGACAAATATTACTCACTAACACGAGATATCTTATAAGAAAATTGTTTAATCCATTGAAATCTTGGACAAAACTTTTCAAAAACAAAAAATAAATGTAGTTCTGATTCCATTGGATAGTGTAGTAAATAGCTGGTGACTTAGTATGAAAAAAAACTCACCTTTATCAAATATTATCTATTTTATTTAGAGAGCCAACTCTGCGTGTGACCACTTGATTGAATACCGCAAATGAACTTAGACCACGTGTACTTATTAATGTCGATAATTGCTAGATGTTTATATTCGCACTTTTCAACATAGACTGGGGGACGGAATTAGGCTAGGGGACGGTATTTGGCTACTTTACCTTACTGTTATTATATTCAATCTTTTTTTGTCTTTTTCTTTTCTTGTTATCGTTATTTTTTTTTGTCATTTATTTATTTATTGATTCACGGCTCAAAGCCCTTTACAAAATTAAATATTACATGACACAGCGTAAACAAAAGAAATACAATTTATAAACATCTAGACATAACAACGGTAGCAGAGGATATATAAAGAAAAATAAAAACATATAAGAGTCATGTCATAACCCTATAGCCATAGTACGCAATGTATTGCAAAATCAACTGTGGTTGGTTGGAAGAAATTGCCATTTGACAATAAACCCGACAGTGTACAAATCACTTATCATGATTTTTTAAAAGGGTAAAAAAGATCATTTTGTAAGTAAATACATGTTTTTTTTTACCTAATGGGGTTAAAAAGATTTCCACTATAGGAAAAATAAACAAACAAAAACTAGATAAAATAATAATAAAATAGTTAGCAACTGCTAGACTTACGTCATAGTGTAAAGGATGATTTTTTTTCTGTAGAATGATACCACAGCGCATAACTACTGGATAGTGTGAAACCTGATTACTGTTTACTGAGTATGTGGCTTTCGGAGATAACAGCCTTTAAAGTGTTGAAAATTGTTATTTTAACATGTCAGTAGTGAAGTGTTATAGTATAAAGTGTGATTTTTTATATATATATATACTATGGAAGTCTATTAGAAATGACATCTTCTATTTACAAAAACTTTGGTTGGTGGGAACCCTCTGACAAACTTTTAGATTTTGATAAATTATTATGTCGCTGTTATCTCTGAATCCAAGAGTTCTCAGAATTCGTATGTTCATATCCAATCTTTGTTACCTGATGTGGTGTACTTTTACAGGACAAAAACAGCATTTATACCATGACGTTAATCTGGCAGTCGCTGGCTCTTGGTCTCTGTAAGTAAAAGAAACGTTTTTAATAAATAATGTCAAACGAAGAACAAAATTCATGCAAACCTCTGTTTGATCTTTAAGTCTCTTTAGAGAATTTTTAATGGATTCAATCTCTTCTATGATTTCATCCTCTTCACGTTTTGTTGCCTTTAAATCTTGTTCTATTTTAATATTTTCTGTCTTCACTGAAAAAAATACAGATTTGAATGTCAAATGGGTAACTAAAGAATAAACTATTCAATTGAATAGAGTGTATTCTATGATTGAACATTTTGTCAACCAACATACATTTTTTAAAACTTTCAGAATCCTTTTTTAATACTTCTTTTAACAATTCAATTTTCTTTATGTCCTCATTTGATATTTGCAGTTGTGTATTGTTATACATTTTAGAGATAAATTACTATTGTTCTGTGAGATAAATTGTGTTCTGTGAGATAAATTAATTTCCGATAAAAAAAATAGTATGAGCCAACTGACCATAGAAAAGAGATTCGTTTGACTTTGAAATATCCCGGCAAATCAAGAAATAATTTACATTTTTCTCATTCCTAAACGCATTTTTTAAATTTGACCTTGAATATCATTGCCAGTAAGAATATATTTTTACTTACCTATGGAAAATATAATGTATACTTTATAATCGTCACAATATAACTGTTTTCAGTCCTTTAGAGAAAGTGCTCTTTCTTTTTGCACTACGGACATCTAGAGGCAATTTATTCCACTGTTTAGGACCACTCACACCAAAGCATCGATCATAGTAAGCCGATATTTTGGCTCTGTCCAACTCCTTTAGGGAGTTGGTAATCTGTGATCCAGAAGACCTAAAAGTGTGATGCCTCCCAGATAGCTCTTTTCTCTGACACAGCTCTTTAATGTATTGTGGTGCCAGGTTATGCAAAGCATTAAACACTAATATAGAGAAGAAGAATACTAATATAGAGAAGAACGTTTTTATCTAGATACTTACCAATAATTCTATCGAATCAATTATTCCAAAATAGCTACCTAAGTCTTAATTTCAGTTCTTTTCTTTCCAACACACTATTTTAAATTGTTTAGATTTATATATTGTAATAACACATTATATGTTCCTGTAAACATATTTATTTAGACAATCACTATATACCTTATTATTTTGACAAAGTGATACGAACACCACATTTTTCTTCTCCTCATTTATGTCGTCTGATAAATGGTTATTCAATTGTTCAAGCTTATTTTATTATATTCCAATGTTTCATTATACTTCTAACTTTTTTTTTTCTCTTAAGGCTTTTCACCCATAAAAGGATGTTGCAGCCGTTATTAATCAGAAACATTAGTCAACAAAGATTAAGTCAATAAAATACTTCTAACTTACAATGTTGTGTTTATAATGGGGAAAAATATTGAATTGTTTCCTGTTGGATTTTTTATTTCATATATTCCTTCCTAATGGTGATGTACTTAGAGTACAGATCGTCACAAACTACTAATTCTTAAAAACCCTCATATTATGTGTATTATTTAAGATATAACTATCGACTTTTTACGCCTAGTAAAATATTGCAATTTAAATCATGATCTATAAGTTAGTATCTATTTTCATGTTCATATTATAAGATTCGAACTATCATGAATCGCAGATTCAATTTATAGATATATAAAATATAGATCTTATAGTTAGTAGTACATGAAAAGTTATTATATTAATTATAGAAGTCATGTTGAAAAAGTCATATAATTTATTTGTATCATACCTTCGTGAAATTTATAATAAAAACACGTTAGGTACCATAAACATAAATCTAGGGATTATTTTTTTATTGTTATGACAACACATAGAGGGCGCCCATGATTTTAAGCGTGATTATTGTGGTCTTGGAATTGTTTTGTGAATCATTTATTTCAAATAGTATATAGTGTGAATATTTGATTAGTTGCGAGAGAATTACTTAATGCATATTTGCATTCATCGATTGTGGTAAGTGTTATTTGAATCATGTAATTGCATTATACTTCACAAAATTATTCGTGCCTACATGAAACAGCGTCCCCTTATCTTTGATTCGCGTTATCAAGTATTTTGTTTCGTTTATGATTGTTCAGATCAATTATTCTTACATATTTTTGAAGCGTGTTTTTTTAAAATAATTTGGCAAACTTAAAGCTTTCTATTGAATATTGCGTTAATGCGCTAAGCATTATATTTCATGTGATATGCGTTTTCTTTCAGATAATCTAATGGCTTCTTTTTACGCGTTCCGAATTCTGCACCGAATAATTTTTAGATTTCCATGAATGAAAACATGTATTTTCAATGATACATCTCTTAAATATCGTCAAAAGAATTAATAATTACTGGATTGGTGCAACTTTTATTAGAAATATCTATTTCGAAACGTGTTTTTTCAGTTGAGTTTTTAGAAAATTTTGAGCCGCTTCTCCAACGATTTTCAATGAATTAGGTAATGCAAGAAAATATATGTTTTTGTTGTATAAAGGTAATGAATATTTGTGGAAATAAATCCCATTCATTACTTTTTATTTGATTCAGTTTATGTTTACTTGTCCTTGAATTTTTTTTAATTGTTATGTTGGTATGTATGTTGCTTATAAATTATCTAATTATTTTCATTAGTAATTTATATAGATAGACATACATACATATTAATTTTATAATGACTATTTGTCTAAAAAAACAATAAAACAAGAATCTCTATTTGCTTTGGCATTCATTGAAGTTGTGGAATTTTTTTAATAAATTAATTACTTTGTACACAAGTCTTAAGAAACATTTAAATTGTTTCAACCTGTTTACTATTTGAATAAGTACATTGGACTAGTAATTCAGTATATCGGAGTTTAAAAAATATTACATTAAAATTATTTCGTTCGCCTTCTGAATCACAAACCTTCACTAATTTTATGGGGCAACTAATAGGTTCTATATCAAATATTAATTTACACCCATTCAATAACGAATTGCCACATTCTGGACACAACATTTTCATCGTCTCACCAAGTCCAGAACGAAAATAATTAAAAATTGCGGATTCACCACAAATCAAACCAGGAACCTTTCACTCAGGAGTCTGATATCTTACCAATTGAGCTACTAAAGGCTGTTACAAGAACAAATTCATAAAAAAAATATCATTTTTTGTGTATCCCACAACCATATTGCTTATAAATAAGTATATTGAAGTTTTTAGACGTATATCTGAATACATTTATAATAACATCCATTTTTGTATTATACTGATATATTCATAATTCATTTAAAAATATAGAACAATCTGTGGTTCTAAATATCTCGGGGCCCTTTTCCACAAAGAAAAACTATAAAATAATCTAATCGTCAGGTCTTGCGGCTGATTAAGGTTGGCTTTCATAGATTTATTCAGGTTAGCTTTGTATTGACTTATTCATGTTGGCTTTGTTTGACTTATTCAGGTGGCTTTGTTTGATTTATTCAGGTTGGCTTTGATTCACTTATTCGGGTTGGCTTTGATCGACTTATTCAGGTTAGCTTAGATTGACTTATTCAGATTGGCTTTGATTGACTTATTCAGATTTGCTTTGATTGACTTATTCAGGTTGGCTTTGATTGACTTATTCAGGTTGCCTTTGTATTGACTTATTCAGGTTGGCTTTGTTTGACTTATTCCGGTTTGATTTGATCATTTCTAATTATTCTTTTTTCTACACTTTGTTTAACGTATCAAAAGTGACTGAAATCTTTAATACAATATTAACTATATTATAGTCTGCCCTTTGATGTTGTGTAAGTATATTCATAAAAAGTTTTGGAAAGTATAATCACAGAGTGGATGTTGAAACACGTTGGAAAGCTTCCCTGTGTAATTGTATACTGAATTGTATCCTTTCATTTGGATGATTAGTGCAATATTTTATCATACTCTTCAAAGTTTAGTTGTTGTCTCGGTTCATTATCATGCCATATTATTTATTTGTTAAATTTTTGCACGATAATGTTCACAGAGGCTGGTTTACTGCCACAAGGCAATCTGTGCCAACCTACCCATGTCATGTGATGGAAATTTGTACATAATAATATCTAAGAAGTAAAAAAGAATATATCAATAAACAAACTGATTATAGACAGCAATGAGGAAAGGAGAAGCGAGAATAGTCTTATTACATGTTTAATGATTTCTTATAAATTTACATCATTACCCTTTGTCCTCACAAGGGTTATAATAGAGAATCTTATTTCTGTCCTTACATTTATTTGTTAATATAAAATGTCACATTTCATAAGATACAAAAGAGAAAGGCAAGCTTGGGTTCACGAATCCAGGCCCACGAGCACAGGCGAACAGAGTACCAGCTAGAACAGCCGAGCTACATGGGCTTGCAACCATGTATGCGGGATTAAGTGGCCCCTTTATGACTCGTCACTCTCACCACTCACCCACCAACCTTCGACTGATACTCTACTCCCCTGTGCAATCAAATCCAATATGGCGCGGATAATGCTGCTGTTACGACCCTATCCAAAAGAAAAAAAATAATATAAATATTATGGAACGTAATGTATCCAACCTCAGTAGGACAAACTTGTATCGAGGTTAAATAAAATCCCATTTGTGTGAGAGACATAAATATAACAAATTTGGGTAGGTTAGCTAGTTGGGTTAAAGTTAGTTAGTTTTTATTTTACATTCATAATTACAATTATTGTAACAATGTTAAAAAAAATCAGAATAATAGATACAATAACAAAATGCATAGGGTGACTAAGATTATTAAAAATGAAATTTTATTATTGTTTAACCGAAGAAGGTAAAATATGACAAATAAAATAGATGAAAAAAATTTTTTTTTTTTTTTATTTGAGTAAGGAATTACATGATTTAATTTGGTCAGGAAGAATATTAAGCATAAGTGGAGCTGATAACAAGAGTTTCATTTACCAAAACAAGTTTTAGTATAAACTATATATGTACATGCTTTCATCACTTTGTATGCATATATAATTTTTTATTCCAACTGTCAATTTGTTCAAGAAAACTTTGTTCTCTTAACATATCGACAAAGTTTCAAGCCAGGATATGCGAGATTGTATGCAGGGTCTATATTTTGCACGGTTTTTCCATCTTTGAAGTCTAAAAACACGGCTTCGCAACATATATATTCCATATATGGATTTACTCAGAATTCGGAGTAGAACATTTCGTGTGTCTGTATGTGTGCATCCCCCCCCCTTAAACTTATGATCCGCTCAATTTACAGAGCCCAAAATTTCAGAATATATAAATAGTTATAGGCCTATAAAACTTTTATACTCAGAATTTTGAATTTTTGTTTCAGTCAGGGGTTATCAACTTTTGAATTTTTACTTTATTTTTCCATATATCTCAGAAACCATAAAAGATAGAACGCTGAAAATTGGTATGAACATAGAAAAATACAAAATCTCAAATTAGATTTTTCAAAAATATTCACGAATTTCTCAAAAAAATTTTAAGAAAATTATTTTTTATGATAAATTTATGTGTTTAACTGCATATATTTCCAAAGTTTTTAAAAATATCGAAAAACGCTGAAATACCCCAACTAGATAATTTAATTTTCTATAAAAAATATTATCATTGTAGTATGTACATAGTATATCTTTAATTTTTTTAAGAATTTTTATGAAAATTCAATTTAGTGACGACATCGCTTCATACAATTTGTATGGCAGTCTCCTATACACAATATCTAAGAAGTCTTAATAGTTTGATACTTCATCTCCAAACATACATACCATCAGGCTGTTTTCCGTATTCTGGGTAGGAAAAAAGGACTGACCTCCATACTATCCCATCTTGACATTCATACCTACATGTGTTGTATAGAAAACAAAATATCTTAAAATATTCAATAATTTGGATTGATGGGTTTATAGTTTGGTACTTATTCTTCAACTATACATACTATCGCTATCGACAGTTGGATCTCATGTGTTACATGCAACTAATTAATATATGTACAATTACAAATAAGTGGCACAACAACGAAGTATGAATCTTGACCTCCTCAAGCAATCTTTGTCATTCCACCCTATCAGTTGCCGACAACGCCAATATGTCTCCTGCAGAAATCTCAGTTCCTTCTCACATAGTCGAGCCTTCTTTAATTTGATCTTCCAATGCTCCTTCGATTGTGTATTTTTTTACTTATTCTTAATTTATATCATAACAAATAAGCAGCTTAAAAATATTACATAAACGATTTTCTTAATGAGTTAGCTAAATTTCTTCACTTTTACCTTCCAGCCCCCCTAGACAACCTGTCATTAAACTCAAGAAAAGATAACTCATTGTATGGAAGTGACTGGCAACTGTCACTTCCGTACATTGGAGTTATCTTTTCTTGAGCTAAATGACACGTTGTCTAGGGGAGCTGAGCAGTGCCGGGTATAAAAAGACTAGTGAATAAATAAATTTCTTTTTCAGAATTGTTTGAATTTTAGTTTAAAAATTTCAGCAGGTGAAGGTCAATTTTATATATATCTAATATGTAGGTATGGGATAGGCGTAGCCATCATTAATTGGACGAAGAATATCGACATGCTACAAATTTACTCACATAAAAAGTAGAAACATAACCAAAAGTAGTTTTTCAAATGGTGGTTCGCTTTTAAAATAGTCTGAAATTTTAAACATAGAACTAGTGAGAATTTAGCCGTTCTTCCCCCACCACCACCCGTTCTGCATATGGGGACTATTAACGGCCCCTTGCAAAACTCTGAAAGAACACATAAAGAACATACGAAGATTCCGGAGAACTGTAAAACCTTGCAGACATTAGCTGTTGAAATGAGGTCTCTTAGAAGAATATTTTAAGAATATATTAGACTAGAATTTACGATTGATAAAAACGTTATTAATTGAGCCTCGTGATGGTTTGACCACGTGGAAAGAATGAATGATGATCTTCGTAAGAAGTGAGTGTATGAGGCAGATAAGAGCGGTAGTGAGCTGACCTAGCAATCTAGCATACCCAGATTCGAATTCTGACCCGACTGATTTTAGATGTACCTATATGTACTCGTTTCTCTGTCAAATTTTGATACACTCGTCATAAAATTTCATTTCACCAAACAATCTTAAACCTCGCTTAGTGACAGAACATCAACTCTTCGTGTAGCGGTTTAAACGAGATAAATTGTTGATAGATTTCTTTAGTTTCCTCCATAATATTATAGAGGAGGCACCCTCCCCGGGAGTATCAAGAGGCTGTGGGCTGCAGCACCTGTGAGAGACTAAAACACGCACAGAACAGACCAGCCCAGCCCCCCTAGACAACTTGTCATTTAGCTCAAGAAAAGATAACTCAATGTATGGAAGTGACAGTTGCCAGTCACGTGACAACTGTCACTTCCATACATTGAGTTATCTTTTCTTGATCTAAATGACACGTTGTCTAAGGGAGATGAGTGAATGCGAGGCTTTGTTGCTAATCTATCCTCAGGATTGAAGCGAAAGAGAAAGAGTAATTTGTTCATCTATATTATAAATTTCAATGTTTGTATCTATGTATGTATCATGTATGTATCATGTATGTATCTATGTATGTATGTGTTGAATGCACTCCTAAACCATTCATCCGATTGCAATGAAACTTTGGTGAATTGTCGAGAGTATGCCCGCGATGGTTTCTGGATTAAAAATTTCTTCTTCTTCATCGGGTATTAAGTCATTTTACTTTTTTTATTAGGGAGAAGAAGCTCCAACTGTCTTTTCCATCTCTTCGCGCTGGACTTTCAGGACAGTTTCTGGATTTAAACTTTTTTCTTCTTCTTCGAGCATTTGGTCATTTTACTTATGAAGGTGGAGTATCCTGCGATAAGAAGGTCCAACTGTCCTTTCATCTCTTCGCAGGTCTTCCGGGATGGTTTTTGAGGGCTTGAAGGAACGGGTAGTACTGAAGGGAAGGGAGGTACTTAAGAGCCTGAAGGGACGCGGGAGGTACTGAAGGGCTTGAAGGGAGGGACGTATTGTGGGCTTGAAGGGACGGGAGGTGCTGAAGGGCATGAAGGGACGGGAGGTACCGAAGGGCCTGAAGGGATGGGAGGTACTGAAGGGTCTGAAGCGACGGTTGGTAATAAAGGACCATTTTTAATTATACAGGCAATACGAAGTTTGCCGGGGGTTTACTAGTGTAAGTATAAAAAAGGTTGGGAAGGGCAGTTGACATGACTGGTATCGACTGATTGTCTGTGTCTATGGAGGGGTGGCGGCGGGTGGTGTTTGTTGCCAGGCAACGGTTTGTTGACGGTTTTACTGTCACATTGATAATTATTATTATATTATAAGCGTGCGGCCAGTTTTCATACATCCTATATATCTAATACACACACATGTGTAGATACATACGTACTCTAATGTACTGTACCCCCCACCCCACACACACACACACACACACCTTCACTTACGTCCACACGCATTTATGTCTTGTGATGCCCTCCTCCATTTGCTTTTGTGTATTAATTTAACCTATTTAAAAACATTCAATATTTGTGGGACATTTTAAACAATCACGAATGCGCCATTCATTACCAGTTTCGAAGCGACCGTTTCATTCTCGAGACATTTGATTTGTAAAATTACAAGTGGGCCCGGGCAGACGTTGTCCCGCCACAGAAAACCTTCAATGTAGACCGCATTTTATATAGATATTTTATGCATTTTACCATTATTTCTTACATTTGAGTGTGGTATATTGACGGCCTTCATGGCTCAGTTGGTTGGGTATCTGACTGCTGATCCAAAGGTCCCGGGTTCGATTTCCGGTGGAGACACAGTTTTTAATTGTGTTTTCAGTCTGGATCTGTGAGACGATTAATATCGTAAGTCTCCAAAATGTGGCAACTTGTTATTGGGTGCGTGTTAAATTATTATTTGACGTAGTACCTGTTAGTTGTCCGAGAAGTAAAAAATAAATAAATATTCTCTAGATGCATAATACAGATTCCAATACATTTTTATATCAACATCTATTGAAAAATTACACAACTTAAAAATAAATAAATATTCTCTAGATGCATAATACAGATTCCAATACATTTTTATATCAACATCTATTGAAAAATTACACAACTTAAAAATAAATAAATATTCTCTAGATGCATAATACAGATTCCAATACATTTTTATATCAACATCTATTGAAAAATTACACAACTTAAAAATAAATAAATATTCTCTAGATGCATAATACAGATTCCAATACATTTTTATATCAACATCTATTGAAAAATTACACAACTTAAAAATAAATAAATATTCTCTAGATGCATAATACAGATTCCAATACATTTTTATATCAACATCTATTGAAAAATTACACAACTTAAAAATAAATAAATATTCTCTAGATGCATAATACAGATTCCAATACATTTTTATATCAACATCTATTGAAAAATTACACAACTTAAAAATAAATAAATATTCTCTAGATGCATAATACAGATTCCAATACATTTTTATATCAACATCTATTGAAAAATTACACAACTTAAAAATAAATAAATATTCTCTAGATGCATAATACAGATTCCAATACATTTTTATATCAACATCTATTGAAAAATTACACAACTTAAAAATAAATAAATATTCTCTAGATGCATAATACAGATTCCAATACATTTTTATATCAACATCTATTGAAAAATTACACAACTTAAAAATAAATAAATATTCTCTAGATGCATAATACAGATTCCAATACATTTTTATATCAACATCTATTGAAAAATTACACAACTTAAAAATAAATAAATATTCTCTAGATGCATAATACAGATTCCAATACATTTTTATATCAACATCTATTGAAAAATTACACAACTTAAAAATAAATAAATATTCTCTAGATGCATAATACAGATTCCAATACATTTTTATATCAACATCTATTGAAAAATTACACAACTTAAAAATAAATAAATATTCTCTAGATGCATAATACAGATTCCAATACATTTTTATATCAACATCTATTGAAAAATTACACAACTTAAAAATAAATAAATATTCTCTAGATGCATAATACAGATTCCAATACATTTTTATATCAACATCTATTGAAAAATTACACAACTTAAAAATAAATAAATATTCTCTAGATGCATAATACAGATTCCAATACATTTTTATATCAACATCTATTGAAAAATTACACAACTTAAAAATAAATAAATATTCTCTAGATGCATAATACAGATTCCAATACATTTTTATATCAACATCTATTGAAAAATTACACAACTTAAAAATAAATAAATATTCTCTAGATGCATAATACAGATTCCAATACATTTTTATATCAACATCTATTGAAAAATTACACAACTTAAAAATAAATAAATATTCTCTAGATGCATAATACAGATTCCAATACATTTTTATATCAACATCTATTGAAAAATTACACAACTTAAAAATAAATAAATATTCTCTAGATGCATAATACAGATTCCAATACATTTTTATATCAACATCTATTGAAAAATTACACAACTTAAAAATAAATAAATATTCTCTAGATGCATAATACAGATTCCAATACATTTTTATATCAACATCTATTGAAAAATTACACAACTTAAAAATAAATAAATATTCTCTAGATGCATAATACAGATTCCAATACATTTTTATATCAACATCTATTGAAAAATTACACAACTTAAAAATAAATAAATATTCTCTAGATGCATAATACAGATTCCAATACATTTTTATATCAACATCTATTGAAAAATTACACAACTTAAAAATAAATAAATATTCTCTAGATGCATAATACAGATTCCAATACATTTTTATATCAACATCTATTGAAAAATTACACAACTTAAAAAATGAATTTCGATGATAGATCATCATTATTTACTATGTGATTACGACCCTTTATTCCTATGAAAAATTCTTTGGGTGTATATGGGAAGTCAAAATATGTGGTTAGGTATGTATTTTTGGATATTAAGTCTAAAAAATAAAACAAAAATTCGTTAAATCTCGATAACAGCGCCACCTATCAGGTGTAAAACTATCCTGTCTTTTAATCTGGAACCAACCATACAAATTTAGAAAATTTCGTTGAAATCAGTCTTTGTGACACTTTGTGAGATTTTTATCCAACTGTCGATTTGTTCAGGAGAACTTTGTTCTCTTAACATATCGACAATGTATCAAGCCAGAATACGCGAGAATTGTATGGAGAGGTCTACTTTTTTCACGGCTTTTCCAACTTTGAAGTCAAAAAAACACCAACTTAGAGGCTTCGCAGCATATATGTTCCATACACGGATATACTCAGAATTCGGAGTAGAACATTTCGTGTGTCTGTGTGTGTGTGTCCCCCCCCCCTTATAACTTTTGATCCGCTCAATTTACAGAGCCCAAAATTTTAGAATATATAAACAGTTATAGGCCTACAAAACTTTTATACTCAGAGTTTTGAATTTTTGTTTCAGTCAGGGGTTATCAACTTTTGAATTTTTATTTTATTTTTCCATATATCTCAGAAACCATAAAAGCTAGAACGCTGAAAATTGGTACAAACATAGAAAAATAAAAAATCTCAAATTGATTTTTTCAAAAAAATTCCAGGGTTTCTCAAACATTTTTTATTAAGAAAAATATTTTTTTTATGATAAATTTATGAGTTTAACTGCCTATATGTATTTCCAAAACTTATACAATTATCGAAAAAAGCCGAAACACCCCAACTAGATAATTTAATTTTCTATAAAAAATATTAACATTGTAGTAGAAGATCTCAATTTTTTTTAACAATTTTTTTAAAAATTGAATTTAGTGACGACATCGCTTCATACATTTTGTATGGCAGTCGCCTATACACAATATGTAAGAAGACTTAATAGTTTGATACTTCATCTCCAAACATACATACCATCATGCTATTTTCATATTCTGGGTAGGAAAAAAGGAACTTCCTCCATACTATCCTATCTTGACATACATACCTACATAATATATGTTGTATAGAAAACAAAATATCTGAAAATATTCAATAATTTGTATTTATGGGTTTATAGTTTGGTACATATTCTTCAACTATACATACAATCGCTATCGACAGTTGGATCTCATGTGTTACATGCAACTAGTATATTAAGATTATTTTATTGTAAGCACCCGACAGTCGAAATTTGACTGTAAATTATTTCATTGTATAGTTTATAACTGTCCTTTTATAGAAAAATAATCATGTACCTACTTAATAATATCTCTGGTTGGCTGGAAGAAATTGCCATTAGGCAATAAGCCCGCCAGTGTACTAATTTTATGTACAGAAAGTAAAGAATAAATAAATAAATAATTATCAATCAAACAAGTTTTTGCGGAACTATTCTAGTCGCATATTAGAAGTATCGTGGATGGTAGCCCTAGTGGGCATATTATATGTAGACTACAAGATATATTAAGAGGCTATAGTAGGTTATATAGTATATTTTGAAAATCCTATACCCAGTACACTCGCAAAAGATACGTATTTGAAATAAAAAACAATTTGTATTTACATCTTCATTCTATTGCATGAGTTTTAAAGATACGTATTTGAAATAAAAAACAATTTGTATTTACATCTTCATTCTATTGCATGAGTTTTAAAGATACGTATTTTTGAAATAAAAAACAATTTGTATTTACATCTTCATTCTATTGCATGAGTTTTAAAGATACGTATTTGAAATAAAAAACAATTTGTATTTACATCTTCATTCTATTGCATGAGTTTTAAAGATACGTATTTGAAATAAAAAACAATTTGTATTTACATCTTCATTCTATTGCATGAGTTTTAAAGATACGTATTTTTGAAATAAAAAACAATTTGTATTTACATCTTCATTCTATTGCATGAGTTTTAAAGATACGTATTTGAAATAAAAAACAATTTGTATTTACATCTTCATTCTATTGCATGAGTTTTAAAGATACGTATTTTTGAAATAAAAAACAATTTGTATTTACATCTTCATTCTATTGCATGAGTTTTAAAGATACGTATTTGAAATAAAAAACAATTTGTATTTACATCTTCATTCTATTGCATGAGTTTTAAAGATACGTATTTTTGAAATAAAAAACAATTTGTATTTACATCTTCATTCTATTGCATGAGTTTTAAAGATACGTATTTGAAATAAAAAAACAATTTGTATTTACATCTTCATTCTATTGCATGAGTTTTAAAGATACGTATTTTTGAAATAAAAAACAATTTGTATTTACATCTTCATTCTATTGCATGAGTTTTAAAGATACGTATTTGAAATAAAAAACAATTTGTATTTACATCTTCATTCTATTGCATGAGTTTTAAAGATACGTATTTTTGAAATAAAAAACAATTTGTATTTACATCTTCATTATATTGCATGAGTTTTAAAGATACGTATTTGAAATAAAAAAACAATTTGTATTTACATCTTCATTCTATTGCATGAGTTTTAAAGATACGTATTTGAAATAAAAAACAATTTGTATTTACATCTTCATTCTATTGCATGAGTTTTAAAGATACGTATTTTTGAAATAAAAAACAATTTGTATTTACATCTTCATTCTATTGCATGAGTTTTAAAGATACGTATTTGAAATAAAAAAACAATTTGTATTTACATCTTCATTCAATTGCATGAGTTTTAAAGATACGTATTTGAAATAAAAAACAATTTGTATTTACATCTTCATTCTATTGCATGAGTTTTAAAGATACGTATTTGAAATAAAAAACAATTTGTATTTACGTCTTCATTCTATTGCATGAGTTTTAAAGATACGTATTTGAAATAAAAAACAATTTGTATTTACATCTTCATTTTATTGCATGAGTTTTAAAGATACGTATTTGAAATAAAAAACAATTTGTATTTACGTCTTCATTCTATTGCATGAGTTTTAAAGATACGTATTTGAAATAAAAAACAATTTGTATTTACATCTTCATTCTATTGCATGAGTTTTAAAGATACGTATTTGAAATAAAAAACAATTTGTATTTACGTCTTCATTCTATTGCATGAGTTTTAAAGATACGTATTTGAAATAAAAAACAATTTGTATTTACATCTTCATTCTATTGCATGAGTTTTTTTGAAATTTGAATTTTTTTTAATAGGTACTATTCTTGTAAAATTCGTTTTAGTAAAACCCTATTTTATTTTTATTGATAAACTTTTAACGTATCAACAGAGACGAAGTTGGGATATTATAGAAGAACCAGGAACTCAAGGCTCCTACCGGGCTTACGACCTGTCATAATTGGTGAACGTTGCGCAAGCGCATAAAGTGATCACGTAAACCAGCCGATGACAGGTCGTAAGCCCTGTAGGTGCCTTGAGTTCCTGGTTCTTCTATAATATAACAACTTCGTCTCTATTGAGATGTTAAAAGATTGTCAGTAAAAATATCATTTGACTCCCGACAGTGAAAAAAATCCAATGTTTGCGTGTATGCAATTTAAAAAATTGTAAGCTGGATGTCCTTTTTAATAAGAATAAAATAAATATATAAATTTCATACATGTTTTATACATTGGAAGGTAATTTAGTGAGGATTTTTGTATACATCTGTATACCCAATGCAGCATATTATGTAACAATGTAATTTAGGTACATGCTTTCATCCGACTTCATTTAATAATATCGTCATTTCTCGCATCGGTAGGTAGTTATAAGAAATTGTCAGTTATTTGTTGGGTATTAGATAATATTGTTCCTTTGCGTGTCTCTAGGTTACTAAATTCGTTTAATAGATGGCTTTTTAATGTCCACCTTTTACCGGAACGGCGACTTATGAAGTTTCAACTACCTATCAATATATCTAGTATTGTACCTACATATAAGTATTATAGATTCTATAATAATAATGAAACTTGGTTCATAGTTCACTCACTTCACTTCACTTCGGAGTCATTAACTATTTAGGATGCCCTCCTGCATCGGCGGTGACACGCGATTTATATTGCTTACCTACCTACATTGTAACTTATCATCTTTTACTTATTTATATATTGCTGGACAATCATTTCACATATTTATTGTTATTGAATCGGGTGACTTCGAGAAAAGGGACAATACCCCCTATACAGTAACTATTGTAACTAAAATAGGAACATACTAAAATGATTTACGGTTTTATTTCAGCGTTATAAAATATCAACTTGGACTAAATGGAATAGGAACGTACCTACATTGACCGGAATGTTCTTAAAAAATTACTGAATTAGACGCATTTTGAATAATTATGAAAATGATGAAATATTCATAATACGTCTGATTCAGTAATTTTTCAAGAACGTTCCGGCCGATACAGGTACGTTACTATTCCATTTAGTCCAAGTTGATATTTTATAACGCTGAAATAAGACCGTAAATCTAAAATCTACAATTTTAGAACGTTCCTAATTTAGTTACTGAATAGGGGGTAGTATGAAATTAATTTAATAATATCTTGATTGGACGAAAACATCGCTGTTTAGATGTATTTTTTTTAGTTTAGAGTTGTCTCTGTGTTTCCCCCGTCTTACAACCAGTCTTTTTAAAATCCGAATCAATATTTTGTTGAGCAGATTGCAAATCCTCCCCAACGCTACGTGGTGCGCTTCGGAAGAGTATAATGGACCCAAATTAACAAGTGCCTAATTATTCTTCCGCCATTCGTTTTATTTCATAAATGATATAAAAAATCCTTCTCATATTTGCGTGGTGTCTTTTCGATGTGAACCTCCAGTTCAGGGAATCGTTAATGTCTTTCGAGGGACGCCGGCGGTTGTCTGCAATTTCGTACTCGGGGTGGCTATTATCTTGTACCGTCCTATGAAAGAAACAAGAAGCCTTCCTCTTGTTGTCGGCGACTCGATTGATGAAATATTCAATAGACCAGCCGCTGCGGTGCCGTGGGAAGAGAGACACGCGCTGCCAACCTAACAACGGGCGGAGAATCGAAGAAAGACGATAATTACATATATAACTCGTGATAAAGTTGGTAGTGGCGGATCATTAACATACATCAATACGCCGTATATATCCATTAATATGATATTATTGTACTTTGAAAGTCTCATTGATTATTTAAAGAAACTGAAAATGTCTCAGTTTTAAATATTATTGTAATAATTGATGCGACCTTTTAAATAATATGTAATAAGTTTACTTTGTCACGTTAAATATACTAAATTGTATTCGTTTTAATGAAACATTCAAGATTGATTTAAAAAAAAAACTGTATACTTTTCTTCTTCTTCTTCTTCACGTGTCCTGTCGGGTTATCTCGACGTTGACGATCGCTTGGGAGTATCTTTAGTTTTAGTCTATGTAAATTGTTAATTGAGGGTAGTATTTGAAGCGATTTAGTACCCATTCGTCGTGGGCATATAATATTTGACTCTGATACTGTGGTCGGTAGCTGCTGGTGTAGTAAATCTTGTTAAAATTATTAATCTTTCGTATTATGTATCAAGTTTGTTACAAGTTGTGTGGGTTCAAAGCATATTCTAACACATACAATATATGTATATTTCCACTGCCGTTCAGTGAGCAGTAAAGGAATCTGGGCGGTTGTAACTTTTTCACGAGAGAAAACATCTGCTATCGAAACTTGTCACAACATATCATCGTCTAACAGAGATGAAGCTAATTGAGCACTGACACCGCCATACTCCTCCTGGCTCGCATATCTTATGACCCAATACATATGATTTCGTTCAATCTAATTCAAAATGAATTTTTGATTTTATTTTATGACATTATATTTATGATTTTTATTTTTATATCTCAATAGAGACGAAATCAAGGCACCTACAGGGCTTAGGACCTGTCATCGGGTGGTCTACGTGATCACTTTGCGCAAGCGCAACGTTCGCAAATTATGCCTTTTTAAATGAATTCCCTATCAATCCAATTTTTGAAAGTTCTATATATTATGTTCATAGGTATTATAATTCTTGAAAATAAGATGTTTTTACCATAGCCATCCATGTACTGACGAATATTTTTTTTTTGTAACGCACTCTATTGAGAAATTGGTTCGTAAACAACCCACAGTTTTTATACACGAGGTAACAATGTTTTCGCACAGATGTCATCCCTGAACTGCGCCAGAAATATTTCATTTTTGGCTTGTACTTGAACCAATGTGTATGTAAATCGTATATTTTTTTTATAATATATGCAACTGTAAAAAAATATTCAAGTAAATTTTGATTTAGATATCTTAAATTGTCTCAAATATTATTAAGACTAACAAGTACATTTTTAAATATTCCCTAAAATTGATTAAACTTGGCATGATTCAAATCCCGTTCGTAGTGTGGATTTTAAAACCGTAATTATTTAAAAAAAAAAACAAAAAAAATGTACGTATAATCGGAATTTTGGCTCATAAAAATGAATTTAATGGAATTGATACGAAATAATTTCCCAAAATAAACAATTCACGTTTACAAAAATCAGCAAAACCATATTACCCAAGATAGGTACAATATAATGTACATATATAATCTAATGTAATGTAAAATAAAATAATATGATTCAAAATTTTATGTTTGCTCTAACAGGAAAAGTTTGGCTCAATCGTCAAACAATTGAGTAAACGATGGAAAATAATATGTAGGTATTCAACATTAAAATATGTATCAAATAATATATTGTTACCTGAATAGTCACAAGTCTCAATATAAAGGAAAACTGTTTGTATAACCTCAAAAACAAGACTTCTATAACCTTGTTTAGAATATTCGTATACTTTTTTCAATTCAATATTTTTTTAATACACAATTTTCTTTTGTTACGATCTTTTCATGGTCTGCCTTTCACTTTCTTCTAACAGTTTTCTTTCCATGGGTCCAAACAACGTAGTGTCATTTTTCTCTCATAACATTCACAATATCATTAACATTATCTTTCTAGGATCATCAAAACATTCCTCTACCATCATGAATGCACCCTTTTTGTGCATTTTAAACAATTGTAAAATTATGTTTTTTTTTATTTGTACCAAAAATGGACTAATGTAATTTGTATGATTGCGTGCTTTTTCGTTTAAGTATTTAGTCTAAACTTACGTTTATTAATTAATATCTGAAACTGATTGCATAAATAATTCAGTTTTGTTATTACGTGTGATGTAATAATATACCATAATATTATCTACACAATCAATGTTTTATGGGGGTTTAACTAATGGATTAAATCGATTTTGTACATATATATTTTATCGTTGTTTCTATTGTGGCCTATTTTATAATGTGTTATCAGAAATTGTGTCTCAACACAGAAGTAAAAGATTTTTTAATGTAAACAAGATAAATATTTTGCATGGACAAACCCTAGTTCTATTGGACGACCCCTCCCTAGTCAGTCGTCAGTCATTTTTTTAGCCAGTCGTTTATCGTTTTGTCGTCAATATTTTTTTTTAATAAAAAATGAAATTACAATCATATTTTCCGCCCAACTTCATAGCTTTTTTTTGGCAGGGCAGATTCTCTCTTTCACATATATCTACTTAATTATATCATAATACCAAAAATAAAATAACAAAAACTAAAAGAAAAAATAATTTACAAAATAGAAATATAACCCTATACATTATTCTTATTTTTTTTATTATTCCATTTCTTTTACAATTATTTTTTTTAGGATATTTTAAGAGTTTTTAAGTGCATAAGCGCAACAAACTAGTGCCTAATTCGAGGCAGTACTTGCCTCCTAATCAACACGGAAATGTAAATACGCGGTCCGATTCGAGTTGGACTTTTCATTCAAATTTTAAGCATGTATCAACTTTTTAAGCTATTATCGATATTAATTTTAATCGTGATGTACAGAAGCTTTTATGATTGTACGCATTCGAATGTTTTATTTGTTATCTTCCATCATTTTATATTTTCCCTGTGTAGCCATGAAATAAAATTAAATGCGGAAATATTTTTGTATAGTTACTATATTATTTCGCGTTGTCACCGAAGCGCACATTTAGTTCAATTTGCGCAAACTTTTAAGGAAAATGACTAGGATACCAGCAGGTAATGGATGATAATAATAGACTGGCGAATAGGCTCTGTCATTACGAGCAATGTGCATTTCTTTTGATGCACGCGTGCAATTTTTTGCACAATCATCGAAAGATCGTCTTTGGCTTTCATTTCCCTGTAACCGTTTGATATTCCCGTTAATTCAATAATGCGTTTTGCATATATAATTTAATCTCTTTCTCATTTAATTTTTTTAGAATTCCATTAAAACCGTTTGTGTGATTCTACTTTCTATTGTAAGGCACCGACTTAGAATAGTGCTTTCACTCTTTTCTATTATCATTGTTTTTAGATATCCCGAGAGAGTCGGGAAATCGAAATATACACGTACAATGGGGTGGTGTGGTTCAATCAACTTGAAACAGATTTGAAAGTGTCAAATGAATATAATGAAGAATTCAAAAGAAAAATAAAATAATAAATTTAACTGATTTTTAAACATATTAATTTCTTTTTATATAGATAGGTAGATAATAATTGTGTATTATAATATTTTGTGTTTTTTTGTTTTTAAATGTCTCCTTTACACATGAGTGCTTGAACTCTGGTAAAGGGAAATATGTTTTTACTTATTGTGTAACTTTTCTATATTTTTTGACTTTTTTTTTAGATATATGTATAGTAAATTTAATTAAATAAAAAAAAATAACATTCTCATAGTTCATCAATAAGGTTCAATAAATGTTCGCTCATCATAAATGTTGCCTCTTAATGTGACACGAAACTGGTGGGTGGGGATACACATGTGTCGTGATTTCTTTAATAATGTATTGCACACCCGCACATCTGTCGCTGATTATTCCACATTGTGGTATATGCCTTGATATATGAATGTATGTAGTATAATTCAACAGTGTCAATAGCTATCTCGTCTTGATTATGACCACTTTGGATGAAAAAGTCGTAATATATAATCAGACAAATGATTTAGTACCTAGATTTTGATTTTAGCACAATTTTTAATTTGTCTCGTATCGAAAAGTCACGCGGGCTGCGCAGAACCCTTTTTTTGCTTATTAGGTAGTTGAGTATAGTTGAGGTAGTCCCTCTCCCCCGAAACATGTCAATACATTTGACGATTCGTATACTTTGATGTACCTAATACTAAAAAATACACATATCTTCTGTGATTTAAGAAAAACTGTCATGTGCGTATATCGCACCGATAAAAATCTGGGCTATAAATAATTATCATTGATTATGTGTTAAATAATTTATGTAATTAATAAAATAGAGCGGGTTATAAATACGCCCCTACGATATATTATGTTTATTTTTAGATATCGACATTTTGCTTCGATACATTTCAGTCGATACATTGTGTAGTGTGTACATGTTTATTTTTAACAAAACGATGCTAAAACAAATAATTATCAACCAAATGTATGAACAAGTAGCAGGTGTTACATATGTGTGCAAATAAATAACAAAAATATAAGATTGAACGCAAATTTAAAATAACTATTAACATAATATATGTATGTAGTATAAAATACTAGGCAATAACTGATAACTTGTAGTCTATGTTATAAAAGTTATAATGTTATCGTGGAATTCCAACAAGAATATTGTCCGTCGGCCGATTAAATAAATTAAAATTATTAGGGCACTCGCACACAATTGATTTTTTAATCGACCGATAGTTTTGTCGAGCTCTTTATCATTATAAAGACATACAGGATGTCTCAAAAAAGTTTATATTTGATTATAATAATATTATAGTGGATCGATTAAAAAAAAAGTAAGCCGTGTATCGAAAAAATGTTTATTTATTATTAAAGTACACAATTTGGGAATTTATTTCTTAAAAATAATATCGTCCAAATGTAGACCCTCGTGTTCGCAGCACTCATTTAACCGAACAGTAAAATTACTTATGACGGCTCGGCAGGTGGACTCAGTGATGGCTACCATTTCGTGACGGATATTTTCTTTGAAATGCGCCAGGGAAGTCGGTTTACTGGCGTAAACTTTAGATTTAAGATAACTCCATGGGAAAAAGTCCAATCAGGACTGCGTGGAGGCCAATTTATGTCACCTCTCCTGGAGATCAATTTGCCTGTGGCAGAGATGTATTGAACGTGTGTGGCGTTGCTCCGTCCTGCTGGAACCATGTTCTTTGGTTATAGCCAGGAAAGTTTTGCAGTTCAAGCACCAAGAAGTCGTCTAACATTCGCTCTAACGCTCTGAATACAAATATAAACTTTCTTTTGAGACACCTTGTATTATGCAAGTGCGCATATAACAATGATTCCGTGTAGACTCTTTTGTGATGGATATTATTTGTCGAATCCAGGGAATTCGAAACATACATCTCCAGCACCACATTTCAAAGGCGTCTATTTTTTGCACTTCGCGGGCTTTGATTGTCCATAATCTCCAGCGTAGAAATAATGGGGAAAATAAGTGGTCTTATTTAGCGAACCTTTGTGGATTTGGAAATACGTATATCTTCTCATATTTTGTCCAATTTTGTCATGGCAAATTTGGCAATTGAAACACGACGTTTTATTTCGTATATACTCATCGTTATCCACGAGTAAAGAGCCGAGATAAACATTAAAACAAAACATTTTTTGTTATTAAAACCATTAATTGATTCATTTTGTTATCAAACCATTAAAACCATTAAACAGATGGGTCGATGCCGAATCCAATGGTCGCGAGTTCGAATCCTGCCTCGACCGATTTCGTTCACCTATAGCACAAGCATTTATTTGCTTATTTTAGGGAACGTAGGAAGATGTATATGTACTTGTTTGAAGGACATATTCATTAATAAAATAAATAAAAAAAGCGTTTGAGTTGCGGTTTATACCTACTAAACTTTTCGCCTTTACATAATTTAGTTGACATTTTTTTTAATTATGAAAATTCTCGAGAAACCACCGTCTTCTTTTACACCCAATTGCATTACCAATCAATTACTGGTATATATGAACACATACTTTTTCTGCAATGATTGGTTTTGGCATTTCGATGTACTGTTAGTTAACGAGTTGGATATGGAGTAAGCTGTGAAATTTGTCGTATAATAAATAATTGTTCATATTTACCCGTGATCAATTATGCAATTCTTTAAACGAAAGATGAAGTTTGCAATTTCATTTGCATTAAACTATTTTTTGCCGTTATGCCACATTTCAAGTGATCTCGGTCCACGCTAATTTCGGTTCACTAAAATCGATCAATCGAAATTGTACCATTTCACATATTATTATTATAGTGTCTGTCGTGTAGTGTGGCCCCTTACTCCACCATGTCACTCGTCTCATCCCTCCCACTCCGCCCCCGTGGGTGGGTGTCGAGGGAGTTTGTGGCGGACGGGGCAATCCTTCAATTCATTGTCCGGTCTAAATATTATAAAAGTCAGTTTGTTTGGGTTTGGCAGTCGACATGTTACCATGGCGACTGTGGCTGCTAAACAATCAATCGGGTAGGTTCATACACACACACATGTGAAGACAC
This sequence comes from Molanna angustata, assembly GCA_963576475.1. Taxonomy (NCBI): domain Eukaryota; kingdom Metazoa; phylum Arthropoda; class Insecta; order Trichoptera; family Molannidae; genus Molanna; species Molanna angustata. Next base: position 25,569,009 of record OY754978.1, on the reverse strand, counting down.
GTGTGTGTGTGTATATAGATATAAAGGTGATACATATAGGTAAGTGGATGATGTTTTACACTTGCATGTTTTTAAACTATTGTAGTAGTAGTTGGTAAATTAAATGAACGTGTGTGTATGTATGTTTATGTCGTACGTTTATCTGTGTATACCTACCTACATATATTATTGGATTGTCTTTTAATCGTACGAAAGACACTTATTCAAATTCAAGTCAATAATACAGGGTTAGATAACCGATGGTTGGAAAGTATTTCTTGCACCTTAACCAGATTTATTTTAATTTATTATGTTTTCTGTCGTGAGAAACGCCTGGCTGTTTTTTTTTATTTGATTTTACTCTATGACATCCAGTCAAATGTCAACTTAAAAAGAAACAACAACCAGGCGTTTCGCATTTATTTATTATTGGATCATTTTCATAGCATCGTTTTCGTGAAAACTCATTTTAAGCACACTTTATTTATTTATTTATCTTCTTGTACATAATATAAAAAAATATAATGCACACTGACTGGTATTTACATTAAATTAAAGGAATAAAGGTTTTATAACACTATTATTTTATCATTTTGTCGAGTTTATTGCCATGAAACTTTAAGAAATAAAGCATTGATGTCATGGGACAGTCGAAAACTCATGACAGAATGTAGATATTAATAATAAATAATTATAATAAGATTTTATTTCAGTCGGTGAGCAGGGGGGTATAATGTTACCATATCAAATCATATCTTTTACATACAAATTTTACATTTAACATTATAAAGAAGAAAAATCCTTTACAATATAGGATTATATATGTACATATAGGTAGAAAGAAATAAAGGTACATTAAAAAGATATAACAAATGAGTTTTTTTTACATAGATGCATGTGTGTTATATATACACATGCATCCATACATACACATACATATATTCAAGAAAGAGCAACAAATACATATAAAAAAAACATTTTTTGTTAAATATGTTTTTAAAAAAAATTAATGTAACAAACATTTTTTATAGAAATTATATTGTTATCGTCATTGATCCAACATTTCTGCCCATCTTTGTATTAGATTTAACAACTTGACTGGGAAGTTTTATGATAATAATTTGCCTTTAAACACTTTTTGCTGAAATTTTCATTGTAGTTGCATGCCTGCCATGCATGTCAGTGTCTAGTTTATGATATCTATGGAAATATGTACTACGTCTTTGCGCCTATACTAAATTAATTTTATTATGATTATCATGCCGTGTACATTACCTGTCGATCGTTTTCCGAATCCAGGCTGACGTCACTTTGATATAACTGTAATCCCATCGGTATTCTAATCAGGTATTTTTAGAAACTATTTCACATAGGTCAGCTTTTTTTACCAACCTCAGATTTTTTTACAATAGCCGGCCTTTTATTTTACCGCATTATCAATGTATTAATTTGTATTGTTCGGGGAATATCAATATAATATTATGTACTAGATTAACAGTGGTCCCTTTTCAAATTAATATATGTACCTACTAAATTCATAGTTTCATTTTAAACTGCAATATTGGGTTCAATTCCGAAGACGAATTAAAATTTGAAGCAATTCATAAAATATGAACACAAGAATGCGTTCACCAGGGGGGGGGGGGCAAGTCTGGACAAACGGTGGAATCAAAACCCTCATGATAACCCATATCACGGATATAATTATGTTATGGAGTATTGAAATACCTTTAGTTACTGTAGAACTCCATAAGATCAGGAGGGTTTTGATTCCATATCTTGACCAGACTTGCCCCCCTGAACTGTCACTTTATTCTATATCTATTTTATAATACACTAGTGATGTTCTTTTGTCATTATTTAACTACCTTTGTTTCATTGTCTTCAGAATAGCAAAAAATATATAAAACTAGTGAACCCCCGGCAAACTTCGTATTGCCTGTATAATTAAAAATCGTCCTCCATAACCACCCGTCGCTTCAGACTCTTCAATACCTCTCATCCCTTCAGTACTTCCCGTCCCTTCAGTACCTCCCGTCCCTTCAGTACCTCCCGTCCCTTCAGTTACTCCCGTCCCTTCAGTTACTCCCGTCCCTTCAGTTACTCCCGTCCCTTCAGTTACTCCCGTCCCTTCAGTTACTCCCGTCCCTTCAGTTACTCCCGTCCCTTCAGTTACTCCCGTCCCTTCAGTTACTCCCGTCCCTTCAGTTACTCCCGTCCCTTCAGTTACTCCCGTCCCTTCAGTTACTCCCGTCCCTTCAGTTACTCCCGTCCCTTCAGTTACTCCCGTCCCTTCAGTTACTCCCGTCCCTTCAGTTACTCCCGTCCCTTCAGTTACTCCGGTCCCATCAGTTACTCCCGTCCCTTCAGTTACTCCCGTCCCTTCAGTTACTCCCGTCCCTTCAGTTACTCCCGTCCCTTCAGTTACTCCCGTCCCTTCAGTTACTCCCGTCCCGTCAGGTCCACCAGTACCTCCCTTCCCTTCATTACCTCTCGTCCCTTAAGTAGGTGAAGAAAAAGTTTAATTCCCGAGACAATACTGGGAAGACCTACGAAGAGACAGTTGGACCTTCTTTTTCCAGGATTCTCTGACTTCATAGGTAAAATGAACAAATACACGATAAAGAAGAAGAAGAAGAAAAAAGTTTTAATCCAGAAACTGTTCTGGAAGACCTGCGAAGAGATGGAAGGACAGTTGCATCTTATTCTCCCAGGATACTCCACCTTCATAGGTAAAATGACCAAATACTCGATGAAGAAGAAGAAGAAGAAGAAAAAAGTTTAAATCCAGAAACTGTCCTTGACCTGCGAAGAGATGGAAGGACAGTTGGAGCTTCTTCTCCCAGAGTATAAGGTTATTTTACCTTCATAGGTTAAATGACCTAATACCCGATGAAGAAGAAGAAGAAAAAAAAATTAATCCAGAAACCATCCCGGTCATATGCTCGACAATTCACCAAAGTTTCATTGTAATCGGATGAACGGATCCCAGAATAGTCCACCTTCATAGGTAAAATGACCTGATACCCGATTAAGAAGAAGAAGAATTTTTTTTTAATCCAGAAACCATCCCGGTCATACACTCGACAATTCGTCAAAGTTTCATTGCAACCGGATGAACAGTTCTCAGGATAGTCTACCTTCATAGGTAAAATGACCTAAAACTCGATGAAGAAGAAGAAGAAGTTAAAATTTTTTGATCCAGAAACCATCCCTGGTATACTCTCGACAGTTCACCAAAGTTTCATCGCAATCGGATGAGCGGTTTAGGAGCGCATTCAACACATACATACATAGATACATACAAACATTCAAATTTATAATATAGATAAATAAATAAATTAGACCTGTTATTAAAAATTTAGTGCGTTTTCAGAATTTAACCCATTGTAGAATTAATTAGTCTCGAATTTGTATAAACTGTAGGTTAGAGATATTTATAATCTCAGAAAAAAATAATTATTAAATTTTATGATTTTCAACTCCCTATTAGGTATATATTATTACCTGTTATTTTTATACATCAAAAATATTCATGATTGACCGTACATCACATGTAGACATCATATAAAAATATATGTATTGTACACTAGATCAATCATATTTATTTTTTAAAAAATAATCAAAATTAATGAAAATTAACACAAAGGACACAAGTTGCATAACATCGGGTAGCTATCGGATTACGAAAATGAATATTAAATTTGGACAAAGATAGTAAATGCTTCGGACCAGACTCTGTCTAGTGAAACAGTTTTCTTTATCATATATTATTTGTTATATTATGTTATAAATAAAAATAATTAATAAAAAGGTAAGTTCGCAATAAATGAACATGTATTCATAAAATTGCAAATTATAAAAACGAGTGGGCTGTGGCCAACGCTAAACTCCTCACTAACAAGTCATTCTATAAAGTATTCAAATTTTGTATGAAAAATATTCAGCATTTTCATGAAATGAGTTTGTTAAATTATTTTTTAATTAAATATTTTATTATGAAAACTTGATAACTCTTCAATGCCATTTTATGTAAGTGGTGTGCCTTTTTACCAATTTGAAAATAAAAAGTTCAATTTTTAAGATTTCTGAGCTTGGGTCACTTTGAAATATTTGACAGTTAAAAAAAATGAGAAGCACTATTCTGATATCCTTCAAAATCTAATGGGGTCTATCACATAGCACACACACAGATACATTGTGATGAAACTTTCAGAATACAACTCAGCATGATACTATTTGATATTCTGCAATAAATAAATAGCCTTAAATATTGCGAAATCATAACTCCCCACTATATCCCCTTGGGTTAGTGAGGAGTTATAATGTTTTCAAATTCATCCGTTTAATTACCTACTTCATATTTCATTGCGAACAAAACTTGTTTCGATATTATATGATAAAATATTATGAAATTATCGACCAAAGTCTAATACAATAATCTATCCAAGGTGTCCTTTTGTAAACAAACATCCTTGATTATGTCTGTCATCAATTTTTATTATCATAGTCGTTTCAATTAGTACCTACTTCAATATCACTTCGTATGCATTATAATTATTGTGTAAGAGCCAGCGATTCTAAACTTACGTAATTTTGTGTAGTGGCTCATTCAATATTTATACTTATATTTAAGTTATAATATTTTTTATTTTATAAAATAACGCCTAGTGAAGGGCCTTTACACAAAAATTGCAAGAAAATAAAAATTCAGTACAACATAAAAAACATCTATATGTAGGTAGTAAAGAAACTCATTACAAGCATTTCAATGTAACAGCAAAGTTTTGTGTGATTTATAATCCAATGTAAAGACATCGACCTGCTCAAAATTATTTGCAAGTCTTGAAAGTCTCTGCATTGATGGGCTAAATAAATAGTTTTGTTTACACATTTTGTAAGGCGAAATATTCACTATTGCGAGTGGATCTTGGCGTAAGTGAACCTGTGTCAAAAGACTGCTAGAAAGATCAGCTACTACTCTCCTTATCTCCTAATAACAATAATTATTTCCGAAAGCCACCACTGTCTCATGGTTCATACATATTATCCAACCATTGTTGCCTGTGTGGTATCCTTATACAGAAAATAATCAGCCTTTATACAATGCCGTAAATTTGGCTGTCGCTGGTTCTTGGTTTATTACTGCGAGCATGCAAATGACACTACTTGCATGTAGTACATGAGATCCAACTGTCGATAGCGATAGTGTGCGTATAGTGTAAAAATCCTTGTATATTAAAAATAAAAATTAATAAGCGTACCAAACTATAACAACTTAAATTCAAATTATAGAATATATTAAAATATTTTGTTTTCGTATACAAAACATGTTTGTCAGGATAGGATGGTGTGGAGTAGGTACCGTCCTTCTGTCCTTCGCCAAATAGGTAAACAGCTTGATGTTATGCATGTATGATTTAAAATAATTGTTGGCGATTTAAAAATAGTAGTTCATTACTCTACAGCTAATTTTATTTTAATAAAATGACCGATTTTTAAAGTACTGTATAATTTTCGCCAAACATCTTGAACGAACTTCCGGTTGCGCAAAGCGCAAATTTGTGTATTTTTGCTTCGTTGGTTTACGTGCAAATTGCCCCTCTTCTCGGCTAAAAGTTCAAGATGTTTGACTACAACTCTACAAATTAATTTTCAAATGTAAAAAAAATAAGTGTTGTCTTTTATATACGAATATTTACCCCATTCATTAAAAAAAAATTATATAGATAGAAATTAGAAAAAAAAACCTTAATAGCTTTAAATAAGACTCACTTTTTTGTAATTCATTTGTTTGAACCACGAATGAGTTATTTTTTCTACCGTTTTTAAAGCATTCAAATGTTTCCTTCTCGAGATGAATGACAACTTGCCATTCGTCCTGAGGAAGAAACAGTCGTGGCTTTAAACAAAGTTGTAAACAAAATTGTCTGTAATGTGTAACAAAATTGATTTTGAAAATATTAATATTATTAACCTGATGATTTTTATTTTGGAAACAAATGTTTAAGTTTATGCAATGGTTGCATTTTCTATGATTGTCCGCAAACTAATATCTTTAATAATTTATATTTGTCGTTTTGCATTAGTCTGATCGTTTTCTTTGACCATTATTGGCGTCATATTATTAAGTGGAAATTTTTATACTCGATGTCTAATATCGAATTAATCGAACAACCAACCCCCTCCCCTTGAATGGTACGGAACTCCTTGTATTTAATAGGATACCCCCCCATACTTATGATAATGATGAAACACACAGTTGCGATGTCTTTCGAAGACTAAGAAATTATTGAGTCCACTTTTGAGTATTTATTGTTATTCGATTTCAGAGCTAACCCGATCACTCATCCGAACAAACTTATACGCATTACGTATAATTTTGTTCGGCTGAGGGAGCGGGTCAGCTCTGAAACCGGTTGTCATTAAATATTCAAAAGTGGTGAAAACAAAATAGTTTAAATTTTATTTTATTAGTTAAAATGAGATAGTAAAGAATTTCGCCAAAAATATTGTATTACTAAAACTAAATCCTTTACATACTTAGTATAAGGTATCTAATCAACATAATAAGTAGGCCTTCGTGGCTCAGTTGGTTAGGTATCTGACTGCTGATCCAAGAGTCCCGGTGGAGACACGGTTTTTAATTGTTTTCAGTTTGGATCTGTGAGACGATAAATATCATAAGTCTCCAGAATGTGGCAACTTGTTATTGGGTGCGTGTTAAATTAATATTTGACATAGTACAGCTGTTAGTTGCCCGAGAAGCAATATTAAATAAATAATAAACGGTTTATTTTGTAAAAATAAAAACAGTCGTTAAAACTTTTATGGTGTGCTAATACAATGACACTATTTTTTTTTTTTAATTATATTAACTAATAATGTATTTACGTATTATTTTAATTTTGTATAGCTTCTCAGGCAACTAACAGGTTATATGTCTAATATAAATTTAACACGCACCCAATAACAAGTTGCCACATTATGGAGACTTACGATATCAATCGTCTCAAAGATCCAGACTGAAACACAATTAAAAACTGATAAAAACTGTCAGATACCTAACCAACTGAGCCTCGAAGGCCGACAGAAAAATAATGAATAATTTGTCCTCGTTACAAGATCATATACAATGACATATTATTTTTATATATTATTGACATATTATTTCAAAATATTATTTCAAAAAAAAAATTGTGAATTTGTCGGTTATTTAATCTGTACTGTCTTGTTGTGCACATCTTTAAGTCTTTAACTTTTTAATTGTGCCCCTTTAACTTAATTTTAATTTATCATTATTCATACATTGAGACACGTGAGGTAAATCATAATATGAGTTTCTAGTGGTCGATGCTTCCCCCCACTCCCCCCTTACCTCTCTCCTTTCCCATCCTGTTTTCATAATTATTAATGAATGTATATGTAGGTACTTAATATATTTTTAGAATACTATAATTGGCAACATAAAAATTATCTCTCTATATTTGTATAAATCTTTATTGTAGGTATTGCTGTTGTATTCTATAAAATAAAATAAAACATAAACATATAATATGTCTTCATACATTTCCAAAACAAAGCAAACGATTAAATAATAACTGTGAACCAAATAGATTGAGGCATGATTCGAACTCGCTCCTACTGGATTGGTAATCCAGCGCACTATCAACCCTTCTATCATCATCATTCTGCCTTTTACTGTGACTAGTCGTTCAAATTACACGTTTGATGGGCGTGTGAGCGAATCGGTTCTTTGATGGGTCCAAATGATCGGGTATGATATGACCGTTCCTCCATTATAACCGAGTTTTGATTCATTCGAAGCTATGGTATTGTATTTGCCGGGGACAGTCGACACCACCCCTCCGGTGAACTACCTCGTCGGGTTGTGATAAAGGAGATGGCTTTTAACTTTGCCGGTCAGTTGGTCACCAGTCGTGTCCACTTCCGGTTGTGTCCACATCCGTTTCATTCTGGCCGGGGTCCTCCTGGCCGGAAGACACCTTGGCTTCTCTTTGGAAGATATTTATTTAGTTCTTAGTGTTGGCCGGTGTACAAGAACGACTACTCAAGGTTTGAGAATGTATATTTGTTTACGAAGCACTCAATTTCGAAATTATAACGGAATCAATCCATTGATTCGATAATATTCTTTATTTTTAGAAGTAAAGGCGAATACCACATGCAAAGCCCTTGTCGTTTTTAAATGAACAAACCAACTTTTTTCAAAGAGCATCTACTGAATGGAGTTCCATTCAGTAGATGCTATTTGAGCGAAACGCGTCTGTGGTCAACATTTTAAATTAGTAGAATAAAGTTAAAAATTTGTGTTTCTACTCATTTTTTTAAGTAATTTTATAATATTTGATTATGGAAATCCTTCACGTATTAGCAGTCGAAAAATTAGAAATAACAATAATTACCTTTATTGAATTACCTAGCACACCATATTTATATACAAAGTTTATCGATTGATTTTACTTTTACAAATAAACTTTTTCAATATATTGAAACTATTTGTTTACTGTTTTAAATGAGTTAGGTTTTTTGATATGAATATTTTTGATTAAAATAAAATGTAATGTAATGATTACTTTTTGGATGTTACATATATTTACTACGGATGATAAATTTACTTTGTGTACGTAGATTTTTTTATATAACTTAATGACAATAATTTGTATTGTTACAAATACTTAAATATAGGTATTTTCTCTTTGAATTTTTACTTTCAAGTATTCTAAGTATTATGCTAAAAAATGTATTGTACTTTTTACCAAGATTTTTTTTTTAATTTTGGAGGGTTTGGTGTAATAGAAAAATTATGATAATATTTTTGAATATTCTTTGTTCTTTTTTCATCGTTTTTAAATAATCCATTGTATATAATATTTTTATTAAGATTTAATGTTTTCAAATAATCGTAATTGTATTTTTTCACATTTATAACAAAAATAAAATCTAATTACTGGTCGCTTGTCTCGCAACTTTATCCAGTGGCTGTCAATGCTTGTTCCGTATAAATGTATTTTTATAACATTTTGATATTTATGTTGGATTCTACACGAGAGACTCTCATTAGTAATATGATGTATGGGCCCATTAATATTTTAAAGAGATTTACTTTTCATTCGGGGAGCATTTAAGAGATATATAGACGCAATAATGTAATGATGAAATATTGGTCCATACGTTGTTCCGGACAAACTATAATAAAGACAAGACATTACACAGAAAATGTTTTTTTTTTATTTATGAATATATATGTATGTTTATAAATTTTATAATACCTATATCAAAATATAAACTGCGTATCATTTCAGTAAATTAGCGCTAATTGTGGCATTATTTTCGGATGTCCTGTAATAGCAGTGTAATCTAAAATACAACAAATAATATAGCTATCGTAAAACAAGTTGAACCCGTCACGTGGGTACGCAGATCGCAAATGTGTGTATTTTTGCTTGATAGGTATAATATGTGCAAACCGCCCCCCCTCCACGGCGAAAAGGCTCAAGAGGTTTGGAGTATCTATATATCACATAGTTCAGCCTTTGTTGTGCCATTTTTGGTGAGACGATACTGGTGTGTGGGGATACAAATCCGCACACCTGTCGATGGTTGCCCCACATCGTGGGATGTACCGTGATGGTATGAATGAATGAAAAATCACTGATTTTACCCTTAAGTTTCAGATAATTCATGACATTGTAATAATAATAATAATAAACACTTCCTTGCACCCTGCGCAAGTGACGAGTCTATTGCCATATGGCAATTTCTTCCAAGTAACCAGTGTTTCCATCCCAAAGGAGCAATGTTAGCGTAAGAAATGAATTTAAATCAATTTCTCCGCTGCTGGGGATTGAACCCAGGACGCCCGCACAGAAACCAAACGGCTTACCAATTGTGGCACGGCGCGGTCGGCTAATAAATGAATGTGGTTCGTTATTAAATTAAGATTTACCAAGATAGAATATTACAGTTGTGAATGAAGCAAAAATGTGTAAATCAAGATAGAAAAGTGTTTTTTTTTTTAGTTTTTTTTGACCAAAAGTACCTACTTGGTGGGATTTCATGTAATGTCATACAATTTGCAGCAAGGATATATTTAGTACATATTAGGCCCTATTCATATTCGACTAAACATTTTATACGGAATTTTAGTATATGAGAAATGTCTAAAAGTTGACTGCATTTATACGGGACTCATTACGTCACACCGCGCGGATAAAATCCTTTTATCCACGGTTGCCCGATATTTTAGACGTGTTCGCACTCTGAAACGAATCAGAATTGGACATAATATGTCCAATTCTGATTCGTCTACATTTATCCGTCTGAATTTTAGTAAATGAGAAATGTTAAAAAGGTGCTTGCATTTATACGGGGCTCATTACGTCACACCGCGCGAACAAAATCATTTTATCCATGGTCCCCCTTTGGTTACAGACGTTTTCGTACTCTGAAACGAATCAGAATAGGACAGTATATATTTAGTAACAAAGTAATGCCTTCACATAGTAGAAATGATCACCGCTAATGGTTTGGCGTTTCTCCATTAATTGCTCTAAAAGTTTCCCAACACGTCTTGTAAAAATTACACTTCCACTAATAACGTTACGTATTTTTTGATATACCTACTTATATTATTTATGTGTCATCCTTTTAACGTTTTTTTCGTCTCATCGACCGTATATGTAGACGTTCATTTTTTAACTGAAAGTAAGAAATTGTGACACAATACAATTATTGGAACATTTTACGATTTATTTTATCTCAGTTATTTAGACATGTTTTCTCACTATAACAGAGAAATCCCTAGCTTATTGAAATTATTGCATAAACTGATGAATATTGCGCTTTGATAAGAAAAAAAAACAATGAAATATCCTATTAAGGATTTCTTTGTTCTAAATTTGTGCTTTTATTGGATTCGCTTGATCACCCAACTAATGGTTTGGGTTTGGACATATTGACATAAATGAAAGAATTTTATCAATTGACGTTTGAATCAAGTAAAAACATAATATTGTAAGGGGCGTGCAATACTGTCGATTTAGTACATACTGAAACGAGTTGTGAATAATTTAAAATATACGTCTTGTAAAAATTACACTTCCACTAATAACGTTACGTATTTTTTGATATACCTACTTATATTATTTATGTGTCATCCTTTTAACGTTTTTTTCGTCTCATCGACCGTATATTTAGACGTTCATTTTTTAACTGAAAGTAAGAAATTGTGACACAATACAATTATTGGAACATTTTACGATTTATTTTATCTCAGTTATTTAGACATGTTTTCTCACTATAACAGAGAAATCCCTAGCTTATTGAAATTATTGCATAAACTGATGAATATTGCGCTTTGATAAGAAAAAAAAACAGAATGAAATATCCTATTAAGGATTTCTTTGTTCTAAATTTGTGCTTTTATTGGATTCGCTTGATCACCCAACTAATGGTTTGGGTTTGGACATATTGACATAAATGAAAGAATTTTATCAATTGACGTTTGAATCAAGTAAAAACATAATATTGTAAGGGGCGTGCAATACTGTCGATTTAGTACATACTGAAACGAGTTGTGAATAATTTAAAATATACGATAAGTAATATGAAAAGATATAAATTATTAGCGTTCCGTCTGCTTAACTACCTCGCTATATTACAGAGCTGGGTAAACTTTTGTATAAGAGGACCAGATTCAGAAATTCTAAGTGAACGGCGAGCGGGCCTCAGAAGGAAAATGCTAACTTCCCTTATAACACTATATTATAAATCTCATGCGTGAAACTTTACAAATATGAAGAAATTTTTATTTTATTTTATGTAGGTATAGTTTGTTTTCACTTTTCCGTCGGTTATTCCTAAGAATCCTGTAACGAAAAATTTTCAGTTTTCTTTCGTTTATTACGATAAAATACAAATTCCGCGGAGCGAGAAAATTAGTCTTCTTTTCCAATTGCGATATGGCCAAGATTGAAGTTTTTTTATAAAAAATTGTTTTCTATTTTTTACGCATGAAAGAAACTCGCGGGCTGCAATGAAAGATGTGGCGGCCCGCGGGCCGCAGTTTGGCCAGACTGCATACTAGACACGACGCGGTGGCATGTGCTAATATATGTTATTGATATAATGTTTTATTTGCCGTTACATTATTGTGAATGTTCATCGCAACGCACGCGAAAACATTTCTGCGTAGGATTTTGATTTATGTATGTGTAAAAATGTATTCGAGTCTCCTTAACAAATTATAAGACATTTACCGGTTTTGATTTCCTAACTGATTTATTAACGGATACAATTTTTTTATAATTAATTAGGTTTTTACATTTTTTACAATTTATGTACGAACAAGTGTACAAAGGAGAATTTATTGTCAAAATCCAATCTGTAACCTAATCGGTAGGTAGGTACAACATTATACATTTATTAGTTATTTTCCTATCAACACTGTGGATGCTTTTCTCAATATCATTAATACTCTTTACCTTTTAAATTGTATTTAAATAAGAAGGCATATAGCAATAAATATAGTTATTGAAAACAATTTATTAAAATTAAAACCACCTAATACAACTATGAATTTACGTTTTGAGGATAACTATAGTGTGCGTTTAAAACGGTTTATATGTGATGAAAATTATCGGAAACCCAAATTTTGTTTATTTTATGCACTCCAAGTACATAAAAAATAGTTATGGAAAAATAAAGAAAATGCTGTAAAAGTTGATATTTTTTAAGGGAATTAAAATCGTGTGACGAACGATCACTAGAGAAATGTTGAACATACTTCTATGGAATTTTATTATAAAAACACTATATTTGAGAAACGTGATTTCAAATGCTTTCTTTAATATATGTAATTCATACATACATACATTCCATCACGCCATGTCCCTTGCGGGGTAGGCAGAGAGAACCGAACGCCATATCTTTCTATCCTTGCACGCATCCCTCGCCTCATCCACATTCATGCATCGTCTCATACATGTTCGTCTATTGCTTACACTTCTAACATTTCCGTCTTTCAAAATTTCGTTGACATGGTCGTGCCATCCCTTTCTTGGGCGTCCCCGACCTCTCATTCCATTCCTTTCCGCTCTGTATATTTTCTTCGTCAGGCGCTCCTCATTCATTTTCCCCATGTGACCAAACCATCTCAATGTGTTCACTTTCATTCTAGTAATGACATCTTTCTTCATCTTACATTCTTTCCTTATATCCTCGTTTCTTACCCGGTCATACATCGTTCTATTACAAATCCTTAACGATCTCATTTCAACTGCATTTATTCTACTTTCATGCGTCTTCTGCCATGTCCAGGTTTCACTTGCATACGTCAGGGTTGGCACTACGATGGCGTTATGAACGGCAACTTTGGCATCCTTTGATATGTTGCGATCATTCATAATTGGTCTTAGTGCTCCATTCACTCTGTTTCCTTCCATAACTCTTCTTTCGATCTCTTTATCGAATATAACTCTATTTTATTAAAATCTTTTTCTTTGTTTCAGATTTCATATCATTCCCGGTTTCGACCAGTTGCTGTTGTTTTACCGAATCGCATCGTAAGTTTTATTTCTTTTGCTACATAAGTTCAGAATTAATTCATTGTAAGATGATTGAACCGAAGATATAGAATTGTGGAAGATAGATACGTATATGAACATTTTTTTTGTATAGGTACCTACAGTAGGCGACACTATGGACACTATTGGCCTGAGTCAAATCGAAAACGCTTAACGATATCGTCAAACGCTAATTTTTTTTTGTATGGGATTTGACGTTTGTTGTTTGTTATTGTAGAAAAATATTCTACAACAAACGTCAGATCTCATACAAAAAAAATGGCGTTTGGCGATATCTCTAAGCGTTTTCGATTTGACTCAGGCCCTATGAAAATCAAACCATAAAAAGAATATTTTTATGTTTGCATATATGTGTATATGCAAACATTGCATTTTTTCTCTGTCAGGAGCCAATGCTATTTTTGATAATGGCTATGAAACGGGAATATAATATTTTATGAGAGAACAGGGAAATCAGGCACCTACCATTGTACTTGATTACCAATTTCTCGAAAGATGGCGTTACAAATAATTTTCATAGTCTGATACGATGGTGTTCTAAGTTGATTCTCAAACGATGTAAATTTACTATGCAGCATATATAAAATTTTGGATTGATAAGTGATGTCGATAAAAAGGCATAGTTGGTGAACGTTGCGAATTATCTTAAAGTAATCACATATACCGGCCGCTTTGTACCTTGATTTTATTTATTACCATTCACTTCGTTTAATACCGCGTTTTAACGAATATTTGATTCAACGGATAACGGATTATTTTGAGTTGTCGTCTAGCCTGAACACGAAGCGGTTGCATCGAATAACTGATTCGTGACTTCAAACAAATTGAATTGTAATAAAGAAAATTTAGCCATTAAGTTAACTCCGTAAATATGAATAATATTAAGAGTAACTTCAATATTTTCATCGAACATTTCAAAATTTGCAACTTTTTCAATTTCTGACTTATATCGTTTATTTATCGCAAGGAATCGTCAACGAGATAAATATATTGCGCAAAGCATTTAATACGAACCTAAATTATTGCTTATTTACACTTTAATGTTTGATTAAAAGCTGCAATATAATATGTTGTAATGTGCTACTTGAGTAGCCACATCGAAGCTTATGATTGTCGCTTAACGTTACTTGTCCTCTTCCATTTAAATGAATATTATTTCAATCTTTAGTTTTATCGTCATAAATTCACACCTTATTAAATATTTCAATGTACCTACATATAATGATGCTTATTTAAATTTACAGTTGAAAACAAATAAAATAAAGAGTTAATTAAGGTTGTTTTATGGTAGGTATCTTATTATACTAAATCTCACTTGAATTCTTCTGAAGACATAGCAGAATAAATGCTGTTGAAAAATATGATAAAATGATGTATGACAGGGTTTGAAATGTGGACGTTGGGAATGATTGTAAGATCTAGAAATATGCCATCAATGGAATGAAAGCGATTACGTTAAAATAGTTTGGCCACATGAGAAGAATGAATAAAAACGCCCGTCGAAGAAAATATACAAAGCGGTCAGGAATGTTCTTCAAGAGTAGAATAGCTCGTTAAGGTTGGTTTGAATTATATTCTGAAAGAAGGATACGTATGAAGCTTAAACAATAAACGGACACGGTATGAGACAACGGGAGAATGTTGATGAGGAGATTAATCAATCTATGGCGTTCTGTTTTTACTGCTTTCCCCATGAGGGACACGGCTTGCACGGATGAAATATACATATGTATCAACGCGTAATGTAAATTTATTTGATTGCAGATTAATTATTAAGTATATATTTATTACTTTAAAGTAGGCGGTGTACATTACCACGATGATGTGTCGCTAGAGAGTAAATTCTAATTGCCGGAAAAATTATTGTGGTCTTGTATATATTTATGTACGTTGATTGGTTGTTCCTTTTCAATCCACCTCATGAGTAATGTTTAAATTATTGCTTTTTTGCTCATATTTCTGACCCAGGAAAACATTATCGTTTTTTACTCTCCACAACATACAAATTATATTTGTGTTTTGTGTTAAGGAGAAAGAGATATATATTGTCCGTTCCCACTCGAGTGTTAGGTCCGACAAAATGTCGGGTGATCTTGTGGCAATACATTTTAAATAAAGCTTATCACACTTATCGTTATCGTGTAAGTGCAGTGAACAGCTCCATTCAAAATGTATTGCCACTAGATCACCCGACATTTTGTCGGACCTAACACACGACAAGTAGGAACGGGGTCAGAGAGTTGCTGACCACTATCAGGAGACGCAAAGCCGCATACTTTGGCCACATATTCCGCGATGATAAATATGTCCTTCAAGTTATTGTGGAGGGAAAGATAGAAGGAAGACGGAGTATGGGTCGTAAAATAACAGAGTGACTTGAAAATTTCAAGACAGTGGTTCTGGATTCCGGATGCAGCGTCACTGATTATGCTGGCGCAAGATCATGATAAGTTTGTTGTGAAGGTCGCCAACCCCCCTTAGGAGCGGCACAAGATGAAAAAGTTTGGTTTTATTTTGTTTGTAACACCTACACTGACAAAAAATATTATTTAATTTACTTTGAATATTAGACATGGACACATCTTGATCCCACAGCTTGAGATGGTGAAAGCCTTGGCGTGAGGTGGCAACCGGCCGTTTATAACTTATAGTTATGAAAATGAAATTCATGGCGACTGATGAATAGGTGTCCTGATCCCGGATGAACTTGGATAGAGTGGCAGTAAGTGATGACTTGGACAATATTCAAATAATGAGTGTCTTCTCTGGTTGGATATCAAGACTACTGGCAGAAGATCAGGGAGATCATAGTCGAGTATCAAGAAACATCTGCGGGTGAGGGATTTGAATCCTGATTTAGCACAGGACAGGATAGTGTAGCGAGATAGAATTAAAAGAGCCGAAGGCAATTAGTTAATGGGACAATGACGGTAGCGAAGAAGTGTCTTCTCTGGTGCCCCTTCCTCGTTGTAATTCAACATTCCTATCGGTCATTTTGTGTCAATGTCCAGATAATCCATCTAGAAGGTTCTGTAAGCTACTCTTTATGGTATGCATTCTCACTCAAATGTGCACAAATAATGAATGCACAGATAAAAAAATATATTAACGCAGAACATGAAGTTTTTCTAGTACATTTATATGTAGGGTTAAATAAAATATATATTTTAATTGATTTGCTGGATAATTGTCTTATTTTCCCATAGACCACAATTTATTTAAATGTTATTCAAACCCTAACAATTCCGGCAAGACTGCAACTTATATTTTAAACATAAACATTTTTTTGTTTTTAATATACCAGTTGGTAATCATTTTATAAGATAAGACATAATACGAGTAACGTATTCTATTTTTTAACACTTATTATTTTGTAACATAAAGTCGCTGCTTAGCAATGGGAATTAAATATTGGGTATTAATTTGTCACTGAGTAATGAATTGTACTTTTTTTTATCTTGTCTTCACAAAGTCATGCATAGTGAATTTATAATTTATAAACATCTATTGTTCTGAGTATCGTATTGGCCACATTCCAATAGTTTTTATTATATGTAAGTATATTTATTTCTTATAGACGAGCACATTCGACTTTGTCACCATCGCATCGTTTAATAAGCATTCAATAAATCGTTTAAAGTTTTAAGGTTTTTTTTTCTTGACTGACGCATATTTTTTTTTCTATCAAATATAATAACAATATCTCAAAATACATTGATTTTTTTGGTTATTTCTTTTTCACCTTCGGCAATTTGTCATTAACTTGACTAAATGCAAGACGGGAATGTCTGTGTTTTGACAATTCTTGAAGTTGTGGTACATTGGTATGTGAGAAATGAGTAACCAACTAACTATACGAACATTTTGTGGCTTACTTTTGATAGTAAATATTTATTTGTAATATTTATCTGAACTATTTAATAAAAAAAGTATATGCTGCTCCCTTTATTACTGGTTTGTTTTTAATGCTTAAAATCAACGTACAAAAGTAAAAATTATTGAAGATCTCGGAAAACTGCAACCCTGTCTACCCCAATAGGGGAACGGAACGGGTTATAATGATCTACCCTGTCTACCCCAATAGGGGAATCGAACGGGTTATAATGATTTAAAATTATTAAAGATCTCGGAAAACTGCAACCCTGTCTACCCCAATAGGGGAACGGAACGGGTTATAATGATCTACCCTGTCTACCCCGATAGGGGAATCGAACGGGTTATAATGATCTAAAATTATTGAAGATCTCGGAAAACTGCAACTCTGTCTACTCCAATATGGGAACGGAACGGTTTATTATTATCTATAAAAAGGTTTTTTTTAACTGAATTCTTGTAATTATCAGCAGTTTTGTTAAATGCATTATTTGTTGTACTCCAGCTACTAATATTCTACCTTTCTTAGTTTCTTTTAGACAATAATTGTTGATAATGCCGAGTACCTAGTACGCGGAAAACGCTCTGTCGTAATAAATCGAATTTTTGTAGAAATGATTTTTTCAAATAAGTTTCTTTGTTTTTCTACCATTGTATAAACAGTTCCGTCTGTTAATCATCCACACACTGAAAACTGAAAAATTCAATCCGTACCTCAATATTCCGCCGGTTTGAGAGTTGCTGTACCTACATGATGTATCCATGTCTGGATGGTGTCGGCATGTCTCGTAGTGAGACGGGAGAAGAAATTTGGGTATGCGCCAATATATTATCGCAATTTCGATCCGTTTTATATTTCGCAATAACAATATTGTTGTAGAATTAGCACTCGGTGCGTTCACTTCTCATCACCCAGCGGTCATAACGGTCATAGACAGTTCACTTTTAACCATTGACAAAGATGCTGCATCATTATCATATCAATATGCAGATTTACATCTATTAGGTCTTCTTTATTTAATGAATCAGTAGCTTAATCAATAATCTTGTATATTACGTGTAATATGTAGGTATAACGTTAAGCTGTTTTCAATTTTTATATACGGTTTGTTATTTTGTCGGAATTAACTTTATAGCACCATTTTAAATAAATTTTATTAGCACTTTTAATTTTATTTACACTGACAGCGTTTACTATGTAGAATTCTTTTTTAAAATAAATTAAACACTTGTTTTTCTTTCTACATTTATTTTTACTCTCCAGAACGACCGTTTCGCCTGGTGAAGGCCTTTTCAACTGGTCAGTTGAAAAGGCCTTCACCAGGCGAAACGGTCGTTCTGGAGAGTAAAAATAAATGTAGAAAGAAAAACAAGTGTTTAATTTATTTATAAATTTTATTAATAAAAATAAAATAACAGTTCACGACCACGAGTGAGTTATTTGATACCACCGGGTTCGACCATATCGCATCTTCCTCTGAGCGAATAAAATACTTAAACCTATTTAAGTTTATACATATTTACACATTCTTCGCTATTTTCTATTACAGCTAATTTGAGTAGGTATTATGAGAATAGTTTGAATAAAGTATTTATTTATTTTAAAGCTTCTCGGGCAACTAACATAATGTAAATATCAATTTAACACATACCCAATAACATGTCACATTCTTAAGGCACACGGATCTAGACTAAAATTAGAAACTGTCTCGAATCCAGGACCTTAGGCTAAGGAGTCGGATATCCAACCAACTGATCCACGAAGACCGTCAAATAGTTATGTTTAAAAATCGCAAGTTAATGCTAAATATACACTTTTATATCAAATGATCATTGTACATATGGAAAAGTACGAATCGGAACATCAGTCGGAATCAAATACTATTATTATATAGGTATCGCAAACATCTTGGCATTTTTCGGCGTAGTATTGGAAGGTTTGCGCGTAAACCAACCAAGCAGAAACCCCGAAATCAATGTTCTGCGCAGCGACGACATTATTCAGGATGTTTGACAGCAGTCATTCTACCGTTCTTCGTCTCGGTATCTTCATATTATCTTTTTGTTAGATTTGTGCTCCCCATTATTTTCCTCAAGACCTCAAATGTTAAGTCACATTGAGAGAGACACCATATCGCAAAGGATTCGAATTTAATACGATGATGACATAATCAAACTGATGATCCAATGCTTGAAAATTGCACATTTATTATTTTAGAAATGATGATTTCTGTGGTATGACAAGGACAGCTTCATCAGAACTCCAAGCGAGTTCAAAGTTGGTTGCTTCAAATCGTTAATGAATTACAATTATTATCCTAACCTGTATTGAATATCTTATTTAGACGATATGATATATAAATATTAGTTGAATATCTTGTTTAGAGGATACAATATATATATATATATATATATATATATATATATATATATATATATATATATATATATATATATATATATATATATATATATATATATATATATATATATATATATATATATATATATATATATATATATATATATATATATATATATATATATATATATATATATATATATATATATATATATATATATATATATATAATATTAGCTCCTTTTTTGTCTTGGATTTATTTGATTTATATTTTAGAACTAGAACATACCCATCCCAACCTCAATAGGAGTTATGTATGCCTGTTTCCAGATTGACTTAATCACAGAATGAGTTATTTTTTAAATCGAAGGTTTCTATAGTTACATATACGCAAACATAGTATTTTTTTGGTGGTATATTTTTACATTGGTACAAGTAAGTAAACAAGCAAAATATGAACTATTAATTCTGGCGCAGTTTGGAGGTGACATCTATACGAAAACTATTGTCACCTCATGTATAATATGGACTATTGCTTTCATTGTTACAAATCAATTTCTCAATAGATGGCGTTACAAAATCTTCGTCACTTAATAGATGCCGATATTGTTTTAACTTACTCTCAAGTGAAAAGATTTCAATGATTAACATGATTATGGGGAACTTAATAAAAAGTCATAATTGGTGAACGTTGCGCAAGCGCATAAAGTGATCGCGTAAACCAGCCGATGACAGCTAATAAACCCAGTAGGTGCCTTGATTTCCCGGTTATCCTATAATATTCCAACTTCGTCTCTATTGAGATGTTAAAGAATGTCGAAGGTTATTTTTTATTTGACATGCTTGTTTAGTCATGTTACGTTTTGGAAGCATTAACCAAAAAACTTAATTTATTAAAATAACTAACTTGACCTAAACTTGTTCTTCGATGGCGCTACAGCCCAAATCGAGCCTTGGCCTCCGTTCTTTCGCCTCCATCCCATCCTGTCTTCTGCTGCCAATTTCCAGCTCCTCTCCTGGAGAAGCTGAGCCGCATCATTTCTGACCTCATCTTCCCACCGCAGCATTGGTCTTCCTACCCTTCTTCTCCCACCCGGGTGTCCAGTCATGATTCGTTTCGGCACAGGTTGGCATTCGTTGTACATGTCCAGCCCATCTCAGCCTAAGTAATTTCACGTGCGTTGAGATACTTGGGGCCTCGTATATGTTGTACAACTCATCGTACGTCACCTAAATTAATACAAAGTAATTTAAAATATATAACTAAAGAAATAAAAACAATTTATAATCATTTGTATTTATATACAACCGAAGATAGAAAATAATATCCATTATTACATTAAAATTGTGGTTTTCAATTTTGATAATATGTATCTTTCTATGCATGTAAATTTCAACTTACGTCGATTTTCACATCACATTCATTTTTGTTCTTTTTAGTATTTTAATTGTACAATTTAAGTTTATCATTCTTTTGATTCGTATATTTCTATTTTAAATCAAAATCTATTTAAATAGTTGGATTTCATAAAAATTACGGGAGCATGTTTACTTTCTAAAGTACATATGTAATTATATTTGCGGTGTCGTCACCTTGGTAGGAGGAGCAGTCTTGTGAGTTCAAGGGGTCATCAAATCTTGTATTACCACTTCTATGTAACTTGGACCTTCTCATCGTGAAATCTCAAGTATTGTAAGTTGACTAACCATCGTAAATTTCCAACGCTAAGATCTCGACAAATAGACGGGACGACTGTAGTAACGGTTAATTCCGTTTTTGCGCAATTAACGCGAATTGATATCGGAAATTTGCGTATTGAACCCGTGTATTTGAGACCCTGGTCTTTTGGCATTCAACTAATTTCCTGATATAATGTTATCCTGAGAATTTAATAGCCGGACAAGATGGGGCTGTATTATGTACTGTGAGACGATGAACATCATATTTAGCTAAACAAAAAACTGGATAAGCGTTGGATTGAATTCAAATTGCAAATAGTAAGTAAGACCGCATAAGCCTCCAGAATATGGCAACTTGTTATTGGGTGCGTGTTAAATTAATATTTGACATAGTACCTGTTAATTGCCCAAGAAGCAAAACAAATTAAAATATCTTGCATAGAAACTGCTTATACCGTTAGTGAGAAATAAACGCGATTGGATATCGTTATTTTACGTATTGACAAGAATGTCTCGAGACCCAACCCGTTCAATATACAGCCTTTTTTCTGATTTTATAATCCTGAAAATGTAATCGTCAAACATGGTCCCGATGTTGTATCGAGATGCGATTGTTGTTTCAATTATTTTAGTGGTACCTCATGATGATCCAAAAAGTTATCTATGATTTAAAGAAATTTATACCCGAAATCACAAGATACAATATTCAAAATATCGGTACACACGAAATCACAAGATACAATATTCAAAATATCGACAAAGAGTGCTTATTTTAGAATCATTGGCAGTTCTTATGGTAAAATAATTTGACCAAATTACACAACTTCCATTACACCAATTAATAGGAAATATCTCCTCCTTTGACTTCAATAACTGCTTTTACTAGTTTTGAAGTGGACTCCATTAGTTTTTGACAGTTTTCAAATATCCTCTCATCTCGATACCAAACTTGAATAACTGATTCAATCATATTTGTTTTTATAGTACAGGGAGCAGAGTTCTGTTGAAGAAATTTATATTTTTGGCTGTTCATCCTGCCTTCAATTGGCACCAAAAATCCAACTCCCATGCCCCAAAATATTTTTTTTTACTGGATTTTTTACAGTTTTGTCAATATGAGCTGGAGTTAGTTATCCGTTTTGGGACCTGATTAATTTAGACCACAGTTCCTGAACTATGAAGTGAATTTCATCTGTAAATGAGACCTTTTCCCAGTATTCTGTAGTCCAGTTAGGAGTATTTTCTGCCTCCAAATAGCTTCTGTTTCTTCGTGCGGTCAGTGAGAATTTTTTTTGTGGTCGAATCTTCCAGACTCTAAAATTCTTCTACGGACAGTTGAGTCATGTATTGCTACGCTTGATGCTGTTATGTCTTGTTACAGGACATGACTGTTCAACTTGCTAATCTCTTGGTTGTGTCTTTATTTTTCTTCCAAGTTGTCCGACCTTTTCTCTTCAGGTGATCCCGTGTTCTTTTTACCCTTCGAAATCTTGCTTACTGTCCATGACTTACGCCAAAATCTCTCGGAATTGTTGATAATTTGAATGAATTGTTGATAATTCGAAGGAATTGTTGAATCAAAGAAATGTTGATAATTTCTGGGCAGTTGGAAGTTGTACAACACTCAATTTTCTCAACGGTATGATTTTGAATATTCTATTTAATCACAAATGTTTTACAATATTAACCAATGAATTTTGTTATCTAATTGCAATAAACCGATAAATGTATTAAAACGTGATTTTACCTGTTAATTTACATATTAATTATAGTTATTTATTTAAAATATTTTCCCGGATGTATAAGTATACGTAAATACATAATGAAATGTATTCTAATTCAATTTAAATAAGTCGTGATACAGTTGGAATTGGTCTGTTTTTGAAATTTTAGGGAAGATAGATTGTTGACCATTTTTTTACGTATTCTATCCACTCACGAATGTTGCGGAGCCATGACATCTGACGTCTTCCTATTATGAGGCGTCCCTTTTTTTTGCCCTTCATAATCACTTGGATCAGCCTGTACTTTTCGTCGCTTTATTGTGTCACCCAACTCGCGCTCGACATTTGCTCTCCTGAATACCTCGACATTTGATACTTTATCGACCCAGGAAATTTTCAGCATGCGGCGATGCAGCCACATTTCAAAGACGGTTAAGCGTATTATAGTAATAATCTTATATGCGTTGAGATACTAGGGGTTTCATATTATATAGGTACTATACAACTCTTCCGACTTCCTATTTTCTTATGCTTATCTTTCTTCTTAAACAGCATTATGTAAATTTTCATTTTGTGCAATACCACAATTGGTCCCGTCTTGAATGAAGGAGTGTCATAATTATTGTTGTATTGTGATTGAGAAGCCCGAGATTGTGAGGTAAGTTTTATCTGTTCAATACTCATCCAAGCGTTTGGGTTTATTGTCTTGTAGTAAACGTGATCATAGGAAGGTCATTATTTGTATGGTAAAATATTATTATTGGCAATCTTAGCAGTATCGTGGGAACATTGTCTTCCGTAATAACGCCTTCAGCTGTATTGATTTGATCTTCACCTCTCGTATTGTTTTCTAGGAGCTTATGAATCGCTTTTTTTCTCGCTGATTGTTTAAAACAATATGCTTCGACCGTTATTTTTTATTTTCTTATGGGCATTTTGACTATTGCGGTTCCTTATACAATGCAATGAAAATTCCTCGATACTTTATTAATTTTGTATTTATAAGGACTTGCCTATTCACTACAAGACACTTAAAGCTCCATAGATTTAACACGACTTCCTCTTGCTCACAAAGAGATAACGTACAAGTCGTTGGTCTTGTATATTTTGTGCTCAATCAATTATATATTACCTTAGAAGAATTTCACTGAAATAAATTATTCCAGATCTCTTTGTCACTTCTCTGATGTAATAGAGACAATTTTTGCATAAAAATAGGTTAAGGATCCTTAAGTATGCAGCTACTCCCCAATGTTCAAGATATGTATTATATATTGGGAGGAAATTGTTCACATATACTTAATATATGGTTTTCAATTCTGTAGGAGTATCTTGTCATCATCAAATCGTATGAAACTTAAACGTTTACAATAATAATATATATCAAATGATTTAACGGTATGTTATATTCGTTCAAATGAGAATGTATAATTACCTCAGATGTCTGTATACATATATTATCTACAACCATATACAACGTGAGCATTATGGTCTTTCGGCGATTAGATCGACTTTAATACTTATTATGTGCCGAGAGAAAAAATATTTTTTATAATTGATGAAGAAATTATACTCCGTGTCGTATACCTGTCTTCCTATGCACATTCCTCGTGTGATTTATAAGTCCGTCGACTCATTTCCCCGCATAAGATGACAAAGTTATTGACTTTGGGAATGCCGCGATGATATACCAAACCGTCCGTCGTACTCTTGAGAAGGATGACATACACGTCATATTATTTTATTCCATACACCACTAATATTTATGATAACATAAATTTCAGTGGAAGCGCGCACCATACCCATACCATGCCTTGCGAAATCCGTGAGTTTACTGAGGATGTTGAAAAAACGTCGCACGATGTATTTAACGTGCTTAATTGATTTATGTGGTATGTATTACGGTCATATCTCTCGAAATATTAATTATTTCGAGGCAAGCAAAGCTCGCGGTACACAATGGTATCCGTACCGACTCTAATGTATGCTAGTGAGACATGGATATGGCAGAAGAAGCATGAAAATAGAGTTAACGCGGTTGAAATGAGGTCACTAAGACGACGAATGTAGTAAAACGATGCATGATTGAATAAGAAATGAGGATATCAAACAAGAACGTACAATTGAAAGAGATATCGTAAGTAAGATGAAAATAAATACCCTTTGGTGGTTTGGTCACTTAGAAATAATAAGTGATGACCGTCTGATAAAAAATTATAAAAGGCTGATAAAAGAGGAACAAAAAGTAGAGGTCGGTCAAGAAAAATTCATGGAATTTTAAAAGTTCGAAGTAAGAATAACAGAAGAGCTTGTATGAGACGATACATGGAAGTTAATGAAGCGAAAAATATATTTCAAGCAAGAGGAGTCTGGCGTTCGGTTCTCTCTGCCTACCCCAAATCTGGAAATGGTGTGATGCTGTGATACACGGTCATATTTCTTCCGCCGTGGTGACTTCTTTGCCGGAGTTCTAAATACGGTTCCCTGCAGAAGAGATATTTGGGTCTTTCAAATCAAGGATTTTTTACTTTGAGTTGCTAATCCAGATCCTTGATTTGATGGACCCTTCTTATAGATGATGTTTAGTAAAATGGTGTACATGCACGGTGTAGGGAACGGATGTGCCAATATACATATATATTCTATTAATTTGTGGAAACGAACAAACGACCAGCCTATGAAGATTGAAATGCGTCATGAGTCATGACAAATATATAGAAAAATTATAGATCGCTATTTATCACCTAGCGATATAGTCAAATCGTTATAATACCTACACTAGTCTGTATCGTTTTTGTTATTTGGATATTATACGAATCGTTTAGCGCTTCCGATCTGTACCACTTTTCGTGTTGCATGTATTTCAAAACGCATTTCCCGTTTGAAAGTATGCGTTTAGTCTCCTTGTGTGTTACGTTGCAGGAAGATATCGATCGTAAGATTTCATCAGGTCTGTCTCCAGTGGATTATTTGTAAATGCAACCCACGTGAATCATTTGTGGAATTTATCGGCTGACGAAATGGAACTCAACCAGAGTGTTTCAAGCTCAGTAAATACTCCGATTTGTCCTCAATTTGTCGAGTTAACAACTATATCTTATATAAGTTATGGGGAGATTAAGTTCTGTTTACGTATGTCGCTATGAAATGGAATGTCAGTGAGCAGCTTATTTCTAAATTTAATTTATATAATAATGAGTGCTGTCGAACATCTTCAAATGTATAAAAAAATCTTTAGTAAAAATGTATTTCCTTTGTTTTCGATTCAATAAAACAAATATTATTGATTATAATTTTTTCCCAGTTGTTTTTATTTTGTTAATCTTGGCCACACCGAGATTATAGAACTCGCATCAGTTGATAAGGTCCTAAACAACCGAAGCGATCGTTATGAAAACAAATGTATATTTGTAGAAATACATCTTTTTAAAAGAATGAATATTTCCTTGTAACAAATACATCGTCATAGTTCCCTAAATTAAGCATATGCTACTGCTATAGATGAACGAAATCGGTCGTGTCAGGATTCGAACTCGCGACTACTGTATTATTAACCCAGCGCGCTAACCGATATGTAACCACCCTTCTTTGTACATAAATAAGAACGTTGTTTTATTAAAATCCATACAGTCTTAGGTAAGGCGCGCATGGAAGCTTAAATTCATCGGCCGATAGTGAATCGGCGCGCATGAAGCGATTGATTTATCGGCCGATCGGTTCTAACGCGCATGGTAGCTTATAGAATCGTACGATTGAAAAAAACACGGCGGTCAACATTTATATATTTAAAAATACAATATGATTATTCAGCAGTTTTAATTATGACTATTTTGTAATATTATATAATAGTATTGTAAGCTAAATAATTGATGTATGGAGATGATAATTGTTATATTTAATATTTTTATGCATATATACTATTCTTTGTGTTTTGTATGCTTCAATTTGAAAAAGTAAAAAAATAAAATATATGATTAGAAGTATAGATTTTTTTGAAGGAGCATGTGTTTGTGCTCTTGTCCTCAACATGCGTAAAAAGAAACGTCAAAAAAGTACTGGGTTCATCCGCTAAAAAGTGCTAGATTACTGAAAGAACAATTTGCCCGGTCCTACGAAGACTTAAGATCACACCCTGAGAAGTTATTAACTACACCAGAATGTCCGTCAATAGTTTCGATATGTTAATGTACTTCTCGATCTACTGCGCTCGGACGATTAAATTATCGGTGAGCATGCGCCATATATCTTGGAATAATATGACGCATACTTATTTATAAATTATTTTACTATCGATAGTGTTGTGCATTAAAAGAGTGAAAAGTTGTTAAAAAATTAGCTCCTTTATAATATCTACAAACGTGTTCGTATGGGTATGCGTGTGATAAAAATATGTAAGTATTTGTAATTATGTGTTTTATTTCCTATTTATTCATACCATCACGGCATATCCCACAATGTGGGGTAACCAGCGAAAGGTGTGCGGGTTTGCATTGCCTTATAAAAGGGAGCACAACATATCTGTGTGTACCCACACACCAGTCTCGTCTCACCTAAAAAGGTACTATATTCAGAATGGGTGGTGAACCTCATTGCTGAACTATGAGATGTTATTGTTGCCTGTTGTATTTTCGATTACCCGGCTCTTACGGGACACTCGAAAACAATAATAGAAAATAGTGGAAGCACTATTCTAAGCCGGTGCCTCACAGCTACACTATTTCCTATTTAAAATGTGAAAAACATATGAAAATACTAATCACGATAAACGTCAAAATTAGAATGGCGGCTGGGGGCTCTGCGCATGCGCGGGTGCTAAAACACAACGTTGTCGGATTAGTTTATGTTGTAAGTCTGTTGTAACTACACAGTCGTTATACAGCGTTTATTAGTAAAATTTTTGAACAATTGCTACACGGGCTTTACAAGGTGTGTAACTAAAACTACAACTAAAACAAGGTGTGTACATGGTCAACGGGTGTGCAGTCGATTTTTTAGTCTGTCGGTTCGCTTATTGTGTGGTCTTAATCTTGTTTTTTCCACCCTTCAATATTTCCATTATGTCTAAAGTGTCCAAAGCTATCTGCACTCTGTTTGCCTTTTCGTCAGTTAATCTCTTTTGATGATGATATTTCTCCGTTGTGGCTTCATACACGTATGGACTTTTTATTTGCCTTCAGAGAAATCGATGCGATGTTTGCAAGGTTATAAATAACTAAAGGTCACTTTCGTCATAACGCGCTGCACATTATTAATTTCGAAAATCCTCGCGGTCATCAATGTCGTGAATTCGTATAAGACGTATAATTTAAAAGATGTTTAATGTTTAATTATATTGTAACGACATTTATGATTCCTTTAATTTTCGTGTTTGCAATTCTTCGCTCGTCTTTGGCATATTCAAATATATCTACCGATATATCAATTGAATGTACGAAGCATCTAGAAAAAGAACATCATTTTTAGCATATTCAAATATATCTACTTACCGATTTATTAATTTAATATACGAAGCATAGAAAAAGAACAACATTTTTGGCATATTCGAAAATAAAAAAATCAAATATCTCTTACGAAGCATCTTGGAGGCTTTTTTCTATAAAATTGTCGTTTATATAGGTGTATAAAAGAAGGTATTTTATTATCTTATAGCAGTATTGATCTTTTAAGATGAACAGGATGAACACGTGGTGAAGAAGTGCCTTTCCATGGCTTCTGAGAGGAGGGGGAGGGGAAGGCATCAAACCACCTGGCTGACGAATGTCCCAAGGGACATGAAGAAACTGGGTATAATAAAGGAAGATACGCAGCAGAGAAGCTATTAGCGCTGCATGATTAGGAAAGCCGACCCCGTGTAACGGGACATGGCGAGGATAAAGAAGAAGAAGAGTATTGATCTTGTAAATAATTAGCGATGTTTTAAGAGGTTGTCTAAACTCTAAACTATTATTAAACCCGAATTCGTAAATTTTATATGATGGTATCACTGTCACTTGTTTTTTGTCGTTGACAATAATAATTATTTTAGTATACTATTTTATTTTCCTCTTTGAATTTCCTTTCCTTTATCCTTTTGGTGTATTTAATCGCAGTACTTGTAAAATATGATTGATTTCAATGAATTGTTAGTTTATTTGATTGTATATAAGTTTTATTTAAATATTAACATTATTTATCAAAATATTTTCCATGTCAATATATCCATTTCGATTTGTCGTTATCAGTTCAAAAACAATGTCAAAAAATGCGCTCGTTGTCCCGCCGTTGGGTAAATGATAACACGACACACTATAATAATAAGCACTACTATACATATATGTTCAGTATGACTTATAAACTCGGCCGTGTGACGTTCATGAGGTCGCACCGCGCAAAAAAGATTTCACAGTAGGTACCTTCGAGATTTCATTGACCTTACGGAGTATCGGTCACTTTCGGCGTGCGGTTTCGATTCGTGGTCCCTCCGATCGAAATTCCTCGCGCGGTGCGGATCCGCGTGCCTCTGACGCTGCGAACGAATTCATCACTATTGCGCGTCAGTATTCTCAGTGGAACGCACGCATCTTGAACGAACGTTCAAAGTTACGACAGTTGTGCTCAGTTTGCAGTTTTGTGGTGTTGTTTTGTTTGTTTCTTCTTCTCTTCGGTGATTTTGCCGTTTTCCCGCCAACGGAGCGCAGGATTGACGCGGTGAAAGAACTCGTGGGAGGACCTGACCGGACCGGCTAACAACTTTACTTCTAGTATGTCCCTCTTGATTGTTTCTGTGTTTGGTCGTTTGATCCAATTTCAACTATAGTTGAGGTGACAAGAATGCGCGTTTGTTTTGGTGCGCGCGGCGAGCCTTGACCGTGACGCGCGCTCCAACTAGCCCACACCCGCAAATGTGATCATATTGAATATTAACGCTTATTTTATCATATCATTTGACTTTTCAAAGACAAAAAAATCGTATCGGGTATTCACACTTCTTTTCCTATCTATTGATTGACATTCTTCTAGCATTCACTGATGTTTCGAATACAAAAAAAATCATTTCTACTATTCAAACGTTTAAACGCCGAAAAAGATCTCAACTCAACTCTCAACATACGTTTTAATGACCTAACTTAAATATTTATTATATGTTAAAATCCTTACATTTTGTCGTATAAAAAAGCTGGTCTTATTACAATATTCGCCAAACATCTTGAACGATCTTCCGGTTGCGCAGAGCGTAAATTTATGTCTTTTTACGTGCAAATCGCCCCCCTTCTCGGCTAAAAGTTAAAGTTATTTGGCTACAACTATACTTGTTATATTTATTTTTTAACGATTTTTAAGGCAAAATATATTATCTATGGAAGCGCCAAAAAACTCTTATTTTTAAGATATGAATAGATAGAGCCTTTATATAATGAATCCTGAATACATAACATTATCATTGTGAATAACATTACCTAATTGACGTTGAAGGTATATAACCTAACCTAGTTAAGTGAAGTGAACTGATAAAACCCACGCTAGTCGAGCCACCGTTATAAAATAAATAAACATTTTCAATCTAGGATCATTTTCTAATGTATAACACAGTCGGCGTACCTGCCATTTTTCTATGCACAATCAACTGTCTTTTTTTGTCTCGTCGTCGTTTTAAAAAATAACTTAAGTACTATCATTTCAATATATATAAAAATCACGTGTCACGCTGTTCGTACACGCTAAGATTGGTGGTGGTGTTATCGAGATATAAAAATTGGACGATTTTTTTTTTAATTTCCTCATCCAATAATACATATTTAACTGTTTTATCCTTAACCCCCCCCCCCCACCCCATATATTTTTAATAGGAAAAAGGCTGATAATTCAATTTTAAGTTGTCTAACATTTTAATAAGGAATATATTAAAGCCTGACTAAACGAAAATATAAATAGTAACTATAAAAAATACTCTGAAATGTATGTATTTGAAGTCAAGTGTTCGTTAGATTCTTACTGTCTTAACTTATAAACGTAAACTATCTCTAGTACCTGATAATAGAGCGTGATTAACGAAAAAGTTTACTTATGTATAAACCGTGACTATATTTATTTCACCTATATTTAGTAGACGTCAAGTTAGGACCGGACGAGAGGTTGTTTAACGCTTGACTAGCGCTTCATACCAAATATTTCTAAATGGCGGATCTTTCACGTACATATATTCCGACGCAAATTTGAGGTTGACAGTAAAAAATAATACTTAAAACGATTTTCCTTGTTATTCTAATCGTAATCGTATTTAATTTGACTCAACACGACATAACGTAATGTTTGTTTTAATTTTTCGATGTCAGCTATGCAATAATTACATGCATTTTTCTAAATTTTGAGATCTGTGTAGCCAATGCGTGCGTATGAAAGAAGTAAATGAGGGTGTTCGTAAACAATTCGGCGAAGAAATTAGTCACATCTTAGTATACGTTTATAAGTAAGATTTTTAAATACCGATCTTAACTATTTTAGTCGTGCTTATCTAGTTGCACGTTTAGTAAGCTATTAACGAAATCTAATAAGTAAGACCGCTAATTATTATTGTTGAGTGATGGTGATTTAATGATGCGGGTTACATACACATATTATATTTGTAAGGTTTATTTAATTTTAAAAAAATCCAGTATTTTTCTTTTAGTTTCTGTTTATTTTATTTTTTTCGTGTTGACATAAGTTATTATGTGAAAGAGCGAATCTACCCTGCCAAAAACCTGCTTTGTAGTTTGGCGGGAAAATGTTGTTATCATTTTTTATAAAAAAATAGGTGGCGGTGTTAACAAATTTACTGACATTGTATTACGCAACTTATGTTTCTTTTCCTAATTTAGGCTAGAAGCTTGTGTAGGAAAGCATCAGCTCCTTGCTTACACAATAAACTCAACTAAAATAAATAATTATTTTATTTTATTGTACCTTTTATCACACCATATTTATAATGACAACAATAAGTAGATTACTGCTGCCCAACTAGGAAATCCTGTTCTAGGGCTAGCAGTTTACAATTTTTACTGACAATTATATGCTATTATGAACCTGGTGATTGTTCCCGTTCCACATTAAATAGGTACACAATCTCAACTTTCTGCACTCACAATCATTACCTCAACAAACATATGGGCTCACACAAAATAGATCAACTAGGTCCTAATGTCCGCTATAATACCTGTCATAAATCCAATATCTGACGCGATTTTTATTTCAGAATCATAGAAAGAAACTAGTTAACAATGTTGGTGTAATTAATATGAATCGCATGGTTCCCAAATCAAATCAAATGTGTATTTTTGTGTTACTCAAAAGAGCATCGCAAATACGATATGACATAGTTACAAATTTTGTTAATAATTTTAATTTTGAATTATTTGTGGCAAAACCATCTCATCTCAATGACCAAACCATGTGTTCACTTTCATTCTATGAATAACATCTTTTTCGTCTTACATTCTTTCCGTATGTCCTCATTTCTGACCCTGTCATTCATTGTATGTTATTATTATTATATAATGTAATAATTAAATACAAATAAAAAAAATATACAGCAGACTTACTATTGATTGGACGCAAGCAATCGGAACTAAATTTAACGTAGGTATATGTGTATTTAATAACTGATGCACGTTAAATTGTATTTTATTTATTATTTAATAAATTATCATTATGGGGCTAACATTATGTGACAATGCAAAGCTGTTTATCCGCACCTACTTTATTTAAATATTCAATTATGTTTTTACAATGCTAGAATTCACCTGTCAAAAATGTTCACTCAACGATCGCTCAGTTATCATTTGGCACCCACGTGCTGTCATGGCTGACCGCGTATTTCCTTTGTTAACATAGTTACTTTGATACTAATTACAATAATATTTCATTATTGTGATTGTGTTGTAAATTTTCTTTATCCTGGATTAAGACATTCGGCCTGTTTGTAAAGGTGGACGAGGTCCAGCTGTCCTTCCGTCTCTTCGGTGGCCTTCCATGTAATCCTCATCTTGTTGTTCTCGACCTGATCGTCTCTCTTCTGATGCGGTCCCTGATGGTTTTTCCTGCAGTGGAGCGTAGGGTTGTCATTTCAGCCATTCTAAGACAGCGTTTTGTTCGAGTCAGTCTTAATTCTGTATGTGACTTTGCTGGTGTTTAACATGTGTTTATTTCTCCATACAGTGTGTGATAAATAACCAGCAATAGTTAACACTTTATTTACCTGTGTTCGAACTTCGTAATACTCTTACGACAATTATTATTTTTCAATTAAAACGACAGTTAAAGTTTTGATTGTCACCCCGAGGATGATGGTGTAACCATTGAAAGCGCTTAGGCTCATTGTAACTCATACGTGAATTAAAGCTGTGTAATAATACTCGTAATCGTTTCATTATGAACATCCACTCTGCGAACGAAACGTTCTTTATGAATATTTTTTGTTTATTCATCTGTTTGGTTTATTTGTATTCTTCTTCAGTTTGCAATTGCTGGTAGGTGTGTTGTTTAAAAACAATTTTACATGCGTCACAATGTCACGATATACAGCTGTTGAATGATTTAGAGATACAATATTTTTAGATATTGTCATTTCCTTAATGACTCGATCAATAGAAGTTTAATTCCTTTATCGATGCTCAACTTTCTCCTACTTTTTTATCTCCACTTCTATGGAATCATACACTAAAGATTTCGCAACTTTTATGCATACTTTTTTTATTTATTTTTGAAAAGGTGATTACGCTTACCTGATGCATTTAATTTTATAACTAACGAAAATGATTACCTGTCTCGACTCACCTTTGAATATCGTATTACATCTGTAGATTATGGTCTTATTTTATTGCAACAAAAACTATAAGGGAAATAAAAGGGGATTGGGATTATATATAAATTTCTGAACGGATATCAGTACATACTAAGTATCGTGTGTGTATGGCGTTCTATAAAATTCTGTGTCCTTCGTTGAGCTCAAACTCAAAGTTTGAACGACTTCATACTGATATCAGAGCTAATTGGTTTTCTATGAATATCAGTTCATTTCTTCTTTATGGTTTCATCTATCAAAACTTTCAAAATGCTCCCATGTTCTGGGAGATTGAATTTTCGTTTCCTCATAAATGTAGATGTATTTGTTCTTTTTTCAAGGATATATTCATACTTTAAAAATAATAGAAATGTATTTCATAAAAATATATCCAGGGATTGCCAACGTTTCAAGAGAACTACATGTGTAGTTGAGTGTAGACTAAAAACCTACTCATTTTTAGTAATAAAATAAATTCATCAGAGAACAAAGCGATACATTATCATTTCGATTGACTCGTACGCAGCCACGTCACGACACGAAAGGGCAGAACTAAGTGGGATGTTATCGCATCATTATTTTTTGTGCACTCTGTAAAATAGCGACGTTGGCTTCTTCGTTAGCAACATCAGTCAGCGAAGAGACGCTCTTGTCAATGCCCCGGTTGTTCTCGTCAAAATCAATTTGTCAACATGACCACGAGCAGGCGTCCATCGAGAGGAAGACCTTTTTTTTCAAAAAGACGAAACGTAAATTGTAGCGAGAAACTACGCTAGAAATACTCATCGGTCACATGCGTGTCATCCGCCGTAAACGTGCTGAAGAATTATCGTCGTGTCCTCTGTGACACCGTGAAATTTTTCGTTGAAAAATAAATATTGACAAAATTCATGATATGAGTTGAGAAATGATTAAAAAGTATGTTGCTAAAGTATCTACGACAAGAGAATGTGGATGACGTGTTAAATCATTATTCGAGAAAATAGACAAACAGTTTTAATACTTTGATGGTGATTATGTTATTTTCATTTTACAATAAAATATCAATAACTACAATAGGCACAATAACTGTGAACTATATTTTTATTTATTTATTTTAGTAATGTGATTGTTTATTGATCATCACTTTTTTGTTTATTTCATAGTGTATGTTTTTTTATATATTTTGAGACTGTGTTTGTCCTTTAAATAAATAAAAAAAAATAATGTTTTTATTACTTCCAAACAACACTTCAGTAAATAAGGTACCTACTGTTACCTAAAATTAAACAGAACTATCTCTTCCAATGGTCTATTGTATGTGGTAAACAATATTACTTGATAAAACAAAGTAGTTCTTGTTTTTCTTGTGATATCATTAATTTATCGTGGTCGTGAAAGTTACAGTCAGTTCAGTTTTCTGATGAATCAATTTATATCGAATAAAGAACATCCGGCTCGAAGGACCAAAATGAAATTTTTTAATTATATGTTTGTTAGCATGAAATTTCAATGAAAAATTATATTCAAAAATGCGGTGATCTGTGTAAATTTAATCGCACAATTGTATTATAATATAAACTAAGGGTCTATAAATAGTCGCGGGGACCCGTTAATTTTCAATTGATAAGTAGGTCAGAATTGCCCAACTTTTGACTTTTCGGTAGGTGATTAAATCACGGTGGTTGTATTACGCACAATTTGGTAGCAGCACACAAACCATAACTAGGTTCTATTTCCGAGTAATGTGGCCATTACACTACCAACTATTCCTGGGTAGGTACTCAAACAATATGACGTGCTAGAAGAGTATTAGGTCGCAAGCCGGTTCCTAGTTCAATACTTATGTATATTCTTACCATGCTAACTTGTAATGCAAATCGTGATCTTTGATCGATATCCACAGAACAAACGTGGAATGTAGAAAAGTCGTACAAAATTTCCCCGATCACATAAATATTGTTAAAAATTTGGAATCGTTCGCACGTATGTCACGTGACCACATTATGTCTCGAATATTCCTTTAATAGTTGAAATATATGTCACAAGATTTATCAACGTCAGTAGAATAAAATATATTTTTTGTGCCGTCGGCGTTTACTTTGTAGTATTTCATTTAGTTCACGCATTCTTGGAAGCCTAGGCGTTACTGATATACATAGTTAGGTAGAAGAAAGATAGTTGAGATGGTACGGGCACGTTGAACGCAGACCACCAGATCACATGGTAAACCAAGAAATCTCCATGGATCTTCCTCGACTTACAACCAGAGGAAGTCCAAATAATTCCTGGATTTTGCAAAGACGAAACCAATTACATATCCTAGGTGACATAATACATGACAGAAGAACCTATAATTTAAGGACGAGGAGAGCTGATCCCAACAGTCGGCTCAGACAAAGAGTTGGCATATACCAAGGGAGAAGAAGAAATATTTCCATATTTTAGTAGCTTAGGCTTCTTTCAGGCACTGTTTTATGTTATAATTATTTAAAAATTAACATATTAGTGCATATTGCAGTACATTATCATTATAATAATATTCACCATATACTGTAGCGTGTATTTTTTCTTCTATAATGTGAGTTTCAAATTAGTACCGAGTACAAAGGTATAATATAATATATTAATAATGGTTGTTAAGTGTGTGTTATTAGAAAATCGTGGTTTACCCTCGGCTTACACACAACTATGCGTGCATGTTGTTTATTCTACCATTATTATTTATTAGGGCTGTCACATACTCATTTACCTATTATTATATATGGCTATTACTCAATATTTTCTCACAAGTTTTTTGTTCGTGTTACAATGGGATTTATCCCACTGGGAGGAATTTATTGTATACGATTGATATGTTAAAACAAACGAAAAAGAGTGTATTTGTATACAAGAAATAGGGTAAATTAGGAAGTTTAATATTTGACTCATTTGCTTATATTCCCGTATTTGATCCCAAATTGTATTTTTTTTATACTAGTTGCATGTAACACATGAGATCCAACTGTCGATAGCGATAGTATGTATAGTTGAAGAATATGTACCAAACTATAAACCCATAGATACAAATTATTGAATATTTTCAGATATTTTGTTTTCTATACAACATATGTAGGTATGTATGTCAAGATAGGATAGTATGGAGGAAGATCCTTTTTCCTACCCAGAATATGGAAATAGCATGATGGTATGTATGTTTGGAGATGAAGTATCAAACTATTAAGTCTTACATATTGTGTATAGGCGACTGCCATACAAAATGTATGAAGCGATGTCGTCACTAAATTCAATTTTTAAAAAAAATTGTTAAAAAAATTGAGATCTTCTACTACAATGTTAATATAAAATTAAAGCAGTTTATTTCTTTCCCCGAAGAAAAAAAAACTTTGATCTTCTTATGATTATATAACAAGGCAGGAGAATTGCTAAATAAATGAATACCTAATAGTATCCGTCGAAGGAATTTCTTCGGACTCCTTGGACATGCGGACCTTGTAACCACGAAGAGCAAGTTCAGTGCTTTCAATATCTTTTATCAAAAACACGGTTCTTATCTTCACTTTATTTGAGCGGAAAGCCAGCTGTTTCCTTATAATAAGTTCTCTTTGGAACTTTAAATGCAGTATCTGCAAGGTTTCAAAGTTCTCCGGACTTTTCTTATGTTCTTCATGTTGTAATCTTTCAGAGTTTTTTAGTCCCCATTCGCATAACGAGTGGTGGTGGAGGAAGAACAGTATTCTTAAGGTGGCTTTCAGCCTTAATAACTACCCTCAATACGAATATGTTTTCGGGAAAAAAATCGGTATATAGGGTTGGTCGAATGTGGCAACCCTGAAGTCAGGTGAGTAAGAGGCGCCGGTACGTCGCTGTGTAACGTCGCGTCGCGACGCCGACGTCTCTTCCCCGAATTACATACCATGATACATAGTACCAATTTAGTTAAATATGTATGTAATGCATTCGTTCTCGGTATTGTGTGTTGTGAAATAGATTTCATTTGAATTGGGTACAACAATTACAACATTGCTTGCTGGAAGAAATGATTAGTCTTGGACGATCATAGATGGCATCTTTCTGAAGGTTCGATTATTTGAATAAAGATTGGTAAAGGTTTGTCTCTAGGATTTTTTCAATACCAGTAATTACATACCAACTTATATTTTTTTTATAAAATAATGAATATGTTCTAACATGTGCACGTACATACTCATACCCCTAAATTAAGCATAGGTAAGCTTGTGTTATAGGTGAGTGAAATTGGTCTTACCAGGAACGCTAACCGCTTTGCCACCACCCATCTAAACTACATTTGTTTCAATTATTAATAAAATTATTAATTAAGTACTAATTGCACTTTTCAAAAGAATTAGAAAAACCCATGGGTAAATTGTAAATTATTTAAAGATCGAAATAAAATGCTACAAACCCACCTACAAAGTTTTCAATTGAGAATAATTCACCAATCCAAATACTTATCATAACAAAAGATACGGCTCTGAGGTACTACCTATCAACCCTACTTATTCCCGATTATTAACGTTTAAAAGTCTATTAAAGATTCTATTGTTGATTATTATTGTTCCGAGAATCCGAGGTTGAAATCTATCCTTCCAATGTCTGTCTAAAGGCTGTTTTCGTAATACGATATATTTTCACTTAAATTTTAATGGTCTATCTTATCTTCCTTCCTCTCATATTTATCTACAGACTCTTCTACAATGGACCCGTCCAGGTTATTAAAATGTTATTATTATTATTAGCATCATTATTAATTTTGGCATAATTAAAATGTAAAAACGTTACTTTGTCCGAGTGAAGCCGACCGTGTTGTTTATTTTTAGCTCAACAGGTGCCCATGGCGAAACGTATATTCGTTAATTATTATTTTAAATTGTAGCCCAGCAAAACAACACAACGCTAAATCCTTAACCTAGCTGTAGAAAAATATAACTAATAACGTACATTCCAATATATTCTGGAGTGCAATTTATCCTTTATTCGACATTTGTAGTGCGATGTGATTAAAAAATTATCTAAAATTAACTAAATTTTTTAACTTTGTTTATACCACGTGAGAACTTCTCGCGTGGTGTAAACAAAGTTAAAAAATTTATATAATTTTTGTTAAAATGTACCACAAAGATAAAAATACGATATTTGATTATAAATTATCTGTTTATACTATAAATAATATACTATAAACTTTATAGTGTTGTCAAAGTGCTAAAAATGTTGCCAAAATTTTCACAATCCTGTCATAAAGCAGAATTGTTGAAATTCATTTTTAAAATATTAAAATACAAATTTGTTTATTTTTATAACACTATGAATTAAAAAAAAACTACTGTCCTCTTCCTCAAATGAGTTTATTATGTTTTTATAACTATAAAGTTTTGTAAAAACTAAAAGGTGAATTTTTTTAACTTACGTGAGGAAGAGAACGATTGTTTTCGAAAATAGTAGTGTTATAAAAATAAACAATATTTTTTTGTTGTTTTGATATTTTTTGCATAACTATTCCACTGCATTTTGACATTCGCGGTCTCGTTTAGTTCATATCGTACCATTTTAAAATTATTTAAATTATTATTTAAATGAGCAAAATATAATGCAATAAACGTAAACTACGTTTGGGTATATTTCAACTTTAATTGTACATTTACATACTAGGTATTTGATATAAAAAAAAATAATATATATTTTTTTATAATTTCACACTAGGTAAACATTGCTGCACACCATGTAGGTCTTGAATTTATATAGCACCAAAAATAGCCATTGTCTCAATTCTTTAGGTTCTTTTTCGTTTTTGGCCCCACCTTTTTTCCATATCTCAGATATATACCTACTATATAACATCATCTTCTGTTTTGTCTCATACGTTTTTTCTTTATATGACGTAATGCCAGATATATTCCTTCGCAAGTTCAGACACCACCACCACCATCAACTCTGGAATGCCGTCGATTAAAGGTGAATAAAATAAAATATGAAAATAACCAACGATTTATGGGTGTGTCTCAAACTAGTTCCTCGAATGATACATCTTAGTTGTACTTGTATATCTCTAAAATTTTCCTACTCTTGTGTGCACAGTTAAAATTCCATCCTTCCATTATTTGGCTTAATTAGATCCTTAATTAGATCTGCATCTCATATGCAAATGCAACCTTCCTTTGTAGTTCTGCCTCCAATCGTCCTATAAATCGTCAGCTTTTTCGGACACTGAATTATGACGATGCATCTTAATACATTCTATAAGATAAATCAAACTCTTGTAATACGGGTGAATACAAAAAGTCGAGCATCGAGCATGATTCGAACCCAAAACACCGAAACTCTTGAAATCAACATATGATGAGCAGCGCACATCTACCAGCAGGTCCTCCAGATACTCTTGGCGTGGGCGTCCCCTAGAGCTTGTCCCCTCGGTCATACCCTCCATTATGACGTGCAAGAGAACCTCTTGTCGTGTTACATGGCCGATCCATCTTGCACGCCTTTCGGACAATGTACTGGATAGGTGCCATCCTCGTTTAACTCTTTGGAGTCGCCGATCGCCACAATTTTCTTATCAACTTATTTTTATCTCATCAACTCGTCAATATTCATGCATACATTCATCCGTTGTTCACGCTTTAACATTTCCGTCCTTCATAATTTAAATAATTATATTTATTGAATTGATGAATATCATTTACTTGTTGTGAAATTCCTTAATTATTAATACCAATCCAAACAATTACTTACCTATTATTGTGTTTACCAGATTTTCATAAAAAGTATATAGGTACCACTTATTATTCGATAGACTGCCCAGTTATTTATTAGATGATGTGTATCACTGAAGGATTTCATATTATTTAGGGGATAATAGTTACATAATATATAGACGCACAATATTACGAGAAAGCATAGAGTTGTTTGTAATATGTACATAGGTCGTATGAAGGTCCCATATAAAATTGATTGTTTCGTAGTTATGTGTACGACAAATGAAAACGCGATACAAACATTAGGCATACTAATTACATACAATATGTACCTATACACCACACGGACGTGAGTGGAAATACATTACCGAATTTTTGGACTGTAATTTGGAAAATATATTGGTGTATATGAATGAGTACGTTTTGAATATTATATTCTATTTATTTGTGTGGACATAAGGAGAGAATGTGAGGTGGTTTGGGCATATTGAAAGAATGAACGGTGAAATACATAGTTTAAGAGATGGAGAGTAAATAGCAGGGGTCGCCCTTGAACGTGATGGCACGATCATGTAAATGATATTTTTGAAAGAAGGAAACATAACAAGCTTGAATACTAATTAATCGAATGACATTTAAGTATGAGAAGATGCATGTATTGTATTGCTTCTCGGGCAACTAACTGTTGTTACTACGTCCAATTACGAGTATGTAACCTCTTAAACTAAAATCTACAAAATTAGCGCACCGTAGATAATAATTCGAATTCAAATTGTCTATGGTGCAGACTACTCATGCGTACTGCACACTGTTTGGCCATGTTTATCTCATAGGTTTTCATATAATATACTAGATCTCGTAGTAAGCAAATTTTGTATGAATCGAAGTGAGTCATTTTTCCGGGGGATTGGTTCCAGACCACATCGTTTTTCTATAGAGAATAACGACTAATGTGAATTGTTTTCGGATTTATTTGTCTTAAATACATTTTAATTATTAAGGTTTAGAGAACAGTTATTTTTATTTTATTTTATCTAGGATTTTTAGTTATCTAGGATGTGTTGAAATGCAAGGAAAACTGAAATATGTTGCCAACCAAAACGTCAAACGCGCGATATTCCATGACTCACTTTTTGCATGCAGTACTACATCTAGTATATTATAATAAAAATCTATAGTTTATCTATTTCATGTCGCCTAACCTAACATTTCAATTGGTCTGCATTGATATTCTTTGGTTTTTATTTTCAACATAACGCAACACGTGTAAATTATCCATTACTTTTTTCGTACACAACTGATGTTTTCAATTTAACTAATAATGTCTCGGACTGCTGTGAAAATAACTAGTACGCTTTCAATTAGGTGTGAGCTAAAATTAGGAACGTTTTGACAGTTGATTCGACTAAAATGTGGTTATAGAATAGGGAATTGGACTAATTCGTGACTTAGGAACTTGGGAGTAAAAACGTTTCAATTTCAACGTTATAGAATATCAACTAGGGCTAAGTTGAATTGGAATGCACCTATTTTTTTTTTAAGTTATAGAATCGGTCGTACTATGTCAAATTAACTCGCACCTTACAAGTTGTACCATTATGGAGAATTATGATATTCATCGTCTCACATATCCAGTCTGGAAACA
This sequence comes from Molanna angustata, assembly GCA_963576475.1. NCBI lineage: Eukaryota > Metazoa > Arthropoda > Insecta > Trichoptera > Molannidae > Molanna > Molanna angustata. Next base: position 25,526,649 of record OY754978.1, on the reverse strand, counting down.
CAATTTAAAACTTTTCGCTCGGGAGTCAGATATTATCTATCCAACTGAGCCATTTATGTTAGTAAGGATAAAGGTGTTTGATGCTCTGCTCACTCTTCTCTGTTGGGGACACGGCGAAATTAAATAAAAGTTAAAGCTTTTGGTTCTCTTAAGTATTGTAGTATATTTGATTATATCGATATTGTGTTCGTGTATGTATGTTGGGATATTTGTTCTACCGCCCAAACACACAACCATAATTTATGTTGTAGTTAATCAGAGACCTCCCCGGGTACATAACTATATAGTGGATACTCGAGAGACCATCCTTGTTTGATCAAGCAAATTGCTTCTGACTATAATATATATTTATTTATTCGTTTGTATAGTTATATTATGACCGCTGCAACGTTTCATGGAAAATTCCTCGTGCTTCAGATCGTATGTATCCGATTACTTAGCCAAAGATGCCGCGTTCGGTTCCCGTTGAAGATTTTAATTGTGCTTTCAGTCTGGATCTGAGATACATTCAGTACCATAAGTCTTTTGAATGTGGTATCTTGTCGTTGCATGCATGTTACATTAATATTTGACATATTACCTGTTGCCAGAGCAGCAATACAAAAAATAAAATTAAGTATTCTTTATTCGTTTTCTAATTTCTCATCTTCCCACGTTTAATTTATAATTTCATCCTCCTCATCATCATCGAACATGATTATTATTGTCTGTTTGTCAAGTTCAACAGACGCTACGGCTGGTTGGAATATGAATTAGAAGCAAAACATACTTTATTTTAATAAAATTTGTTTGTTTGTCTGTCGTTTGGAGTGAAAACTCGAATTACCTACACCCATCAAGAGTCGAGAGCAAGCCATAATATAGATCGTGTGGGTTGTGACACATAAATTCTTCATTAAGTTAGTGATATTTTTTTAATTTGACAATATCGACAACATTTTTAATTGTTTTAATTTGACAAATCGACTACATTTTTAATTGTTTTAATTTGACAATATCGACTACATTTTTAATTGTTTTAATTTGACAATATCGACTGCATTTTTAATTGTTTTAATTTGACAATATCGACTACAATTTTATTATTTCATTGTACCTATACAGAAACTAAAATAATCAATTTTCCGGAACGTGAGAGCATTTCGTAAATTTTGACAGATAGAAAATAAGCATCGTCTATTCAAAATTGGTCAGCTCTTAGTTGCACTTTTCACATTGTAATTGCAGAACGTTCACTGAAGTACATTAAGAGGAATATAACTCTAAATCTAGTGACAGAAACATATACCTATAATTAAATCATCCAATGCACTATGAAGTTTCGTGTTAGTAAGAGTAACTATCGCGTGCGTTTAAAAGGGTTTATATGTGATTTAAATTATCGGAAATGCTGAATTTTTGCATTTTAAGAACAAATCCTACGTGAAATGAAAATAGTTATCGGCCATTCACTTTGATTGTATGTACCTACTCTTTTAGCATATAAAAATTTATTTCTCAACGGAACATAGTTATGGAGTATTTTTAAAAAAATGCTATTGAAATATATTTTTAATAATTTATTAGGGGAATTTATGTTGAATTTTAAAATTGTATGACGAACATTCACTAGAGAAACGTTGAAAATACTTATGATATTTTTTTTAAGAAACACACTGTTTAACATATTTGAGAAACTTGATTTCAAATTAGTGTTTAGGTTTATATAGCTTCAAAATTATTCAAGTTTATGCACCAACAAGTACCCATGACGACGAAGAGATGGAAAAATTTCTAGAAAATGTAACAGAAGCTGTGCGAAATAAACCAACTAAATATACAGCTATAATTGGTGATTTCAACTCTAAATTGGGAAAAAAGGAAGGGATCCATGAAAAAGCTATTGGAAATTATGGAATCGGAACTAGGAATAAAAGAGGACAAATTCTGCTAGATTTCCTACATCAAACAAATTTCTATGCTATGAACACATTCTTCAAGAAAAAGGAGAGTCGCAAGTGGACTTGGAAAAGCCCAGACGGGAAAACAAAAAATGAAATAGGTAGACTTTGTTTTAATAGACGACAAATCGATAATACGAGATGTAACGGTACTTAACAATTTTACTACTGGTAGTGACCATCGACTAGTCAGTGCAACGATTAAAATAAATCTCAAGAAAGAACGTCGGAAACTGATAAATAAAACTCCAAATACCAGAGAAATGGATGTAATAGCAATAAGAAATAAAGGAGAGGAACTAGCCAATACGGTGGACGACCAGTTGAAGCTAATAGATACCAAAGACATGCCTATTGATACAATAGATAGTTAAATCAAAGACGTAATAAATAAGGGGCTGGAATTAATAAGGCCAAATTCAAGGTCAAAATCTAAAAGTAAACTCAGCCAATCTACAGTAAAATTGATGGATGAACGCAGAAAACTTCGAGGTAAAATACCAGCAGAAAGATTGCGGGAAATGAATAGAGAAATACGCAAAGAAGTTCGTAAAGACATCCGGAAATTTAATTTGTACCACATTGAAAACACAATCCAAAAGAACAGTAGTAGGAAGATCCTAACATCAAAACTATCAACTGGAAAAAGGGAAATCTTAAAATTAACTAACAAGGAGGGTACAAAAGTCACAAATAGAGATGAAATACTGGAAGTTGCACATGAATATTACCAAGAATTATATACCTCTATAGTTGAAAAACCTGAAGACACACTAAAAAATGACAACCTTAACAGAGGGCTCACTTGCAATGTAGGGTCTGAGGATATCCCGGATATCATAGTTGACGAGATAGACTTTGCTCTAGAACAAATAAAAAATGGAAAAGCACCTGGAGAAGATAATGTTATCCCCGAAATGTTGAAATTACCAAGAAGACCACTCCGGCAAATTTTAACAAAACTATTTAATAAATGTCTATACACATCAAATATACCAGAGAGTTGGAATAATGCAGTAATAACAATACTTCACAAAATAGGAGATAATACAAAACTAGATAACTACCGTCCTATAAGCCTTTTGTCACACATATATAAATTATTCACAAGGGTAATATGCAACAGATTGACATCTAAACTTGACGCCTATCAACCAAGAGAACAAGCGGGATTCCGCTCAGGCTATAGCACTAGCGACCACTTACAAAGTCTCAAATTGTTGATTGAGAAATGCAATGAATATAAGAAACCCATAATACTTACCTTTGTGGATTACGAAAAGGCCTTTGATTCCGTGGAAATTTGGGCTGTATTGGATGCCCTGAAAGACAGCAGAATAGACGGAAGATATATCACGCTGCTGAATAACATTTATAAAAACGCAACATCAGTCATCCGCTTACATGAAAACACGGAAAAAATTTATATAAACAGAGGTATAAGACAAGGCGATACCATCTCTCCCAAACTCTTCACCCTTGCTCTAGAAAATGTTTTTAAAAAATTAAACTGGGAAAGTAAAGGAATAACTATCGACGGAGAGCGATTAAACAATTTGCGATTCGCCGATGATATTGCGTTAATCTCGGAGGATGTCGATGAAATGGTGGAAATGATCAGCCAACTAGAAGGTATATCTGCTTCAATTGGTTTAAAAATGAATGTCAAGAAAACGAAAATAATGACAAACTTAGACACAAGCAATTATTGCCTTCCAGTGGAAGAGGTTGATCACTATATATACCTTGGACATAAGATGACCCTAGGCAGAGACAATCAAACCATAGAAATTGAGAGAAGAATAAGTCTCGCATGGGCGGCCTTTGGGAAACTCGATAACACCTTTCGTAGCCCCAAACCAAATTCTCTGAAGGCAAGGGTGTTTGAGCAGTGCATTCTGCCAATATTCACTTATGGCATGGAAACAACCACTTTAACCAAATTGTCTGCCAACAAGCTGCGTATAGCATAAAGGAAGATGGAAAGAATAATGTTGGCAATAAAACTAGAAGACAGGAATAGGAATGACTGGATACACAGTCAGACCAAACTGTCCGATGTGGTTGAGAGAATAGCCATGCAGAAGTGGAGATGGGCAGGACACCTATCAAGAATGACCGATAATAGATGGACTAAAAGACTGGTGGAGTGGAGACCGAGAGGCGACAAGAGACCACAAGGGCGACCACCTAATAGATGGATGGACGACATAAAAAGATTTGTTGGACCACAGTGGATGGGAGTCGCACAGGAACGGGAGGAGTGGAGAAGGAGAGGGGAGGCCTATGTCCTGCAGTGGGCAAACACAGGCTGACGATGCGATGCCGATGCCGTTTAGGTTTATATGCCCCTTAAATTTATCTATGAAATTCATAGTTTTGTTGAGTATAATGAATAGTGACCAAGACCACATCTTTTAATGTGAGATCATAACTGCCTTGGTCTTGATCTAGCATTTGCCCTTCACTATCTCAACGATTTCTTATACTCACTGTATGTTATTCGAAATTTTTTTCATTATCGTTTTAGTATGTTCAGCACCGTTATAATGATTCGATAATCTCGACGAGAAGTTGAAGTAAGCCATGGAAGATTTGCCATGATCACATTAATGGAATCTTTATTGATGGAGAAGTAACAATAACCTGTCTCATTGTGCCATATTATTTATTTGGTCATAATGATGTATGGCCAAATGATTCCACAGTAGAATGCTTTGTGTTGAAGAATTTTCAATATGTAATAGTATCTATGTTATCAACTTATATTTCTTAGACCGGTTGGCATTGAATATTCTGCCATCATAATATGACCGAGATACTTAGCTATATTTATATATGTAATATTAGGTACCTATATTATCAAGGTACCTTACCTGTGTGAACTCATTGAGAACCTGATTTGGGATTTACATAATATTATGTCGATGTATCGTAGGTATTATAATATGTTATTTTATTTTCATCTGTGCGTTTTAGATTGTACAATTGAACTTTATGTAAGGTAGCTGTGAGACACCGGCTTAGAATAATGCTTCCACTCTTTTCTATTATCGTTTTCAGGTGCACCGTAATAGGATGATCGAAAATGCAACAAGCTAAATAACATGTCGCATTATGTGTCGTGCCTGATATTCTACACGGTAATATTATGTCCGTAAACATTTAGGAATTACCTACTATTTGTGGTAATTCCTAAATGATTAATACGACGCTTACCCAGTTCTTCGTGTGTTCAAAATTTGCTAAGCTTCGTATTATAATCAAGATGCAAATAGTTAGGTCCTATGTTTATGTTTACGGACCTAATTATAAAAAAAATATTTTACGGGAATTGTAGCACAGTGTTTTTATTGTTATCAAAGTAATAACTAGTGTTGTATCATTGTTGTATCATCCACATTATAAAAATGATAAACTAGTATTTTATCATCCACATTATAAAAATGATAAACTAGTATTTTATCATCCACATTATAAAAATGATAAACTAGTATTTTATCATCCACATTATAAAAATGATAAACTAGTATTTTATCATCCACATTATAAAAATGATAAACTAGTATTTTATCATCCACATTATAAAAATGATAAACTAGTATTTTATCATCCACATTATAAAAATGATAAACTAGTATTTTATCATCCACATTATAAAAATGATAAACTAGTATTTTATCATCCACATTATAAAAATGATAAACTAGTATTTTATCATCCACATTATAAAAATGATAAACTAGTATTTTATCATCCACATTATAAAAATGATAAACTAGTATTTTATCATCCACATTATAAAAATGATAAACTAGTATTTTATCATCCACATTATAAAAAACTATGAACTAGTGTTGTATCATCCCTTATTATAAAAAAATATGAACTAGTGTTGTATCATCCACATTCTAAAAAAGTATGAACTACTTAGTGTTGTATCGTCCACATTATAAAAATAAAACAAATAACTTTTTTCTTGTCTTTGTAGTGTCTTTTAGTATCATTAATATAACTTGTGACTAACTTCTTCTGAATAATAAAATACCTAAACACCTCAATTTTATTCATTCTTTTAAGGCTGGAGTTAATTAAGATCTCAGATATTCGATATATTTTGATAGTACGACCAAAGTCCACCATTCCGAACGCAAAAAAAATGCTTCGATAAATCCACGTCAGGATTGGCTTAGCTCAAAGCAGAGTAGAGTTGGTCAGCCGGTCGGCGATTTATTAGCCCGAGAGGTCGCGTAGAGTTCACCAAGCGAAAGAATGTTAGTGACGTCACCCATGCACAAAACAATTTTAGTACGGGGATATACACTGATTTGTATCAATCAACCTGTACCATGTTTGACGTTTGGCGTTGTATACCGTATTGCGTGTCACTTTTTTCCCGACCTTTTCATCAGTTAATTTCCAACCGTGTTTTATAAAATTGTCATCCGCATTCTCTTATTTGTCGAGGTTCACATCAGACGGAGCGTCAGATGTTTCCAAGGAACACGCCGTTAATTAATTGCCCCCCCGGTATTCATGGATTGGATCGGATTCCGTTATGACAATATTATTAATAATTTTTGTTTGGTCCTCGTTTTGAGACAAGAAAAGATAGTCGGTGCGTGCTATCGGGTCATTTATTTTTAACGTATCGTTTATAAAGACATAATGTGTGAATTGAATCCATCGTCGGCCCGAAGCACTGGATAATTCGTGAGAAATAATAATACGAGCGATGAAAGATAATTCACAATGTAGGGCTATTTTGATGAAACGAACTTAATACTGAATCCAATGCCTATTCATATGTATTGAAGTATTCCTTACTTTTTTTAACATTTTGTCCTCGAATTGTCCCGTGTTAGTTATCCTAATCATGCAGCGCCAAGTATATCACTAGTAAGTACATTTCCTTACCTTTAAGGTCTAGTATCATCGTGTCCCCCTGATCCTATGATCATCATCGTCATCGTGTATCTTGAACAAATCGACAGTTGGATATAGGCCAAAACAATAGAAAAAAACATTCTACACATGAAATATCTATAAAGTGACATCACACATCACCCTGGTGATGGTCGTAGGTAGGCTTATATCAGTCAGTGACATGTGTTTCAATCTTTTGTTATCAATCATGTTTGATAGTGAAATCGGAACTATTCTGGACTAGTTTTATATATTTGGTAGACCGATCGATTCCAATAATTTAAAATCAACAATAAAAACTCAAAATTTCGTGATTTCAATCTTTTTCGTCTGTCAATGATCATGAAATCTGAATTACTATTTATTGACAGGCAAAGTACTATCTATGTATATACTGAATAGTTGAAGTAGTATTTACCGAGAGCTTTTGAGTAAAAGGTCTCCTAAAAAAATTCTCAAAAGTTTAGAAAGCTGAAACGCTCCGACATATTTAATTAAAAAATATGATTTAATGCTGAGTATTTTGACACACGTTTAGCGCAGCCCACTTCCGCGATGATTTAACGTTTTTATGAGTAAGACTAATGGATGTATGTATTTAATTTTGACATACATTTTTTTTGTTTTATTTACAAACATTATTGACATAACTGCTGAACGTATTATGCGACAATGTTTTTAAGTACACGGAGACTTCCCGTTCAACAAATTAACATGGACTTTGTCTTCCATCTTTCTTTGTGGTGCACATCTATTCGTCGTGTTCTTGTGGGCAAGTTTATTTAACCTAGTGCCTTTAATAATATTTGTTATATATGTGTATGTATGTAGGTGCGTGACCAATTTTTTCACGTGAGTGTGTGTGATGCACTCCATTAACCGCAAAATGTCACCAGAGTTAATTTGGCGTCTGACGAATAATCTTGCATTTCTATTTAGCGTTTAATCGTACCCACACCACACCACTTGATAATTTATGCCTCGAAACTTTCCGCTTAATATTATTCATTTTATGGCTGCTGTTAATATTTTCTTGACCACGAAGAGCAATTTAGAGCCTTCGAGACATGTAGTCACAAATAGGGTGTAGTGTTTGTCTTGAAGTGTACGGCAAGCCTTTGGTTATTTTTACATATTACGTTAGCAAAAATGTAAATATATTAAAAAAAATTCTTACAATTATTCCTATTTGGAAATTTTCTATCTCACTAGGCGAGTCTGTTCTGAGGCAAAATTTTTCCAATTTCGTCTACGGTTACATTTTATTGAATGCAAAATAATTAACATAAATAATTAAACAAAAACATAAAAGTAAAATATGCAATGACCTCTCAGTTATTTGAACCCATAAAATTGTAATGGAAATGATGAATGGCACCAAGCTATGGTAGAGATTCTCAGGTTACAAAGGCAGTTAATTATGTTAGGATATTTTAACAGGATATGAGCAGATTGTAATCTGCCATTATTTTTCAGTTAGTCTATTATCAGTTTTTTTTGTAGTTTGTTCCGTTGCTTGAGGTATTGTGTTCTTTGTAAAGTCTAGGAGCAAGGAAGGGGTAATGTCGTTGTAATTATATATGTACCATGTGTTTTTTAATGATATGTTTTGATTAAATTGTGAGTATTTTTTATTCTATATTGTTTTTGTAATTCTTTATATGATGTTATATTTCGTATTTTGTATTTGTTTTTATAGAAGAAAAAAAGCGTACACTAACATAATATATGAAAAGTTCAGTGTTGCCATAACCCACGCGTTTTGTATTTAAATTAAATAAATAATTAGATCAAGTTTACAGCGGACGATTCGCAGTAGCGCACTTAAACAATTAGCGTAAAGTGTGTTTGAATATTGAAATATCACATCTCGCTACTAACTGCTTTCGATTCAGATGATATTATATTTTCTTGCGATAATAAATAGTGTAGGTTTTTTGTATTGTAATATATTGCACATCGCACGCTTTCTTTCATCATTCATAGTCTATTACAAATATCTACCTTCCATATAATACATATGAGTATACATGCAATGGTATTATTTCACTTTCGTTTGACACGGTCTGAATACTGCATAAGACAAGAGTGAACGTTTTTTGTTGTGTCGTCTTCTAGTCTCATTCATTATTGTCCTGTGTTTTATTTGTTCATCGCAAAACATTGACAGCCGATTGTATTGTGATGTTATTGATACAACATATGATTATCTAGTCTAGTGTGTTCGATGATCTTCAAGTGTGATTTGTCGCAGCACTACGTTCAATAACTATGTCAAAATAATGTGCCATCAGAGAGACTTCACGAGATCGCCTAAATCACAGAATCGCCATCATCATCAGTGACTCCACAGGCCAGGATGAGCTTTGGCCTCCTCAAGGAATCGTCTCCATTGCACCCTGTCCATGCCCTTCTCTCTTCGATTCCGCACGCCGGCTATCTTCGACTCTCTCGACTCCGCCCATATCCATCGTAGCCTAGGCTCTACCACACTTTAATTTCGCTCCAGAAGTGTGAATCACGTATTACTTTCTATGATAGTGGTTATAGTTTAAACTTACTTATTAAGTTACCTACCTATTTAAATTACCCACCCATGCGTGGAACGCAGTCTTGAAGGTTTCAATAAATTACGATATAGTTCTGGTTCTTCTTGCACTAACTTCAACGTCTCAACATTCTGACGAGAACTCTACAACAGTGTTCGTTGGATCTTGTAGCCATGCAGAGAAACTTCAAGGATTCTTGTGAAAAATACTTGAAAAATAATCTCTTGCGAACCAGTTGTTTCCTTGTTATCAGCTCTCTTGGGCATTTAATCTGCATTGTCTGCAATGTTTTAGTGTTCCCCGGACTCTTATGTTTTTCTCGTGTTCTTTCAGAATTTTGCGAGGACCGTTCTAGACTCATAAACATAACGGGTGGTGGTGGGGGAAGAATAGAGCCACCAAGAGCGCCCTTTAATGATCTACAAATTTTTTAACAGATTTTTTAATTATCTCAATAGAGACGAAGTTGGAATATTTATTGTAGGAGAACCGGGAAATAACCGGGATATTCCAACTTCGTCTCTATTGAGATAATTAAAAAATCTGTTAAAAAATATCTTTGACTCCCGACAGGGAAAAAAATCCAATGTTTGCGCATATGCAATAATAAAAATATTTGATCTACATATTGTTGATATTAGTATAATAAATGCCACTGACACTTGAGGTAAACTGTAGTACAGTAAATAAGCCCAAGAACATCTCAATAGATCTCGTTTGTTCGAGTGCCTTTATGAATGCTAATCTACATCTATTATGTTGGAATCAACAAATAATATTCAATTTATAATGATATTATCCGCTGTATATAGATGGTAGGTAGTCAATGTGCAATATAATTAATTCTACCACCAACTTGTAACCTGATCAACCTTCATTTGAAGTGATTGCCTTATGTTTATGGTGAAGTCTTGTGTAAAATCATTATAATTCATTCGATAAACGTCTTCGTTGATTGCATATCTATGACCGCCAACCATTTACATTAATTTACACTCCTGCACTTTGTTTATGATAAGTTATTATGAAAAACTCTGTAATAAATATACCTAGTTATAATCCACGTAATAAGATTGTGATAAAATTTCAACTGCTTTCGATTGTAACACCAAATGATAAATTACTATTAACATTCAAGCGTTTATTATTTGAGGTACTGTATGAGTGGCAGGAATTGAATGAGGTACTGTATGAGTGGCAGGAATTGAATGAGATACTGTATGAGGAAGATGGAAAATATCTAGAACTCCAAATGGTTGCTGGAAGAGAAGAGGTGTCCGGAAATATTGTTCTGGGTGACACCAAAATAAAGCAAGTCAAAGAATTTGTATATCTGGGCAACAGAATATATAAAGATGGCCGCTCAAAGGCAAAAATAATAAGTACAATAGAGAACTGCCAAGAGTTGCCTTCAAATAAGTCTATGATACTTGAGTCTCCTAACATTGATATCAATGTTAGGAAGAACTTGATTAAAGCTCTCGTCTGGAGTGTGCTGCTGTATGGCAGCGAACCGTAGACTATCAGCCGGACATCTGGGCGTCTGGCTGCCTATGAAACTCCTAAAGGGGGTTAAAACAATATAGAAACTATAGAAAAGATGCACAGTAAGAAAAAACTTATTTCCCTTTACCAGAGTGCAAGCACTCGTATGTAAAGGAGACAATTTAATACAAAAGTTAAAAGTTAAAATTTATTCTTTATTATTCTTTTGGATTCATTATAGTGAAATATTGTGTTGGTTCAAACAATTTAGAGCCGATTTGATTTCCATTGAAAATAATAATATAATAAATAACACTTATGTACACACTGCGCGAGTGGCGAGTTTATTGTCATATGGCAATTTCTTCCATTTATACTTAATTTTTCTTTTATGATTTAATCATTCAAAGTTTCAGAATAATCTCACGTTCCGGAAAATTAAGTTGTGTATGTAGGTTTTTAATTTTCTATATAAGAATGCGTATAAAATAAATGGGTTCAACATTTGAAATTGAAAAAAATGTACACTTACATATTATGCAATGATGTCAACGCGTTTCAAATTATAATTACAAAAACATTTTTTTTTTCTTAGTATCCATTGTATTTTTGGTATAAAACTTGAAAATAACGTATAATCCTGTTTATGCAACACAACAATATCATTTGCCTTAACGAAAATAGTATTCACGTTATCATTATAGGTACATAATCTATGGAAATAGAAAACTTGTCTTGATATGAGAATTCTTCGGCTAATTCCGATCAAAGTGTTCTGACTCAAAGTGTTTTACTTATGTACTGGCAAGGACACTCCATATCTGTTAAACGTTGGTTTTTAGCATACCAATACAGGTACTCGATACTTAAATACATATATATTTATGGAGTATTATGTCAATTCAACTCGGTACCATATTATGTTTTCTCTCGTTTGTTCGGTAAACAGATGGTTTTAGTTTTCATGCATGTTTAATTATTTAGCATGTAAGTGGAAACCCGTGTCTACATGTCTCTTCTCATCTTCAAACAGTCGACGTGTCAGACACGTGCCGTATCACATACGTGAGAATTTCGTATTACGATTTTCAGATGTGGGTTTTATTTTAGAGAATTCAAAATATCATGGACGGATTGAGTAACAAACATTGGAGTGTTTGACCATCAAAATAATGTGTTTCGTGCCTTTGATTTATTACTAAGAAATATACTTTACCCATCACTCGGGGGGAAAATAAGCTGAAAAGCAGTGTAACTCACAATACGGCGCATCTCATGACCACGCAATTTTAGAGATGACTTAGTATAAATGTAATTCAATGAGGTATTAAGTAGTATATAATATTTATCTATAAAATACCACGAAGTTTGGCCAGTTGCCTTAGAATTGATAAAATTATCTTGATCTTCAACGATACTATGACTGTCTTCATAATATAAACAGACCTCTATATTGACATAACGTAGCTGACTAATATTGTTTGTAATAATTATATGTAAACCATTATGTCGTTCACTCTACACTAAATTGTTTGTCTCTAGTATTAGTCATTAGATCTTCTCTGCTTCTTACATATTATTATTAATTTATTTCGAAATACGTACCTACGTCGTTAGCGATTGCCAATACTAACAGACATTTGGTATCTATTTATCATTACAGGTAGGTGGCGAATTACATTTTCCAATCATTATCTGATTTAGCTGTATACTTTCAAAATCACTTGTCTATAATGTTGTTTTGTGTTGTTAACTCACAATACAATAAGTGAAAAAAACATTACCTACCTATCTCGCCAGACAAAGGTACAAACTGCTTGACACAGCTTGTATCAAAGGAGAGTCTTCGTTGTTTAGAAAATAACCGGACGGATTCATGATTCAGGATCATTTTAAGGTCTTTGATATTCATTAAGTCTTATGTTGCTCTACGAAATAAATATTTTTCAAACATATCTTCGAATTTCCCGTATTTATTCTGCGTTCGCAAAACTTGCGATGTGATGATGGAAACAGAACAGCTAGTATTTGTCCATGTTTACTAAATACAATACTATTATTATAGAATATCATGAATGAGTCGAACGAATGTGCCAGGTCTCAACATCGCCCTGCCAAAATATTTACAGCGAGTTAATTGAACGCACCTTCGGATTATCGTTGAAAAATTTTCGGTCAGCGACGCAAACTCAACATTATAAACACGTTGCCACCTTTTACAATATTATTTGATTTTAACCAGTACGGTATAATTATCCCGTTGGCACTGTGCCAAGCGAGCGGTCCTTCTACATTGATATCTGAGGCCGGCTCAATTATATACCTTATCTATTAATAATAATCTTATTTTCAAATCTCGCTTCGTTAATTTGACATTTAAGCCGCAACTTAATTAGACAGGTCGAAAATATTAAAAAAAAATAAACCAATGGAGTTCATATTGCCTATAAATATTTTACAACCGGAGTAATCTCATTTTATGTAATCTTTTCAATTCCACTAGAGTTTGTTTTATTCAAGTTTCCTTGAGCAAAATAGTTCGGTTCGTATATAATATATTCAATTCCTATCTGTGTCTCTTTTACTTCCCGCCTAAAGTACATAATTGCACGGTTTTCGTAGTACGTTCAGTTTTTGTCTGTTTTCTTACTAAATTGCATGGTTTACGTAATATGTTCAATTCCTATCTGGGTCTATTTTACGCAACATTTTGAATCCACAGTTTTGTCTTGAGTCTTTTTCACCGTTATCCAGATGAATATTAACCGTCTTACTTATAAACGAAAAGTATTTATTACTATAAATACCTGGTAAAAGAGCGTGATTAACGAAAAAGTTTACTTATGTATAAACGTGACTATATTTATTTCACCTTTATTTAGTAGACGTCAAGTTAGGACCGGACGAGAGGTTGTTTAACGCTTGATTAACGCGTCATACCAGATATTTCAAAATGGCATATCTTTCACTTGTGATCCGACGCATATTTGATATTGACAGAAAAATTTAATCCTTATAACGTTTTACCTTGTTATTCTTCTAAATTGACTCAACACGACACAATGCGGTGTTTGTTTTCATTTTTCGATGTCAGTTATCCAAAGATTACATGCATTTATCTATTTTTTTGATATCTGTGTAGCCAATGCGTGCGTATGAAAGAAAGTAAATAATTCGGCGAACAAGTTAGTCACATCTTAGTATACATTTATAAGTAAAAAAAATATACGGATTTAACTATTTTAGTCGCGAATATCTAGTTGCGCTTTTAGTAAGCTTTTGACGAAATCTAATGAGTAAGACCGTACGTCTTTTGTAAGCTTTTAACGAAATCTAATGAGTAAGACCGTACGTCTTTTGTAAGCTCTTAACGAAATCTAATGAGTAAGACCGTACGTCTTTTGTAAGCTCTTAACGAAATCTAATGAGTAAGACCGTACGTCTTTTGTAAGCTTTTAACGAAATCTAATGAGTAAGACCGTACGTCTTTTGTAAGCTTTTAACGAAATCTAATGAGTAAGACCGTACGTCTTTTGTAAGCTTTTAACGAAATCTAATGAGTAAGACCGTACGTCTTTTGTAAGCTTTTAACGAAATCTAATGAGTAAGACCGTACGTCTTTTGATCTCATACAACTGTGATACCAAGACTTTCTGTATCAATATTGTTGTGTCCTCACTTGAGTAGGTACTATGGATTATTTAAATAAGAAAGCAGAGTAAGAATTTAGAGAATCAAAATATTACTATTGCGTCATTGAATTGCTTAATCTGATAATCGATCCAACAGAAGCAATACTTTAATTCCTACATTGATTAGCTTTGAGCCTTTTAAGTTCAAACGAGTTTTTTTTATTGCCTATCTATCTTTTTTTTCTACAACGATAAATTCTGGCTCACGTAAGATTAGAAATTAATCATCCAACATGGCGTACTATTTTCTACCGGTTTGACAATATGTTACATCATTTTTTTTTATAAAAAACGACATCTGATTTGTATCAAATTCAAATAATTGTATTTCAGCAGTTAAGGATAATATTTCTGCATTACAAACTCCGATTATGAAACATGTATGTTAAGTTAACACAATAAATTTTCAAATGTTTCAATAAGTTGTCACAATTTGGAGACTGCTGACGTTGGTCTTTTCATAACTTCAGACTTGAAACACAATGAGAATCTTTGGGTCACTGGAAAATCGTTAAAAAAGTGAACCACGAAATCACACTAATAATTGAATATGTAATGTCTCAGTGTCAATCGAAGAAAATCTTTTTTTGTGTTTTTCAGTATCAGGTAAAGACAGTTTTAAAGTGTTATCAAAGGTTTTTTTGGTATGATTTTATAATAATATGTTAGTTCGTAGATTTCCTCTCCTTGTCATTTCTCCAGTAGGTACACGGAAAAAAAAATTTCTTCAGTCAAGAATATTTTTTCATGTATAACGAAAATAATATTCTCTCAAATTAAGATTTTTTTGTTTTATCTCAAAACAGTATTTTCTTAATTCAAATAAATTTGTTTGAATTAAGAATATATTGTTTTGAGATAAAACAAAAAATCTTAATTTGAGAGAATATTATTTCGTTAAGAAAACTTTTTTTTCTGTGTTCGTTTTTTATTATTTTATCTTAGTGTAGTGTATTTTTTTTTCGCTATCGATCTTTTTGGTGCTGTACTTACACCTATTGTGTTTTCTTCCTTTAAATTGCCAAATGCCAGTGTGCAATAGATTTGTTTATAGAATGCACAAAAAATATTAAAAAAAAAATTATTCTGGATCTGATCTGATTCAAGATAATTCGAATCTATCATGGACTTTGTATTGTTTTATAGATCACATCATTTTTGTAATAAATTGTATAAATAACATGACAATTTGATATTATAAATATAATTGTTGGGTTTAAATAAATTAAAGTATTAGTCATGTTTTGTATTTTTGCAACAAAGTAGAATTTAGTTCGACAATATGTTTTAAAAACCGTAGTTTCTATGAAGTCTTGCTACCTGTCACTCGCAGCAAAATGCTCATCAGCCAACTGAATGCGTTCATGTAACAGACGTACGAGATGTACATACATGTGTACGTAACATTATACACATGTCAATTTTGACGTAATCAGGTAAAAACCTGTTCGGTTGATTTCGTACACGGTCAGAAGCACGTGTTGTTCCACGTTGTACACCCATCAATTAGTTATATACACGTGAACCTACATGACTATTGTTTTGTTGATGTACACAATAGTCGACAGGTTACGTAGGTAAAATTGTACAACGTTATAATAATGAGCAAAAATAACACACTCGATAATGTTCAACTGTAAAACGCCCACATTCAAATTTCCAACTGTTTATGTAGCGGCATTCGGGACGAGTCACGTGAGTCCTCGCGAGTCCTTTCAGGTATAGACAGTAAAATAGCAAAATATAGAATCGCACGTGCTATGTTCATTATGATGTGTAGATCTCGACAAGTGAGTGAATGCAAATGACAGTTTTATAAAAGTATGGTTGTAGAGGTAAGGGCAAAAGTAACACGCAATGCGCTACACAACGTCGAACGTCAACTGATTTTATTTGTTGATTCCAATCAGAGTTGGTATATCATGTATTAGTTTGGTACCTATAATTTGTGTTATATTTTCTGTTGTGTATGTGGATAATTGATTGTCTTATTTAATGTATTTTGTAATTGTGACTGTTTGTAACCGTAAATAAATCCCTAAAATTGGTTTGTGCACAGGTGACATCACCTGCATATTTTCCCTTATCTAAGATAAAATCTAAGTATGTAACCTTAATGTTTTCACAATATCCGTTAGATTGTTTCAAGAGTGACTTGCGCGAAATTGATCAAACAGTTTATAGCCGCTTTCGTTGACTTCTTCTTCTTCTTCCGTTGCCCTTACAGGGATCCCCGATGTTGGCGATCACCCTGGCGAATTCTTTCCTGTCCTGTGTCGCTCGGAATATCTGCTTCACAGTTTTGAAGTCCGTCCATTCCCGAATGCTACTTAACCAGAAATTCTATCTCCTTCCCGCCCCTCGATTTTAAATATCAAGTGATATTTTGCTCCTTTCATTGTGTCTCAGATATGAGATCTAGCGGACCTTTATTAAAGACAAGAATTATCTGACTGCCCTTGTTCGATCGATCGCTCGATATTAAATCATAGTTCTGAAATTAATTTTGTGGCGAGAAATTTTCACATTTCATCGAGGGTTTTTTTTCTGAAATTATTTATTGCAGGTACTTTTGATCTGCTGCAGATTTAATTAGTCCAAGCGATCATTATTATTTTCCTGCTCATTGTTCCATATGAATGTTTTAGTTTTGTGTACATATGTGTGAAGTTATGTATATCTTTATATGAATTGTAGGTTTATTTCCTTTTTCTCTCTTATTTAAATTTGAATATTCAATGATATTTTGTGTGCCATATATGAATTGTAGACTTTATCTCTCGTATGTATGTTAATTATTGTAAGTTTTCTGAACTCCTCCCCTAATCACAAAATTTCCCTCTTTGGGGAGAATTTCAAATTTTATTTTTGATATCTTTTATACTTTCATTGATTAGATTAGGTACATTTATTTGGTTAATTTAAATAATTTACACTGTTTCGTTACCTTTAAGTCATATAGTCATATACAAAATTAATTTATTGTGACCTGTATTTAGTTATAGGGTCCGTGTTTTGAAACATTAACGGATACATTTTTTACCAACGGATAATATTTGGTAACAGTGCGACGAGCGCACATATATCACCAGAAACATTTGTATCGAATAATTCTCACTTTAAAATTGTCAATGGACAAACTCAACATTGTTGAATTATTATTATGTTTGCAGGCGTCGGTTGATATTTTGTTTGTGTAATGGTCTGTTTCATTGGACCTGTTCCATCGGCAGATTTTTCTCTTAATATTCCAATGAAACAATGATCCTATTATTTATATCTTTTATTTTTACAATACTCATTAATTTTCTCTTTCACACACATGCTATTTTTTTCAATTAATTATTGGCTTGGGGGCCAGTCACCGCTGTTACCTATTGATAGAAGCCGAGAGAACACACGTAGGTACTTTCCTTGTGCTGCCAGACGAACAAATATCTCTCCTGTTGCCATTATCATTTATAATATTTTCATTGAAACATTTTTTTTTATAAAAAAATATTCTCCGTCAGATTTTTTCAAATTCATACATCGCTGATTTGTTATTTCAGTTGACGCGCTGAGATTAATATGCGGTTATTTTACTAACAAGAAAAGTGTATGAACGTTTCAGTCGCGATTTTGTGTTGTGGAAATAAAGCTATTGAAAGTGATTGTATCAGCCCTATTTGTTAGAAAGAAATCATTCGATATTTTTAAATTTTAATATGTACACGAAAATTCACTTAACTAGATTTAATTTTTCCTTTAGATTTCGTTTGCTTTGGTTAATGCATTTAACGTTATTTTTTCAAATTTATATTTTTGAATATTATATTTCAATTTTATCGTTCAAATGTAAGTGTGCCTACCAATATCTTTTAAATAATTTTTATTCGTTCTCAAATTTCAAATGATTGAAAATTTACCTTTTTACATTTTTTTACCTTCGTTTGGATTATAGCATTTGATAAATAGTTTCCTTTTTATAAAACAAGTTATACCTATCTATAACAAAAATAACGATAATCGTTATTTTATATTTACATAGAGGCGTTTCGACGATGAATTTACTAATTCATAAAATATGTTTATAAAATGAATTTACTCATCATCATTGGCCCTACAGCCCATTGTGGGCCTTGGCCTTCTTCAGAATTCGCCATTCTTCCCTGCACTCTGCGGCTCTCTTCCAGTTGATAAGGCCCAAGGCTCGTATATCAGCCAAAAATATCAAATGTATTTACTAGTTTTATTATAAAATTCGATCCCCAGCAGAGGACAAACTTGTCGAAATTAATTTCTCACGCAAATATTGCTTCTCTGGGCTGAAAATACAGGTTGGTTGGAAGAAATTGCCATATGACAATAAACTTGCTACTTAAACAGGGTGCAAGGAAGTGTTTATTGTTATTATTATTATTCAATTCCTTAACAATTCCTTATTCTTGCATCATTTATATTTACAGAAATGCGCATGGCTCGTGTAATATTTAGTATTAAATTTATTTCGTGATTTTATTTTAAAATCTGTGATCATGAAGTGTTTATTTTGACGATTTAAATAAGTATACGTTACATACTTAATATTTTTACAACTCTCTACTCTTTTAAATATTTATTTATAATATTAAAATTGTCGTTTACGAGTATAATTTGAAACTGTGAAATTTAACCGAGGGCACGAAATTGACTGAGGATTAATAAAATAAGCTACTGTCGGCTTAAGTAAGATAAAATGACTTTCAGTATTATATGTAGTGTGTGTGTGTGTGTATGTATGTATGTATGTATGTATGTATGTATGTATGTATGTATGTAATTAGGTACCTGTATAAAAATAGACTTATCTCCGGGCCAACTGAGGAGAATATCCTGTCAACGCCACAGTACAGATCCGTCAACACCTGGTTCATATTTAGAACATTATGACGAGATCTATGGATTAGTTATGTGGTTGGGTTATTCTATTCGCAACCAATCAAACGTCTCATATTTTAAACACTTTTATTACACCACTTGTACTAACTGTATCAAGTGTGGGGACGGATTAGTTAGCCAAAGATATACGAGAAAACTTAAACTTTTCAACTACCGATTTTTATTATTTATATATAATCCTCATTCACAACAATACCAAAAAAGCGTCGATTTTCTGTCAATTAATATTATTTATATCCTCATTCACAACAATACCAAAAAGCGTCGTTTTTTTGTCAATTTCTGTCTTTTCGATCTGCTGAACCTACCACATTTGCCATGCTTATTCGCTCCGCCGAAGTTTAGCTCTTATTTTAAGTAGAATCGTATAGAATATGAAATAGCTTATTAAGTTCTGTCAATCCGTACATTATTTATGTTAAAAAAAATAAAACTCCATTAAATAATCCTTCTGTGTCTTTCGATTCTCTCTTTCTTTGCTCATTAATATGTAGCTATGATCAGCATTTTTATTTTTGTATTTTGTATTTCTTCTATTGTACCATATTTATTTAATTGAGGCTTCATTTTGCCTGGGTTGGTTGGTAGAGTAGAGATTACATTACATTATGACAATAAACCCGATTACATTGTGCACATTTTGTATAATACTTGACTAGTGTAATTTGGTCTATTTGTTTTGAAAACAGTTCACTCCAAACAACCGCACCAGAGCCGACAAGATCGTTAACGTCCAATTGGTCGAAATTTATGACAAAACATCGACCGCTGCTGAGATATTGGGAGCAAATGGATTATTACTTAGTTTATTTTAAGCGTTATTTTTTTAAGAATTGCGCAATTTTTCTGCGAGGCTGAATTTTATTATTATTTTAACTCTATCAATTACATACTATTTATATTGACAATTACATCTCAATAGAGACGAAGTTGGAATATTATAGAAGAACCAGGAACTCTGGCACCTACATGGCTTACGACCTGTCATCGGCTGGTTTACTTGATCACTTTATGCGCTTGCGTGATCAATTTTTTTTTTGTTAATAAAAATATTATTTGACTCCCGACAGGGAAAAAATCCAATGTTTCCGTATATGCAATTAACAATGTATTCGATTTTAATTACAATCGAATGCATTTTTATTATGTAAGTACTTAGTTGTCGGTTTTTTTGCCTTGAACTGTCGATTCTTTTTATGGACTGGCTGATTCCGGTGTAATGTTATTTTTACTCCTCACTAACCCAAGGGGATATAGTGGGGAGTTATGTTTTCGCAATTTTCAAGGTTATTTTTTATCGCATATTATCAACTAGTATCGTGCTGAGATTGTATTCTGAAAGTTTCATCATAATGTATCTGTGTTTGTATGTGCTTTGTTGATTATTTAAAAATTTTGAAAATTTGTAAATAATATAATCGTTTAGACCCCATTAGATTTTACAGAATATCTTATGAGTGCTTCTCAATTTGTTTAACTGTCATATATTTTAAAATGACCCCAAGCTCAGGAAACTTAAAATTTGTAATTCTTATTTTCAAATTGCTAAAAAGGCACACCACTTTCATAAAATGGCTTTAAAGAATTATCGAATTTCATAATTAAATATTTAAATAAAAAATAATTTCAAACTCATTTCATCGAAATACTGATTGTATGAATGAATGAATGAACAAACAATTTATGATGAAAACCTATAGGATATTAATATTTTATGTGTGTGTGTGTGAGTGCGGGGATACACGCACGTGTCGTGCTTCATTTTAATAGTTTATGCACACCTTTCACTGATTACCTGACATTGTGAGATATGCCGTGATGGTATGTATAAATCTTTCATATTTTATCTATTACTGCAGCACTTTATCTACATTTATTTATATCACACATTTTTTTTAAAGAATGAATATGTCCTTGTTGTAACAATTACATATACATCCTCATACATTCCTTAAATTAAGCATAGATGCTTGTGCATATAGGTGAACGAAATAGGTCGTGGCAGGATTCGAACTCGCGACCACTGGATTACAAAAACCCAGTGCGCTAACCGCTCTGCTACCACCCATCTTGTTGTGGGTGTATCATACATCTGGGCACCTACCTGTAATTATATTTTTATTATAACTTCATCGCAATGTTATATATTTACCTACTATCTGTTATGTCCGCCTCTGTACATAATGGCCAGTGTCCGCCCGTGACGGACTGTAATAGTGACATAATTGCCAGGCGGTCTAATTGCGGACCGATATATGTATATAGAATATTTAACTTTATTTTGTTGTCCGCTAACGTTTTTATACTACTAACTATTCACTCACCTAACTTGTACGTTACTTTTCGTGGTGGTCAATTTATATAAGATAGAATATATATTTATATCTCTCTCTGGAAACTCCGCCGATGTGAAATATGAAGTGCTAATGTTTTCACCGATCAGCTGACGTTTCAGCCTAGTAATTAAGTCAAACGTCTTGCGGTCAGTTTCATTTATGTAAGATACTTTTAGTTTTTTCGTTTAATATGTTTTTTTTTTGCTACGTAGGGTACACCGGGTATTAGAATTTGGGTCCATTTTGCTCTTCCTGAGCAGATTTGCAGTCTGCCTAGGAAAACATTGATTCGGATTTTAAAAATATTCGGTTTGTAATAAGATGGAAACACATAATTCGGAAGATCTGGGGGGGCAAGTCTGGTCCAAATGGCGAAATCAAAACCCTCGTGTTTACCCATTTCATGGATATAATTATTATATTTATTTATTTACTCATAAACGACATGAATTGCCTTTTACAAACATACATTAAAATATACGTACTGCGAAAAAACATAGAAACTAAAAAAAATAATACACTAAGTAAAAGGAAACAAAAAAAAGAAAATACAACAAAAAGTCAATAAAATAATGTGTGAAACATAAAAAAAGATATATAAAAATAAAATTTGAACCCAAATCGGCAGAAGCAACAGTGCAACTTAAAAATACACTTGTTTACAGTAATATTTACAAAAAATAATAATAATACATAGATAGTCAAGACTGATTCATTACATATAATTATTTCATTATATGTAACAAACTCTTATATGCACCATAACTCAATGCAAAGACATCGATCTGCTCAAACTTATTTTTGGAAGTCTTGGAAGTCTCTGCATTGGTGAGCTAAACAAATAGTTTGTGTAGACATTTTGTAAGGCGAAACATTCACTATTGCGAGTGAGTCTTGATAGTGAATCTGTGATAAAAGACGAGGACAATCTACAACACCATTCAGTAATCTATGAAAAAATGCAAGATCAGCAACTACTCTCCTTATATCCAACGCATCAAGAGAGCAAAATGATCATAATTGATGTCAGTAGACTGAATTCCCATCTTAAAATTGATGAAAACTTGTTTTGAATCTGACATTTTTTATTAATTCTAAAACTATTTTGAATTTGGAAAAAATTTCAGATTATGGTGTTTTGTTACCACATTGATCATGTAACTATTGGCGAAACAAAAGGAATCGCCCATAGTATTGATAGCATGATCGTGTGAATAATATTTTGAAATAATTACGGTCATAATATTTTGTCAAAAATATCGTTTATCGAGTGAGAAAACTCTTCGGGAGACCACTGACAGTTATAAATAAAATATTGCTTCTCGGGCAACTAACAGGTACTATGTCAAATATTAATTTAACACGCACCCAATAACAAGTTGCCACATTCTGGAGACTTACGATATTAATCGTCTCACAGTTCCAGACTGAAAACACAATTAAAAACTGTTTCTCCACCGGGAATCGAATCCGGGACATCTGGCTCAGCAGTCAGATATCTAACCAACTGAGCCACGAAGGCCGACAATACAACTGACGATGGGAGGAGCGCTTCCCCAAAACTAGTAGCATTTTTTTATAATAGTTCATCGTGTTGTATTTGTACTGATATTTTACTGTGATGAATTTCTATATCCATTGAAGGGTTTACAGTTTTATAACGCCTACTCTGCTAACGGATTTCACCTGTACCAAACCCACTGACGTCTATAAATCAATATTTTATGTCTTTTACGATAGATATCACTTTATATACTATGAAATTGGTATATAAGAAATTGATTTGTTGCACTAATCATATCGGAATGTTACCTACCATATAGATTGTCGAGTTATTTCTTCACAGGTACCTACAAATCTACATATTGTGTAGGTTTTTATTGATAAAATAAAGAGTAGATATATGGACTGTGTAATATGTAAATTTCAATGCGGTTTTTATTTATGTATTTAATATTATTTAACCATTGACATTGAGATGTCACGGCGAAGGTACATTTTTTATGAAATATTTTAATCACCCACAAAAGGTATACTATTAATCTATTCCAAAATTATTTGCACACTATTTTATGCGGGCCGCTGTGGCGTACGATTTATGTACTAGCTTTCTGGGATGGAATTATTCTTCCTTTTATTTGATCAGGAAACACTGGTGAGTCTGATTGTCATTAAGCAATTGACTCGACACGTACCTACAATGTTTTTTTACAACTCATGTCAATATAATCCTTTTGTCTAATATTAAGTTAAAAGAAGTATAATTGTATGTACCTATAATATTTATCCATCAATTTATAAAAGTCACAATAGATTACTAGAAATTTAAAACATGATACAAAAACAAAATATCTACCAATTCTCCAATGACCGGTATCTGTTACATTGTCAATAATAACTATTTAGGTTGGTGCAATTATCGTCTGAAACTTACATAAACTTGCATTACATTTGTTTTCCTCCGACTGTCTGCTCGTCCCTGCACACGATATTTCACATACCTACCTTGTAAATTCTCATTTTGCTATGGCCATATCATCATTTTTCAAGATAATGGATTAGAGCGCCAGAGACTGCAGCTGCATTATTGATTGACTTGGCTCTGAATTTATTCATTGTGCGAGTATTATTATCTTGTATGAGGAATCCTACAACAAGTTTTTATCTGTGTACAACAGAGGGTGTTTTTATTTCCTTTTGATACATCACAGCTCCACCCGCATAATATAATATATTGTGTCAAGGCCATCGGGTTGAAAATACACAAGTGTTGGGTAAATATTTTTATATTATGTGCCAAGTATAAGGACTGTTATTGAAACAGGATTCTCTTTCATATGTATAAGGTACCTACTTAACATACATACATGTATGTATGTATGTTAGACAATGTTTGGTTTGTTGTAGGTATTACAAAGTGTGTCCCACACAGGTATTACCTTATTTGCTTACGGCGTGCTGCTGTTACTACTTCATACTACACCACACAGCCTACTATACTACTTTAATAAATATGTAACCAGATTCCTGTGACACGTGGGTGGGTGGGTGGGTCTGTCTTGTATAATATCTAGGTAACGTAGAGGTGCGAACACATGTGAAATATTTGAATCTCGAGAGACTTCTCGACTGGAGTCTGACATCTCCCATACGAATTATAAAATGAAAAAATAAATCGGCGCACACGATTTTTCGGGTTATTTTATCAACATAATTTAAAAAAAAATTAAACTTGAGTTATTTGATACGACCGGTTTCGAAACAACCATTCTTCATCGGGACGGATGAAAACTGTCATTATGACAAATGTGCCGTTAAGTTTTATAATAAAATATTTTTTATCGGGATTCGAACCGGAGAAGGGGTCAGGTCTTATTAACGAAAACCACATAAAAAAATGTTTTAGTACGAAAAGTTTGAATGTTTGTCAGGGTTTTTCGTTCATTATTACCATTCTTTTCAAAATAATTTTCACGTCTTACTCTAAAATCCCCTTAAAGCGATCTACATAATATCTTAGAAACGATTCGTTGTTGATTATTGAATTGTCATTTGATTCGTGTTCATTGTTAAAAACGAACCCGGATAATCTAAATGACATTTAGACATTGCTATAATTTGGAGTTTATATTTTATCCTTGACAAAAATGTGTTTGATGTAGATATAGTTGGCTAAATTTAACTTGTTAATTTTGTCGACGGATAATTCGTGGTGAAACTCCATTATACTAGGTATAAATGAAAACACTAATTTAGTTTTAGTTTCACTATTTAAATAGTGAAACTAAAACTAAATTAGTGTTTTTATTTATACCTAGTATAGTTGGCTAAGTTACATCTATGTACGAAAATATTGCCAGTGCAATAGAAACCAACCACGAAACTTGGAAGTCCTGTTGAATATTATTTTCTATGTAAACAAATTTATGATCTCATTTGTAGAGACGTCGAACTCTAGACATTCCTTCATGGTGTTCAAATCTCTGGAGGTTTAAATCTTCCGTGTGCTGTCTGAACCTACACTAACAGTAAACACTGATCTAACTCCATGTGGGCTTATAGGAATCTCGATATATAGGTTAAATGAGTCGGAGACACCCTCAGTAACATTGAGTCAACACTGTATAGTATATAATATTTGCTTTGTTTTCATATTGTTGCTAACTTCAACGTGAATAATACTATGTCTTTCAATATTTGCATACGTTTATATGTAGATATTTTATATATTTAAATATAATGTCCTCCTACCAGCAATTCACGAATTCAGCTGCATTATAATTGACCCGATCTAAGATATTGCTTTGTATGTAAATTAGATAGGACCTATTCATATTCATTGGATTCAGCGTTCAATCGGCTAATCAACGTATCCATTTTCAAATCGAATTATTCACTCTAGAAAATCATATACATAGATACCTACCCTTTGAATTCACATTTATGTAGGTTGAGTTTTGAGTACGTAAAAACTTCTGTTTCAATTCCTGTCCATTCATGAATGTTTAAAGCCTCTTCGACATTCATCACATGGCCAAAATATGAAATCTTACAGCGGTAAATAGTTCTAGATTTATATATATTTATCTTGTGTACACAATAAAAACAAAGGAAATACACACTGGCGGGATTATTCCCATTAGGCAGTTTCTTCCTTCCAACCAGATTTACGAAGTATGACATAATTATATAAGTAGGTACATTGCGCATCAACAAAAGAATGAAAAAAAAAGATTAAAAAAACACACCATCGGGAGAGGGGTTGAGAAAGGACAAGAAGAGGAAATCGGGATCAGGGGAACAAATCCCGTCAAACGGTGGAATCAAAACCCTCATGATTACCCATATCATGGATATAATTATCTTATGGAATTTTATAATATCTGAATATACAGAGTTCTATCATATCTGAAGATATTATGGATCTCAATAAGATAATTACATCCATGATATGGGTTATCATGAGTGTTTTGATTCCACCGTTTGACGGGACTTGTTCCCTAGGTGTATTAGCTCTTGAATTGTCATCATAAATAATGTCAGCTGACATAATTGATACCACAGAAACAAATAAAAGTCGTTTGGTGCGTAAACTCGACGTTCAAGCTGAACGCCAGCACAGAGTGTCTTTCGAGCGTCTGTTTTGGGTCATTATGAACTGCTTATAGAGCGTCAGTAGTGCACTCGGCGTTCATTGTGAACACAGCCCAAGTGTTTATATTACGACGATTCGGTGTCGATCGATCAATGTAGTCTAACTATCGGCCGACCAAAAAGTGTGCGAGTGCCCTTAATTTTTTTTTCGTGTGGGTTTGTTCGTATTTTCAATGTATTTCGAACATCGATAGATCTAATGTAAATATCCGAGTAGTAGTTAATTTATTATCATTACACGATGATGTAAATTAGGTCACACACACACACACATTAGATTAATCGAGTTGTCATAAATTTTCCTGTTTGGGTGTTGACGTTGATAAATGAACTTACTATATACTGGTCACATCATTATTATAATGTCCTATTTTGTAATTAATTAAAAGAGTGTCGTTGGAAGTACATAGGTTCATATCTATGTAGATACTTGCTGGATACTTACTGCTCCTCACAGTATAGACAGTGATGGTTTGTGATTCATCTTGCATATATTATAAAATTCAAGATATTTAGAAAGAAAAAGATGTGCGATATCGGCAAAAGAACAGATTGGACAAGATGGAAATTTGGAAGGGAGTGGACATACTGTTCCAGCTTTCTTTTTTCCTGTCGCGTAGTTCTTCCTTCTCGTCACTGATTCAACAAAATATGTTCACAAATTATCTGTAATATATGTACGTGCGAATGCCGCGAACGTATTTTAATTTAAGGTTTTATATTAATGCGCACGGTGCTTGCACAACACGAGTGATGTATGGAGACGCGTATTTGCGAGACTGACGAAAGTGGTATACTCGCGCGCGGACAGAGGTGAGATTATTGTTGCACGTTCAGGTATGGATGTAGGTATGAAGAGGTTTTGGTATGTCAGGAAGATGAGGATAGGTAGATAGAGGATAGTCTGCAAATAGGAAGTATCTGTCATCTGCCCAACAAAAGATGAGTATTTTTTTTATGTACGCGTTTGTCTGTGATTTTATTCAATTATTATTCATTTCAAACAAGACAGCACATTTGATGAACCGAGGAGAACGTTTCTGATATAATGTCAAAATGTCTATTAATTATACCAAATTTTCCAGCAGCGTGCGCAAAGGTAGTAAAAATGAGCATCTGTATCGCTTATTCATACTTATACATTTCATTAGGTTTCAAAAACAAAAAAGTGTAAACATACCTATTTATATTATAGCCTTACTTTGTGATATAGAAGAGAAAATATTTTTTTTTGAAAGCTTTTTTCATTATATTATGATGATAATACCTAATAGTTGTTTACCTTGAATCATGATACAAATCAAAAATGGAATATATAAATCGTTCACGTGCTAGCTAAACCAGTACGTGTCCATCTCTGGCACGCGTGACCTAGGTTCGTCACCACGGTTCTATGCGTCATTCACTCAGTCTGTCAGCCTTTCTTTGGACCTCATCATTGACTCTATATTCAAGAATTTATTGTTCTCTCTTTGTGATTGTGCAAACTGCTACCTCAATGCATTTCTGATTTTAAAGTAGTATCAATATGAACTGAGAACTGGGGTAATGAAATTAATCCGCATTGGGGATATGTCAAATGTTATGAAATCCCCGATTAGTTTTATTAAATCTTAGTATTTAATTTGCAGTTTCTTCTTTTTTAACTTTTTGTGCAGCAAAATGCATAGGGCGAGTTTATTCCATATGACAATATCTCCAACTAGAAGTATATCAAGTTAATTCACTACAATAGGATAAAGTACCTAATAGTCTAAGAGGCTAAATTTGTTTATGTGTAAGAACAACAGAACATATAACCTTTACATAGTAAAGAAATGGCTACTGTGAACAATATGTAGTAGCGGATTTGGTCGATTAGAGTCCTCATTGTATAGAAAATTGTTGTTTTAACACATCAGTTACATATCGTGTGAAGCGTTTTTTTTACTTAAAAAGAAGAGCGTTTATATTCTGTAGAGTGAATGGCGATAGCATGTGTTAATAAGTACGATCAGCATATCGAACTTATTTGTATATTTTCATTTTTGAGATTCAAATTACCGTCAATTTTGTCAAGTGTTAAAGAATTTAGACGTTCGTAGAGATAATCAATCAATTTGTGACTAGCTGTTGTCACGTTGACGAAGACACGAGAATGTGAACGAAGGAATAATTTCTCTTCGTCAACCTAAGTTGTTATTTAACCGAAATACTTCTTGTAGTATCATTAAATAGAGGCCTTCAAAATTGTTTCAAAATTGCATACATTTACATATATCACGCTTCATATTGTTTATTTATTTAAACATTTCATTATTTGGCGACGATATACCATACACTATGCCTAGTTTTGTTTATAATATGGATAGCTAAGTGACCATGATTATTAAGATTATTTTGAATTGAAAAAAAACACGCTTCACTTCTTATTACAAATATCGGCCTATAAAAGACAAAAGTCTGAGTGTAAAGGGCTCCAAAGATCCTAAATTTAGTTGCAAAAGAACATACACTTAACGCGATATTATCGGACTTCACGAAAATATGCATTATTCAGCATTATTTGGATAAGGATTATGGCTGAACGGAATATTTGATATATCTCACACAAATATTATTTTGTTTATCAATATTTTTTCTTGTGCTCCACGTCGTTATTTTTCATTATTTTATTTGTAACTGTAACTATAAGCATTTTAAAAATACTTCAAACAAATATTTCAGATTTTGAGTGTTATGATAATAAACATTTCTCGAAGAAACATTAATGCAACTAGATGTTTTTTTTCAAATATTTTAGATAACATATAAGTCTAGTGTTGGACGTGAGGAAATTTCGATTTTGTTTTTATTTAAGCTGTAAAAGAGATTTGAAAATACCATTTTTTAAATCAAATTTCTATACATTTCTAAGCATTTTAATGGTATAAATATTATACAGAATACAAATATTCTACATTATTATTGTGTAAAATAGCCTTCTCAATCATTTCTATTATTTAAATTTTTATTTAAGTTTTTGTAAATATTATTATAAAATATTTAATGAACCTCTGTTTCATCTAACTAAAAGAACAATTAGTCGCTCGCAAGGCTTGAACGAGTTCGGACGTCTGGGCTGCGTCAATTTTATTTCCACAGAACATTCTCTCTATTATTCTACTTTACCCAAACTTGTGTGAGTGAGTCTGAGTAAAAAAATGGTTTACGTACAGTGGTGGAACATAAAAATATTAATTATATTTTTATTTTTTTACGATGGGTAATCTTCGTGGACGACAGATTAAAATTGCGAATTAAATTTCTTCGTTTTCTACAAAATAATTTTCCAACTGTCGATTCGTTCATGAGAATTCAATTCTCTGAATGAATCAATTTTATAAAAATTGAAAAATTGAATTAAAACAAAAAATATCAACATATTCTGGGTAGGATCAAAGGACTGACCTCCATACTATCCTATCTTGACATACATACATAGGTACATGTGTTGTATAGAAAATCAAATATCTTAAAATATTAAATAATTTGTATTAATGGGATTATATGTAGTTTGGTACTTATTCTTCAACTGTACATACTATCGCTATCGACAGTTGGATCTCATGTGTTACATGCAACTAGTACTATTGTAACTATATTTAAAAATGTCAGAAGAATTGAGATGGGTGGTGGTAGAGCGGTTAGCGCGCTGGGCTAGCAACCCAGAGGTCGCGAGTTCGAATCCTGCCACGACCGATTTCCATTCACCTATAGTACAAGCATTTATGCTTAGTTTAGGGAATGTATAAGGATGTATTTGTACTTGTTATACAAGGACATATTCATTCTTTAAAAAAAAAAAAAAATTGCAAAACATATTTGATGATTGTTATAATGTGAAACAAGAAATTTGTGAAATCTCTCGATGAATACAATAGTCAGATATCAGCTATAAACATACATTTTTGTGGTGTACACTCAAATATTAGGAGCATGAATAAAATTTTTGACGTACTCTTGGTCCTTCTAAAGGGGGTGGATAAGAAACCTGACATTATAGTACGGCCGTAGCATATTGGTAAGTCGTTTGGCTTCCGTGCGGGCGTCCTGGGTTCGATACCCAGCTGAGGAGAAATTTATTTAAAATTATTTCTCACGCGATTCTTGCTTCTCTGGGCTGGAAACACTGGTTAGTTGGAAGGAATTTACATTTGACAATAAACTCGCAAGGAAGTGTTTATTATTATTATTATTATCAATGTTTTTTTATATATGTGTATTTTTGTTTATTGTAATATTATTATATTAAAAAATATAAAATAAAATACTAAATTTAACATCTTGTTTACATTAATATGCCTGATAAATAAGAATTTACAACTTATACTTACGCTGTTTTTTTTATTTTATCAAAAACTTAAAAAATAATTTATAAGAAAAAAAAATAAACCACGGCACGCCTATGTACATATAAGCCAATAATATGTCTAGTCTTGTAGACTGTCACATGCATAGTCAAAAAACTCACTGTCTCTTTCGCACGCGGACACACACTTATGAGCGTAACAGAGACTAATTTCTTTATATGTGTGTGAACTTAAAACCGAACTATGCAAGTATATTCATATGTTTTGAAGTCGCTAGAGTTTGCAGTGAATTTTATAGTACTGTGTAATACAAACTGTAGAACGATCCTTCCGCACATCGCAGTACGCGTATTAGATATCACCTTTTTACGAATACGTAGAATACATATTACTTCTTTACGATGCATCATTCGACCGTAAGTTTTGTGTATGTTAGCAGATTATCGTAATATTACTTCACTCTTCCCGCTCCGTTCTTCACCCCCGCAAATATATTTTTATTTATGTAAACTTGCCCTTAATAGAAAACACAAGACTTAAACTTACAATACATACAATGGCATATAACAAAGGGATAAACTATTGTCAGCAAATTCTCAATTCATAACAATATACACGACTAAACCACTAACATAGGACTCAATTAGTGGATCACGAGCTACACAATCATACTATATTACAGCTTACAATGATTTAGTAATTAATAATTATTATGTAACTAGTCTACCACCTCGGAACAGGCCTTGCCTAGTGAGGTGGTACAAACCAACCCAATATATTTGCTATATTGCTTATTTTAAATAATGTTTTTTTGGTATTCGTAACAAAAAAAAAATAGAATCACGTCTATTTCCATAGAAAAAATGAGTAGTTCCCTGGTCTTTCTTTCGAAATGCACAATTATTAAATCTCCCCTAATAATGTTTTTTCTTTTCTTTTTAGATCTGATCGCCGTCGACACTCCGTCCATTCCTTGAATCCATCCAGATAAAGTAATAAGAAAAAGTCAGCGGCCATGAAGCGTGACGCTTATGATAACAATTCCGGCGGTGGACCCCAGAAGCGCTATCGTCGTGGAGATGTTGAAGTCAGACTATTGATTCCCAGAAAGGTATTTTATATTATGTATTTCATTACATTTTATCTTATTCAATATCCAAAGTACCTACAATAAACAATGTCAATTAATCATGAGATTCTGATGATTCGATTCGCTTCATGATGGCATGCAAAACGATGTAAAACGTCGTTTTTTAAATGAATTAAATTTGTTGTGATGCTCAGAGCTAATTGACAATAGGGTTTGATTGTTTGCCCATTGTCTGAAAGCTACGGGGATCGAAGATATTTTCCGAAGAATACTTAGCTCTTACATCTAAACTAAACGATTAATCATTGCTCATGCGATCATTACAACTTCGAGGTTAAACATTTTCTCGTCTTGGAGAAAATTTGAGAATAAAGTTCCCTAGATCTACCCAAGGAAGAATGATTACTCTCCGTGATTTTTCCCTGAATCTGAATTCGTTCTTGATATATTCAGTTACCGTAGCTTACAAAATACAGGAAACACATTTACATATAATATTAAAGGCAATATTGAAATCGCTGCTATGTATGAGATTTTAGCTGTATTTTCCTGGCAATTTCTCGATTCCGAAGACAACGTAAATAATTGTTTTATATCAGGAACATTCTCTTCTTAATTTGAGAGTAAATTATGAAAACAACATACCTACTTAAACATCTTTTCAGTAAATCTTCGTAGGTATATGGATGTATCCATCATGTTATTTTTCCAAGCCCATTACACTTTTCTATCGTTCACTGCCGGTATCGATTTGCCTTTCCCGTTAAGGGTCCATATAAACCTAAACACCTCAATTCCAAATCAAATCCCTCAAATATGTTAAACAGTGTGTTTCTAGAAAAAAAGAGTATAAGTCTTTTCAACATTTCTCTAGTGAATGTTCGTCACACAGTTTTAAATTTCAGCCTAAATTCCCATAAAAAAATTATTAAAAATATCCTTTTTTACAGATTTTTTTAAAAATTACTCCATAACTATGTGTCGTAGAGAAATAAATATTTTATATGAGTGCATAAAATCAAAGTGAATGATCGATATTTTTTTTCATTTCAACTAAGGTTTGTTCTTAAAATGCAAAAAATAAAAAAAATTGAGGTTTCCGATAATTTAAATCACGTATAAACCTTTTTTAACGCGCGCAATAGTTACCCTTACTAACGCGTAACTTCATAGTGCATTGGGCGGTTTTAATATATCATGTTTTCAGTCACTAAATTTAGCGTTATATGTCCTCTTAATGGTTTCCATATTCGAATGCAAGCGACATAACAAGAACATTAGAAGTGACTCTCGCGTGTTTCCGTCCCTCGATCGATGTGCCAGAGCCAGCCAGCCAGCCGGCGGCGGGCGCCTCGGAGTCTCACTCGTGGGGCTCATTCACCGATACCGAGAAAACTGCTTGCGCTTGCCATTCCACTTTTTCGTTCTCTCTTTCTCTCTCTCTCTCTCTCTCTCTCTCTCTCTCTCTTTCCCATGCGAAATAAATTAAAGGGCCAATGACAGAAAAACACGGTCGTCTAGTAAATATATTATTGGATGACCGGGTAAGGTTGGAGGGTTGTTTCAATATCGGTGAAAACTTGGGGTCAGAAGAAGAGCATCCTCATATCTTAATTGCTGAAGATACATTTACACACTAATCTCGTCATAGTTAATGCATTGGAAAAAATGGCGTGTAATAAAAGTCACACGAAGTCAGGATTTGTGATGTAAAAATGCGATCCAGACTCATGAGTAATAAATTGAAAATTTGTCGTATTGAAATGAATCATGTGATGGGATTTGAATTTTAAGAGTTGTTTTTAAGTATTTATTGTTCAAATTGTTCAAATGGGATTTGAATTTTAAGAGTTGTTTTTAAGTATTTATTGTTCAAATGGGATTTGAATTTTAAGAGTTGTTTTTAAGTATTTATTGTTCAAATTGTTCAAATGGGATTTGAATTTTAAGAGTTGTTTTTAAGTATTAATTGTTCAAATTGTTCAAATGGGATTTGAATTTTAAGAGTTGTTTTTAAGTATAGAAAAGTGTTGGAAATGTTTCAAATGAAATATTAATTAGCTCATAATAGATAGTAACAACAAACTTTGCATTTAATTTTCCTAATGGATTTATGAAAGATACCAACATAAATGTATGTGAAACTTTGTTGTGCTGCTAAGTAAATATAAGAACGAGAGAGTGTTCATTTTATTACTTGGTTCGGATATAAAGAAATTATTTGCTTTTCCATTAAGCTTTTCGCGTACCTTGAACATAAACATTAATTCTATTTGTGTTTTTTTCTTCAGGTTGCTGGCTCCATTATCGGAAAAGGCGGCTCCAAGATCAACAGTCTCCGTAACTCGGTCAGTATCATCTAGGTTCAATGTAACACCCGTCCAGTAACAATTCAATATACCTAATATTTTTTTCTTTACTTTATAACTTACAAACTATGTCCACCTCTCCCTGTGAGCTTCTACACTCGCTCTCTTTATACCTATCTCACACCTACATATTATTATGTATATCACGTTAACATTCTAACCAACGGCCCGTCTACCACTAATCCAATCTTGTACATCCAGAGGGCTAACTATTGCGATTAGATTCCGTCTTTAAAACCGTCTCGCCATTTCGGTTTCACATTTATCTGCTCGTAGACCTAATGTTTTTTTTAATTCATTCCATTTGCCATCCGATCTGATAGATCTCAAAGAATATTGTGTATTTTTAAAACGCCAAAGAAATGGCGCTTATTTGACGTATAACTAACTCATTATCGTCTAGTGCTGTACACATGATATCAACTTTGATTTTTCTCTCCACGTGCACCCCCACCCACTCCCGTTAAATAGGGATTGCAATATTGATAATCTCTTCTTCGAACGTAATTCGATACAAAATAGGTTAATATGTTACTTTCCAAGGTAAACAAATGTTTTCACCGATTTGATTGTTACATTTATTTAGATTACATTACATGTCACGTAGGTACTGTTAATAATGTCTCATTTGTCTTGTTAAGATTATAATCTGTTATTTTTTGATCACGAGGAAGCCTCCTCTATAGGTCCACTGCCATGGATGATTGTCTTATCTCGAAAATAATGGTATTTTTGCAACAATCGATGCAACGATGGGGCTCCAGTAATTCTTGTATTGATACTTGAAGACCCCCTGTGAGAGTCAGTCCGCCGTCTCTGAGTGAGACGCCGCGGACGATAGGTATATTGGCACAGAACCGACCGGAACCCCTCACCCCTGCGGAGGCGATCGATTCCTGGTCTGTGAGGTCTCTGTATCTCTATATTATATATACATACACCTACCTATCTATCTGTCAGCCCCGTTGCGGGGTACATACTGTTGCGAGATGAACCCTAACCTGTCTTGTGTGTTGCCGCCGCCCCGCCCCGCTGCCCGACGCTGACGACCGACGCCGCCGCCCCCCGCCACACCGCCACGACAATGCAGTACAATGCCTCTATAACAGTCCCAGATTGCCCTGGCCCCGAACGGTAAATAGCCTCTCTAAATCCTCTCAAAATCTCTTCATTTATATACTACTAAATTTTTTGATACATCAAGTCTGTTGTGCCTCTCCTCTTTATTATAAACACTGATCGATGCGGATGACGGACAGCTGTCAGTCACGGTGCAGTGCCCTCCTGTTCTGTCTCGAACTATCGTAGTGGACGTTCCCAGTCGGTCACACAACCCTCCTCCAGACCCTCCACTGTCAACACCCATCGCCACTGCCACAACCCAACCCCAGCCATCTCTCGTTGCCGCTGCCCGCCGCTGTCTGATATATATATATATATGGTCTCGATTCATAATCAAACCACCCATTAAAGCGCTTTAACATTGTTGTCAGTCATGTGTTTTTTTTTTTAATATACATTTCATATTATTTATTACCTATTATTATCGTTTTTCTTTTCAGCTTTGTACAAGGTAACAAAATACTAATGACGTCCGAATCATACACCTGACGGGATTGAAGCACCACCTCGTTTTGGTCGCTTTTGGGCCTCACGAAGACTGGCCACGCAGATTCACGATACCATTTTGGTAAATGTCAATCAGATAACGCTGGTCATTTCGTTTCGTGACGGTATTCGACAAATGTCGATTCTTCAAATATAATAAATTGTGTGCCTAGAATATAACGGCCTGTATTAAATTTAAATCCATTTGATTGATTAGATACAATTTTTATTTGTCTATCGACGCTGCTTCGTTTTCTTCAGGTGTGTGGTTTGGATTTTCGCTTTCGTAGTGACGGCTTGGGGTTAATATTTTAATACAATTACATAGTTTCAAAAATGTTTCCATGTCCACTTTTACACGGAGAAAAAAATATCGATTTAAAAACCAGAATTTTGTGTATAAAATCAACAATAAAGATTTAACAAAGCGTAATTCTGGTTTTTGAATCAAAATATCTTTCTCAGTACAATTGATGACTCTCTCTTAACTTATTTTTTTTCTCTTTATAATTCCCCCTTTTTACCTTTCATTTTTTAATCTTGTCTTGTCAGTGTATTATGTGTTTTCTTGAAGTTTTTTTTTTCTATTCTCTCTTGAATTGTGTATGTCGCACATATCCAGTTTAATTTGTAGATATCTCGTTAGCCCTAAACCTGTGTCCCATGGAACCACCTTCTTGAATTTTACAAAATAGACTTCATTGGTTTGTTGTTTTTCAGTATTCTGTCGATGTCATCGGACTTGGAGAGCATCCTGAAGATTGTCACAGATGTCGTGCCGAACATGGAAGGGGTAAATATAATTATTTATAAATATTTTGATTAAGATCCTTGACATATTAATTAGTATTTACATGTTTTTTCATCTTTTACGATTGTTTTTTTATAATTGTTAAATTTTTTTTATTTTGAATTTAATCATTTTTTTTTATTTATAACGGGTTTCGTTGTTAATTCCAGACAATTCTAAAGGCGCTGATAGCTTAATTAATGTTTTTGTGGATCGTTTGTTAGTGGCTCAGTAAGCTAGATATCTAACTCCTAGGCCGAGGGTTTAAGGTTCGAATGCTATTGGAGGCACATTTGTTCACTGTTTTATCACTTCGGGCTTGTGAGACGATTACGTTCATTATTCTCTAAAATGTGGCAACAAATATTTGACTTCGTACTCGTTCGTTTCCCAAGAAGTAGTAAGTTCAAAATAGTTGAAATAAAAACGCTTTTATGCGATATTTTGCAAACGCCAAAAACGCTATTTTGTCCAAGTTGACACAAAATACAAATATACAAAAATATCTTCTTATACAAATTGAAGGCCACTGGGGCCTGTTTTGTGCAAAATCATTGCCTCTTGTGATATGGACTTCCAGCTGCCGTTCTATCCTTTGGGAGTCTTAAGGCATCCCTCTTACCCGTGGTTTTTCAAAATAATCAATATTTCTAAAAATGCAATTTAGAGTCCGCAGTTTATCGATTGGCCGCATCTGAAATTCCGACTAGGAAAATAATTCAATTAATTCTCGTACCTACTTTATTGCCCCGCCCCCCTTCGGTGGTTTGTCCATCCTATAATAATGGCAATCGATTGTTTGGCATTTGGCGTCACGTTTCATGTTGTGCACTCCAGAGTTAGGTATACACCGTGCAATAGCCCCTCGTGGCCATAAGTGGCGACGGACCAGTCGTATGAATTATTAAGGTGGAAGGTACAGGGCCGTGGCTATGTGGTCTCCCGCCACCCCTACCCCTCCCCCTCCTACTTAATTTTTACATTATTTATATATCATGACGGATAAATTTGATTTAATTTGATGTTCACTCCGTGCTTACAAATAGCGAAACTAATATTAAAAAATGCCTGTAAAAATATCAATTATTAATTTTACACGAACTCCATAACAAGTTGCCACATTTTGGAGATGTTGATCATCTCACAAATCCAAACTGAAAACAATGAAAAAATGCGTCTCCATTAAAAAAAATCATTTTTGATTTGATTCAATTTTGATATAATTTTACTTATTTTGCACCTTGTGAATGTGTGGAATGTATTGCCACATGGCAATTTCTTCTACCTAACCAGTGTTTCCAGCCCAAAGAAGAATAAATGAATGATATTGTTTTGTTACAGCCATTATAGCGAAGATTTAATGATCTTTATTTGCGTTCTGCACGAATTTAAAAACCAGCTCTGATAAGAATATTTTAATAATAAAATCAAATAAGATTCAAATAATGATGTTCGGTGTATGAGAGTTATATCAAAAATCAAATGAGATTCTAATTCATGGTGCCTTGTGTGAGCTAAGTATGCAGAGATTCAAATAAAGAGTTATTTCATAATATATTGTGTGATTATGCACAAATTTAAATAAAGTTCTATTTCATAATAAGTTGTGTTGAGTTATGCAAAAATCAAATAAGATTCTAATTCATGGTGCCTTGTGTGAGCTAAGTATGCAGAGATTCAAATAAAGAGTTTGTTATTTCATAATATATTGTATGATTATGCACAAATTTAAATAAAGTTCTATTTCATAATAAGTTGTGTTGAGTTTTGCAAAAAATTCGAATGAAATTCTATTTCGTAGTGCATTTTGTGTAATTTATGCATAACATTGAAGTTAAATTCTGGTTTACGTTTTAAAGATCCCCAGAGACCCATAGATGTTGCTCATATAATAAATACATATTATGTATGTACATTTCAAATCCTTGCGTAGTTTCTCAAACCATGGAAATAATTATTTTGAAAAAGTAGGTATAGGTATGCTAAAATTCAATTTTAGCTGGATTTTTTATTCACACTTCTTACATCCGACAGTATTTGCCGGAAATGAAAATCGCCAAAAATGAAAGAATATGAAAAAAAAACAAATTTAAAAAATAGAAACTATAGTTTATGAAAAAACTTAATAAACAATGTGCCTTTATAAATAAAATATTTTTTTCTAGTTCTCCATAAAATATCAAATCCAGTCGAATCTTCATAATATAAAAATTCAGCCTACGTATGTTTGTGCTCGCAAAACTCGAGAAGTAATAAGTCGATTGACTTTGAAACAATTTTTACGCAATGTTTCATACGAATACGCGCATGTATTTATAATTTATCAACAACATAAATAAATAATAAATTATCAACAGTTAAAAATTTACCCAAGTGCCGAGAAACAGCGAAAGAGCTATGGAAAGGACCATGCTGGGTCTGTCACTAAGAGATACACTAAGAAATGAAACGCTTAGAGAAAGATATAAATATACTGATATAATCTACCGTGTGACGTCTCCGAAATGTAAATGGGCAGGACACGTAGCCAGAGTGCATGCTTGGAGACTAAGAGAGGTGTGCACGAAGCGACCACAGCTGGAATGGAGGATGATATCAAACGATATGCTGGCATGTCCTAGATACATACTGCACAGGACATGGAGACGTGGAGACAAATGGAGGAGGCCATGCCTTCGTCCAGGGGGGCAAGTCTGATAACAGGCGGAATCAAAACCATCCATGATATGGGTAAACATGGATGGTTTTGATTACCCCGGTTGACCAAATTTGCTCCCCAGGGAATAGGCTTAGGTCTAAGAAGAAGAAATAAAATATTCAAACACGGAATTAAGTTTCTTGTTAAGTTTAGTCTGATAAGCTCGCCAGTGTACAAATTATGTGTACAGAAATTTGCAAATAAAAAAATACTTAAGTAATGACAAATATCGGTTGTTACAAAAGAAACAATCTTTTAAATATTTCAAGATAATTTTTTGGATGTAGAGTAGTATCTGGCATTCTTTGTAAATTGCGCCAGATTGAGCCACAGCAACGTGTGGCCGGGTTCAGCTAGTTATTAATAATGTTTATTCTCAGAAATGGAAATATCCCTTTTTTTCAGATTACTACCTTTGATAAATATAATGTCGTTCGTATAAGTAATACGCGTCCCCTTGTTTGACAAACGATGTCTTTCCGTCTGTCCTAGGAACGAGTAGACAATGTGGTGTATGTATGGTATGGTATATGATAGCGACCAGCCCAGCTCTCAGGTCCTCTGTCAATGACTTCCTTTAAACCGGTTATTTGCTCTTGTCTTTGAACCACCATATCTTGTCTTTGAACTATCCTTTATACTCGAGCAGCTACTTTGCAAGGGTTGACCTTGTGCTAATATTATGCATGTGTATCGTTTCGTTATATTAAGTAGGATCCAATCACTTAACTGCGGAATTTTTAGAATATTAACAATAACGATTATTTGCTCGCATCTCTTGCTGCCAAGTTTATTCGTTGAATGTATGTTGAATTGATCAAAATTCGAGAGAATGGATTTAACACAACGTTGTCGTACTTAACAGTGAGGATGGATTATTGGAGTCCGAAAACGTTCTAACTTTGTAATAAATGAATAAACGAAGTGAAGAAACGATATTTTTTGTGTTTTAATAAGTGATGAGCAAATGCAAAACCAATACCGCATGTGCCGGTGCATGATCAAGACCAGACTTTGCAAGACCTAATGCAAGAGTTTTGCGGTGAGGCAAAATATTATAAGCATATTCATTTTCAGTTAATAAGTAAGCAATTAGTATAGTTATATCTTTGCTCATCACTAGTTTTAATGTTTAGTTAAAATTTACTCGATTTTTCTCTATTATGAATTTTCAATAATAATTTTAATAACACTACTAGAGTTTAATCGACATATTTTTGGAAAGATTTTTCCACAATGAGTTGTGTTGAACATTATTATTCTTATAATGGTGTGTTGTGGTTAAAAATAATATAGTTTGACTTATTGTATGCATGATTTATATGCCAAGTGTGATCGCTGAGACAGTGTAAGAGAGGATAAGACACGTGAATACTCATACCATCACGGCATATCCCACAATGTGGGGTAACCAGCGAAAGGTGTGCGGGTTTGCATTGCCTTATAAAAGGGAGCACAACATATCTGTGTGTACCCACACACCAATCTCGTCTCACCTAAAAAGGCACTATATTCAGAATGGGTGATGAACCTCATTGCTGAACTATGTGAGACGTTATTGTTGCCTGTTGTATTTTCGATTACCCGGTTCTTACGGGACACTCGAAAACAATAATAGAAAAGAGTGGAAGCACTATTCTAAGCCGGTGCCTCACAACTATACTTTAAAAATAAGTTAAACATTATAATTAGACAAAATATTCACCATGTTTTTCACTTAAACGCCAAGTTATTCTTGAAAATAATTTTTTTTCGTGTAAATGCGTACTTCTATCTTTTAAATTAACAGATATTTGCGTGCAAAAAGTACACTTTTTTTACAGATTTGACTTTGTGTGAAAAATAATTATTGAAATATTTGGTTTGGAAAAAACCTTATGATACATAAAAATATCATTAAAAGAATGTAAATAAAAATATCATTAAAAAACCTTATGATACATAAAAATATCATTAAAGTGAACGCATTCATATGGGAAGATTATTAGCCAATATTGTACTATCGTAAGGCTTTATAAAATTTGAATTATATAATTATAATAGAATAGTATAATTTATGATAGATTTCTTTATTTTTGTGATTGTTTTAAGATTTTACTTATTATATTAAAGATCGTAGTTTAATTTACCAATGAATTTTACTGTTTTAATGAAACTTCTCAGCGCTAACCGTTATACTGCTAGCTATGATCGAACTAATGAAAATATTAATAAACAATCTGTTTTCTTTCCCCAGAATGGTTCCCTCGTAAACAACGATGAACTGGACCTTCGCATGTTGATTCATCAGAGTCAAGCCGGCTGTGTTATCGGCAAGGCTGGATCACAGATCAAGGAACTACGGGATGTAAGTCTACTTTTATATCATACATTGTTTTTTTCCGCTATGACGAAAGAATTCACGCAAACCTGACTCTTTTGCAGCTTTTGAATTGGACTCGTTATTTTAATTTGTCAAAATCCATATTATAAAGAATTGTTGATTGATTGGCAGCATAGCGTCTCTACCTCCACTCCGCTCGATTTTCAGCTACTCTCTTCAACTCTGTGTAGGACATACACTTCATGTCCTCACACACCTGCTCTAGATCTATCGGCGGGGACTCTCTCTGCCAGTTGTTCCTTTAACTATTCCCTCCAAGAAGATGTGTAGGGGATCCTCGTGTCCCAACCCATGGCCTATCCATTTTGCACGCCTCTTTTATATCGTATTTAACATGTGCCTGCATAGTTTCTTTAACTCTGCTGAGAACCTCATCATTTATAACGTGGTCCCTCCAATATATATATATATATTTTTTTTTTTATTTTTATTTATTTCTATCCAAAAACATAGAGTAGATATAAGATACAAAATAATTTAAAGGTAATATAAGCTTATTCATACATAGTAGACATACAAAGTAAATATAAGTTATTTCATTGCAATAAATATAATTTCATTATTTCACCATTGCTTACATAGTTAAAGCTATCCTTTTTGTTTGTACCTTTGTTACTAGCCCCCTCACTAGGCATAGCCTGTGCTAAGGTGAATATGCCAAGTATTCGTGGGTAGGTCCACGTCTCGAAGGCCAGAATAAAGAATAACATTAGAGCATGTACGGATGTAGAATATTTGTCTAGATCGCATTGTTTGGGGTTCGATTCTCGAATATATTTTTCTCGTTGACAATTTCGACGTATAGCTGAACAAGTTAGAGAATGCGTTTTGTGCAACACGAATGCCAATTTGTTGTATAGCAGAGCAGTTAGCACGAAGGGTTAGTAATCCAGTGCTC
This sequence comes from Molanna angustata, assembly GCA_963576475.1. Classification (NCBI taxonomy): domain Eukaryota; kingdom Metazoa; phylum Arthropoda; class Insecta; order Trichoptera; family Molannidae; genus Molanna; species Molanna angustata. The sequence continues at coordinate 25,483,480 of OY754978.1, read as the reverse complement.
GTGAGTTCGAATCCTACTACGAACGAGGTACGGTACGGTATGTACGGTACGGTATGTACGGTACGGTATGTACGGTACGGTATGTACGGTACGGTATGTACGGAGGTATGTACGGTAGTGAATTTTATGTACGGTAGTGAACTTTCGTTCACTACCGTACATAAAATTTATTCCTAGTTTATGGAATGTAGTTATATTATGTACTTGTAACAATTCATTCTTTATAAAAAAAGGTTTGGGCAAAAGCGACACGCCGTACGCTACACATTGATTTTATTGGTTGATTCAAATCAAAGTATGTATATTCCTGTTCTTGTTCGTTCGTTTCCTTATCCAGAACATCTATAGCGAACGAACGTCACAGCCTTAACAGACAGCCACCTATGAGTGACACTCCTCATTACATTTCAAGGCTCCCCCATGAGTTGGCACACTAGTAAGTCAAATTGGTTTGGGCACAGGTGAAGCCACAGGCATTCTCTCTCTTAGCGAGCTCTATATAAATTTATTCATTTATTACACAAAACAAATATTACGCATATAATCCGACTAATTACTCAAAATAATGGTGAAAAACAGCTCTAACACTCCTGTGGATTCTTCTGCGAAGCTCGCAATTGTAGTTCTTTTTATCTGAATTTGCGTTGTTCCGAGATTCCTACTAACACTTGAGGCACTTTATTTATAGAGAATCAAACTATGATGTTTTTTTTAATAAACGAATTATGTCGGTATGTACCTATATGATGAATTAATTATTAATGAGGGCGTTGATCTTTCAAAGTCATTAGGACGATCACCAAAAATTAAAAGTCGTGTACTACGTCAAACAACAGTTAGTTTTTCGCGCATACGTTATTATTCTTCTAATACAATATCGTTTTGTACATATATATATGATTCATTCGCCTTTGAGAGGTTCAAAGGAAAAAATCATCGTCATGGCCTCATTATATATCGCTAAACGTTCGACCATGGTTCTGAGTAGAGTCTATACGTTATAAGGTATTTAGGATTTCAATCTTACTTGCAATATTAGTAGTGATTATTTGAAAATGTAATTTGCACGAAAAGGATCTTGGTCAAAATACATTTGTAGTGGAATTAATAAAATTACAAGAAAATAAGTTATAATCCAATTTATAACTTAATCCAATTTATAAATTTCTATTGCATGAAAAATATGAAAAGAGTGGAAGCACTATTCTAAGCCGGTGCCGAATTTGATTTCTCAATTCTTTTAACGGCAATGAGTCAAATTTCTGTTAATATTTCGAAAATCATAAATATTTAACATCTATTAATTTTATCTTTCATTCGTTCTGTTCTCTCGAGGTTTTTGTTTTTGAAATACGAAAAAGGTCTATGTTTTGTGTTATTGTTTCTTACGACCTGTCATTACAATATTTTCGATTTCTTTGTATTTCATATTATGTACAATACAATATAACAGTTACTGACATTTTGACGAAGCAATGCTGAAATAGTATTACGTTATTGATGTGAAATTATGAATAATTTAGTGGCCGAACAATGTGTGTATGTTGTGTTATAATGTTAAATATTATATATGCTTTGTGAATATTGAAAAGGTTTGAACGTTTGTTTGTGTGCGGTGTGGATCGGTCGGCAGTATTATTTATATGATGTGTCTTTGGCTCAGTTCATATCTTCAGACAATAGAGGTGTCAGACACGACACGTATCGAGCCAGTCAAAGTGTATATTATTCTCACATAAGTATATCTAAGTTTATTTTGTCGATCGACAATTCTTGATAGAACTCAATTGTATATAGATATAATACAAATATAAAATAAAAATGCCTGGTATTTGTTCTATTTAATTTTATTTGATTATTGACGCGTTTCGTGCAAGGCACATCGTCAGAATAATTATTCAAATCCTGGCGATGTGCCTAGCACGAAATGCGTCAATAATCAAATAAATATGAATAGAACAAATACCATATTTTTTTTTATTTGTAATATATCTACATACCTACAATTTCATATAGTGATTTATTTATTAAATTCGTGTACAAAGACGGGTTTGTCGTCATTAGTCAATCTTTCCCCAAGTTAATATATTAATTCCTCGCACTTTTTCGCATCCTTTGCAGTTTATTACCAATGACATGGCAACTTATTCCAACAAATAAGTGTTTCCACTCCAGAAAAGCATTATTTGTAAATGGCAATTTATTCCAAATAAACAGTTTCTAGTCCACAAAACCAATATTTGTGTAGAGAATAATTTTAAATTTGTTTCTCCCTTGCTGTGAATTGAACTTAGAAAGCTAGTAAAAAATGCAATGCTTCGGCAATCGGCAAAGTCGCTTGAATTACACTTACCTCTAGTTCAAATCCATCCATATTGTCTGACACGTTACGTGTCTGTAGCGTCAGCCGTATGAAGATATTAATGAATTTGATGATATACGGTTCGTTGTAAATGATTGACTCTGGGTTACCTTTATGTGTTTCCTCGTAATGTATGTACCTCCCTCCACTCTCCACTCTGCACTCCCACAAACTGTGGCAAGTTAGTTTGTGTTTTCTTGGTGGCGCTGTGGTGGGCGGGCGGCCTAACGGCGGTCATTACCGTGAATAATTTAAATGTAACTAGCATCAAACATCACATCGCACGACGGTAATCTATTATCGTATATATTCATTCCTACCTCCATTCTCCTTTCCTTCATACTTCCTACTTCTGACATTACCTACCTTCGTGGAACCTTCACTAGCCTTTCCTTGCCCCTCATCCACATCACTCCCCTCGCCTTCCTTCCGTGTCGTGCTGCGCCGTGCCACTTATATAGGTATTAATAATCTAAAAAAATGTATTTTTCAATTCTTATTTTATTTTTATTTTATTCGGAAAACATACGGCATACATAATAATAATAATAATAACATAAAAGTTTTATACACACAGTTTTATGTCTAGATACATGTTCTCACTTATATAAAAAAAGTAATTATTTATCATAGGGCGGGTACATTCGAAACGCGATGAGAAAAGGAACATCAAATATTACCTTGGCTAAAATTTGTAATTCTCATAGCGAAAGCAAGCAGCAAAATAACATATTTTTAAATTATTCTGGTTAAAATTAAAATGCACAAACTAATGTAAAAATTGAAAATTTAAGAGATAAATTCAACATCAAATTATTCTTGTAGGAGCTAAAGTTATATATGCAAAAAGTAGAAATAAAAAAATAAATCAAAAAATACTCAAGCTGGAAGAAAGAAGTAGGTACCTAAGTATATAATATAAACTAAAAATAATTATGTGTTGTGATATGTATGTAGTTGCGTGAAATTGGTAAACACGAAATTATTCAAAAATTTTGAATTTTATTGCCCGTCTGTAGGAATATTGTGTAGTGACAGACAATATGTCCACGTCGCTGAGGTGATTATTGTAGTATTGGCAAGCGCGGTATATAAATTCATTAATAAAATTTTTATATTTCGATAATACCCATCACCGTTGTCGTATAATATACAGAGAAATGATCAAGGTCTATAGATTAGTAGATATCTTGAGGACAATTGGCTTATTTGTAAATTTCTTCATAGTTGTTGAAACTCTAAAATATAAAATACCTTCGGATACTTAACTTTAAATGACGGATTGTTTGACGATATTTTTATAAATGTGATTAAGGTCCACGTAAGCGCAGCGACCGGATCGGACGCAGCGCATCAGACGGATTTTAGTATTCTTTGTAGAGGAATCCATGCGCGCGCATGTATCCCACTCAAATATCTAAGTTTTTGCAACCATACCAATCTATTAATTGAACATCATAAAACTCAAATATTTTTTTACCATGAGACCAAATTATCTTTTGATCAAATTCAGACAAATCTGTGACGCCCTTTATGTTTTTTTTTTACTTATACATAGGATCATATTCTATGGTAGAATCCTTCAAAATGTTGGCGTTGTTCGTTTATTTGCGCCACTGTAAATGGCGTGCATTTACCTAGCCCCATCTAAGTTAGGTTAGGTTAAGTTGAACATCCTCTGTAGCGGAAGGTTGGTACATACCTATTCCGTTTGTTGTCAGGGATTGCCAACCCCTCAACCCCGACCCGATAGCGGGACGTTAATTTGACACGTGACACGCAACTGACTGCTTCTTTTATCGTCTTATTTTATATAGGTATTTATTATACCTTCACCCCCCACCCTCAACACAGTAACGATTACAGTTAATATTTTTCATCTCGGTATCGTAAAAAAATGTAATTCACAATGTCAAAAATAAGGCCGTCAAATGTCTTCCCGTCTAATGGAATTGTTCGCGTCTTTTACTGGTTGAATATAATTGATATCAGAAAGAATCTTTTATATTTATTTTTATAACTACATACATACGTTTTGTTCCGTCATTTATTTAAATTAACAGAAATATAAAGTACATTTAATTAATATACCCACTATTTAAATTAACTAGAAGATCTTGATAGAATTGATACATATTCATGCAGTTCACAAATATATATATATATATATATATATATATATATATATATATATATATATATATATTAAGATAAATTTATTTTCTCGAAAAAATAAGAATATGTTTTTATTCACTTTTACAATATTCCTTTTTTATTTTATGTATTTTCCAACTTTCATTTTTTTTTATTTTAATACCTTACATTCTAGTTAATATATTTATCTTAGTTTATGATTTAAATCAGCTAATCTAGCTATGTACAAGCTAATATTGTCGGACAATCATTTGTTGTGATGACTAATTTATTGTTACTTACATAAGAATGTTATATCTGAAATGTGTTTTTATTGTATTTTATTAACTTTATTAATTAACTTGTGTCCTAATTGTAATTTGTGTTTATTTTGAACTGTGTATAATTTTTGTATAATGGCGTGAAGCCGTATATGTAGAGATTTTGTTTTGATATGCATTGAGAAATTTGTTATTTTATAACATGGCTACGTAATGGGCACGAGCATTTGATTTGTTTGAAAATATTAATTGGTCTTCAAAAAGAATCGGGTTGTAAGAAGGTGAAAATATAGAATTTTGACCCTAAATCTTGTTTGATTTTTACCCAGCATATTACAATATACATATAAATTTTATAAGACCTGAATCTGTACTGTCTTTAAATGCAACACTGTAAATCCTTAAGACTTTCATATAATTCTTGATATAATGTCGTCGTTATGTATGTCCCCTCGTTCGCCTCTGTTGAAAGTCCCTGCAGTGCCAGGTGCGAGGCAGGTGTCCCGCACCATCTGCCCTGATCAGCACGCACTACACACACACACACACACACACAAACACACATTCATACACTAGACTCCTTCAGTTTACATACTTTACTTCAGGCTACTCCTACCTTATAATAATACCTACAGCATATGTAGGTACTACTTCTCCGTCATTATGTTGTACATTTTTTAACTTTCATACACGTCCAACGTAATTCTTCTGTCGACCTCAATGTGGCCTCATTCTACAAAAAACTAAGTAGGTACATACTCAAAGAAAAAAGACATTTCTCAGTTCTGGGAACCTACTTGTTAAATATAATATATTTAATTTCTATACAATCAAGTACACACACACACATACATTTATTCCCATCAGGCAATCTCTTCCACCTAACCCAAGCGACGTAGTGTTTCAATAAGTAGATTCAATACAATAAAACTTAGCTATTTATTCAAAAAAAATCAGCGAGAATTTTTGTGTTCTATGATATTTATGTAAATTTATTTTATAACATTACATCTGTCAAACCAATAAAAAAAATAAAAATCCATTGAGGGGTCTTTGCAGAAAAATGGATAGGTCGCTGGCAGAACGGATTAGTAATCTAGTGGACGCGAGTTCAAATCTCGCCTCGATCAATTTCGTACAAGTATTTGTGCTTAGTTTAATATTGCGACAATGACATATTTTAATATATTTTTATAATCTTTCTTTTAAAAAAGATGTGCGCACCACCTAACATGAAAAATACATTTTATCCGAGAGATCAATGTTGGCCCCAAATTATCATTTTTTTTTCATATTAATCGTAACTTGTTTCTTCTTCGTCAACCCTACGTCGTCCAGCAATGAACATATACCTCCCCCTGAGACCTCCACAGCTCTCTATTTTATGCAGACCGCATCCAACCATCGTTACTTGATTGTTGTGATATCATTTATTTTGGTATAAAAACTGACTCATTTTGAAAAGATTTACGATTGTTTTACTTATCACAATAGCCATGTTGCAACTACATTATATTTATCGTTTTTGCAATAGTAATTAAATGTACACGCCTATAAAAACTAAATAATTTACGATGTATTTTTTTCCTCCCTTTTTTCATTCTTTCTTTCGTCCTACGATCGTTTGCCCGTGTAGCTTTCTTTTCCATATTTTCTTTTACAAAAAGAATATTAAACCAATAATATTTTTATAGTTTTTATTCGACGATAAATTTATTTTGAGCGTGAGAAACGATGCAGTGGCGTATAAAATTTATTTTACTAAATATTTTTTTGTTTTAATTGATTTTTTTAATAATAATTATAACCAATCATTGCCTAATGGTGGTCATTTTCAAAAACAATTTTATAAAAGTTAAAAAAAAACTGGTACAGAAATCCAAAATTCCGTTTAATAAAATATTTATTTTTATCGAAAATTTAGTGTTGAAATCAATAAATTATTAATTTTCCGGTGTGTAAATGACAACTGTATTTAAATTTGCTAAACAATGTGTATTATTACAGTGCGAATAATTTGTTCAGTATCAACAACTTAATTCATCAATGAAACAGGATTGGTTTCAGGAGAGCAGTTTTCAAAATAACTCGTCAAATTGTATTACATCAGAATAATTATTTCATCTTAGACCACGAAAAGCTGGCGTAAAAAGTTTAAATAAATATTTAAATATTTATATTTATACATCCTGTATAAATATAAATATTTCTTGAATAAATCACAAATATTAATTAATCTTTTGAAAAATATTAGATACTTTGTTTTTCGCGTTTTGACGTACTGTCACTATTTTATATTTTCGTTCTGTATTTACTTTCTTTCTCTCAAGTGCTCGATGGAATTTCAATACCCCGGCACGCTATCGTCCTAGTTAGTCCATGCTATGAGTTTTATTGGCCCGTATATTAATCATTTTCTATTAATCCAACATTTACATACCTGCCTAAACGTTCGTGAGTCTCCCCTCCCTTCAACGAATTATTGTGGTTACTTGTTTATTCACTACCCAACATCTATCTTATATCAATTACTTAATTTAATTTAAAATGTAAGTAAGAATAAGAATAACAGAAGAGCGTGTATGAGAAGATGCATGGACGTGAACGAAGCGAGAAACGTATGTCAAGAGAGAGGAGTCTAGCGTTCGATTCTCTCAGACTACCCCAAATAGGAAAAGGGCGTGTAGTATGGTATGGAATTTATAATGTAGGTATGTATAACACCTTTTAAAAAAATATCTAAATCAATCTGGGGGCTACTCATGACACATACTTAATACGCTCTTAGCTCGCCTTAATCTTAAAAATGTATAAATCAATACTCGATTATAATCCAATCTTAATCTTTCTCTACATTTAATCATAAAAATTGTCATTAATTATTGTATAAATTAATATTATTATTCAATTAATTTAACCTCCAAAGTATGCAAAAGTCTGAAGCTGATCTTAATTTTACTTTAATCAACTTCATGAGTAGTCCTGCTGATATGAATGCCACAGAAAATCTTGAATCAAAAAAATAATCTAATTCTTGTATATTTTTTCTTTCGTTTCAAATAAATGACTGTTTACGCCGTATTACGTTACTTTTGTTTGGTCGGTTTTTAAAACGATTTCCATCGACAAAGTCGCAATATTAATTCGGCATTACGGCAGTTTTCTTCGAGTCCACAGATATTTGTGTCTCCCTCGTAGCCTATAATAACTACGTATCCAATTTTTTTGATCCCAACTGATTACTGCTGCCCAACTAGGAAATCCTGTAACAAATGTTATAATTTTAGTTTTTTAAAGAACGGACTAATTCGGCAATGTCTATATTTTCACGTTGCAAATAAAGAAATTTAGTATGTTAACCAAAACGCTGTCTTCTAAATCATTCCATTGGACACTCATTATTTCGGGATGCTGGGAAGATTTTGTTGATCTTCGGAATAAGAAACACTCGGTACCTTCCGACCTGGAATACAATTTCTTCCTTCCCTTTTTTTCGTGGCTGAACCCTAACAGGACCGAAATAGATCGACTTTATATTTTTTTACAATTTTTAATGGGAAACTGTAGAAGTTCATTTTTTAAATTGACGTAAAAATTAATCAAATAACTTAGTAAAGCTTATGTTAAAATGTTGTCGAGCTTGCTCTAGTACAAAGTAGAAGACTTCATATTGATGTCATATGTATTAAAAGCTAATTCGTTTTCCACGGGCATCGGTACATTTTTTCGCTATAATTTAATCTGTCAAAACTTTCAAAAGACTTCCAGATTCTGTGAAATTAAGTTTTTGAACCTTTGTTCAAATAATGGACAGTTACAATATACCATACCTGTCGATGTAGTAGAATTATACCATTATCGTGATTTTTTATTGAGCATAATAATTCAGTTCCATTCACAGTAATAGTTTTGAAGTAACGCAGACATATTGGCGCTAACGTCTGCATACGGATAGTGTCGTGTAGGCGTTCAATACATCCATCCATTCATACGTAGGTACTTGTATAGTATATTGTCAATAATGCGTTATAAAATTATTTTTGACACGTGAAAATAAATTTTAACAGGCACATATTATTTTTCATCCATATCGGTAGCAACCAACAGCTGTAAATGTTTATATTTTATTCATTTCTACTACCACCTGTTCTGCACTTATGTCCACATACACGGCCCCTATACACGACATAAAAAAAAATTGAAACCTAGCTGCCACTTCATTAAATTGCTTCAACATAAATAATAATGAAATTTAAATGTTTATACCTAGCTTGATTCCATAAAATTATTAGAATTTACGTCGTTTGAGAAAACATCATTTCAATGAAAGAACCAACACGACTTGGCTCTGTTGTACAAGAACTGTGAACAAAAGAATTTGCCATCAGGAAGACATCTCACATCGAGATACATAGAACTCCGACGAAGAGAAACTCCGTACCTACTATTTGGAAAGGTTTACCTCAAGGGTCAGTTTCGAGTCCCATCCTCTTTAACCTATATTGCCATGACATACACATATGTGTTGAAGGCCTTTGTTCATCTCTGATCATAGAGTACCAATTCTTGAAAAGAGTTCAATGTAGAGAATTTGATAGTGGTTTTAGTGTAAACGGGGTCTTAAGGTGGAATAAATTGTCCTCCTAACATACCTACAACTCAGCATACCTATTATTGAAGATTTCTCAGATCTTTGAAACGATAAAAAATAATTCAATGTAATGTCAATTTTTTTCATCATTTCTTTCAATTTTTTTTTCACCACGCCATCAAAAAAATGAATGATAAATGCGGCTGTGAGGCACCAAATTATAATAGTGTTTCCACTTTTTTTCTATTATCATCCTTTTCGGGTGTAGGTACCGTAAGAGTCGGGTAATCGAAAATGCAACAGGCAAAATAATATCTCGCTTAATTTAGCAATGAGGTTCACCACCCATTCTGAATGTTATGCCTTTTTAGGTGAGGCGAGACTGGTGTGTAGGCGTACACGAACGCGTCGTGGTTTCTTTTATAATGTAATGCACACCCGCGCACCTGTCGGTGGTTACCGCACACTGTCGGATAATATGTCGTGATGGTATCTATTAATGAAGGATATAATAAAATACGTGTTTTAGTTTCTTATGTCATTAAATGGTGTTTTATAAATTATTATAATTGATTAATTTTGAAACTTTGTTCACACATTTGATTGCTAGTTTTTAATATTATTTTCATAATTTATTGATTAGCTACCGGTGCGGTGCGGTGCGGCGATCCACTATCTTACTCTACGAGGGACCTTTTAATACATAATAATACATATGCATATTTATATCAAATTCATGTGGCTATGTTCATATTAATTTACACCTGCCTACAAGATTCTTTGCCTTTACAAACGGCTGTTTGAAGACATTGGTGTCTCCGGCTGACCCTGATCTCTCCGGCTTACCCTCTCCACTCTACTTGTGTCTCTCAGCCCTTCCTCCCCTCCTCGTACTCCACCACTGTCATGTGCTCCGGATATCCTGTCTACATTCGATTGCTCACCAAACTTCCAACTTACCGGATTCCATGGTGAGAGTAAGAGAGAGGGTATTATTATATTATTATTGGTTTGTTAATAAAATCCTTCTCGTCCCGCTCGCACCCCTGTAATGTTTGGTATACCCTTGCACCGGCCGGATGGACGATGAAAAAAGACAACAACACGAAAAGTTCATCGACGTTTGAGCAATCACTATTCTCGGTGCATTTTGATAAACATATTTGATTTTTATCGTATCTCTTCCGAACGTCAGTAAACAATGCTATTTTTTTTATTTTCTCTAAATAATTCCATAAATTATTATTTCCTTCTAAGGGGTGTCGATTTCGAGTTCAAAATTAAAATATATATTTTTTTTTATTGACCAACTTTTTAACATCTCAATAGAGACGAAGTTGTGATATTATAGAAGAACCAGGAACTCAAGGCACCTACAGAGCTTATGACCTGTCATCGGCTGGTTTCACCAATTAGGTATACATTTTTTATAGTTCTATATATTTGAATGTGTAACAATTTACTTGGAAATAAGGAATTATACTATTGCCATTCTATGAAGTAACGGAGGAACCTTTTTTATAACGCCATCTATTGAGAAATTAGTTTATTTGTAAACAATAAAAGCATCAGTCCTTATAAATGAGATGACGTTGTCTCGCACAGATGTCACCCCTGAACTGCGCCAGAAATATTATTTCATTTTTGGCTTGTTTACCTACTTGTACCAATGTGTATGTAAATCGAATATTTGTTTTAATTGCATATAGGTACGCAAACATGTTCTTCTATAATATCCCAACTTCGTCTCTATTGAGATGTTAAAAAGTTTGTTAATAAAAATGTCAATTGAGTCCCGACAGGGAAAAAATTCAATGTTTGTGTATATGCAAATGCAATTAAAAAAAATATTCGATAAGAAAAATTGTCTACTTTTATAAATTATAGTATGTATTGTGGGTGTTTTGAGAAATCGAGTAGAAAAGAATATTATACATATATATATTTGATGAAGAAGGTGTTTAAATGGAATACAGGCGACAAATTTCTTCCTTCCACTAAGGAAGACAATATACAACCCTCGAATTCTCCTTGTTTGCTCCGCTTGAGAGAGATATATGGCGTGATGATATTAATAACTCATTTGACCTAAATGATTTCTTCCTATCGTGTCCTTTCACGTCCTGTCTACGCCATATCAGCAGACCTCCTCTTCATTGTTCCCGTAATAACCACCTTCCTTCGTTTGTTAAATTATACATATCGATAATTATTATTTAAACAAGCCGCCATCTGTGGTGCGGGACATGAGCTGGGGGGTGGTGGGGGTGGGCGGTGGGAAGGGAGGACGCCACGTGGCGCCGCGACGCCAACTCACGTGTTCGACAGGTCGATATCCGAGCGACAGGGTTTTCCGCGCCCAACCACGATTCTGCTCGGCTTTTGTCTGAACTAATTACATATTGCAATAAACTACCCTGGCTGTACTTTTCATTTTAAAAATTGATATTGTTTATAATATAGAAGTTCATACTCATATTTAAAAAAAATATTCCATTCATTCATACAATCACGGTGTATCCCACGAGGCGAGATAACCAGCGACAGGTGTGCGGGTGTCTCATAAAAGAAAGCACGTGCGTGTATCCTAACACATCAGCCTCCTTACACCAAAATGGGTGGTGAACCTCATTACTGAAATATGTGAGATATTTTTTTATGACTTGTATTTTCGATTACCTATCAGGATGTCGTGGATACCCGGAAATAACGATACCTACCTAATAGAAAATATTGGAGACACTATTCCAAGCCGGTGCATCACCCCTATTTTTCTTTCTTAGTATGAATAGACTCTGTTACTTTAGAATGGAATGAAAACAGACTAGCTTCGAAAAACAACACTATAGACACACGTTAACAATTCGTTCGTATTGTTCAACTGAAGAATTTATTTCTCTTAATAAATCGACAGTATTAACTTTAGTCCCGTGTGAGAGAATCGTATGCAGTATTGGACTTTTTGCGTGTTTTTTTTTCCAACTTTGGAGTCCTTTAACACTTGTGACATTTTCTTTCTACGCTTGTGACGAGTCATTTTACATTCGGAATATTTCTTTCCGCGCTCATGACGAGTTCAAATCTTTATGTGGCGTTTCATTACGACGATAATTTTGTGTTGGTAGGTATAGTATGCGTGGTATGACCATGTCGTCCATTGTCCATCACCGATACTTTGGATCGATTCCACCCCCCCCTTCCTTACCATATATACACACACACACACACACACAACACTATTACAATATGGAAGAAGTAAGGGACGCCAAGCGGTCATTATCGCCTAGGACTTTTTTTTATTATCCCTCACTTGTCAATAATTAATTTATCGACATCGTGAGAATAATAACAGAGTATTGCTCTACACTCTAAAGGACTTTGGACTAATTAAAGATGGCCGGTTTGACGTCGTATTGAAAAATCGTCGTATCATATAATTATTTATATCGATAGAGGTATATACTGCGTTATCGTTACGTTTTTTTTCAACAGTTAAAATGTTGATTTTCCAACAATCAAAATTGGATACCGTCCGCCGTGGCACAGTTGGTAAGCAGTTTGGTTAATGTGCGGGCGTCCTATGTTCGATCCCCAGCAAAAGAGACATATATATTATGTTTGTTTTTATTTTATTTTATTTCCGGGAAATTTACAGTAGGTATAATAACATTTATTATATAGATGCATTAGTATAAGACTAAAACCAATAACAAATTTCCACATTATTAACAATAATTTTTGACTGTTGTGCTTACATACTTAAAGCTACATATGAAAAACATTTATATCTGAACGATAGTGCATGAGTGTATGTATGAGTGTAACGATGTGTTTAATATGTGTGTGAGTGTGTCTATATATTTATCAAGTATATGTATCAAATATATCTTGAACAATATTCCTTCTTCGTCATTCAATTTCGTCCTTCCTTTCTTACTGTCATTTGACTTTCCGAGAATATAGTGATTTTTCTTTATTTTCATCACCTATTATTTCATAGTAGGTATGCACTTTCTACATAATTTTCTTCTTCATGGTCACAATCCCAGGATTGGTTTGCACCAAGCACTCTATCTCTGTCTGTTGTCCGCCAACCTCTTCATCTCTTGGTAGCTGCTAGAGCACACATCACTGATCACCTGTGTCTAGGGCAACCTCTACAACTCTACAGTTTCTGACCTCCGTCATTCCCTCGGCGACAGTACCTAACATAATATTCGTTGAGAAATTGATGTCAATAACACACTAAAATCTATTTATGTATGCGTTATTGTATCATACGAGTACCTACATAATAGTGGAGAGTAAAAATAAATTTGTGCGCTATAAAAGATTTTGTACTTACCTAATATTTCATTCTTCCCCTTCTTGAGGGATGTGTTTTCCTTTCTATGTTTCTCTTATTTTCCTTCTTAGAAATGTAGGTTCGTACTCTTACATATTATATTCTTCTCTCCTGTGCCGAATATAGATGGTATATAAGCAAGTACCTACATATATGTATGTAGCAAATATAGAGCTATATAATATATAATATATTCTCAACGGTTCATGCATAACCAAAGGAAAGATTCATTTTTTATGTAAATAAAATGGTCGATTCCCCCGACGCTAATGTCGAGCACTCAACTCACGATTATATAATCGCTTCTTATATGTATATACGCATGCATTTTGATTTGTCTATCTACGTACATACATTTTTTATATCATGTACATGATACATGCTATACCTACTAGGCATAATATGATATACCCACTGTCAATTAAGTGTATTTTAATGTAATAAATTATAAATTCTTCCATTTAATATAAACATTGTAAAAAACGAGGTTAGTGAGGAGTTTAGGGATGTGGCCAACGCTAAACTCCTCACTAACAAGTCGCTCCATAAAGTATTCACATTTTGTATAGAAAATATGAGATGAGTTTGCTAAATTAAAGTTTTTAAATTATCAATACCGATGGTGTTTTTAGTGTAGAACTCCATTATACTAGTTTTTAAACGATTAAGGGGAGGGGCCTAGTCAGCCGAAACGATCGTCTGATACAAGGAAAGTATATATTTAGAACCATAGTAAACTTTTTTTGATTAAAAAAAACTAGTTAAAAAGTGAGACATTATTATCTATGAACCTGTTATTTGTTTGAGAAACAGTACAATGTTATATTTTTTACCTGGTGATTTTGTAAATCAACGTTTCTATAATAGCTTCTGTCTTCGAGATTTGTTTAATTTTCTAAAGTATTTTGTGAATTGTATAATGTCGTGTGTGACAATATTCGCATTTGCGTTCGTTGGTTGCGTTGGGCTTTCGTTAATATCAAAATTCATTATTTTTTTGTTGTATACTGATGGGATAATAATACATATATCCCCCATGATTAATTTCCCACAAATCTCAAATCACACACACACAAGTTATTAAACTCGCGTTATGTTATTTGTGACCTCGGTCGCCTCTATGACGAATCGGTTTTTTTATACCTTCATGCTTCTTGTTTCGTACACTTAAATATTGAATTGTCAAGTAGGTATGTAACATAACATCGCATAGTAACGAATATTTTATCTCATAATAATTATTCTTTTGCGTTTAAGGTTATCATCACCAATGTATGATTTATGTCTTTATATTTAGCAAAACTATTGGAAAAACTGCACTGAAACAAAAATATAGGTACTAATGTTGGGATGTTTCAACAAAAGTACCTATCTGTAAAAATTGCGTCGTTTGACGGCATTAATGAAGCATACATACATACCATCATCACGGCATATCCCAAAATGTGGGGTAACCAGCGAAAGGTGTGTTTGACGGCATTAATGAAGCAACCAAAATAATTGAACAAATTTATGAAATTAAAGTATTTTACCTGTATTTTTACTTTTTACTATAAGCTTAAGGCTGTATTTATAGTAGCGTCTAGTACCAGCTCTTCTTTTCTGCATTCTTAGGTTAGGTTTAAGTTTGTTTATAATAATAATAGCGACGAGTTGCTTTATAAATTGAATTATAAATTATTATAAATAAAATTTATATATCCTTTTAATTTTTCGCATTTAATTTAAAAATTCACAGCTCATTTGACTTAATACTACGAGATTTCAACCAATCAGAGAGCCAACCGGAAACAGAATGCGGAATGGTAAATGCGGATTGTAGACTCTAGTGTATTTATCTCTGGTGGTTTACGAGATCACTTTAAACTCTTGCACCACCTTCACCAATTATGCCTTTTTATTAAGATCCCTTATCAATCAAAATTTTGAAACTTTGATATAATATGATGGGTGGTATGACTGAATCTTATATATAGACACGTTATATGACAGCAAAACGCTTTACCAAAATGGCATATTTTAACGAATTCTTACAATGTCACCAAGAAAGAGTGCACACGACAGAATTACTGTTCATTTATTATTAGGAAAAATACGACTAGAGGGAACATCTCTAATTGCTAAGTTCAGATTTATCCTCTTTCACTCCACAGTTATCTTGGCCGTCTGCGGTTAACCCGAAAAAGATGGCAACGAAAACGTATTTGGCATTTTCGTATGTTATTATATTTTAGGGTCAAGGGAGTAATGTCGTAAAGGTGGAATGATTATTATTATTTATTCCTGTCCCGTACACAAAAAGAAACTCGTAAAAAGTATAATATTATGTTACTATCCACCATATCAACTTGACTCTCAAGATCCCATCCAGTACAAAGGCAATTCAAGAGAAGATACAGTGTGCCAAGGTTTTTATGTCTCCAGTGATGCGATGTGAGATTCTATATTCACAGGCTGTCGTGTGATATTCCACTAAAAATGATAAATCAGTTTAGAAGCTGACATTTCGTAGTAGCGAATCTCATGTTTCATTTTAAAATATTTTGTCCAAAGAAAGCCACTTGGTCATTTTTTTTACTCCTCACTAACCCAAGGGAATATAGTGGATCAACTAGTATGCTGAGATTGTATTCTGAAAGTTTCGTCATAATGTATCTGTGTGTGTGTGTGTGTGCTATGTACGGCGTGTTAATTTTACTTTATCGATTATAGACTAAAGTACTCATTCGATTCTTTTCAAATTTTGCAAATATGTATACCTAATACTCGCTTAGATCCCATTAGATTTTGAAGGATATCTGAATAGTGCTTCTCATTTTTTTTAACTGTCAAATATTTCAAAGTAACCCCAAGCTCAGGAAACGTAAAATATGAAATTTTTATTTTCAAATTGGTACAAAAGCACATCACTTACATAAAATGGCATTGAAGAGTTATCAAATTTTCACAATAAAATATTTTATAAAAACTAGTTGCATGTAACACATGAGATCTAACTGTCGATAGCGATAGTATGTATAGTTGAAGAATAAGAATCAAACTATAAACCCATAAATCCAAATTATTGAAAATTTTAACACATGTTGGTATGTATGTCAAGATAGGACAGTATGGAGGTCAGTCCTGTTTTCCTACCCGGAATATGAAAACAGCATGATGGTTCTGTATGTATGTTTGGAGATTAAGTACCTATCAAACTATTAAGTCTTCTTACATATTGTGTATAGGCGACTGCCCTACAAATTGTATGAAGCAATGTCGTCACTACATTCAATTTTTATAAAAATTGTTAAAAAAAGTTTGAGATGTGCTATTACTTACCATGTTAATATTTTTTATAGAAAATTAAATTATCTAGTTGGGGTGTTTCGGCCTTTTTCGATATTTTAAAAAAAAATGAAAATATAGGCAGTTTAACTCATAAATTTATCATAAAAAAATATTTTTCTTAATAAAAAATGTTTTAGAAACCCTGGAATTTTTTTGAATAAACTAATTTGAGATTTTGTATTTTTCTATGTTTATACCAATTTTCAGCGTTTTAGCTTTTATGGTTTCTGAGATATATGGAAAAATAAATTAAAAATTCAAAAGTTGATAACCCCTGACTGAAACAAAAATTCAAAATTCTGAGTATAAAAGTTTTGTAGGCCTATAACTGTTTATATATTCTGAAATGTTGGGCTTTGTAAATTGAGCGGATCAAAAGTTATAAGGGACACACACACACAGACACACATACACACACAGACACACGAAATGTTCTACTCCGAATTCTGAGTAAATCCGTGTATGAAACATATATGCTGCGAAGCCTCTAAGTTGGTGTTTTTTGACTTCAAAGTTGGAAAAGCCGTGAAAAAAGTAGACCTCTGCATACAATTCTCGCGTATCCTGGCTTGAAACATTGTCGATATGTTAAGAGAACAAAGTTCTCCTGAACAAATCGACAGTTGGAATAATTCAACAAACTCATTTCATGAAAATGCTGAATATTTCCATACAAAATTTAAATACTTTATAGAATGACTTGTTAGTGAGGAGTTTAGCGTTGGCCACAACCCACTCGTTTTACTATACACCACGCGTCAAAATTAAAACTACACATTAGTGGATAGCTGTAATTTTTTCAGCTGTCATAATATATAGAGTGTTTTAGATTCTACGTATATTGTTTATTGGTCGATAGCTATTTCGCCTTGTTAGGGCATCTTCAAGACTATGACGGCGTGGGGTTTCTGTTGGGTTATATAGGTGGAGGGTTGACCTTACATTTTTTTGATTGATCAGTATCTGCAAACAGGGTATTAAACAATGGTAGTAGGTGAAGACTCCACCTACTACCATGCCCTGACAAGGCGAAATAGCTATCGACTAATAAACAATATCGCACCTTTATTTTCATAGTTACACTATACAAAATTACAAGTATTAAATTATTACCAGCAATGTATTTTAGATGAGCGCTATCTATTGAATACAGAAACACCAGATCTCTAGTTCAAATATTTACCACCAATTGGCATTATTGCGATTTTTATTTTATCAAATTAAATAAAAAAATCCGAAACTTTAATCCCTGATTGTGAAAAAATATTTTTTTGTTTAGCGTCACTATGAAAATAAAGGTGCGATATATGTACGTAGAATCTAAAAGATACTGTTTTTTTTTTAATTTAAATTAAAATAGAATTCTACAAAATAAATTATTCACAATTACATATCCAGAGGTTGTTAAATAGCCCACAAGTAGCTGTTTTTAAAATCTTTATATATTTTTCTTGAATTTATTATTTTAAAGAAAATGTTTTTATGATCGAGTACAGTATTACAATTTAGGTATTTCTTTATTTATCTGATTCGTGAAATCGATACCCGGTTTTCGGTGGAAACTAAACATCAATTGATATGATAATTTGGTTAGAAGGTGTGTATGTAATGTATGTAGGAGTATGTATGGTATGCTGTGTCTGCATGCAGTCTGGCAGCAATTAACCATTACACCTGTTCATTGTCTCATGTTGCGCGTCTCATACACTCATACTGGATACGATACTATGGATGGATGTTTTCTCATTTCCTGTATCACATATCATTATAATATACCTTACACCTTGCATTCTTATATCGTACCATACTATGCCATCAACCATATCAGCAAGTCCAATCGATTTCATTATATTTTGTATGCAATATGCATGTATTCCTATACAGGAACGTTCCTATTTCAGCGTTATAGAATATCAAATTGGACTAAGTGGAATAGGAACGTACGTATTTTAGCCTGAACGTTCTTAAAAAGTTATAGAATTGGACGTATTACCCCGTATTCAGTAACTAAAATTTTCATAATTATTCAAAATACGTCTAATTCAGTAAATTTTTAAGAACGTTCCGGACAATATAGATACGTTCCTATTCCATTTAGTCCAAGTTGATATTTTATAACGCTCAAATAAGACCGTAAATCTAAAATCTACAATTTTAGTATGTTCCTATTTTAGTTACAATAGTTACTGAATACGGGGTATTGCCTGTCTAAAACATGTAGACTTAAAACCCCATAAATATTTATAATTGTTTAAAAAAAATAGGTAGATAATAATCAACTATTTTAATTGGTATCGCATCAAACCAGAATTAAACATTTTACGGCAGCTTGTAGTTTTATTTTTTTATTGCAATATATTATGTCTCTGTATGTTTTGTATATATCTAGAGAGCACTTTGCACGAACACGCTCTGTCTTTTTTATTATTTAATTTTTTATTTTATCGCCCGTGTTATATGTGAGCTGCGCGCGTGCGTCTGTGTTCATATGTGTCTGGTAGGGGTGGACAAACTCTAAATATAACAATTTTATATTTCATATTTGTGTATGAGTATTTTATTTACTCATTTAACTATATACTTAGGTAAATAAATACCTACTTGAATCTTCTTAATTTTTACATCGCTTCTCGAGCAACTAACATGTAGATACTTCATATATTATATCAAATTTAGATTGTTGGCGGAAGAGCGGTTAGCGCGCTGGGTTAGTAATCCAGTGGTCGCGAATTCGAATCCTGCAACGACCGATTTCGTTCACCCACAGCACAAACATTTCTTGTTAGTTTAGGAAATGTATGATGATGTATATATGTACTTGTTATGGTATATATGTACTTGTTATGACATATTCATTTTTTAAAATTAAAAAAAAAACTGAACCATGAAGGACGGCAATCCTCTTGTTGAAAATTCACGCTTTTATTTGACTGTTAATAATGTACATAATATGTGCAGATCAGAATAGCAAGCCCCAATTTGCCGACCGCTAGAGTAGGGTTGTTCAACAACCGACCGAATGGTCTATGTGCATAGGTAAGATAAGAGGTAAGGTAAGATAAGGTAAGGTAAAGAATAAGATTAGGTTCTCTGCTACCGACGACACGTCGACACGACGTATGGTGGAGTATCTTCGGTCGCTGCAACATTTGCGAGTAGACAGATGCGCAAACAAAGAAAGCGCAGTGGAAACACCCGTTATAGGATCTCATTCTATCTATTATCTGCTGCCCTTTGAAAGTTCTTTTTGTTATCTGATAATTGACACAACCTTTGTGATGCAATGACCATCGGTGATGATGCACTGCATTTGATATATAATGTTCAATTCATGTCTTTTTCTAAACATCTTTAAAACTTTCGCAGGGATTGGTCGTTGTTTTTCTCCCTATATTATAGCGATTCTAGATGTATATTTCTTTGCAATTTTGAATTGGTACGTAGTCTACTGAAGGTTCTCCAATAAACATGTGTTATTTTTATGTTCAACATCAATATTTATGAATTATTTAACGCTCTTCAATTATTAAACGGTGCTATATAATGCCTTCTTTAATTTTGATACTTAATGAAGCATAGTTTCTTACAAAATTCTATTTGTTCCATACGTAAACATATTATTTCTTAATCATTGACGTTTTACATTTAAAATTATTTTATACCTGTTACAATATTTCACTCAATTATATGAAGTTGGCATATTTGATTTATCTTTCCTCAGTACCTAAAAATCATATAAAGAACATGAAACATTTTCTTGTGGAAGGGTGGAACTCTTATTTTCATATGCATTTCGATTTTTCCGTGTTATAAACAATGGGGAAATTACATTTTTTTTCGTATAAATGGAACCAATCGTTAATCGTGTAACAGTCATTAAATTTTATTGCTGAATATCGAATAATGTCATTTCATGGTTTACCACGCGACGCAATAAAAATTCAATCCGGCGAATATTTTATTATGGTGTTTAGCGTTTGTGGAACTCGCGCGTTCGTTTCATTCCGATTCCCAACCCCTCTCATGCTGCCGTTCGGGAGTAATGAAAGGAAGAATGGTTAAAATGTCGGAAGTGTACGAAACCATTGCACAATATATTATATTACATTATCTCGGTGGTTGTATCCAGTGATACGGTATATTCTTATATCCTACAGAGCAAGCAAGCTAAGCAACTCTTGGGCCCTACCTTGTATGGTGTAAGCCGGTAGAGGCGCCCCGCGCCCTCGTCCCAGGGCAGCGCGCGCACATGCGCTCACCACCTGTGCTTTATTTTGCCATACCGAAATACACCCTAGCGGCGAAGGCTCCACGGTCTAGTTTCACCCGTAGATCTGTCACACCGGGCGAGGCCACCGAGCCGGCTGGTTCCATCAGTTCAACGTCGGTCGCCCTCTTATATGGACAGTCTTCTCGCATTTTCGTTCGATTTTCAAATTAGTGTTCGTTCTTTTCCAATTCGTCGGGCGGGTGGTGATTGTTTTAAATTTGAATTTCGTAAATCGAACGCACGTTTAAATCGAAGAGGAATAATCATGGATCGTTCAAAAAATTAGGAATCAACGTGTTTCGTCAGTGGATGACAAAAGCATGAGGTGTGTATTTTACGTTTACGATGGATTTTTGCCGCCGAAATTGTGATATTTCAAAACTAGGCGATGCCGGTCGCGAATCGTCTCCGTACCGCTGTGTACCTTTAGAATATGTTGCTTATTGTTTTGTTTGAAGAATATGATATTCTTTGTGCGACCGAACAATGGTTTTGTGTTAAATAATGAGTTGGTTCGTGGGAATTTGGATGAATACCCCTGGTTCGGGTGCTTTGAATATTAACAAAGGTACCATTGGTAGGTAATATATTTCACTTGCTGAGAATACTCCCAAAATTAAGTGCGTAAATTTCTCTTTCTTCGAAAATATTCAACGATTTTACAACTTCGATATATTCTCAATTTAAATGGTTGAGTTCATTTACTCTCGAACTAGTTTTAAAGAAATCTTTATTAGTTTAACACAGCCCATTTATTTATTTTATCCTTCTATGAAATGGATCAATCAAAAAAATACACGTGCAACTTAATATATATACAATAAATATTACCACGTTGTGTCCGTATTTTGAGTGGGCGAAACCATATGTAATTATTATTTTTAGCACTTGTTAATTATAGGGGCGGTGATTTTTTTTAGTGAAACATTAATAATTATAAATTAACCCATCCAACCTGGAATTACATATCAATTCAAGTCATGTTCAATATGAAAAAAAATATATTGTAAACACGTGTTTTATGTTGAAGATCGCGATATGAAAGGCATATTAAAAAATTTTTTTTTTTTTGTATTTGAGGAAAAATTCCGGTAATTGTTGAACTGTGTTGAATCGTTAAATTCAATATCATTGTTATACATATTTACATGTACATGTTGTAAAACTAATCGATTTTTTTCCGAATAGAATACCTAATATCATAGAATACTTGTGATAAAACCAAAAATGTCTTCAAATAAAGATCCTGCAAAATAATTTTAAGTTGTATTAAACTTTTTAAGTATAGGGGCACACCTCACCATAACCAAATATTTAATATCTGTATTAACTAACCAGCATTTGATTGTAGACATTGTTCATATCACAAATAACGATTAACTTTTTTTTTCGAAAAATAAGTATGATAGTTACTGTTTAATTGATGTTTAAAAAATCTGCAATTTGCATCAATGTAATTTTGTTACTAGATGGCCCGACAGACGTTGTCCTGCCTGAACATTGCCTTACCCCTGCTATTAGCTAGTTCAAAAACTAACCACACCATTACGGCATATCCCATAATGTGTGGTAACCAGCGACAGGTGTGCGGGAGTGCTTCAACTTGTAAAATGAAGCGCGACACATTTGTGTATATCCACACATCAGTCTCACGTCACCTAAAATAAGGCAACATTCAGAATGGGTTGTAAACTATGTAATTTGTTATTTTGCTTGTTGTTTTGCGACTACCCGGCTTTTACGGAACACCATAAAATGATAATAGAAAATATTTCATCAAAATCGGCCCGGCCGTTTAGGAGTTCAGTGACATACATATATGTACAGAAGAATTATATAAAAAGATATGTAATGAAACTTCCGTTTTGCATTTTATTTTATCTCCAAATTTATGCTGTTTGCATAATAATATAATAAGTGGGGAGTTATGATTTCGCAATTTTTAAGGCTATTTTTTTGCAGATTATCAACTAGTATCATGCTGAGATTGCATTCTGAAAGTTTCATCACAATGTATCTGTGTGTGTGTGCAGTGTGCTATCTCACTTAGACTTAGACCCCATTAGATTTTGAAGGATATCTGAATAGTGCTTCTCAATTTTTTTAACTGTCAAATATTTCAAAGTGACCCCAAGCTCAGGAAATTTAAAATTTTTATTTTCAAATTGATAAAAAGGCACATCACTTTTATAAAATGGCATTGAAGAGTTAAGTATCAAGTTTTCGTAGTAAAATATTTAAATAAAAAACAATTCATCTAAACTCATTTCATGAAAATGTTGAATATTTTCCATACAAAATTTGAATAATTTATTTATATATTTATTTAATAATTTAATTTATTTGACTTGTTAGTGAGGAGTTTAGCGTTGGCCACAACCCACTCGTTTTTTTTTTTTTTTTCACTGTTCACAATTTTTCATTCGAATTGTGAATTTACACCACCCAAGGACCCACTCAAACATACACAAAAAAATTGCTCAAAATCATTCCAGCCGTTTAGGGAGTTCAGTTATATATATATATATATATATATATATATATATATATATATATATATATATATATATATATATATATATATATATATATATATATATATATATATATATATATATATATATATATATATATATATATATATATATATATATATATATATATATATATATATATATATATATATATATATATATATATATATATATATATATATATATATATATATATATATATATATATATATATATATATATATATATATATATATATATATATATATATATATATATATATATATATATATATATATATATATACATACATACGAATTATTATAATAATTTCTATACTTATTACAAATGTGTGTCTCTAAATCTAACTTTGTGTTTATTGATTTTCTTCTTTTAAAGCAACTTGAAAAAATTTGGTTTTCAATAGGACGTCAATTTTATTTATATATTTTATTAACTTTGGTTGGTTGGAAGAAATTGCCGTTTGGCAATAAATTCACCAGTGTAACTATTATATGTAGGGAAAGTTACAAATAAATATATATGCAAATTAGTATACATATTACAAAATAATGCATTTAGGTTATTTGTGTTTTTCCTTGAAGCCTAAATTAAAAAAAAAACACCAAGTTATGATTTTCGATCTGTGACATGAATGATGACATAATGAGTCCCGAGGTTTCACAAAACACATTTTGAAAACCTATACAAGACATATTATTGGACCTTCGTGGCTCAGTTGGTAAGGTATCTAACTACTGATACAAGGGTCCCGGGTTGATACCCGGTGGAGACACAGTTTTTAATTGTGTTTTCAGTCTGGATCTGTGAGACGATAAATATTTTTAAGTCTGCAGAATGTGGCAACTTGTTATTGGATGCGTGTTAAATAATTATTTGATAAAGCACCTATTAGTTGCCCGAGAAGCTTTAAAAAAAAATGTTTTTTTTTTCAAGTTATAAAATACTGTCCTATTCCTAATCAGTATAGACCCGAGTCATTCGCGTTTGCAGTAAACCTGATTTTATTGGCGAATTTTGCACTTTTTAGAATAATAACACCGAAATTTGGCTGTTTTTCATTTGCATTTTTTATACCATTTACGAAAAATTTAACGGTAATAATCCACCACAAAGGGAGGATAAAAAAATAATTATTCAATCTCGGAATAATTATGGACGGAAGAACAAACCTTAAAAAAATACAACTTGACTATGAAACTTTGTCTGGTTCCCCTTTCTAAGGGTTACGAAGGTCAGATGGCAGTCGCTTCAATGTAATAACCAGACTCGCCAATTCCAGGGTCATGGTCAAAGCGTACTCCGATAGAAACGGGACAACAACGCTAAGGGGAAAGAAAAAAAAGTATTTAATTGTCAACTATTGTACCATGTCCTCATATATACTATTTATTTGTTACAGAAAACCGGCTCCCGTATTAAAATTTTTTCCAACACTGCACCTCAGAGTACTGACCGTATCATACAGATAGTCGGGAGAGCCGATACTTGTGTTGAAGCAATCAGGGAGGTCGTTAACCTTATCAAATCTGTGAGTTATCCCTCTTCAACATATTTTTTTATTCTTATTATAGTATGGAAGAGAATGATGGTATCTGGATAGATTATCCTGAATATTGTAGAGGAAATTCTTTTGTCCTATCCTTTTGCTTGTCATATTTCAAGAGAGGACTCACTAAAGTAGGTATACTAAAATGTAACATAAGTTTGTCAGTGCGAGTAATCATATTTTGTAATTAATATAATGTTAGAAACTGTAAAATTCTTTTAATATTAAGAAAGTACAAACAGAAGAATTTTACAACCTGAGGATCGTCCTTTCCCTTTTTTTTAAATCTATTTTCAATTAATGATAAATTTTCACTGATTAGTCTTCGAAAAGTTAAAAATAATTTTTCTGATTTACACACATAATTAACGGGATATGCTGACCTAAGATAAGATGGAATCAGTTTTTATTATTATTATTATTTTTAACTTATTTTACGTTTGTGATTAGTTCTTTTTATAAATCAATTGATAAAATGCAGATTTATAAATTTTTATTTGAATTTATTGTAATATTTACATAATGATGACTATCTTTATTCTATAAATGTTAAATTGTTATTTAGTAAATTTTTCAAATTGCATTGTTTTTTCTGTTACATAAAACTTTTAGACGCCGATCAAGGGAGTAGAACAAAACTACGACCCCCACAATTATGATGACTTCTACGCCGAAGAGTATGGCGGCTATGGTGGGGGACAGAACATGCAGGGCCCCACGAGACGCTCAGGAGGTCCGTCCGGTCCTGGGGGTCCAGGAGGGCCCATGCGCGGTCCACCGCCCCGCATCGGGGAACAGCGCTTCAACAACCGCGGCCCGCCACCACCTCGCCCTGGCGGCGCCTTCAACAGGAACTTTGGGGGCCCACCACCGCCCCAGAGAAACTTTGGGAATGACACACCTTCAAGGGACAACTTTGGAGGTGGCGGGATGAACTTTGGAGGACAGAGGAATGACTCTTTCGGGGGGTCACGGATGAACAATGACAGCGGATTTGGGGGCAACAGGAACAACTTCAACAGTGGACCCCAGCAGAACAATGGTGGGGCATCTTCAGCTCAGCCATCGGTGGGAGGAAACGGTGATTTCAATCCCAACATGACCCAAGTTACCATTCCAAAAGACGTATGTTAATTTTTTTTAATATGTACATGATTAAAAATAATTGATTATCATATTACTAGCTAAATAAATTTCATAGAGTAACACGACGTGCATTAATAAATTTAATAAAATCAGCGAATATATTTAACTTCACAAATAGTTTCCGAGATATTCGTATATTCTAAAAAACTGTCAAGCCTATTTCTGAAAGAAAATAAAATAAATAGTGTATCTTTGGAATATGTGACAGCTGATTGGAACAATGCTAGCAAAGGAAATCTGACCCACAAAGGTAACTTTTGTGCAATGTAAATCGCTGACTACCCATATCCTGTTTCTTATAGCTCTAGTCACTTTTTATTAATTTTTATATACTTTCTTTTGTAGATAATAAAAACAAAAATTGCCATACGGTAATAAACTCGCCACTTGCGCAGGTTGCAAGGAAGTGTTCATTATTATATTATATTGTAAAGTTGCCAATATTGACTTACGCAGTCAATACTTAATGTAACGACAGGCAGTCTCAACGCAGACTGCCATAACAGCAACAACTCTGTACAAACATGTGCAAATTAGATTTTCAAATCAATATCCAATATCTCCGACTGCTGTGGCACAGTTGGTAAGCCGTTCGGTTTCTGTGTGGGCGTGCTGGGTTCGATTCCCAGCAAGGGAGAAATTTATTAAAATTTATTTCTCACGCAAATATTGCTTCTCTGGGCTGGAAACACTGGTTAGTCGGAAGAAATTGCCAGGGTGCAAGGAAGTGTTCATTATTATTATCTTGTTTTTTTTCCCCAATTCTTTATTGTGCATTTTTAGTAATGTTTTATTTGTTGGATACATTTCACAAAAGTAATAAATAAATATTCATTGAAAAATATCAATAAAAAGTTGTTAGTGCCCCTTGTGTATCTTTTAGATGGACACAAAAATATCAATAAAAAGTTGTTAGTGCCCCTTGTGTATCTTTTAGATGGACACAAAAATATCAATAAAAAGTTGATAGTGCCCCTTGTGTATCTTTTAGATGGACACAAAAATATAAATAAAAAGGTGTTAGTGCCCCTTGTGTATCTTTTAGATGGACACAAAAATATCAATAAAAAGTTGTTAGTGCCCCTTGTGTATCTTTTAGATGGACACAAAAATATCAATAAAAAGGTGTTAGTGCCCCTTGTGTATATTTTAGATGGACACAAAAAAATATATCTAAAATTATGTACCATACCTTACCATCACGCTTTTTTCCTTTTTGGGGTAGGCACAGAGAACTAAACGCCAAACTCCTCTCTTGCGATATTTTATCGCTTTATTCACGTTCACGCATTGTCTCATAAACTCTTATATTCTATATAAAATGCCCATAATTCTATAACGGCCATTTTGCATAAAATGAATGTGTGTTTCCCTTTGTATTTCCAGTTGGCAGGTGCCATTATCGGCAAGGGAGGATCGAGGATCCGCAAAATACGTCAGGAGTCGGGAGCCGGCATCACAATTGATGGTCCCCTTCCCGGAGCAACTGATCGTATCATCACCATCACTGGAGATCCACAACAGATACAGATGGCCCAGTATTTATTGCAACAAAGGTACGCATAGACACACACACATTAATATCAAAAGCATGTCTTTACTGAACCACGGTTACAATTAATATCACAATTTCTTTATAATCTTTTTTAACAATACTAAAGTTATCCACATTTTACTAAACATTTTTTCTAAAATTCAATTATATTTCATTGCATTTATTTAAAACATAATTTTCTATGTCTCTTTGTCTCCATCTACCAGGTAAACTCAAACAGGTGCAGAAGGTCATAAATAACATTAAATTCCATTATATTTCAATGTATTAATATTATTAATAATACACCTTCACCTTCGATACACCTTTTAACTGCGAGCTTTTTTGAAAATTCTTGTTGTATGGCTTGGAAAGGCTTAATAATTCATTTTTATTCATCTTAAACAAAATATAGAAAAATAGTATTATTCTTATATAATATAGGACAAAACGATGTACAAAATAGAATAAAAATTATAATATAAAAAAAGTTAGGCTACGACTATTTACACGACTCAACCATAGACGAAAACCAAAAATAACCACAGAAAACGCAGATAAATCAAGTTATAAAAATATTTACCTTTGTTTATACTTTGTTATAATTGTAGATCTCGATAAAAAATGATTTATAAAATTGAGTAAGGGCCGGTCTTATAAACGAAAGACCAAATATTCGTAAGTATGTTTACGATTTACTAACGGATGGATGTTCCTAAGTAGATATTACTATCGGCGGTATTATAAAACTATTTTAACTGTCCGTTTATTTGACAGATATAGTCTAACTGGATTACAATGGATTTTCAATAGATTTGTAATGGACTATAATGGATGTATAATGGATTGTAATGGATAAAGCGGTGCTGACATTGCAATATATAAACAGAGAGTGTTTAATTTTTTGCGTACCTACTTCAAACAATATCAAAAATTACAAAAATGGTGTAAGTCCTTTATTATTTAGCTAGCGCGCTGGATTAGTAATTCAGTGGACGCGGGTTCAAATCTTGCCTCAACTGATTTTGTTCACTTATATCACAAGCATTTATGCCTAATTTATGGAATTAAAATGAAATTTAAAAAAACTAAATACATATGTAGGAACTAGTTACAATTATTTATTCATTCATTTTTTTAAATAAAAAAATAATTAAAATAAAAAGAAATTCAGTGTCATCAATGTCATGTTGAAATAATAAAATATTTCGTCAAACACAAACTTGTAATCAAATTCGTTTTGGTTATTCAAAATCACTGTCGGACGACATTTTTTACTGAAAAAAAAGCAATTCAATATAAAGATCCAAAAAGTATAAAACTGTATATTTAAAAATATTCGTAATATTAAAAATGTACCGCAAAATAAAAAAAACAAGTGTGGTAAAACTCAATCCTTCCATAACTTATTGTTAACGAACGCTTAATCGGTGGTCCGACCGTCAGTAAAGGCTATCGGTAAAATTTTACTAAAATTTAACTAACGGATTGTTATAAGACGAAATATAGAGCATTTGTATCAAATTTCGGTTTATTTGGTCTGAAATCTAACTAACGGACGTTTATAAGACCGGCCCTAAATGTAATAAGATGCCAATATTATTTATTTTTTCTTCAAGTTGGTTTCCATGATGCATTTTTATGACCATTGAAAAAATGACAAAGGTAAATATTTTTGTATTTTGATTTATCTGCGCTTTCTATGGTTATAAATGACCTAAAAACATAGACGACGTCAGTAAATTTGTCGTGTAAATAGACACTTTTTGGCGGGAAAACGCTTTTCCCGCCAATTCTGGTCGTAAAAATAGTGACACTGAAAAAGTTATGTTAAAAATATCATTGTAATTTTTTGTTCTCACATTACAAAATTATAATTGATTTCTTAATTATATAAAATTACTTATTTTCAAGAAATTTTATATAATTGAAGTAGCAGTAAAAAAATTAGAACTAATTAATTAAGAACTAACTAATTGATTTATTATAAACAAAATTATAAATCCTTGATTTGATTAAATGGGTCATTTTTATTGATGCATTAATTTAATTTTTTTATAAGCAATATAAGAACTTAGCTACCTAGTACATGAAGTCCATGGAACGATAGATATAATAAATTTGTTAAGCCATTAATTTGTACTAAATGACATCTAGTCAAAAATGAAAGCATTTACATTAAAACATCCACTGTTATAGCTGGTTATCCACATTGTATTAATTTAGAATGAAAAGACAGTTGAAAAGTTAATCTAGAGAGAAGTCAATTAAAACAAATTAAACTCTTTTTCAAATTTTAAGCATCACTTGACACTTATGATGATTTTAATTTTTTTTTTATTTACAAACCTTTTAACATCTCAATAGAGATGTATATATGCAATTTAAAAAAATATTTGATGACTTTAAACATCTGAGATATCTTTTTTGTCAGGGTGCTATAGTAACTTTTGTAGAAATTGTAGTCAAATCAATCTTATTTTGTTTCTTATTATTTATAAAAAAGTGTACAGAATAGTAGATATTTATCTATATGAACTATTGCTGTGATTATTATATATTGCGATTATTCTTGTTTTAAGATGAAGTTAAAGTAGTCAATGATATAATTTATAAAATTGAAGGCTTTGTTAATTTATAAATGCATGATAATGTTGCTATAATTGGGAATTGTTGACAAATGAACATATTATTGCTCCTGCTTTGTTCATATCACCCTTTGTTCATATCACCCTTTGTTCATAACATTCTCTTGTAACAAACATATCATCATGTGAGACATATCAACATTAACATTATTTTAAATGTGTATGTGGAATGGCAAAAAGATAATGTTTCTAACGGCTATGCTACCCTGTACTGTGCCGGCCTGACTGACTAACACCGTCCGCGCTGTTGTATGGAAGACTAGTGATTTTGTTGTTCATATTAACGGTAACAAGAAATCACTAATCTACCTACAAAGGCCGGACATATCATCATTCTTCATCGTGGATGACTTATGGATATTCTAACAGGTTTATGTATTGACGCTGCTATCTGGTGTGTGGCGCATTCTTCATCACTATTTTCCTCTATAATACTTTAATTGATTAATTGAGAATATTGAGATTGTTAAATTTTGCAAAACAAAATCTACCCAATCAACAAGAAACAGAATAAGTCCAAATGTTTTATGTCTCCTGAAAAATTGAGTTACAATGACTTATTATTTCTTTATTAATTGATTCATTTGTAACATTCTTTATAAATACACTTTTCAAAACTAAAAATGTATGACATATTAACATATTGATTATCTTATACACATCATTTTACTTAGTGATGGGGTAAGATTAACATTTTTACTGTATCCACTCTTTTGCAACAAATTTACTCTGGGTAAATGACTTAAAATAAAGAAATTTTTCCGCTAACGGCTTCCATTATCTGCATGTTTTTAATAAATAATCTATGAAGAGGGTTCATAAATAAAGCACAGGATTTCAAATGCTTATTGAGAAAACATTGTATTAATATTATTTAATATTGACTACTTGATAAACATAATTATGACATTTTGTTTCAATTAATAATAATATGAAATGATTTTTCATATTTAATCAATGTTACAATTTTATTTTGTACAAGTAAGCATTTGATATTTATCTCAGATAGAAGATATTTATATAATATTGTCGGACTTCGTGGCTCAGTTGGTTAGATATCTGACTGCTGAGCCAAAGGTCCCGGGTTCTTTTCCCAGTGGAGACACAGTTTTTAATTGTGTTTTCAGTCTGGATCTGTGAGATGATAAATATTGTAAGTCTCCAGAATGTGGTAACTTAAAATTTGATAAAGTTACCCGAGAAGTAATATAAAATAAAATTATATTTCGATAGACTAAACATAAAATACATATAATATTCGTGGGAAAAACATGAAATAAATCTGAATGTTGGAACATCACAAAGTGATTGTGATACACTTAACCAAATCGAAATAATCATCCCCTTTTCCACCAACAAAACACCAAATTTAAAATTTTTATTTTCTCTAACATTATTTAAATTAGACTGAGACTTTCTATGTTCGATAAAAATGGATATTACAAGTTCCTGCAAGCTTTGTATTGTATCTTCTATAAGGGTATTAGTAGGGCTATCTATAGTATGTTTCCAAATCAGAATCCATAAGCGCATCTGTTTTAATTGTTGTATAAAAAGGAAAATGATGGTAAACCCTGCAATATATATTATTTTTATATAATTTGAGTTAATTTGAATACAACACCTTTCACTGAAGTGCCCTCTAAATGAATTAATATTTAAAAACACCCTGCCAGACATAGAAAACACCAACAAAGAATCATAACATTAAGAATCACTGATGTTAGGTCTCAAGACCTGCAGGCTCTTAAAAGTAAATTTTACTATACCATATCCCTATTTGGGGTAGATAAATTTTCATATTAAAATAACCAGTCATCTTATTTATTTATTTATAATGTGTATTGATTTTCTTTTTGCGTGGAATTTTTTTGTTGTTATTTTTATTGTTAAAATAATTTGTATTTAATAAAAAAATATATCTTTAATTTAATTGTAAATTATTAATATATAAGTATTTATGCGAATATTATGATATTAAATTATAAATATTATCAAAATGGAGTTCTATTGAATGTATATTGGAAAATCCAAATTTAGATATAATTTGACTGATACAACATGTAATTTTATCAACTTATTTACTTACTTCTACAACAATATATTGATGTTGCAGTTAGTGTTATTAAAAATTAAATTGCCAACATCCTAATGTGTTTTGTTTCATTTTATTTGCAGTGTTCATGAAAGCAATAATGGAGGTGGACGCAATGACGACGACTATTAAGCCACAGTCAAATATTCACCATAGTTTTATGTTTGTTTAGATTATTTTTAGCATAACGTTGAAAAACATGCACCTTATATTCTTTTATGTTTTTTTTTTTACAAAATTCATAACATTTGTGTGTTACTTTTTCAACAACGTTACATAATCCTGTTAGCTTTATGTTTTGGTATGACTGTGTTGCCTGTGTGTGCGATGTTGATCATGAAAATAATATCAAATTCCACACTCTTTTTACTTTCAGTGAAAAGATTCATTTACTCTTTTACAAACTTCTAAGAATTTTTAAAAAAAGCATTTAAATATTAAATGTATGTATGTAGTGTTGGAAAGTGTTTAGAAATAAT
Source organism: Molanna angustata (assembly GCA_963576475.1). Taxonomy (NCBI): domain Eukaryota; kingdom Metazoa; phylum Arthropoda; class Insecta; order Trichoptera; family Molannidae; genus Molanna; species Molanna angustata. Next base: position 25,450,183 of record OY754978.1, on the reverse strand, counting down.
GTAAATAAGTTAGAATACTGTTTGTCATACAGGGATAGCTTTAATATATCATATTTATATATTGTGATTAATTAAATAGTTAATTTGTTTATTTTTTGTCAAAAGAAATAACAGAAACACAGTTTTTCTATGCTATCCCTGTTAATGTAAGTATTTTGTAAGTTCACTGGTTTTCAATGACATTCCCGGAGGACTTTTGAAGTGGACCCTTTTCTTTTTATTTAGATTTTAATGTTCATCGGGCATTAACACATTTACTATGTTGAGTCGTAGAATAATAATATCAATGTCATCATACTGAACAATTTAAGTTAACCATTTATCCGCTGTTAAAGAATCATTATCTACGAGATAATGTTACTTCATATTATTTTAAACATTTATTATATATTTTTAGTCAAATTTCTTTGTCATTTATCGATTATATGTAATAGTTTTCTTTTTGTATGTAAGAAGAGTACAAATGTAAACAAGTCAAATTGTGTAATATTTACTTATCTACTAAAAGTATTTTACTCCTACCAAAAATTATAATCATAATAGAAAACTAACACGATAACATTTTTATATTTATAGCAATGGAGGCCTTACAAACATAATATTATCTATTGAGTATTTAAACCCCTCTTTTTGTATTTTAATCTATTAATCTTATTTTCTGTCCACCGGTTATATAATAAATTTATTACACAAGATTGATACAAGCAAGCTATAGTTTAAATTCAAATATGATCATTTTTTACAGTTTGGCATTTTTATACTGTTTTGTTAACACACCAAAAATGTTAAACAACCATTCTTTTATATTGCAAACTTTTGTAGTAGAAATATGTAAAATGTATATGATTTAAATAAAATCAAATATTATAGTAAATATTGTTCGCTTTTATTTATATCGCCCTTTTCTAAAAAAATAAAATTGTTGATGCCAATATATAGGTATTCCATATTTGGAGTATTGACATCAACAATCCATATTGTTTCCATATTAAAACAATATCTGTTGAAGATGAAATTTTATGAAGCAATGTTCATTGCTGAAATATCTGACATAATAAATGAGAATTTGTAGAAACCAGGGGGGGCAAGTCTGGTCCAACCGGCGAAATCAAAACCCTCGTGATTACCCATATCATGGATATAATTATCATATGGAGTTCTATGACATCTAAAGATATTATAGAACTTCATATAATAATTATATCCATGATATGGGTAATCGTGAGGGTTTTGATTTCGCCGGTTGGACCAGACTTGCCCCCCAGATTGTATAATACCAACCGTTGTAATCATTTGACTTTGTGTTGTGTGTTCAAAGAAAAAATATTACAATTGGTGTCTCAATCCTTTTCGTTTTTCTGTTGGTAAATTGGAAGAAATGTCATTTGGTATTAAAGGATGCTATGATGTATACCAGGGGTGGCAAACTTGATTAGATCCAAGATTTACTGTTTACTGAGGAAGTCCTGTGCGATCTACCAATTACATACTTCTTGAAATTTTAAATGAAACAGCATAGTTCAGTACACAATTAAGTAGTAATTTTTATTTTATTAAGAGGGAAAACATAAAACTGAAAATTATTCTTAGTAACTACCTATGTATATAAATGTGAGCACTGCGTCTGAGCATCTTCCGCTAGATTAGCAAAATCAGGTTTGTAGTTGGAAATTGACAACCTTAAAGAATCCAGTGTATGAACGTCCTGTCAAGCGAGAACGGTGTTTATTTTTTGTTTGTTTTAAATAGGAAATGCTGACTCACATAAATATGTTGAACCAAAACACGAATGCAATTGTTCAACACATTTCTTCAAACATGGATATTTCTCGTTGGAAACCAATGCCCAGAAATCTAGAATCATAAAGTAACGTGAACGTAACGTTATGCGTGCAGCAGTTTGTGATTATGTTGCGCAGTCTGTTCTACGTATTTATGTATGTTTATATTTTTTGCCTTGCCACGATCGACTGGACTAATAATAGTCCCGATCAACCGGTTGGCCACCCCTGATGTATACAATCTAAGAGACTTATTTCACTTAGACCTGATTACACTAAAACTGTGATCATAGTAAGCTGCTTCAATTATCTTTGAAGAGATGGTGCTGGAAATTTCCACAACAAAATAGCTATCGATATAATAAACTACTCAATTGTATGATGTCTCTCATTAATTTATGAACAATAAGTTTTTTATTAAAATGATGATCAAGATGATAAATTACCTTTTTTTGCATTTGTATTATCAGAACTGTGATATGTGACTGACTTATAATAAAAAATACTTCAACAACTCTATATCAGTAAATCTTTGTATATGGACATCTCCATTCTACAGATTCCTCTTAGAATTAAATTGTAATAAAACTATGCATGATAGAAATAATATATCAATCAACAGGATGACAGTAATAGTTTTAAAAAAGGTGAAGTATATAATACTAGCTTTTATACCCGGCGTTGCTAGAGAAGGTAAATGTGAAGTATATAATACTAGCTTTTATACCCGGCGTTGCTAGAGAAGGTAAATGTGAAGTATATAATACTATCTTTTATACCCGGCGTTGCTAGAGAAGGTAAATGTGAAGTATATAATACTAGCTTTTATACCCGGCGTTGCTAGAGAAGGTAAATGTGAAGTATATAATACTAGCTTTTATACCCGGCGTTGCTAGAGAAGGTAAATGTGAAGTATATAATACTAGCTTTTATACCCGGCGTTGCTAGAGAAGGTAAATGTGAAGCAATATGCCAACGTATCAAAAAAATCGTTTTCGTAATTTTGAACTATTTATTTGTTATGATAAATTCAGAATGAGTAAAAATATCCAATACAATAAATAAAAAATAACAAAAATAAGTTAGTTTTTTTTTTATAACAGTCCCCTCCGTCCCTTCAGTCCCTCCATCCGTCCCTTCCCTTCAGTCTCAAATAATGTAAAGGAAAGTGGTTTGAAATTTCAGTAGGATTGGACTGGGAAAGAAATTTCAGCAAGATTGGAGTTGAAAAGTGGTTTTATAATTTGAATGAATTTAAGCATTATGAAGAGTTTCTTCGATGGCGCTACAGCCCAAATCGAGCCTTGGCCTCCGTTAACTTTCGCCTCCATCCAATCCTGTCCTCTGCTGCCACTTTCCAGCTCCTCTCTTGGAGAAGCTTAGCCGCATCCTTTTTGACCTCATCTTCCCACCGCAGCCTTGGTCTTCCTACCCTTCTTCTCCCACCTGGGTGTCCAGTCATGATTCGTTTCGGCACCCGTGAGGTTGGCATTCGTTGTACATGTCCAGCCCATCTCAGCCTAAGTGAAGAGTTTAGTGTTGGCCATAACCCCCATGTTCTTATATAGTATTATTAAGTGCGAAAATAGTAAGTTTCAGCTTGTCTTATCCGCTTGGATCGCTTGGAATGAATGAATTCCAAGTACATACTTTTTTTTATTAATTCGTTTATGAGATGAATATATAAACAAACAAAAATTTAGATACTCAATTATTAAATAAATAATTAAAAATCATACACATATATCACATAATAATTACCTTCCATTAAATTATATCTATGTATTATTATCTTAAAAAAATATTACACTCTAAAATATTAGTATGAGTATTTGATTTTAACTATAGAAACGAAAAAAAAAATGAAAAATCAACAAAGTCAATTTGAAATAAGTATGGAATAAATATGGAACATTTTAGGAAGTGCCAGGTAGGTACGTACCTACCTATACCAAAGTTCTAAATTTTGAATTTGATTCATAAAAAAATCCCAGTATGTTGGTTTATTTGAAAATTGTATTCGAATTGTAAACGAAATATATTATAATACTAGTGAACCCCCGGCAAACTTCGTATTGCCAGTATAATTAAAAATCGTCCTCCATAACCACTCGTCGCTTCAGACTCTTCAATACCTCCCATCCCTTCAGTTACTCCCGTCCCTTCAGTTACTCCCTTCCCTTCAGTTACTCCCGTCCCTTCAGTTACTCCCGTCCCTTCAGTCACTCCCGTCCCTTCAGTCACTCCCGTCCCTTCAGTCACTCCCGTCCCTTCAGTAACTCCCGTCCCTTCAGTTACTCCCGTCCCTTCAGTTACTCCCGTCCCTTCAGTTACTCCCGTCCGTTCAGTTACTCCCGTCCGTTCAGTTACTCCCGTCCGTTCAGTTACTCCCGTCCGTTCAGTTACTCCCGTCCGTTCAGTTACTCCCGTCCGTTCAGTTACTCCCGTCCGTTCAGTTACTCCCGTCCCTTCAGTTACTCCCGTCCCTTCAGTTACTCCCGTCCCTTCAGTTACTCCCGTTGATGCAGGTATAATATTTGGTGGTACCCTGGTGACATCAATTGTCTTCCCTAACAATAGCCCCGACTATAATTTTTAAACATTTTTTATTGTTATTAACCTTGGCCTTCGTAAATATTTAAAAATATATTAATTCTGTTGTTGGTTCAGGTATTTTCGGTTTTAACTTTCATAATTTTATTCTTTTAATCTGTACCCAGTTCGAAAACACAATACATCACCATCATATAAAATAACCTTTTTTCAATACCGCGCAAAGACCATTTATTTGGGTTCTGCAATAAAACATGGTCAGCAACTAATTGTCTCAGAGATTTGGATTTTTCCGCACTTAAATATTTCAATGTTTATTATTCAAATATAGATTCAGGCTACCTGAAATAAAACCGAACCCTTTTAATCTTATCTATCTCTATGCAAATTGTACCTGATGGTGTTTTCAGATGTTTTAAATCCGATTTCAAATATTCATAATAAATAGTTTCAGTTTTACACTTCCGTTAATTTTATGTTTATTTTCTCAACTGTTGCTCTAACGTCGTATCGTCCTCTAGCGAGATACGCGGAGGTTGATTTTGCGCAATCCGAGTCTAGCTACCGACGAATTCACTGATGCCGTATTGCTCATAATTCCCGGGGTGGATCTGATTGCCGAAAGAAACAAACGTGTAAATCGCGAAAGGATATATTCGCGTTAGGCAATTTTATTTTTATGAAAATGTTTGCAATGTACGCGCCGGACACGTGACTTTTGATAAACGTCATATATCGCGCGTTAGGGGCTTTAATACAGCTCTCGCGAGTATGACTTTGATAAATCAGTGTCTGACGCTCGTCATTGTAAATTACTTCAAGACAGTCACGAAAAACATTATTTTTTCCATGTTGGTTGTATCTCGCGCGTCACTTCCGATGAATGTCACACATCGCGCAATAGTGCTTGCATACAGCCCTCGCGAGCGTGAGTTTTGACGGAATTGTGCGTGTGTTACTTCTCAATACAATTTCACATCAAAATAAACGGTTTAAACACTGAAAACACTGTCACCGATAGTACCAGCTAAAATATTGCGTGGCCAGGGTTAATTAACTAAATTAGAGTAATTTTATTTATATTAAGTTTCGATCCCACGCAGAATGCAAATTATGTGTATTGAATGTGTATTGTTAATTTTAAAATATTTCTTAAGTTAGTTAGTATGCACAAATAATTTTCGTGCCAAAAGTTTTGAATATTGTATACCCCTGCATACCCCCTCCCTTCGGGACAGGGGTACTTTGTGATATAAGGTGGAATCTTACTACCTGGTCAGTAGTTGTCAGTAAGAGTTAGTAGTGAGTAAGAGTTAGTAAGAGCCAGTAAACAGTAAGTAGCGAGTTAAGTAACCAATCAGTCGATAGTCGAACAGTGTCAGTCAGTGGAACAGTAACAGTTGAAAACAAGCAAAGTAGAGGGCCTGAGGGCCGTGTGAGGCGGTCAGGGCTTACGCCCTGGCCGCCGCCTTAAAATTTTTGAGTTTAAGAACAGTGTTATATTTAATAAAAGAACATAAACATTAAAAAAAAAGAAAAGTGAGTCGAATCTACGTAATAATCGTTCGGTAGCTATTATAGTTTAAAATTTTATAGTAACAAGAGTTCAAGTTAAATCAGTAACCAGTCTCGCCTACGGGCCTTGGCAAGACCAAGTTGACGTCGTCGATATCGAAAAATTCTATTCACCATTCATCTGACCCAGGAGGCAGTGTGGGAATACGAAAAGACTGGATATAGCCACCCATCCATCTGACCAAATGGCAGTGTGGGGGCGTATTTAGGGCTTACGAGCCTAATCGACAAGGATATTAATTTAATTAAGAATGAATTAGAAGTAAATTAAGAAATATATTCAGCGCCGAACGATGACGAAGTGGATACCACGCACCGAAGAACACGCAACGAACCAACGCGATCTGCCAGGAGATTGCGCAGAACGAGCGCCCAGCGTTATCGCGAACCGCGGAACGTTGCGGGCGCCTAGACAATAAAAGTCGCACCGCGAACTTAACTTTGACCTGCAAACAAGGTACAGTGAATTTTATTTTTAAAAGTGAAAAACAAATAGTACTTCAAGTGAGAAATATACATAACTTCAAGTGAAAATCAACGAACATTTTATTTTTGAACTATATAATTTTAAATGTAACCCATGTATGTTCCTTTTGTAGCGTCATGGCCATGTCTACGCACCATTATATTATTTATTGTTTTTTTTTTTATGTATTCTGCGATTGGGATCGCATTTGCAAATTTATTGTATTTTGTATTATTTTTTTTGTACGCCTATATTATTTAAATTTGAATTTTGATTTAAAAACTATAATTAAACAGAAACTAGAGAATTAACTTAAAATTTCTTTTATTACTGGAGTGAGCCCTTGTCATTACGATACGGCTCGGTGAGAGGGTGGAAGCGTCAGGATCTTGTACTCTCCGCTTGCGAGGGAGTCAAATCTGGAAGGCGACTCTACCTTACTTTTACCCCCCCCGGTATCAGATGGCTCCCAACGTGTTGGCTGGATGAAATATCACCTGGTTGAACCAGATGATAAAGAATCTAGTTATATACGAGGCGTGTGGGCACCAGCGCATGGGGAGTCTACGGATTTTACATGCGTTCGGAGGATCGAGTTGTGATTCCGAACCTACCGTTGAGCTAGTCGGAGGTTTGGTGACAGTAGCATGTCACATGGTAACCATCAGGCAAGGTCCACTCCAGTAATTTGCTGAGAATCAAGGGTCTGATTCCCTTCTTAATCACACAGCATCCCACTCGTTTGCGAGAGTGATGCAAAATTTTATAGTGGAAATACCACTATTGGCGCCCGGCAATTCATTAAAAAAAAAATTACAATAATACATTCACTGTACATCCAGTAGAATGTAATTATTCATCAATTTTGTAGACGAATTACTCCAAGAGGTTCGTTCTAGAAAGAAAAATAAATCTTGTATACACCTACATACTCGGGACCAAAAGGTCAGCTGAGTTATTTTCTTGTATATTAAAAATCATATTTTGTTTTAAATTAGGGCGTTGCTAGGGTAAGACAATAATGATCGTCAAAGAAACCGGGAGCAATTGATGCAGGTATAATATTTGGTGGTACCCTGGTGACATCAATTGTCTTCCCTAACAATAGCCCCGACTATAATTTTTAAACATTTTTTATTGTTATTAACCTTGGCCTTCGTAAATATTTAAAAATATATTAATTCTGTTGTTGGTTCAGGTATTTTCGGTTTTAACTTTCATAATTTTATTCTTTTAATCTGTACCCAGTTCGAAAACACAATACATCACCATCATATAAAATAACCTTTTTTCAATACCGCGCAAAGACCATTTATTTGGGTTCTGCAATAAAACATGGTCAGCAACTAATTGTCTCAGAGATTTGGATTTTTCCGCACTTAAATATTTCAATGTTTATTATTCAAATATAGATTCAGGCTACCTGAAATAAAACCGAACCCTTTTAATCTTATCTATCTCTATGCAAATTGTACCTGATGGTGTTTTCAGATGTTTTAAATCCGATTTCAAATATTCATAATAAATAGTTTCAGTTTTACACTTCCGTTAATTTTATGTTTATTTTCTCAACTGTTGCTCTAACGTCGTATCGTCCTCTAGCGAGATACGCGGAGGTTGATTTTGCGCAATCCGAGTCTAGCTACCGACGAATTCACTGATGCCGTATTGCTCATAATTCCCGGGGTGGATCTGATTGCCGAAAGAAACAAACGTGTAAATCGCGAAAGGATATATTCGCGTTAGGCAATTTTATTTTTATGAAAATGTTTGCAATGTACGCGCCGGACACGTGACTTTTGATAAACGTCATATATCGCGCGTTAGGGGCTTTAATACAGCTCTCGCGAGTATGACTTTGATAAATCAGTGTCTGACGCTCGTCATTGTAAATTACTTCAAGACAGTCACGAAAAACATTATTTTTTCCATGTTGGTTGTATCTCGCGCGTCACTTCCGATGAATGTCACACATCGCGCAATAGTGCTTGCATACAGCCCTCGCGAGCGTGAGTTTTGACGGAATTGTGCGTGTGTTACTTCTCAATACAATTTCACATCAAAATAAACGGTTTAAACACTGAAAACACTGTCACCGATAGTACCAGCTAAAATATTGCGTGGCCAGGGTTAATTAACTAAATTAGAGTAATTTTATTTATATTAAGTTTCGATCCCACGCAGAATGCAAATTATGTGTATTGAATGTGTATTGTTAATTTTAAAATATTTCTTAAGTTAGTTAGTATGCACAAATAATTTTCGTGCCAAAAGTTTTGAATATTGTATACCCCTGCATACCCCCTCCCTTCGGGACAGGGGTACTTTGTGATATAAGGTGGAATCTTACTACCTGGTCAGTAGTTGTCAGTAAGAGTTAGTAGTGAGTAAGAGTTAGTAAGAGCCAGTAAACAGTAAGTAGCGAGTTAAGTAACCAATCAGTCGATAGTCGAACAGTGTCAGTCAGTGGAACAGTAACAGTTGAAAACAAGCAAAGTAGAGGGCCTGAGGGCCGTGTGAGGCGGTCAGGGCTTACGCCCTGGCCGCCGCCTTAAAATTTTTGAGTTTAAGAACAGTGTTATATTTAATAAAAGAACATAAACATTAAAAAAAAAGAAAAGTGAGTCGAATCTACGTAATAATCGTTCGGTAGCTATTATAGTTTAAAATTTTATAGTAACAAGAGTTCAAGTTAAATCAGTAACCAGTCTCGCCTACGGGCCTTGGCAAGACCAAGTTGACGTCGTCGATATCGAAAAATTCTATTCACCATTCATCTGACCCAGGAGGCAGTGTGGGAATACGAAAAGACTGGATATAGCCACCCATCCATCTGACCAAATGGCAGTGTGGGGGCGTATTTAGGGCTTACGAGCCTAATCGACAAGGATATTAATTTAATTAAGAATGAATTAGAAGTAAATTAAGAAATATATTCAGCGCCGAACGATGACGAAGTGGATACCACGCACCGAAGAACACGCAACGAACCAACGCGATCTGCCAGGAGATTGCGCAGAACGAGCGCCCAGCGTTATCGCGAACCGCGGAACGTTGCGGGCGCCTAGACAATAAAAGTCGCACCGCGAACTTAACTTTGACCTGCAAACAAGGTACAGTGAATTTTATTTTTAAAAGTGAAAAACAAATAGTACTTCAAGTGAGAAATATACATAACTTCAAGTGAAAATCAACGAACATTTTATTTTTGAACTATATAATTTTAAATGTAACCCATGTATGTTCCTTTTGTAGCGTCATGGCCATGTCTACGCACCATTATATTATTTATTGTTTTTTTTTTTATGTATTCTGCGATTGGGATCGCATTTGCAAATTTATTGTATTTTGTATTATTTTTTTTGTACGCCTATATTATTTAAATTTGAATTTTGATTTAAAAACTATAATTAAACAGAAACTAGAGAATTAACTTAAAATTTCTTTTATTACTGGAGTGAGCCCTTGTCATTACGATACGGCTCGGTGAGAGGGTGGAAGCGTCAGGATCTTGTACTCTCCGCTTGCGAGGGAGTCAAATCTGGAAGGCGACTCTACCTTACTTTTACCCCCCCCGGTATCACCGTCCCTTCAGTTACTCCCGTCCCTTCAGTTACTCCCGTCCCTTCAGTTACTCCCGTCCCTTCAGTTACTCCCGTCCCTTCAGTTACTCCCGTCCCTTCAGTTACTCCCGTCCCTTCAGTTACTCCCGTCCCTTCAGTTACTCCCGTCCCTTCAGTTACTCCCGTCCCTTCAGTTACTCCCGTCCCTTCAGTTACTCCCGTCCCTTCAGTTACTCCCGTCCCTTCAGTTACTCCCGTCCCTTCAGTTACTCCCGTCCCTTCAGTTACTCCCGCCCCTTAATTACCTTCCGTAGGTCCCGGTCATACGCTCGACAATCCACCAAAGTTTCATTACGATCGGATGAACGGTTCCTAGGAAAGTCCACCTTCATAGGTAAAATGACCTAATACTCGATGAAGAAGAAGAAGAAATTTTTTTTAATCCAGAAACCATCCTGGGCATACACTTGACAATTCATCAAAGTTTCATTGCAATCGGATGAGCGGTTCCCAGGACAGTCCACCTTCACAGGTAAAATGACCTATTACCCGATTAAGAAGAAGAAGAAGTTAAAATTTTTTGATCCAGAAACCATCCCTGGTATACTCTCGATAATTCACCAAAGTTTCATCGCAATCGGATGAACGGTTTAGGAGCGCATTCAACACATACATAGATACAAACATTCAAATTTATAATATAGATAGGTACGTCGAATATTTTAGTACTTTTTGCTGCCGATGGATTCTGCTAGTTCGATGTTTTTGTTCATATGTAAAATGAATAATTTCCTTATAAAATTTTTACATTTTATAAATACGAAAAACATGAAAATGAAACAAAATAATCTCAATTTTTTTTCATTCAAACGCTAAGTTATACTTGTAAATATATGTTATTCGTGTAAAAACGCACTTCTGAAACTGAAATAAACAAATATTTGCTTACGAAAAACTACACATTTTGACGTTTCATTCGTGGCAAATTTTGTAGGAAAATTTACGAAAAAATGAAAAATAATTTATCCTAAAACGATCACTGATTGTAACTAAAGCTGTGTGCATAGTTTTTATCGTTTAAAACATTATAGTTTATGATTGAAACTTGGCTTAAAAAAATTCCACATACAAGTATATTAACATATAAATATATATATTACACACTAAAGTATTATGGTGGGGATTCATTTAAAACGTCTTTGAAATAAGTAATACTATTGTGTAAACAAAACTAATGTAAAACTTGAAATATCCCGCGTTTATATAGCTTGGCAACGCCGCGCCGGTAAACAGAAATTCTCCACTATTGTTAATGGTTACGCCGTTCTATCTGACAGCTAAAACTTGTATTTAAAGTGGAAAATAACACAATAAATCATTAAAAAGTTAATTTTTTACTAGCCTAAAACCATCACTGATTGTGAATAAAGCTGTGTGCATAGTTTTATCGTTTAAAACATTATAATCGAATATTTTTATTATTGCATATGCGCAAACATTGGATTTTTTTCCCTGTCGGGAGTCAATGATATTTTTTAACAGATTTTTAATTATCTCAATAGAGACGAAGTTGGAATATTTATTGTAGGAGAACCGGGAAATCAAGGCACCTAGACAGGTCGTAAGCCCTGTAGGTACCTTGATTTCCCGGTTCTCCTACAATAAATATTCCAACTTCTTCTCTATTGAGATAATTAAAAATCTGTTATAAAACATTATAGTTTATGATTGATACTTGGCTTGAAAAAATTCCACATACATACATCAAATATATTAACATATAAATAAATATATATATATTACACACTAAAATATTATGGTGGGGATTACATATAATAGAAGCTTGGATTAAAGATGCCAATAATAAAACTATTTTGGTATATATATATATATAAAATTTATAATTATAAAATATAATTTTACATCCTTAAATCTACTTAAAATACCCTTAATCTATCATCACATGGTATACACACTCATTTTACCCTAATTGCCCCAAGGACAAGTCATAAGTGAAAAATCTAAGATATTTAATAATGTTTAGAAAAAACAATTTTTTAGAATTTCACCAATTCCTTCAGATAACAAAATGGACACATTGAAAACATTTATAAAAATATAGTTCACAAAACAACACTGCAAAACAAAAATTTAACATCCAATATAATGTTTGAAAGAGTATTCATTTTATTAACAATAAAACTGTTTATCAGTCTTTTTTAAGTGCAGAAAAAAAATACATTTCAGTATAATGTAGGTACAAATCATGATACTAGAATAAATAGTATACACAAGCAAAAATTATACATATTTCACAATTCTATGAATTAGGTTTTATTCAAAAGGCCTATGTGACATTTCAAATTTATTATATGAACAATCTGCCTACAGCGCATCCTTCAATATTTTGGACAGATTACCGGAAGAGAGTCCTACATGGAGGCGGACCATTCTGCAGGTGATTGAGTCATGGGACCAAGGAGGAAGAAGTATGACCAACTCTCAGTATACTTTAATTTTCAAATGAGTTATTAGATATATAAATAATATGTAAAATTTAACAATGTATATGGTGAGTCATATGAAAATAAATACCTAAGTTGGTATGGTTACTGTGAAAAAACAAGAACTCTAAACGAAGCAAGTATACAAATCTAATAAATTGTAGAAATTGTCCAAAAACATAGCTGTTATAAATGGGATTTTAAAAGATGAGAATGTATACATATAAAAACATTTTGAAAAAATAAATGCTGTTGATATTTTCAAAGTGACCCATTCTTCCTCAAGACAGTTGCTGTCATCCGTCCTGAGGTGGTATCTAAATAAATCTCAAAATGCCTTCTACGGGTGTACTAAATTTTTCATACTTTCTCATACAAATCCCAGTATAATCAGACATATAGAATTATAATGTCGTATCATGTGGTTCATAATCGTTTTTCAAAAACATCACACAATTCGGTTTCACTCTGAGCCTAGTGAGAAACCAGTTTTAAGGCGAAAAATAAACAATTTCGTTGTTTTCTTTTAATTACATCTTTTCCCGAGATAAATATGGAGTTATACTATGATGTAACAAGTTGAAGAAATTAAATTATTGTTACTAAAAAAGTTATTTGACTACAATCAACCACAAATAATCGAAATAAACGCATGTGTACTCACTGTTTGAGACACAATAATATAGTATATCTTAATTTGTCAATTAAAATACATTAATTATATTACAAATTCAAGGAAATTATATTTTTTTATAATAATAAAGAAAAGAAAAACAATATATGGCTGCTCCAAACATGAGGTATGTTACAAACGGAAACTATTACTATTTTATTAGTATTATTTTTTAGTCATTTTCAGTCTAATACATTTTTTTTATATCTGATAAAGCAAAAATAAGTCATAAATAAGTAGTATCTTGTAAAAAATGTTTTAAACGATATGATAAAATGTAAGTTTCTACACCAAAATATACAGAGAAATTATTTATATTCAACATGACATCATGCCATTTGGAAATAATAAACTCATTTGCAAAGATTGAAATGAAGTATAACATCAAAATAATAAATGAAAAGTGTATCAAACATCCTTAAAAATAAATTTTGGTCAATAATATTTAAAATAAAATGTCAACTGAATAAAATATACATTGAAATAAAATCAAAAAGTTTTACATACTTTTTTAAAACAAAATATTCATTTCACATTTTAAGAACCAAATTTACTAACTGATCACTTAAACATTAACTAATCTTTGGTTCTTACAATAATATTATAAGCACCGATTAAAGGAGTTCTTTTTATGACACAGACTGAATGTAAAATTTGATATATCATGTGACTAGATATTTCATGAAATAATGGCACTTTTTGTAATAAGCTGGTATCCAGTATCCATAATATCGTTCAGCACTCATTTTTTGACGATTTGACAATTTTTCAATACATATTCATTCATAATATAATATTGATTGTCTATCAATATAATATTGATAGACATCACAAGAGTTGTATCTGCAATGCCCCACTAGAGAAAGAAGCTGTGCTGGGGCTAATGCATTTCGAAACAGTGACGTAATAGTTAAAGCCAAATAATAGTGAATAAAGAAAGAAAAGATTTAAAAGATTTATTTTATTATTTACTAGTAAAGATTTCAATTTGTGAAATAAGATCTTATCAAGATATTTAAGGATAAAATTCTAACCGTACATCTATTTTGTCTATGAATAACAGAACTTAGCCAAACATAAAAGTAAAATCTGTGTTCTAGAATCATAGTTGAGAAATAACAATATTAAGAATAATCTAAAACAATATCTGTAAATAAAATATGTTAACTGTTAATAAATATAGTATGTATTTTATCAAATTTTGCAAAGAATTAGATACATTAGTGATAACATCAATAATTATAATTAATAATGCAATCTTTTGTAGATGGAAAGACTATAAAAACCTATTTGAATGGCAAATATATAAATGGGTTTTTTTCATATCAAACTTGTATTATTTTGTACATATTATTATTGCATATTGTATGAGTGAGTTGCATGATGCATTGTTTTTTTAATATAGGTACACAAAAAATATTTAAAATCCATTTTGTAATGTTTTCATTTTAATTCTTTTTAAAATAGTTTAATAAAATGCAAATAATGTATGAAATATATATATTCTAATAACTTTTATCAGAAATCTCGTTAAGTGCAGCCGTTTCATGAAATACCTAAAACACATAATGATTTCCTGAATTTTGCGATCCATCTGTGACATGTAAAAAAAAACTTAAAATTGCTTGTACAATGAGATAATAAATTTACAATCATCCCGAATATCAACTAAACATTAAAATACTAGAAAATGTTAGCACATTTGAGATTAGTATAGTGATAGATCATAAAAAGAAAAAATTGCAATACATATTCATTTTTGTAGGTACAATAAATTATGAAATTTTTATTATTAAAATGTATGAATTTTGAATACCCGAGTCGAAAAATACCGAAATTTCTGGATAAATTTGTTAAAATAAGTATATATTTTTTGTATATGAAGTCATCATAAAAATCGTCAAAAATATAATTGATGACCAATGACAGTCGTTTGAAATTTGAAAGTCGTAACAGTCTTGAGAAGCCTTTGAATGAAAAGTACGTGAAAGTTCATATACACAATGTACATAATATAACATTGTAAAATATAATTTAATGTCCAAATAACTAAAACTAACTATGGATGGTCTTGATGATGGTGAAACTTCTCAGGATGTTCAGCGATATAAACGACATAAACAAAAGGTATAATGAAACATAACAAGATAATACAAATTAACAAATTAATCCACTTAATACCTAAGTCGTCACCTTTTGAATTAAACTCGTGAATCACAACGTCTTCTATGGCAGTTCTTACCGCGTCCCGTTGTTCTCCCAACAAGGGTAAATCTAGATTAATGTCATCTTCTTCGATAATATTAACGTTGTTATTGCTGATGGAAACGTTGTTCAACTCTGCACAGTGCAACTTGTTGTTTGGTAACGGTTCACTCAAACATTTTGGATTTTGTATTTCAGATGCGTTCACCGACGCAACAATTAACTTTTGTTGAAATTCATTACTAAGTTCGATGGAACTATTGTTGCTAGTTTTTTCAATTTCCTTGACCGTTTGAGGTTTGGTCGGTGAATTGGTTCCACTGGTGTGAACTGACGGCAGAGATTCAGTGATCAATGAGTACGCCGTAATCGGAATCCTCAATACTTTTTTAGCAAATATTTCATTTTCTCTTAATATATTGTTTGCTCGCATCAATCTTGAAACCTGAAAATTCAAATGTAAATATTATGTGGTTAACAGCCTACCAACGCAAATTTTGAAAAAACACATTTTTACGCAGTTTTTGGTACATAACACTCGGATATTGAATATCGTATTTTTTTTTTAATATCTATCGAAAGATTACTCCTTCGTCACGATTTCAAGTTTTTTACTTTTTTTTGAAATTTCTTCTTTAATTGATATATAACCCTTTTGTTAAAACCTGTTTTCAAAACTTAATAATTTATGTTGTTTTCGTACACATATCTTGAAAAACCTGTGATACATATATATTATTATTTATAGCAAAAATACTATTTACGGATATTTATTATAAAAACAAAACAAGGGACAAGTACAAGGAACTGGTAGATAGAACAGTTCAAAATGGCTTTAGCACAAGTATGTATGCTGTAGAGGTGGGGGCGAGAGGCCTGCCCCGCAAAATCTTTATATTCCTACTTTAAAGACCTGGGTCTCCCAAGAGGTAAAATAAAAGAACTTTTGGATAGGGTGGTAAAAGTAGCATTATCCGCATCCTATTGGATTTGGTTGCGCAGGGGAGTGGAGTATCAGTCGGAGATTGGTGGGTGAGTGGTGAGCGTGAGCGTGAAAGGGGCCCCTTAATCCCGCATACATGGTCGCAAGCCCATGTGGCTCGCCTGTTCACCTGGATTCATGAATCCAGTGAAACCACGATTGCCCTTCTCTTTTGTATCTTAAAAACTTTTTTCAAAAAAATTAAAATCAATATCATTTTTTTATTTCAAAAAACATAATTTTATTTATTTTTATTTTATTTATTTTATTATATATACGCCCTTAATAGGGCATTTACAATAAATACAAGATAAATACAACAATGTAGGCACAACAATAAGTGTAAATACATCAATAACATACATAATGAAAAAAGTAGTTAAAGGAAGGACAATATAAAACAACATAATACAACATAATAAAAGAAAATAGAGGTAAATGATAAAAAAAACTAGACATAAAAGAAGAAGA
The DNA here is from genome assembly GCA_963576475.1 of Molanna angustata. Lineage (NCBI taxonomy): Eukaryota > Metazoa > Arthropoda > Insecta > Trichoptera > Molannidae > Molanna > Molanna angustata. The sequence goes on along the minus strand of OY754978.1, from coordinate 25,433,410 downwards.
AAAAAAATAAACAGTATTACATATTCAATTTAACCAACAAAAATAAACAAAGCAAAGTAAACATCAAAAAATATAATATGCGCTAAGCATCCTTTTGAAACCATCTATAGTTTGTACCTACATTAAATATATCAACAGCGCTATATTGGTTTCCAAGGCGGTGCAATCTATGTATTGGTGAGTTAATAATAAAGTTATTTTGAAGATTCTCTAAATGAAAAGGTGCATTTTGACGTGAAGCAAACCTTGTAGGTACTCTGAATTTTATCATTTAAACTAGGTCAGAGGTGTCCAATATACCGTTGATTATATTAAATAAACAAATTAAATCACAAATCGTTCTTCTGTTTGATAGTTTCGATAAATTTAAAATACTCATTAGAAAATCATAATTTAATTTTTCTAAAGGAATGGATAATTTATAATTTACAAATCTTAAAAATTTATGTTGAACCCTTTCGACCCTCAATGAGGGCACATTATAAAACGGTGACCATATATATAAGATTACTACGAACAAGTGATGTACATAGGGTTTTAAATGTATTAATAGATCTGAAATTTTTGACTGTTCTCAAAACATAACCAAGGCATTTTAAAGCTTTATTAGTTGTTTCAGTTATGTGAGAAATAAATGTAAGCCTCTCATCAAACAATATACCAAGATCATTTATTGATGTTACTTTAGTTAAATTTGGCATAGTTAAAATAATGCTTCAAAATTATTATTCAATAAGTCTCCATTGTCTGTTATATTTTGTGTGTGTGTATATATAATTTAGGAATAGATTTAAGTTGTCTGTATTATTTAGTATTTTTTTTTATTCACATTTTCTTTATTTTTTTAAAAATGATAATAATTATTATTTACAACTTTTTTTATTTTGATCATATTTCACCCTTCACCCTTCCCCTTCGCAAATGGTGAGTTTATTGCCGTATGGCAATTTCTTCCAACTAACCAGTGTTTCCAGCCCAGAGAAGCAATTTGCGTGAGAAATATATATCAAGAAAGCTAAAAAAATGGATAAGTTATATGTATTTTAAGAAATAAACCCTCAGTGTACCAATAGGAAAAATAGGGTTTTCATATAATTTTTCTAATTGCTTTCTTTTAAAAAAATGATATTGTCATCTTCTGAAGAATTTAATTTTATACATCTTCTCCAAAAATCATGACACTACTATTCCATAGTAATAATATTTACCAATCTAGATGCAGTGTATAGGTAGACAGTGTATAACACTACAGAATTAGGCATATTGTAATAAAAAGTACCGTATGTAAATGTTTGTATGAATGTAGGTACCAATGTAAAATTTCTTAAACTTTTCGTAAATACATATATTTTCAACTCTCTGCGGCCGACACGAGCGCCGCGCTGAGCAAGATATGGAATTAGATTTATACCTAAACATTACGGGAGCGTTTGCAATGGCAGCCTCATAAGAAAACAAATTGTATGAAATGTTGTAATATGCAATATAATTTTTAACTGTTATTTGTGTATGAATAATAATTATACTTCTACTATTAAAGCACAGTATAAATGCTTATGAACAATATGATACAAATATTCAGTTCAAGGACTCCACAAACAATGTTTCCACCCAACCAACAAAGCAAGAACGATAGAAAAATATACATATCTCAAATATATTGTACCAAAAGGTTAGTATCTGCAATTACATTATGCAGGTGAAACACATTAGGTATCTCATTCTGCATTGAGATAGTAAGAACATCCATTATTCATCCATTGATCATTTCATTGAACCAATGAAATGGTTAGCGTTCACTTTGGAATCTTCCAAACTACTGTACCATGACTTGTTTTTGTTAAAAATCTGTCTGATTTGATCTTAACCGAGTTTCACTGCTTTTATACTGAGGTGTACATATTGCTTCAACTATATAAACCGACTACAATTTTTTAATGTTGCTGTTTCTGAGCTGACATTGAGTCAAATTGATAAAATAGGCAGAATAAAAACAATATAAGCAAAAATGTTTTAATGCTACAGTGTATTGTGTGTAGAAAATTTAATTACAAATTAAATATCGACGGTGAACATAAAATTAATGAATTTCTCACTATTCTACTTTTAATAATATATTTATAAAATAAACACAAGATATAAGAAAAACTAACTGTGTACAACAACAAAACCTACATTGAAGAAAAATGTCTCATGAAATCACCTTTAAATAATAATATAAATTGTGCAATGGAAAAAAATATTTTTAACACTAAAATAAATCATATAATGCACTAATACAAATGTCATAATGGATGTATAAAAGAATAAAAATAAGTTATTTAAATTTATTATAATCAACTATCCAAGTTAGAACTCATATTTACTGGACGTTCTAACACAGATTTACCAATTTGGACATCCAATGAGTTTACTTAATCAAATGTTGCAGTATAATTAGCTGAGCACTTTCTTAATCAAACGGATTTAAAAAAAATCCAGGGGGACAAGATCTGGGTCAATCCAGGGTCTGGTCAAGAGGCGGAATCAAAACCACCCATGTTTACTCATATCATGGATATAATTATCTTATGGATTTCTATAATATCTTGAGATATTATAGAAATCCATATGATAATTATATCCATGATATGGGTAGTCATAAGACTTTTGATTCCATCGTTTGACGGGATTTTCCAAAAATGTGAATTTTTTACCCTGATTTATATTATGTTTATGTGTTATATATAATTGTTTCAAATGTACAATAGTATTAAATAAATAAATAAATACTTACAGAACAATTAAACTTAATAGCGATTGCCTGTAAGGTGTCACCATCTTGAACTTGTGCTTCAATATATGATTGGGGTTTTGCTGTCTTTCTAACTGGTAGATCTATATCATCTCCGCTATCGTCACTATATTTAGCATCATACCATGGATTGTTTTGTCCATATTTCAATCTAGAAAATAAAATTTACATCAAAATAATACTATTTTAACATACATACATACCATCATGCCATGTCTCTTACAGAGTAGGCAGAGAGAACAGAACGCCACGTTTTTCTATCTTTACATGCATTTGTCGCCTCGCCAACATTCATACGTTGTCTTATACGTGTTTGTCTGCTGTTCACGCTTCTTACATTTCCACCTTTCAGAAAATTAAAATAACAATATAACTTTTTTCCACTAATTTATTTTCTTTCCACAACTAGTTTCAAGAACTACAGTTCTCTTCTTCGGGTGGGTTTAAACTAAAACTAATTTGGTGTGGTGCGCAGCAGTGTCATGGGTATAGCAGGAGTTGGGGGTGAAGGAGGGACTTAACAAGAACATGGATAATAATGGTGAAGTGTTGGATTGTTAATTATTTTCTTGTTATTGTTTATGGCTTTGTGCATATCTATTGTCTCTAAATTATTTTGTTTCAGTCCGTATGTATGTTTAACTTCAACTGGGCTAATTACAAACACCATAGAAACCATTGCAATCAGTTATGTCGAAATGCAAAAAAAGGTATATATTTCAGATTGTGGATCAATGCTTGGAAATTATTGCAATTTCAAGTGTGATAGTGTTTGGTTTATTTTTAGACATTGTTTTAGCTATTTGATTATTGTAAAAAAGTATTTTATTTCATTTTTTATTGTTTTCATTTTGTTCTGGGTATAAATATGTCCTATAATATTTTTTTCTTATTTTTTTGTTTATTGAAATCTGCTTAATTAATCTTGATTCATAACTATGGTTTTGATTAGATAAAGGTATATCAATCTATTTATCAATGATGTCAAGAATATCCAATTTTTTATACATATTATTGGTATATATTTCTTCAGAATAAATTAAATTAAGTTTTTGAATATTTTATACATTTTGTGCAGTGTACATTGTATTAAATCAATTCGTTAGCAAAAAATATGCAAATGCTCATATTCATTCTAATGAAGCAGCACAAATTGTATTTGACAGAAGTCATTAAAAATATTACTATGAAACTTCATAGATTCAAAAATACAATAAAATTCAAGCAAATTTTATGATGATGTTCAATTTATTGTATAAGTATAAATAATAAAGAAACATTAAAAGTCATAAACCTGTCACGGTGAATTACTAAAATTGATGTATGGCAGAGTATTATCAATATCTAATCTAAGATACATTGCGAGAAAACTTAAATTCAAACTTCAAAAATTGTCTTTTGTAAAAATTAGCAAAAGACACTGCATTTTATGGTTACATATCCAAAGAGTAGAATTATAAAGCACAGAAGCCACGCGCTATACTAAAATCAACAGCAAAAGTACGACAAGTTTTTTTACATGTGTGAGAGGCAATCGGTCTGTAGGTGTACGTTGTAAAGTTGCCAAATGCTATCAGTATTACTACAATCAAACTACAAATTGCAGAGTTTTGGTTCAATTAGTCTCACTTATTGTTCCGAAAAAAGTAGGTACCAAAGGAAGAGCAAATATTTTTAGAAGACTTAAGTATAAATAGTAAGGAAGATTATAGAAAATATGGCTATATGAAGAGTAGATATTATATAAAGTGAAAACTTACAGAATCTTAATTGAAGTGCTTTAAAAAAATAAATCCTCGCAAAAAAAATACTACTGCTTAAACCTACGCAAAACCTGTGACTTTGTATCCGTCGGGCCGTATTTATATATAAAACATTCTCAGTGCCTTAGTCAATATACTAAGCACACTGAAATGTATGTAATTTGTCATGCTAAGCATTGAGAAAAATATGAGTATGTTTTATAAATTCAGGCCTTAGAGTTTACTTTTGTTGGTCACCAGTAAAGAATATTTTTACCTGTGACACAACCTTCCAGGAAAAGTTGACTCCTCTAAAACTCACAGATGCTAGTCTCTATAGTGGGACGACTGTATACAGTATAGGAAGATATTAATAGATGGGTCGATGGCAGAGCGGTTAGCGCGCTGGGCTAGAAATCCAGTGATCGCGAGTTCGAATCCTGTCTCGACCGATTTCGTTCACCTATAGCACAAGCATTTATTTGCTTATTTTAGGGAACATTTTTAAGTAAAAAAAAAAAACAATAATTAAAAAAAATGGTCCGGTGTTTTGGGTTTTCGAATTTAGTACCAAGGTAGATGATGAGCCCTCTCTCCGACCACGAGGAAACATCAAAGCCAATGTGAGGAAGAAAAGGAGACAAATTGATGGTACTTGTTTAACAAGGACATATTCATTTTTTTTTTTAAAATAAAAAAAAAAATGAAATGAAACATTAAAACTAATACACAAAATAAAAAATGGAAGACCCTGAACAAAGACTTAAGGAGAGAACACAAATCCACAACTATAACACACGTACAAAATCATTACCTTCTAACTGAGAAAGCTACAAAAAAATGGACACAAAAGAATAATGTGGCTGTGGATTCTGTTACTACAATAATTTGACAGAACAACTAAAAACTATGAACAACAAAGCATTCCAACGGCAATCGAAGTGTTGCTGTATATATAAAACTACTATATTAAAATTTACATTGTTGAATATAAATTATTGTCATGAGCCAATCCGCTCTTAATAAAAACTATGAACAACAAAGCATTCCAACGGTAATCGAAGTGTTGCTGTATATATAAAACTACTATATTAAAATTTACATTGTTGAATATAAATTATTGTCATGAGCCAATCCGCTCTTAATAAAAAAATATCATTATTTTAATATGGTTACGTAGGGGACACCAGCTATTAGGATTTGAGTCCATTATAATCATCAGAAGAAGTGCACTACGTGGCGTTGGGGAGGGTTTGAAATCTGCTCAGGAAAATATTAATTCGGGTTTTGAAAAGACCCGGGTTGTAAGAAGGTGGAAACCAGAATTCGGAAGAACGTCCCACGACATATTGTTAAAAAAAATTACCTCGATTTATTTTCGATAAGGTAGATAAGGAATGGGAAACTAATCTATGTAGGTTGATAAGAAATCATAAAAAAACAAACATATTTATTTGAGCATTCCTTGCTGGTTGGATTTAAATTTTGGATTATTTGAATTTACGGGAATTGCTTCAACTACGTTCGCTATCGCTAAATATCTAGAAAAAAAATTTAGATGTTTGAAAATATTATACGATGCAGATGTCAGCACTATGAAACACCAAAATGTACTGACGGTCGAGCGAGTGAAATCACTCCCGTTTCGGTGTCATACATTCAATGTTTTGACTAGGTATCTGTAACATATATAATTTAAGAGTGCACCTTCTTATATTTTGTTTTATTCAGTATTATTATTAGCTTCAAATATTACATGTTTGTATCTAATCGCACTATTAATAGTGTTATTTTTTTTTCAAACAATATTTTTAGGATTTTAAGTAAAACCTTCATTTCTGCGAAAAATAATGCTACGATGACAATTAAAGAATAAGATTTGTCATTGACATATTCAAGACGAATGTCACATATACACAATAGCCGTTTCGGTGCCTTAAAGACGAGCATTCAAGATGCCACATTCCGTCCATATGCCCTTCCACTGGTATCGCGATTTCTTATTCACATACATCCTCAAAAGGTTATTATAAAGAAATCACAACTACTGAAAACTTATACAATTTTTGATGGCAGTAAATTATATTACTAATTTTTATATTTTATAAATTAATTTCAAAAGATAATTCAAACACAAATGGAGCTGTTAAACTACAATTTGAAGGATAAGAACATTAAATTCAAATTTTAGGCGTTTCGCGAAAACATGAACATTTTTCCTGTAATATGTATAATTTTATCAATCTATAGACAAAAAATCAACAAAATTGGCAACTTAGGCCACTTGCAAATAATTGCCCAGTCATATATTAAACTACTATTTCTACAAATATTACTAATTGAAACCAAATTGTGTGCAAGAATCTAATTCTGTCTATCAATTTAGATGATTTGGGAAACTAAACCACACTCAAGTTAGAAATTATGAAAAGAGCGATATTAAAATATACAAATATTGCAAACCTTGGTCGTTGTTTCATTTTTATTTATTTTATATTTATTGACTTTTTTTAAGAAAACAAAATAACAAAATCGACTGCAACGTATGACATATTTTGACAAATGTCAGTACAATCTAGGCAAATCTATGACAATTTTATATAGTCAATAGTAGATAATTTTCTTCGTTTATTTTTTGGCAATGGATATTTGGCAATACGAAAATCGAAATGGTGTTGCCACATAAGTGAGTGTGGACAGCACTCAATAAATTTTCCAGAAAATATTCGATAATAACAAAATTAGTACCGTAAAATGAGGTGAAATAGACCACCCGGGGTGAAGTGGGCTATTTACATCTTGCCACAAAAATTATTTCTGAGTCAACACTGTTTCAATAAATAATATTTTATTTTTGTCTAGATTATTGTCAAGAGTATCTTTATTATTGTCAGTTGGAGAAATCATCTGTAGAGTCACAGGTTAGTTAGCTTGTTATGTTTTTTTCCACAAGGTTTTGAGATATACTTGGTCATAGCTCTGTTTATAACTATTGTACAGCTAAGTGTGGTAACGCTAGATTTCTCGTGATGGGCTCATATGCTGTATAATTTAATTGTTATCCTGTTGATTTCGTTAAATGTGATATATTTTGTTAGTTTTAGGTGTATTATTATTTTAATTAAAAAATTAGAGTTCTAGGTGTGAAGTGGACCAGCAAATTTGATTCCAAGTGGTACAAACATTTTATTATTATAATTATAATTTTTATTATTATAATTATATTTATTATAATTTTAGTCTTATTATAATAATAATTATTATAATAAGACTAAATACTTGAAATTTATTATAATTTTTTAATTATTATTATTTTATTTTATTTTTATTTTTTATTTTTTCAAATTGAAGCTAACAATGTACAAAGAATAGTATATATGTATAAAAATATCAAATATAACAATTATCATCTCCGTACATCAATTATTAGCTTACAATACTATCATGATTTATTACAAAATACAATTTATTACAAATAATAATTATTATAATATTTATAATAATTATTATTATATTTATAATAATTAATAATCATTTTTATTATTATAATTATAATAAAAAAAATATTTAAAACAAAATTTAGGGTTTTTTACAAAACTGTTCTATCTGCATGTGGATAAGTGGATTGGTTATGAAGTTATAAAGGGTGGTTCACTTCACCACAAAATGAGGGTGAAGTGGGCCACTTTTCAACTGACAATAACTTTGCTCATGTCATATAAATATTCTTTTATTTTACGCTAAAATAAGCGCAAAGATGTATTTATTATATATTTGGAATTACAATCCAATCCTACCATAAATGAAAAAGTTATTAAAAAAAAACACCAAAAATTGGTCCACTTCACCTCATTTTACGGTATTGTATAATTCTCGCCAAACATCTTGAATGAGCTGTCGGTTGAGCAGAGCGCAAATTTGTGTCTTTTTGCTAAAAGTTCAAGATATTTGGCTACAACTCTATGTTATGCCCGAGAGTAAATTTTGCCGAAAAACAATATTTTTTTTCCACGGGCAACATTCCTGGCACTGGCTGTTTTGTGGGTGAGTAACGAGACAGCAAGCACGCGCTCTCTTGGCATTCAACTCTGGTGGAAGACAGACGGCTTGTTGTGACGCCGTCATCGGTCGACATGTGCTCCCGATAGCGGCCATATTTTCGACGACACAGGAGGTCTGCGTGACAGGACACGTCACACGCATGGACGCTGCCGGTGCTACGGAGCCAATATGAGGGCATCTACAGGGCAGAAGCGTGGAGGCAGTGATACCGGCCGGTCAGTCGTCACGAGTGACGTGAGCGAGAGAAATCCGACGCCCCTATATGACGTGCGAGTATTTTCGGGTACCTACCCAAAATACCGCGGGAAGCACCATTCATTTTTGGGGAAATATTTTTTTTTTACTTGGGATATTTTTATTTATAAAATGGCAACATTTTGTTCTTGTCAGCTGGGAGAAAAAAAGGCGCGCTGAGTTTGCCGCGTGTGGGAATTTTAATTTTAAAAAAGAGGAACGATTCTTTTAACATCAATTTTATTTTTTTTTCAAAAAGGAAAATTTTTTTTAAAGTCTGGCCGAGCCGCCAGCAGTAGAAATTAATAAATAACTTCTCGTCTCAAGTCCGGTGCCCCAGAGCCGGCAATAATTTTTATTGTATTTTTTCTACCCAACGAAAGTAAGAAACTCTAACTTGAGCCAAGCCTGGTGCAGCTGGCTGGGTTTTTTCCTGAGACTGTTGCCTTGGCTGAACCGTAGAGGCCTTTGCGCGTTTCGGCGAGTCGCCTGCCAGGGTTTCGTCCGACGGATTCCCTCGGTCAGGTTGTGCCACCTAGGTGTTTCCATCGGCTCTAAGCCAACTATAAGTTTTAAATCTTCTTTGCATACGTTGGGCTGAACACGGACCTTCCCAGTGGCCGAGGACGTCCACCAACCCGTAGGTCAACGCAGACTACGCCTGGTGGGCTGTCGATCCACCATCATCGACAGGGGTCCAAGCTGGGAGACCACGTCCTCACGGTGAGTGGCCTTTAATATTCGCTTACCTTGGTCCAGTTAGTATTAATAGTATTATCCTAGGGGAGTGACACCTTGAGACGACGCTTCACGTCGTCCCTAGCGCTCCACCTAAACTGCACACGTCTACGCTGAGTGCTGTTCGGAGCTGGTCAGCGGCCTTGCCATCTGAGTCTCCGGACAGCGTGAAGCGAAGGAGTGTCAGATTGTCTCCCAACAGAGGGGCCTTCCATCCAAACGAGAGAGTTTGGACGAACCAGCGACCCTGAGTGGAACTCTCAGAATGGGCAAATTATAAATAATTTTGAATGAGAATGTTATTTTAAATTCATTCTATTTGAAATACAAATGGGAAACAATTTATCAGTAAATAATGTTTTATTCATGTTTTATTGTTATAAATATAGTGTTTTACAAATTGAGTATAAGGAAACAATTTTAAAGTGAATGGTAAATAATAAAAGGTACGATTGGCGCTCAGTGCGTCTCAATGATGTGTTTTCACATAGGGTATTGTATTATTAAAGGAATATATAGATACTAAATAGTAATCTTGAAGATTAACGGTTTAATATAGATACTAAATGGTTATCTTAAAGAGACAAATATAATGAATGTAACATATGTACGTAATAAAAGTAAAGCTATCTAGGCTATTGCGTACATATCTAAGAGACTGATATCGAGTCAACGTTGAATGTCAGGTTAAAGAACCATAATGATTTATTAAAATTGAAGCCCATTTGCACTCCAAATGTTGGAGTTGTGAATATAATACTCGTTGATCGTTGATCGATGATCGTTGGAATCGCCCATCAGTTGTGATACTCCGTGATTGTCGATTTTGGTTCGATATTGATCTCTTGTAGCTGGCTATTGCTGTCATGAGTGAATTTGGCCGTCACGTCAGTGTTGAAGTTGGTTTGAGATATATTTTGTGTAATTGGCCGTAGTTTGATAATCAGAAGTTGTCTCTCACTGGCAACAGCTGCTTCGGACACACGACAAACGTTGCATTGCAGTTTGTTGTATAAAATAGCTCAAATTAAATAACGTTGTGCTGGGGCTGAATCAAACTGATTTATATAGTTAGATTTTGACAGTGACAGCTACGAGCCATAGAGAAAATATTGTCTTCAAAATATTTTTTCTATGAATAATATATATGGCTATCAAAAATCATATCGAAAAAATATTTTTATCGTTCTGAACAAGTTCGTTTATTAATCTAACTAAAGAAAAATATTATGATAATTAATGCAAATTCCATTATTTCAATATTGATATTCGTGTTTGGATTAATTATTACTTAGTTATAATTATATTTTTTTATTATTGATATTCGTGTTTGGATTATTTGTTATATATTTATAGTTATTTTAAATAATCGATAATTGTGTTTTAAATTATAATTGCTTGTTCTTAATTATTTTAAGGATTTATTTTTATTTATTGATTTAATTGTTGATTGTTATTTATAATTATTTTAAGAATTGATTTTATTTATTGCCATTTGTTTAATAATTGAATTAACAACTTTTATTTTAATTTTCAACACTCCAGTGTTTATTGATGATTATTTATTGTGTTTTATCAACGCCGATTTTATTGAGTATATTTAATTGAATGATTTGATGTAATTAACTGTTTTGCGATTATCCCTTACCGGTTCGAACTACCCCGTTCTGAGAGAATCGATTCAGGGCGCGTGGATTTCTTTTTTGGACCGGGGGGGAGGATATTTTTGGGTCGCTTACGGGTCCGTCGCCAGTAAGGGGATCTCGCCGCCTTTTTGCTTCCGAAATGTTTGTTGCCGCGCGATCTCCTCCCGAGAGCGGCTCCCGCACCGTTTCCCCTCCGCCAGGCGGTTACGACCCACCACAGGAAACTGAGGACAAACGGCCCACCTACAAGGTCTACGTGCCGTCGAGCACAAAATTGGAGGAAACATTCTCGGGAGGCCTAGCCGAAGACCCGGAGAGTTTCTTGTCGGCCTGCGACCGTCATTTCTCACGAACCGAGGACAGCGAAACCCTGAAATGCCAGAAGGCAGTTCAACAACTGCGAGGACGGGCTCGCGTCTGGTGGTCACAGTACCAACAAGGCTTGTGGACGTGGCATCAGTTCAAAGGTCTCATAAGACGGAGCTTTGGGACCGAGTCTGTCCGCTCCGCCCTTCTAGCATATTTACATGCTGGTACGCAAGCAGAAGAGCAGAGCGTCCTGCTATATTTGACTCATAAGCAGGACATATTTCGTCGATTATTCCCGGGTGAGGAGATGGACGAAGGACTAGTCGAAAGAATCGTAGAATTAATGACCCCCCGGAACCGAGAGATCTTCGAAGTATGGGCCGCGGCAGGTGCGCCGTACGACCGGCTTTTGGGAAAGGCCGAGCGGATGGGCACGCGACCATTCGAGCTCACTCTAAACGACGGCGGGAGGCCCCAAATACCAGTATACGAAGAACCAGAGTCACGAAGATGGCAAGCCGCCGATGACCGTCATTCTTCGCCCAGGTACCGTGACCCCAGACCCGAAACACGACGTGGCCAGCAGGACCGCGCACAGGGACGTCGTGCGGACAACGCGCCGCCGCAATACGGTTATCAAGGCCGTACATAAGGTCGACGCGAGGACGACCGACGACCGCAGCAATACGATCGCCAAGAGCGCGTACGTGGTCGCCACGAGGATGAAGTGCAGTCGCGGTCGTGGCGTACCCCGAATAACCCTGAGCAACCTCGTGGAGAACCAAGGACCCGTCCTCTGAGAGACTGCCGGTTCTGTGGGAATTCCCACGCCGTTGGGCAGTGCCCAGTATTGAAGAGATTGGAGGAAGAAACGGCGCGTGCAAAAAACGTGCAGTCCCCGGCCGGAGAGCGACAGCCCCCAACCGACCGGAGACATTAGGAGTGGATCGAGAAGTCGATCGTTCTGGGGGCGTCACTGTTTTAGACCCGACTCTGTCCGCGGGCAGGAGAAATCAGTTCGATAGCGCCCCGTCATCTAAATCGAGTGAGGCGGAATGTCATCTGGTCACTCGACAGGCGAATCTTCCCCGGATACGCATTGAACTGGGAGATCAGCAGTGCAAAGCACTTATTGATACCGCGGCTTCCCACAACTTAATCAGGAGTGCTTTGGTTCCCCCCGAAGCTGATGTCTCCGTGACCGAACTCCCGTCGCTGGGACTTGCCCACTTTAGCATGACCATGAAGGTGCAAGGGGAGGTGACCTTGGAGTGGTCGACCAGGGATTTGCGAACCGTGTCAAGTTTTCTTGTCGTGGACGGCTTACGCGAGGAGGTCATTCTCGGTCAGCCATGGCTCACCGAGGAAGAGGCCTGCGTGGACTTTTGTAGAAAATGCGTAAACTTCGGAAAGAGGGAGCGGACGAGCGTCCACCTGATCCCCGAGCAACCGTGTCCAACTCCGAATTCCGCAACATTGCCATCTCGCGACGATATCCCCGCTCTTCATCGGGACAAGATTCAGAAGGTCTTGGAGGATCTTCATGAAGTTTTCCTCCCATTCAGCGGCCCTGCTAGAGTGCCCGAGCTCAAAATACGTTTAACCGATGCCCGTCCGATAAGCGTTCGCCCTCACCGACTCTCTGACGAGAAAAAGCGTGAACTCTACGTCCAGTTGGAAGGGATGCTCGCTGATGGCGTTATCGAGACCAGTCAGTCGCCGTATAACTTTCCCGTAGTGATGGCTGCACGGAAGGGAAAGGATGGCCGGCGGTTCTGCGTGGATTACAGGCGTCTAAACGCAGTGACGGTGCCCGAAGCCTCTCCTCTGCCTGTCATAAGTGACACGCTCAAGGACTTGAGCGGAGCGAAGATATTTACAACATTCGATTTAAAGAAGGGATATTGGCAGGTCCCGATAGCTCCTCAATCTCGACCGCTGACGGCTTTTACGACGCCGGACGGTGCCCGCTACCAGTTTCGGGTGATGCCTTTTGGCTTGGCTGGTGCGCCCTCCAGTTTCCAGAGGACGATGATGCAAGTGCTAGCAGGATTCGTTCGCGAATTCTGCATGGTCTACTTGGATGACATTATCGTTTTCTCGGGGACGTGGGAGGAGCACTGCCGTCACCTGCGGTTGGTGCTGGAGCGTCTGGCGCTGTATGGCCTGCGCTGCGCCCCCGAGAAGTGCATTGTTGGAGCGAGTTCCCTCCAGTATTTGGGACACGTGGTTACTGCCACTGGTACTCGTCCCCAAGAAGTACACGAACGCGCTATTCAAGAAGCACCCGAACCTACAAGCCGCAAGGGAGTACGAAGTTTCCTGGGAACTTGTAACTGGCTCCGGGAATACGTACCACGCTTTGCGGAACTGGCTGCGCCTTTGACGGACTTGCTTCGGCTGAAGAAGCCCTTCAAATGGACAAAGCAAGCATCAGCAGCGATGAAGGCTATTAAGCAGGCCATGAGTCAGCCACTCCAGCTGACCCGTCCAGACTTTGGCCGAAAATTTTGCCTGCAGACGGACGCCAGTAAGCTGGGAGTCGCGGCCGTACTGTTTCATCCAAGGGAGGATGGAACACGAGACGTTATCTCCTACGCAAGCTCGCGATTCAATCCCGCTGAGCAGAAATACCACTCAAACGAGCAGGAGGCTCTAGCGGCCGTCTGGGCGTTAAAGAGATACCGCCCATTCTTGGAGGGCCACCATTTCACCCTGTATACAGACAATCGTGCCCTAACCTGGCTGAATGTGGGAAAGGACAGTAGGGCGAAGCTGATGAGGTGGGCTTTACTACTCCAGGAATTTACTTTTGATGTAGTGCATTGCCCAGGGGCGGAGAATCAGCTTCCTGATTCTCTGTCGAGGCATCCGATGGATGTCCCGCTAGGCGACTTATCGGGCGAGGAGGATCGCATGATGTACCCCTGCGTCGGGCCGAGTCATCACTCTGTCGACCGCCAAGCCGCGGTTATGTGTATTGGGTCCAGGGACTCTACCACATCGTCATTAGGTTCTGAAATCTTGCCCGATGTGTCCGGGGAAGCCTCTTTTGCGCTCGCCGTCAGAGCGGCGCAACAAACGGACGAGGTTATACGATTGCTCGTCCAACGATGGGAACGTTTGCACGAAGCGCAAGCTGAAGCAACGAGGCCAAGCGATCGACGGTTCATAAGGAACCATGAGGTGCGAGATGGGCTCCTTTGGAGGGTATCACTAAACCGGCCACCCTGTTTGGTGGTGCCTTCTTCATTTATCCCGCGAGTACTTGCAGAGTATCATGACTCTGACCTTGCCGGTCACCCAGGGGCGGAGGAAACCGGAAGAGCAATAAGAGAGTTGTTCTTCTGGGCACACTTGCAGAAAGACGTGCGCGATCACGTCCGAGCGTGCATGGTGTGTGCCACAACAAAGGCGGGGCCCAACCGCCAGCGAGCGCCGCAGGGAGGAATCAGACCAACGGAGCCGTTCAGTCTGATAGCTGCCGATATCATGGGTCCGTATCCCAGGACGGACCGAGGAAAAAGGTTTATTTTCGTAGTGACTGACCTGTACACCCGATGGGTGGAAGCCTTCCCTATAAAAACAAGTCGGGCCTCAATTTTAGTCCAATTACTCGAGAGGGAAGTTTACCCTCGCTTTGGGTATCCTAAGGCGGTCCTCACCGATAATGGGCCACAATTCGGTCATCGACTGTGGACAGATGCGATTGCTCGATGGCAGTGCCAGCACTGGACCACGGCTATTTACCACGCGAGGGCAAACCCCACTGAACGTAGGAACCAGGAGCTTAAAAAGGGTCTCCGGGTTGCCCTCCAACGCTACCCCCATCGCACATGGGACCAGCACTTGTCTTCCGTTCTAGTAGGTCTAAGAGGTAGACGAAATGAAGCCACGAGCGTCACGCCAAGCCAAGCGCTCTTTGGCTACTCTCTGGCCAGACCCGGAGAGTGGCAGCTGAAGGAGCCGGATGATGCCCCGCCCTCAGATGCCGCGGCTCGAGAGAGAGTCGCCATGGACGAAGATATAAGGGCTCACCAGCAGGAGTACCAAGAGAGGTATATGGGGCCCACGGAGCCGCGCCCCGTTTTTCTGCCGGGACAGAAGGTCCTTATCAGGGAACATCCTAGAACGAATGCCTCCGGAGACAGGCATCCCGGTTTTGCCCCTAAGTGGGGTGGACCATGTACGGTCCTCATGGCTGTTGGCCGGGGGAACGTCTACTGGGTAGAACGGAGTGGCAGGCCTGTGAAGGTGCACGCTGACGACATGAAAGCGGCGCCGGCGTCAGGGGTCGCCAGACCTGAACATCATGTGGAACGCCTCGCGGAGCGAGGACCGTCACCAATTGTTCACCGAAGAGAGACGGATGAGTCCTCCTCCGAGAACTCCGACCTCGAAACTCCGGACGTCCTAGTGGATTCGGATGACCCACTGGCGGAGACGAGCCACATTCCCGCATCGACTTCTCGGCACTCGGCCTCGACCTCCGGACTTGACCGCCCGCGCAGGGTTTCGCGTTTGCCTAGCCGCTTTCGGGAGGATTGAGCACGTACCGGGACGTTGGGTTTCTCTCGAATTGGAGGTGGCGATTGATACCGGCCGGTCAGTCGTCACGAGTGACGTGAGCGAGAGAAATCCGACGCCCCTATATGACGTGCGAGTATTTTCGGGTACCTACCCAAAATACCGCGGGAAGCACCATTCATTTTTGGGGAAATATTTTTTTTTTACTTGGGATATTTTTATTTATAAAATGGCAACATTTTGTTCTTGTCAGCTGGGAGAAAAAAAGGCGCGCTGAGTTTGCCGCGTGTGGGAATTTTAATTTTAAAAAAGAGGAACGATTCTTTTAACATCAATTTTATTTTTTTTTCAAAAAGGAAATTTTTTTTTAAAGTCTGGCCGAGCCGCCAGCAGTAGAAATTAATAAATAACTTCTCGTCTCAAGTCCGGTGCCCCAGAGCCGGCAATAATTTTTATTGTATTTTTTCTACCCAACGAAAGTAAGAAACTTTAACTTGAGCCAAGCCTGGTGCAGCTGGCTGGGTTTTTTCCTGAGACTGTTGCCTTGGCTGAACCGTAGAGGCCTTTGCGCGTTTCGGCGAGTCGCCTGCCAGGGTTTCGTCCGACGGATTCCCTCGGTCAGGTTGTGCCACCTAGGTGTTTCCATCGGCTCTAAGCCAACTATAAGTTTTAAATCTTCTTTGCATACGTTGGGCTGAACACGGACCTTCCCAGTGGCCGAGGACGTCCACCAACCCGTAGGTCAACGCAGACTACGCCTGGTGGGCTGTCGATCCACCATCATCGACAGGGGTCCAAGCTGGGAGACCACGTCCTCACGGTGAGTGGCCTTTAATATTCGCTTACCTTGGTCCAGTTAGTATTAATAGTATTATCCTAGGGGAGTGACACCTTGAGACGACGCTTCACGTCGTCCCTAGCGCTCCACCTAAACTGCACACGTCTACGCTGAGTGCTGTTCGGAGCTGGTCAGCGGCCTTGCCATCTGAGTCTCCGGACAGCGTGAAGCGAAGGAGTGTCAGCAGGGCGCAGTGTTGGGCCACCGCAGCACGGAACGTGGCGGTTCGCAGATTGGACCACGAGGGGCTTTCCTTGTCATCTGGGGCGTCGGTTCGCCTCCGGTGAGGCTCCCAGCTGGCCCGCCACCTCTGTCGCTGAGGTGAGATGCGACGTTATAGCGTTGCTGTGTGGCACGGAGCCAGCCAGTGGGTGACTGTCTAGCAGAGGAGAAGAGAAAACTACGCCGGGTACGACAAGGACCTGCCAGCCTGACGCAGAGGCTGGGCCCCGCCGGACTTTCAGCCACCACGTGGAAGACAGTGACATGCCTGGAGAAAGGATGTCGCTGTACCCTGGGGCTGCTGACACCAGCTCTCTCTCTGCGGTGCAGAGGAGAGCTGTCAGTCCTATGGATGCAAGGCGTCCTGGTTGAATAAAGTGACCAGCTTCGGTCTTGGATCGAGAGAGAACTTGAAAGCACTCACCCCAAGGACGCGGTCCTTTCCTCTTCGACCGTCTGCTAAGGGAGACGCTCAGCAGATCACCCAGTCGTAGAACAGCGGGAAGCTACAGGTGGGTGACGTCCTCAGGTATAGGTCCTCGATCCAGAACATAAAAAAACAGAGAGAAGAAGCAGAAGAGAAATTTCTGGGTCAGGGGCGCGACAGGCTGTGGTGATCCTCCCCTCCACACGGTTACAAAGGGGCCCTGGCATGTGCTAGGGCAAACGCTTCCCAGGCCGTCGGCGCCTCGAGTCAGTAGTAAAATATAGTCAAATGTTAAAATAAAAATGGCAGGTTACGAGACGCACGACGACCTGAGAAGCTACTTCTATCCTTCGACTTCAGTCTGAAAGAGGCCTCCACAGTTACATAAAATTGAACTGAAAGATTTACAAAAAAAAAGTAATTTACCGCGTGGCGGAGGTACCTAGTTCAGTGGCAGTTTGGGGGCCGATTTCGCGGCAGTTGCGCCTCTTTTGTGGCAGAACCGATAGAGCTTGATCTGTTGGGATTCTCTGGCGGAATCCCAAAGGTTCTTTTAGTTATAAAACCGTTAATTTGTGCCGGAAAAGCTCCGGCCGTCTTCGAGTAAAATATCAGCTGACGAGCTGTTCGTAGCTGTCAAATTTTTTTTGAAAAAAGTCATTTCATTATCAAAAAAAAGTTGCCACATAAAAAAAATTAAAATAAAATTCCCCCAAAATCCCACCGACAGTCGTGGTGGGATTTTGGGGAAATTTATATAGGCTCCACGGAAAAGTAAGCCACAACCTACTCGAATGGTAGGACGGTGGGCCTCACCCAGGCCCTGACACCCAGGGCTCCCCGGTATCACTGCACCTTCTGGTTGGCGTCTCTTCGTGCCCGGTTGTGTTTGAATAGTTGATTGTTATATGCCATTCTTCGTTATGTTTTTCTGTTTTTTGAACTCTGTTGCTTGTGTTTGGTTTTTTTATTATTTAATTGCCATGGACCAACTATACTGATATTTTGAATAAATGCGCCGTACAAAAAGAATTTCATAGCGTCACCATCAATTTGTCTCCTTTTCTTCCTCACATTGGCTTTGATGTTTCCTCGTGGTCGGAGAGAGGGCTCATCATCTACCTTGGTACTAAATTCGAAAACCCAAAACACCGGACCATTTTTTTTAATTATTTTTTTTATTTTTACTTAAAAATGAATATGTCCTTGTTGAACAAGTACATATACATCTTCCTACGTTCTCTTAAATAAGCAAATAAATGCTTGTGCTAAAGGTGAACGAAATCGGTCGAGGCAGGATTCGAACTCGCGATCACTGGATTACTAGGCCAGCGCGCTAACCGCTATTTTGTAAGATTATATTTTTGTATGATTATAATATATTACTTTGCAAGTGAAAAACTATTATTAGTTTCTTTGTTATACAAGTTGCATGTAACACATGAGATCCAACCAAAGTATAAGAATAAGTACCAAACTATAAACCCATAAATACAAATTATTTAATATTTTAAGATATTTGATTTTCTATACAACACATGTACCTAGGTATGTATGACAAGATAGGAAGTATGGAGGTCAGTCCTTTTTTCTACCCAGAATATGAAAACAGCACGACGGTATGTATGTATGTTTGGAGATTTAAGTACCAAACTATTGAGTCTTCTTACATATTGTGTATAGGCGACTACCATACAAATTGTATGAAGCAATGTCGTCACTAAATTCAATTTTTATAAAAATTGTTATAAAAAATTTTAGATTTACTTGTACAATACTCATATTTTTTATAGAAAATTAAATTATCTAGTTGGGGTGTTTCGGCTTTTTTCGATATTTTTAAAATATTTGGAAATATAGGCAGTTAAACTCATAAATTTATAATATAAAAAATATTTTTCTAAATAAAAAATGTTTTAGAAACCCTGGAAGTTTTTTGAAAAAATAAGTTTGAGATTTTGTATCTGTCTATGTTTATACCAATTTTCAGCGTTCTAGCTTTTATGGTTTCTGAGATATATGGAAAAATAAACCAAAAATTCAAAAGTTGATAACCCCTGACTGAAACAAAAATTCAAAATTCTGAGTATAAAAGTTTTGTAGGCCTACAACTGTTTATATATTCCGATATTTTGGGCTCCGTCAATTGAGCGGATCAAAAGTTATAAGGGGGGATGGACACACACACACACAGAGACACACCCTCTCACACACACACACACACACACACACACACACACACACACACACACACAGACACACGAAATGTTCTACTCCGAATTCTGAGTAAATTCAAAGTTGGAAAAGCCGTGAAAAATATAGACCCTACACACAAATCTCGCATATCCTGGCTTGAAACATTGTCGATATGTTAAGAGAACAAAGTTCTCTTGAATAAATTGACAGTTGGATTACCTTTCATGTAAAATCTATACCTACATATACCTATATTGAAAAAAAACTTTGGTAAGATTTTCAAAAGATATGGAACATGATTTATATGGTGCACATAGTGTCCACTGTATCATTGGTTTGAAAAACCCAACATATGTTGCAACATTGACAGCAAGGTAAAGATATATAAGCCATGCGTTCGACTGATCATGACTCTTCTGTAGAAGCACGAGTTGACACTTTTCGGACTGAAGCACTTCTTAGAACATCATAAATAAAGGTCTTGAGATCTGTCGCTGAAACAACCCTTCGAGATTGTGTCCTTAACGTGGATATATGAAAAATGTGTAACAAAGAAAATTCTATCTGTACATCCTCCCCCTAGAAAACCATCCAAGAATTCCTCAAATATGATTTACCCAACATAATCCACAAATCCTTCTTTCTTTGAAACTATATTGTTGAAGGGGAGAAACCAAATTATTTTTTATTGTTTTAATGCAATCTCCTTGATATTAGTAAACCATATCAAATAGAAAATAGTTGTTTTAGTGTTCCTTGCCTTCTGCGCCGCCTTTTGTATTGTATGATGAAATTCTAGCAGTGGATTTGTTTTCTGCCGTACAATCTTTCGTGGCAAACTTTCAGAACCCGTCACGTGGGCGCGTAGAGCGCAAATTTGTGTTTTTTTTTCAGTAAGTATTTGCGCAAACCGCTCCACTCCACGACTAAAAGGCTCAAAAAGTTTGCCGGTATCTGTAGATGGTATATTAATATGGTTATTTATTAATAAAAAAGGTTTGCCACCAATTTACTCGGATCCATTATCTATGGTATGTCTATTGTCTATGAAAATCTCTTTTCTATGTGTCTATTGGTGTCTATGGTTCTCGCATAGAAAAGAGATATACCAATAAGTTCTCTTTTCTATGGATATACCCATACCGGCGTATTGATGGTTCATGTTGTCGAAAATGTGAAAACGCGTTTATAATATTGCGTTGTTTGATATCATCTGATTATGTTTGTAAAAATACATTAAAATATTTGATTTTCTACAACATCTTGTCAAAATGGTTGCTAATAGCACTCGAGTTATCCAAGTAACCAACATAGCACCTCAGGCCACCAAGGATCAAATGCAAACATTGTTTGGATACTTGGGGAAAATCGACGATATTAGATTGTATCCAACGATTCGCGACGTTTCGTGTCCAGTACAGTCAAGAATATGTTACGTGAAGTACTACGAAGCTTCGACCGTAGGAGTTGCTCAGCACATGACAAATACTGTGTTTATTGACAGGGCGCTGATCGTCATTCCCGTGCAGTCTGGAGAGATACCCGATGAACATAAAGCTTTGGAAATGTCCAGTAATGGAACATTGGTTCCAGGATTAAACCCTGCCGAGCCCCGACTCCCGCCAGAAGTGTTAAATACGTTGGAAGGTGTTCCTCCTAACCAAGTCATACAGACGCATGATCCAAGGTTGACTGCAGTCGGTTTACCAAATTATCCTCCATTGCCAGCTGCCTATGACTCCCGTAAAATAGAAGAGATCCGCCGCACGATTCTTGTTATAAATGTTCCACAAAGTATAACTAGTCAACATCTGATTGATCATTTTGGAACTGCGGGACAAGTCAAATACTTGAGGTTTTGCGAAAGAGATTCCGACAAACTGCGATATGCGCTTGTTGAGTTTTCAGAACAGGAAAGTATACTGAAGGCGCTTAAACTGAACGGAAGCGATGTTGAAGGAAATATTTTGAAGGTTTAAATAGTTTTATAATATTATATATTCATATCTATTTCTATACCATTAAAATATTTAAGTAACACTGACTTTATCATGAAATGTAAACAATGAATATCGAAAATCAGGGGGGGAAGTCTGGTCAACCGGCGGTATCAAAAGCGTCTCTGTTTACCCATATCATGGATATAATTAACTTATGGAGATCTATAATATCTTAAGATAATGAATTTGTTTCTTTTCTGGGACCAGTTAAAAAGTTTTTACATTGTATCATGGAACTAACTTTTGTGAGAAAAGCTTTTTTTATTTTGTATATTTAGTTTTAACTGCCTCATCATGTATTAATGTTTTGTGTTTGTTTAGGTACATCATGCAACACAAGCCATATCAAAGCCACAAACAAAGAGTAATGAAGCTGCTCAGAGAGAAATAGAAGAAGCAATGTGTCGAGTGAAGGAAGCACAGAACCTTATATCAGCAGCCATTGATCCAGTTATTGGACTACTCTCCAAGGATAAAAGAAGGTTTGGCATATTTTTTGTTTAAACTGCATACATGACAAAGCTCAATGCAATACTTAATGAATATTATTGAGTTGGAATAGCTGATAATAAAGATTGTTGTCTAGTCAAGATCGGTAATGAATTTCAGAATCAATTGGATGTATATGCTTTTTATAGCATATTGGCAGCAAAACCTAAGAGAGTGTCGATGGTTTGGATGTGCAAATGTACAATCCATTGTAATCTCTGTTTTAAATTTTTTATTTTATATCTTTATTAATATTGTCAAACCTTTTTTTGTAAAAATCCATGTACCTATCTATATTTTAAATAAACACTATTCGTGCAGATACATTACATTGTACGCAGCTGTATTCCTTCTGTAATATGAGGGATATGCACGTTCAATGTATATTTTGACAAGCTCAAAATAAATATACGAACAAACTATTTGCATCAGTGCATTTTAATCATATAAAATTTAAGCTTTGATGTAATGCATTAAAATAATCCCGTCATATGTTTATGTAGTTATAAATCATTCATCAACCTAATTAATTTCACTTTTCCACCATTGATTCAATAAATATAGTAAATATTCTATACAAATAAATGTCAAACATAAAATATAATATATGTACATACGTACATAAAACCCTGGATAAAAATAAGATTCTAACGACTGCCATAGTACAGTTGGTAAGCCGTTTGACTTTTGTCTGCATCCTGGTTTCGATTCCTAGTAGAGTAGACATTTATTTAAATTCATTTCTCATGCAAATATTGCTTTTCTGAGCTGAAAACACTGGTTAGTTGGAAGAAATTGACATTTATTATTATTATTCTAGTATGAAGGACTTTCATATATAATTTTTATAATGCTATCTATATCTTGATTAAAAATTAACTACAATCATTCTTTTCCAGTAACAAAACCACATGATATAAAATCTTACTTAATTTTTGAGTCCGGATATATTAGATAGACCCTTCCATTCCAATGTGCTGCAGCGGCAATTGTAATTTGTCATACAATAATTGCTTAATATTTTTTGTTTGATATATATTTTTTCATTTCTTTTATGCCATATCATGTAGCTTGTATGACAATGTTTATAATTTTATATCATTTTATTTATTATCACATATGTTAAATAGAAGAAGCAGGAAGTATAACCAGTGTGAAGATTTGCTAATGCTCTTTGAGGATAATCACGCGTCTAGGAAAAAAATATTTTTCCATTCAGACAACAGGTATGTTTTTACCGAGTGCGTGAGGCGTTTCACATTATCATGAGATCATTAAATATCATTCGATGACCAAGTATTCAGCGAACTTGCTTTAGTTAGACTTGGACATTTTCTAGTAAGTGCTATTTTATAATTATGTAATCGAAACTCGATTATTGGATTCACAATTATCCTGGTACACATCAGCAATTTTATATATTTAAGTGAAGTTTATTTGCTACAAATTTTCATTCCGGTTTTTAGGAAAAAAAAGTTAGTTGTTATCCGTACTGACGTGGAAACGGTACACTTCTAAATCGTGGTTATACCAAAGATATTTGCGTTTTTTTTTAATATTAACACACTGAAGTGTAGAAAAAATATAGAAAATGCAATTGCTTTGCTTGCATGATGTGGCATTTATTATAATTATTGTTAGATCAATAATTATCGCAGTGAATTTGGGTTGTAATTAAATAATTCAAAATGCATTAATGCATGGTATGGCATCTTTAAAATTTTTTATTTGAAGTTTGTCTGACACTTGTAGTGTTGACTGTACAGGAATGTTAAAATATTTCCAGGAGCAGATCTCGGTCCAGATCGCATCGTCGGTCACGCTCGCGTCACAGGTCGAGACGCTCCCGGTCGCGTTCTCGTCACCGCTCCAGGCGATCTAGGTCGCACTCTCGACGTCACACGAGACATCGTTCCAGGTATCAAAATATACAAAGGGTTTCTATAGTTTTGAGTTATCTACATTATGATCGTTAGAATATTTTATAGAAGGCGACCAATGACATATTTTTTGTTGCATGTTTATTTGATATCCATGTTTTATAGCATCTTAATTAGACAAAGAATGGGTTGGAGATTTCTTTTCATATCCGTTTAGGAAGGTAAATTATGTGTAGTAGAAAGCAAGTTCGCTATTATTTTTATTTACATTTTCTAAAATACTTATTATATAATTTTTTATAAGTATACTTATGTTTTTTTTTTTACATTGTATTTCATTCTTTGAGGTTAAAACATTTCATTGTCATTTTAATTTTATTAAAAGTAGACAATATTGAGTTCAAATCTTATCTATTTGATAAATGCAATTCATATTCCAAAAAGAAGTCCTTTTTTTGTAATTTGAAAATGAATTATAGAAATTTTCATTTAAATATTAATTATTTCTTTTTTATTAATTTTTCATAAAAATTGATAGTAAACATAGGATTTAAAATAATATTGAAATATCAATATATTTTATTGATTTAAAAGTTCTTACAGTTTTTTACATTCTTTATTTAATTTCCTTTTCATTATTAATTTTTGTATTTCTCTCTTAAGGTCACGTTCCAGACGACGTCGTAGCAGATCACGGTCTCATGGCAAAAGTTCCTCTAAGAGTTCTCGACGAGATCGTTCAAGGAATAGGGATAAGGAAAGAGAAAAAGACAAAGATAAGAAAAAAGAGGAAAAGGAAAAGGCACCATCTGTTGAAAAGGATTCATCAGTTGAAAAGAAAAGATCTTCATCGGTTGAGGCAACTAAAGAAAAACATCGCTCTCGATCTCGAGAAAAGAAATCTAGGGAGAGAAAACGTTCCAAGTCTCGTGAAAGAGACAGAAAACGGTCTAGATCACGGGAAAGAATAAGGCGCAGTAGATCTAGAGGAAAACGCAGGTCTAAATCTCGTGAACGTAGAAGGTCTCGTTCCCGAGACAGAAAACGATCAAGATCCCGCGACAGGAAACGTTCCCGTTCTCGTGATCGCAAGAGATCCAAATCTAGAGACAGAAAACGTTCCAAGTCTAGAGAAAGGGACCACAAAAGGTCACATTCGAAGAGCAAATCCAAACGCATGACCAAATCTCCTAGTGTTGACATGAGAAGAAAAAACAAGGAAGATATTCCTAAGATTTCCCGTAACTATGATGAGGAGGAGCAAGGATTTGAAGCAGACAAAGCTTCGAGAAGATCAGAGGCTCGTAGTGAATCACAGGATCCACCGAGTAAGGATTCACCAGATAATATGGATATTTCCAACTCTCCTTGAATATTTTTTGACAGATTTAGGATATAAAAATAAAGATAGCTATTCTCAGAATCATTGTGAACTTTTTTTCAGATTCAATAAAATTGTAATATTGTAAAAACACATTGTTTTTAATTGACCTTTTATTTTTGTGCGAATTTATTTATGCATTTCTGTTTGTTCAACTTTCTAAAATGTTTTAAATGAAAACGGGTTTCTATTAACTACTTATGGTCGAAAAAAGAATTTAACCACATTTTTTTCTTAAGATTAAATTTAAAGGAAAGGCATTGTTGTCTTTGTGGATTTATGTTATCTGAGCCCGTTATTTATGAGGCAGGCTGCATTTATATGTACAATTCTGATAGACACTGAATTTAACAATTTGAAATATATTGTTGGATTTATATATATTGCCTTGTTATTTATTTATTTTAAACATTTTTTACACATGTGCACGGTGTGCTTGTTGCCATATGGCAATATCTTCCAACCGACCATATTTATTTGGTGAGGTAAATTGTGCTTATGACACATACCTGTTTATGTGAATAAAATATATATTGAAATATAAAAAACCGAGGAGGGTAGAAGGATATGATAAGGAGACAAATTTAAGTCTTAGGTATGTGTAAGGAAATGATTCTTCAGATTTCTTTTGAAAGTGGGAAGTGTTAATGAAACTTGAAGTTGCGATGGGATGTGATTCCAAAGTCGGACTGTTTGTACGGAGACAGATGTGGTGAAAAAGGAAGTACTGGGATACTGAGCGTTCTTTTGGTATTTGAATGAAGAGACAGCTCATGTTCCGAGAGGAAGTGAAATTGATTTCGTAAATAAACTGGAATGTTGGGGTCATTTAAGACTACATGGGTAACTCAACAAAATTCCTTGCGTCAACTCAGTAACTCTGATGCAGCTCACTGTGTGCAACTCAAAATTGCACCGTGGCACAACAAACTGACTTGAGTCAGTGACTCAATCACAACACATTTCCAAGCAACTCAGTAACTGGTAACTCACTGCGCCTCGCCGATTCATTGAGCTAATAATAAAAGTTAAATATATAGGTATTACATTGTATATAAGAAAGGTTTATTAATATAGGTAATCATTATATTTCCTGTATTCATTTATGAATATTACTACCTTTTCCTCCTTCTTTAACTTAAAAAAAACTCAAGAAGTCAGTTAAAAATCGGGCAACTCAACACCTTATCACGTTTTTCATGTGTTTTTTAGCTTATGTTGGTTCTTTCATTTTCTTTGGTCTCGCAGTGACTAGGTTGATTCATTTGATGTTTCTTAGTAAGTATTTTTGGTTTGGAGGGTACAAGATCCATTGGTCTAATGGATATTCAATTATTGAAACTTCAATCTGCCTAAAGGTACCAGTTCGCTGCGCGACCGAGACCGTTAATTGATTGTATGAAAATGTATAAACACCAGTTCGCGAGCGAGACCGGATACCGAGACAGTAAAGCGGTCTCCTCCATACAAAAGTGTTGTCTCTCTGAGTATAACGTGGTTTCTCTGAGAATTGAGAATCACGTGACCGAACAATGTCAGAGTGACATTTATCATCAATATTTCAGGTTATATTTTCATTTTTTCGCATTGTTTTTTGCAGAAAATTTCATACAAATAGTATTTTATTTAGCTGAGAGTACATTCTGAACATATTTTCATCAAACAATAAATTTGATAATGATTTTGTATCAAAATGAAAATGATCTTTCTTGGCCTCTAGTTGTGTATAATTTGTTTACAGCCATTCTTCGTTTTGTTTTGTCCAACTGTCGATTTGTTCAAGAGAACTTTGTTCTCTTAACATATCGACAAGGTTTCAAGCCAGGATACGCGAGATTTGTATGTAGGGTCTATATTTTTCACGGCTTTTCCAACTTTGAAGTCAAAAAACACCAACTTAGAAGGCTTCGCAGCATATATGTTCTGTATACGGATTTACTCAAAATTCGGAGTAGAACATAGTGTGTGTGTGTCCGTCCGCCCCTTTTTTCAAAAAATTTCAGAGATTCAAACATTTTTTATTAAGAAAAATATTTTTTTATGATAAATTTATGTGTGTTTAACTGCCTATATTTACAAAGTTTTTAAAAACATCGAAAAAAGCCGAAACACCTCAACTAGATAATTTAATTTTCTATAAAAAATATTAACATTGTAGTAGTACATCTTAATTTTTTATAAAAATTGAATTTAGTGACGACATCGCTTCATACAATTTGTATGGCAGTCGCCTATACACAATATCTAAGAAGACTTAATAGTTTAATACTTAATCTCCAAAAATACATACTGACTCCATACTATCCTATCTTGACATACATGTGTTGTATAGAAAACAAAATTTCTTAAAATATTCAATAATTTGTATTTATGGGTTTATAGTTTGGTACTTATTCTTAAACTATACATACTATCACAATCGACAGTTGGATCTCATGTGTTACATGCAACTAGTAATAATAATAATACAACAGTAAATCATCGTCTTCTTCTTCCTATAGTAACTTCAATATTGCATGGCTATTCATAACACTGAGGATCAATAACTTTCCAGAACACGACACGCGTGACTCCAACGACTACCTCGATAATATTGATTGAACAGAGATCATAATTGTTACCCGTATAGGTACAAAATTCTCTCATGTACTGAAAAATTTAGTATTTAAATTTTTATTCAATGAATGTATACAATAGAAATGTACCTACCTATTTCAAATAAATGTGTAAAAAATATTATATTTATTTATTTATTAATTAACAATATGTATCATATTATACATCATCCCAAAATATTTTTATAAAATAATATATTATTATACTCAAAAAACATAAAATATTTTTCTTAAAAAGAAATATAGAAATTAGAAAAGTAAATTTTTCTTTTTATAGAAAACAGACTAGTAAAAATATCAAATTAGGTAGGTATATAAAAAACATAAAATAAATAATAGGTTTACAATAGGAAATAATAGTAAATATAAATTAATCAATGACTTCGTCAGAAAACGATGTTTTTTCTACAATTTCGCAAGTGGTTTCTCGCGCGAGACCTGAGACACCACATGTCCTGGACAATTGGTGTCACGAGACCCTCTGGTGTTCATACAGTCAATTCACGGAATCGGTCTCTCGTATCTGTCTCCGGTATCGGTCGCGGCGTAAACCGTTAACTTTCATAGTAAAAGTCATGTAACGGTCTCGGTTTCCGGTCTCGGTCGCGCAGCGAACTGGTACCTTTAGACTGTCCTACATGGATGTGAACCATTCGTCGGAATATTGAGTGTAGCCATCTTCATGGTAATTAATACCTTCATGGTAACCACCAAACTCAGTCATGAAGCCATAGAGGAGAAAGAAAATTTTTGTAAAACAGGCAATCTGAAAAGAGTATATTGTATGCCGGGACTATTATTTGCATGGTATTCCTGTGTAATTTGACTATGGAAATTAGGTCTGCACTCTGTAGATATACACTTCTACTTCAGTATATCTATTCACCAAGCATCTTGATCTGTGCCTTTATGAGAGATGTAATAAATAATGAAGCCATCACCTAACAAAGAGTTGATTACAACTAATTTTATATTGATTCTAAGGTAAGTATGTCTTATATATTATGATAATCTGGAAAAGAGCAGTCTAACCAAGATGTTTTAAACTACCAGTCTTTTTCAAATCTTTTGTAAATACACAATAATATACTACATAAGGATTATGGTAATACCTTACTTTTTTTATATACCAACCTTGAGAATCTGGTGTTTTTTTGTTATATTTATATTTCATATTACTTCTCAGGCAACCAACAGGTACTATATCAAATATTATTTTAACACGCACCCAAGAACAAGTTGTCACATTCTGGAGATTTATGATATATTAATTGTCTCAAAGATCCAGACTGAAAACTCAATCAAAAACTGTGTCTCCACCGGGAATCAAACCCGGTACCTTTGGATCAGCAGTCAGAACCACGGAGGGTGATAATTTGGGACAAAATAGAAGGAAAATATATTTTGTCATAAATGAAATAATAAGTATTAATTAGAAGATATATTTCTAATAAAAAGAAACATCTATACAACAGTATAAGGGTAGAATATATTTTACAATTCATATCTTTCAAACAATGCACATCATAAGCTTATAAATTTTATGTACAAAAATTAAATAGAAAATTATTTGCAACAATACTTGGGGATTATACATAATTTATAATACTTATTTATTTATTACCGACTACAATCTAGTTGTGTGGTCACTTTTAACAGGCTTTATAAAAAATGTTTATAAATAAAATTATAATATCAATAGGAAATAAATAATTATGTAAAATATTTATATTAATTTTATAATTGAAAATCTTTAGTGACTAATGTGATTTTTTAAATCTAAAATGTTGCATAGTTATATTATTATAATAATCAGGACATCTGGCAAAACTCTTTTTGGACCAATTTCATTTAAGTTGTTTTAAATTGCAGATACGAGGACAACGTTTAACATCTACATATAAACTGACAATTCCTTGTCCTTATTTGTTTTTTTAATATTATGAATACAATTACAATAATTAAAAAATATATATTTTTAGGTCACAATGATAAAATATTTTCTATAGAAATTTTCATCGATATTCAATTTGGACTAAATGATAATTATGTATAATGTAAAACTAGTAGTTAACCATATAGACATAACAAGTATGTAATTTATATTTACTTGTGATAATGCATTTGTTTCTTTCGTTCGAGTCAATCGCAAAACATAATACAGATTTGTTCTGTATAAATGCTTAACATATTTTTGTACTGTATGCCTAGTATATGATTCAACAACTTATGGCCCAAAACATGTTTAGATAAAAATAGACATTGAAAAGACTGCTTCCTTAGGTACAGATGTAAAGATAACTTGATATTTGGTTTTCGCACATAAAACATTTTGTAAAGGCTTTCGAAACCCTTAATTATTAATTATTCTTCGTTAACCCTTGTGAATGTAGGTATATCAATATCATGAAAATGGATAAAAAAACAAATAATAATGATTAGCACAGTCTCAAGTCCCAATAAATAAATGTCGGCCATTGGAGTAAACTGCCTTTATAATTTCCCATGCAACACTTATACGTGGTCATTAAAAGCTTAATAAATGCTCAAGCTTCATCACAGTTAAAATAGTTTGAGAATCTATGACACTGATGTGCGATAGAAGTCTCTAGTCTGTTGAACTGACATAATATGTTAGTTACCCTTAGCATCATCACAGGTTCTCAAAGCTTGCCTGCCAGTTGTCCCTTCGCGGTTTATCTGATGCGGTGCAATTGAAGAAGTCATCGCCGTCAAACGGATCACTCTCCCTAGCAAATATATTTACAGATTCAGATTTCTTTATATCTAATTCAGTTTTTGGTCTATTTTTACTGTTCATTTTCTGACTGCGTCTGTTTTCTGGAATGCCCTCTTTACCTGATCCAAAATCAAAACCGACAATTTTCTCAGTTTTTTCTTCTTTGGACGTTGTTTGCAATTCTTCTCCCTCATGGATTGTTTCGTTTCGGCTGTGGTCTCCATTGGTGTCGGTCGTCCTCAGAATACCGTTTCGAGGTTCGGGAGAAAAGTCGTCTTCGAATAGGGAACGTGAAGTTGGCGGCGGAGACGAGTGTCGAGGTCTCGGCGACGCCGGAGATCCTGATAGGTTTTCAGAGCTGAGTTCTTTATCGTATCTAAATCTAAAATTCGAAACTCTGGCGGACATTGGTGATTCTTTTTCGAGATTCGCGTAGGAGCTGTCGTATTTCGATGTGATTTTTTTAGCTATGTTGATATTTTCGACAAAGTCATTTTCAAATGGAGAATTTTGCGATTTGGGGGAATCCTTTTCAGAGAAGTCATTTGAAAAGCGGAATCTGGATCCATTCTTGGGTACTATCGGGGAGTCTATTTCGGATTGATTGAAATCATCGAAAAATCTGTGTCTGTGTCTGGCTCTGGATATTGAGGTGGGAGAAGCAGGTAAGGGAGGTGACGGAGATCTATCGCCTGCAAAGTCGTCTTCAAACGGAGATCTGTGAGAGGATCGAGGAGGTAGAGGATGTCTTGCAGCGGCTTGTGGTCGATGACGAGATGGACGTACTCTCTCTCCCCCCGAACTTCTGACTCCACCTTCACCGCTACTTCCTGAACGTCGCCAACTGCGATTACCCATCGTTGATGAATATCTGCAAAATTAATAAAAATATTCATTTGAAAATATACAAATAAGATTTCTCGTCTCTTCTTCAATTGTATAAAATCGATAATAATGGTAAAGTTGTAGTCAAATTTCTTGGACATTTAGCGGAGAAGAGGGGTGATTAGCACGTAAACCAACGAAGCAAAAAGACACAAATTTGCGCTCGGCGCAAACGGAAGCTCATTCAAGATGTTTGGTGAAAAGTATAATAGCTAAACAATACTTATATAGATAGATTGTGATTATTTCTTACTTATATAAAAAAAAATTGAAATTATTTTATTTCGTTTGAAACACAAATTTCATCTGTGCACTGTAACAAATAAGATTCTAGGCTGACAGAAATATCTGAGAACTGAACTCAGGCAATTATAATATTATATTCTTTACTTTAAGCTTCCTACAAATGAAGGAAGAAGTTCTTAAATCAGTCAATTAACAGTGTGTCATATTTTTTCTGTCAATTTTGTCCTTTATATTAAACATGCAACAAAAGCTGAAACTAAAACTAAGGAAGAAAAACATTTTATAGAAATACTATATTGTTTAATGATATTTACCTGTCATCTCCTTGCCACGGTGGTTCACCTCTTCTTCTGCTTTCTCTTCTTCCAACTGTGCTGTAACCTCTCTCTGAAACATAAATAACACCAAATTTATGTTTCCAAAGCAAAACGGTTCATTTTAACCAATACATTACTTGTGCTTGTGACCAAAAATCAATGGAAGATGAAACTTTTCAATGACATACTGCAACCAACTAGTAAATACAACATTGCTAATTACCAGGCTCATGTTCTTAGCTGCTTCATTAAATTATTTATTATTTTGTTTGTACAGAAACATGAATCAGTAAATTTGTTTACCATCGGGTCTTCTTCTATCGTCATGAGTCCAGCCACGATCTCTCCGTGCTTCCCGACTTCCCGGTCTTCGGGAGTATCCTCCATCAGACCAACTGTAACATACAAAAAATATTATTTTTATGTAGTATATATATTTTTTATTTATAATAATTATTAAAAGAGCCGATTGGCTCATGACATAGTCAACTTTGTATGTTAAATATAGCAGTTTTTCATATACAGCAAAATTTTATTTCAGTTCTTGATAGTAAGTAAGTAGTAAGTTCTTGATACCAAGTCTGGTTTTCGATTCCCGTCGGAATGCTTTTTCGTTCATAGTTTTTATTTTATCTGGCAAATTATTGTGGTCACAGAGTCCACAGTCACATCATTCTTTTGTGTCCATTTTTTTGCAGCTTTCTCAGTTTGAAGGTAATGATTTTGTATGTGTGTTGTAGTTGTGAATCTGTGTTTTCTTCTTAAGTCTCAGTTCAGGGTCTTCTACTTTTGTTTTGTGTATTAGTTTTAATGTTTTATATAGTGCCATCTTCTGTATGTTTAGTTTACAATTGAAAGAAAGATAAATATAACAATCATCCATGTTTACGCATATCATGGATATAATTCTTTTATGGAGTTCTATAACATCTTAAGATATTATAGAATTCCATAAGATAATTATGATGTTGATTAGGGATATACCGGTTACATTTACCAGGTTAAAATACATATTGTCAATAGAAGATTAGGTTGTTAAAGCAGTTGAAAAATAAAGCATAATATTGAATCATAAAAAATAGATATTTACTCGTCATCATCGTCTCTCGATAATCTTCTTCTTCTGTGGCGGTCTCTGTCTCGGTCCCTATCTCTGTCTCGTCCACTTCCCGAATCTCTTCTTTCCCTCGAACCCCCCGAATCTCTCCTTTCTCGGGAACCACCGGACTCGTGTCTGAAACAATAATCATTTAAAATTATTCTACTGTTAATCTAGAAAATGAAATTAATTTTAAAAAATACTATTTAAATAAATACACAAAATTAAAAAAAAAATCTTGTATCTTTCTATTAAATTGAGCGATTTTCTTGATTATGCTGAAAACTTGATAGTTTTCAAAAAGAAAAAAATATGTTTAGTTTTCACAATGGTTGTCATTATATATCATATTATTTTCATTTGAAAATAAATACTATACAGTAATGAATTTATGATTTTTATGATAGTTAAAGAATTACAGTATTTTGGTAACTTTTACAGTATTTTGATAATATTTCTAATTAATAATCCTCAATAAGAAAATCATTATTTTTCAGTACCTGATTATGTCCTACATACAATTCAATATATACCATCATAACTATGTGCCTCTTATTGGGCTAGGCAGAGAGAGCCGAGCTCCATATACTGTTTTTGCATAAATTCTTCGCCTCACTCACATTCATACATCGTTTCATGCATGTTCGTCTGATGGTTACTATTCTAATGTTTCTTTCTTTCAGAATATTACTCACATGGTCATGCCAATATTTTCTTAGCCAGCCTCTAATTGTCGTTTTTCTGTAATTCACATCTTTTTGAATGATATTTATTATTATTTTTTGAGACAATATGCTTCAAAAGATAGTATCCCAGTGGCGTGCAAGGAGCCATTTACCTGGGTATGCCCAAACAAAAATTACATCCTCTGTTCAGTCAGCCTCCATATTATCCAATCCTTTCCTGCTCTTACTCCAGTTTTGAGCTATGCCTATAGCACAATTTACTCGCATTGTATAATTGTAGGAAAGTGACACTTCTGTAATATCATGTTTTTTTTTTCGCTACTCCCACCACCACCCGCTCTGCATATGGGGACTATAAACGGCCCCTTCACAGAACGCTAAGTGAGCGACAAGAAAAAAAATGCATAGCACGAAAAGTAGCTCATGGAGCCCTCTAGATTAGTAATCTCGGCACCATAGTGCAAAAGAAAAATCGACGAATGTGAATGGAGGATTCACACTCGGGGACTTCAGATCTTATAAATGAGAAATATCAGGGGTATGAGCAAGATCTCTGTAAAAAAAAAATAACCTACTGGGAATCTAACAATAGTAAAGCACCATAACTATGACAAAACTTTTTAAAGGCTTTAAAATTGTTCTTCGAGATTACAAAATCCGCGTGACCAATGGGACCTTGAAGAGGCCCACGGACAGCAACGAGGAGCTCCGATCTAAAAGAGGACACCATTGGGTGGCAACACTCCCACAGGATATGTTCCGAAGTTTGGTCTGGGCACTGACAGAACTGACATGAGGCGGAGGGGGCAATATTAAATCGGTGAAGATAACTCTTGAAATTTCCGTGTCCTGTGAAAAATTGAGAAGTCCAGAAGTCGGGGACAACCCAAGAAGATTTAAGTCGAGTCCTCACGTCAGGAAAAAATAAAAACGATATTCTTCCAACTGAGCAAGCCATCCAACGGGACTGCCAGATATTCAGCAAATTTTCGAAAACACTTCTTTCAAGATCACTGCGTGACACTCGGCCCTCAGGAGGGAAAAGAAGAACATTTCCAATTACAGAAGAACGACCCCGCATTAGATTGAAAATAGCACCTCTACGCTGCATCTCCAGATCCAAGGGTGTCATGCCCGTCAATATAGGCAATGCTTCGGTAGGACTCGTACCATATGCTTTGGACAAAGCTATAAGAGCGAATCTTTGACCTGAGAGCAAAATTCTACGTATATGTTGAAGCTCACAAGGGTGAGACCAACAGCCAGCCGCATAGCAAGCAATGCCGAGGTAAACTGCCTTATAGAAAAGACAAGAAACTCGAAACTGTAAACCCCATTTTGCCTTGGCGATGTGTGAGATTTTTAAAAAAGCAGACTTAGCTTTGTCGACACACAATCGTGCATGATTTTTAAAACTCGGTCCTCTTTCCAGAACAACTCCTAAGCAAGTTAGTTGATCCCGAAAACTTACATTAGTTCCTAAGAACTTAATAGACGGCTGTCTTTGAAGTAAGCCTTTGAACACCAAGCCATATGTCTTATTAGGAGCAAAGCAAAGTTTATTTTTCATGCCCCAGTCAGAAACTAAAGACAGAGCTTCAGTAGCAGAGTTCTCAACAAATCTGCGAGAGTTGCCACGAACGAGAATGTACGCATCATCGGCATACGATTGAATTGAACAATTACTGGATAGAGGAAGATCCAGCAAATCATCAAAAAGAATGTTCCAGAGAAGTGGACCGAGAACAGAACCCTGAGGACATCCAATGCTTACTTGACGCGCATGCAATAATTGTCCCCCAGGCAGGACTATGCGGCGGTTTTCAAAGTAGCTCTTGACTATCTTATATATATATTGCGAGGAATATTCCGTATCTTTAATTTATGCAATATAAGCGGCCACCAAGCATTATCAAATGCACCACTTATATCAAGGGAGATAGCAATAACATATTTTTCGGCAGCACATCTTACGAAGTCTGACATTTCATTTATAGCATCGACTGTTGACATTCCAGATCGAAAGCCAAATTGGCGAGGAGAAAGTGGACACGAAAAAGAAAGATGTGATTCAATTCTGTTGCATATAAGTCTTTCCAGAATCTTGCCCAGAATAGGCAAAAGAGTAACAGGTCTGTATGCTTTAGGGTCCGTGCTAGGACGATCGCAGCGTTTAGGAAGAATAGTCATAAGGCCTGTTTTCCAGCAATCAGGAAAACTGCCCTCATCCAAACACCTTTTAAGGAGGGAAAACATTTCAAATTGGGCCAGACGCCAACATCTTTGAACTAAAATAGAGTCAATCCGATCGAGGCCTGGGGATTTATTTGGCTTGAGGTTCCCAATAATAAAATTAAGTTCCTCAACAGAAACAGGCGGCGAAGGGGGTGTCTGAGGAATTTCATGTTGAAGAGCACGAACCCATTTATGAAAATCATTATCAGTTAATGGATCATCCGATGGAACCAACGCGTCCAGAAAAACGGATGCAGTTGAATCGAGAGATGTTGTCAACTCGCCAGTGGTCGCATCGCGAATGCAAGACATAGTTATGTCGTTTCCTCTTTTAGAAGAAACGACGCGATACACTGCACCCCATGGATCTGACGTCGAAACCTCAGAAACTATGCGCCGCCAATTTTCTCTTTTTGCACGGTAAATTTCATTTTTGTACATATTATGTGCATGTCTATAAGCAGAGTATAAATCAAGAATAATAAAATCAACAAAGTTTCTATTGCGTCCTAATTTAAGGGCTCTTCGTGCACGCGTAACTCTACGTTTCAATGAATCGAGGCCCGAGTGCCACCAAGTGTGTGGTTTCAATTTTGCTGGGGCAGATCTACCAATTGACTTTTCTGCACATACAATAATATTATTTGTGAATACAGATGCAGTTTCTGATATAGACATAGCATTCGGGTTAAAGCGATTCAGAAATCGAATAAATTCGGAATCAAATTCGCCAAAACGTTCACATCTCGTGCGAAAACGTCTTGGGATATGAAATTTTTGAGCCGATTCAATAGGTGAATTTGAAATTGTAAATACAATTAATTCATGATCGCTACACGAAGCATCCGTGTGAACACGCCAGGAGGAAATCTTTTGAGCAATTCGACTGGATGCTAGAGTGACATCGATGTGGCCAAACCCCACCGTACCAGAAAATGTAGGAGGACTAAGAGGATCATTTATAACGGAAAGCTCATACCGAGCTATAAAGTCTTCACAGAGTTCACCTCTGTTTGCTTTTCTTGATCCTGAATTGGTAGAATGGCACCATAAAGGGGATTCAGCATTTAAATCACCGCCAATCAATATGGAAACTCCACGTAAATGACTCATTATGTTGTCCAGAAAGCACACAGGCACACAGCACACGTAACACAAAGCACACGTAATATCATGTTGTTGATTAGCTTTATTTACGAACCAAACCAACAGAGTATTCTTGCACCCATACAAAAAAAGAAAATTTGAAAGGCTCCATACATGCCCAGCATAAATTTTGCTTTATAAAATACACAGACATACGCAGCCCATTCACAATCGTGTCATTTGGCATTGCTCCATATGGGCCGGCTCCATTTGGAGTATTGTAAAATTTTCAGCACACTCACTGGCGCGCCATCGAGCCATCAAAATTAGTATTCGCAAGCGGTCGGCGCTTTCGCATTAATAATTTCTATTTTTTTTAATTTTCAAGTAAAAATGAGTTATAATTCCGATGATGAGTTTTATACAACTGCTATATAGCGGTTTGTTTTTATATAAAAAGAAAAAAACAAAGAGAAAATGTCGTATTTTCGCATTCACGAGAGTGTCAAACAGCTCGGTGCAATGTGTCGTTTTTCACACTCATGAGCATGCTGTACCGATAAGATGCGCCGTTTGTCGCGGTACTATGGAATTTCGATCGTTTGGAATTCCATTTTGGTGTCAGGCCAATTGAGCTGCGCAGGTTTTGACATTCACGAGCGCATTTTGGAGTGATAGCAAGCCATTTGGAAGGATGGCACGATCGTGAATGGGGGCCTTAACACATACAAACAAACTTTGTTCCTAGTCATATATATTGTATCATAGATAAGTGTGTCAGGCATACTGCTAATGAATAATAACGACAAACGTAAAGAGATTCACATTCTATAGCAAAACAAATCGTGAATGATAAAGCTGTTCTGACATTTTGACTACTATTATCAAAACTGTCAATGTTTCTTCTTTCAAGGCAATGCTGCAAACTTTTAAAATCAGTGTTACAAACAGACGAAAATAATTACAGACAAATTAAGCATATGCATATAAATAAATATCTAATAAAATAATAATACATTATTCAAATGTTAAGAAATTCATATCCCTGTTAATATATCCGTTAAAAAAAATAAAAAAACTGTTACATGATTCGTAATACACGTTCTACAACTTTCTTATGTAAATCAAATAAATTTATACCTACAATCTTTTTCAAAAAAAAAATATATTTTTCATTTTCATTCAGAAGGGTGGTGGCAGAGCAGTTAGTATGCTGGGTTAGTAATTCAGTAGTCGCAAGATCGAATCCTGCCACAACCGACTTCGTTCACCTATAGTGAAAGCATTAATGTTTGGTTTAGGGAATGTATGAGGATGTATATGTATTTGATTCAAGGAAATATTCATTCTTTTTAAAAATAATATTTTATTTTTTTGGAATTGCATAGACATGCCGGGCATAAAGGCATGTATGACTCTCATGCCGCTGTGGTATCCATATATTATTGTGAAAATATAACAGGCTTAATAAAGACGTTTACCTTTCTCTGTGATAAGACCTGGGATGTGGTAAAGGATCTCTGGGAGGTGGATCTTCTTCCCAAGGTGAAACGTCTCGAGATGAAGATGATGTTTGTCCTAACAATTACAAAACAATATATTTAAATAAATTTTATACATCTGGAATAAAATAATACAGTGCAAGTATCTATTTCATTACATAATAATAATAATAAGTTATTTGTATAGCGCCATTTAATGATTCGAGATCATACCAAGGGCGCTGATAGGTTAATGTTGTGTTGCTCTCTGAAACAAAGCTGTTTTTAATCCTTTAGTGAAAGTGCTCTTGCTTTGAGCACTGCGGACATCTAAAGGCAGTGAATTCCACTTAATACTGCCACTATTTCATTAATTTTATTTATTTATTTACATTTTTATCATTTAAAAAATATTACAACATAAATTTACAATATACAGGTGAAGACTCAGTATAATGAAGTTCACGGGACCACAGAAAATGTTGTGTTATACTGAAAATTCGCTATAATGAATGCCAGTTTTTTATTTTGTTTTTATTTATTTAAAAAAGTTTAAAAACACCGAAAAACAAAAGATTACAGTAAAAAAGTTTTAAAACACCGAAAAACAAAAGATGGGTAAAGATGCAAACTAATAAAAACAAAGACTAGCATTTATGAACCGTTGTTACCTACGAAATATCTTATAGACACGTACTGTACAGCCAAGTGTCAAAAACAAACTGAGTTTGCATAAAATTGAAAAATCATTCTAGAAAAATAAAATCGTTACTCTGAGATCGGTTTCGCCACGGTGGAATTTTGGTTCCGTATATTTTGTATGAATCCGTTTATCGGAGACAAATTACATATACGTTATACTGAAAATTACTTTGGTATTCGTTATTCAGAGATTTGACCTGTATATGATATTTATTTATACTTTTGCAATATATTTTGGACTCATAAATCCTATTTATTGAAATGAAATTTGAAAAAAGCAGTAGAAAAATATAAAACAAGACCATGCCCCTGAGTCAAATTGAAAACGCTGTTTTCAGGCATTTGAACAACGGCCAACAAACGTCAAATCCCATACACCAAAAAAGTGTTATTTTTTTTTGTATGGCATTTGAACAATGGCCAACTAACGTCAAATCCCATACAGCAAAAAAAATAGCGCTTGGCGATAGATAACGAACAACGTTTTCAATTTAACTCAAGGGTCATGCATGATACATAACAAGACCATGTTAATAAAAAATAAATATGACCAAAAATATGAACATAGTTTTAAAAAAAAATAGTAAAAGCCTTGAGGTATACATAGAAATA
The DNA here is from genome assembly GCA_963576475.1 of Molanna angustata. NCBI lineage: Eukaryota > Metazoa > Arthropoda > Insecta > Trichoptera > Molannidae > Molanna > Molanna angustata. The sequence continues at coordinate 25,393,221 of OY754978.1, read as the reverse complement.
ATAAAAGAAGAAAACATACATATTAAATATCAAGTATAAATAAATAAAATAAATATACGTAAGTGAAAGAAACAAAGGAAGAAGAAGGATGCCAAGTTTAAAGATGAAAGAAGGAAGTCTAATACGGCCCTAAGAGTAAAATAACATGCATGAATGTATTGTATTATATGCATGTGTGAAATAAATAAAAATGTTATAGAAGACAGATTACGTCCATGTTCATGTATCATGTAGGTATTTTTATTTTATTAATGGTACTCAAGCGTTTTGAAAAAGTTGAACAACTTAAGTATGACTTGGGCTTTAATTTTACAATGCGAATTTTAATGATATCTCAATTTTACTTATCCTCATAAAAGTATCTTTTGAATGAAAAATAACATACGAGAATGCCATGACTTGGTGGTTCTTCTATGTCTTCTTTGATTTGGCCAGGCTTTGTGGTGAGGAGGAGGAGGGGGAGGTGGTGGACTATCTTCAGATGAGCACTGACAGTAGGGCTCCACCCTCGGTGCCCCGACACCTCCGGGACCCAACAGGGACCAAGCGTCACCTCTCCTTCTACCACCCTCACGTTTACTTTCACCTCCACCTGATTCTCCACCTCCTATAAAAAACATTTTACATTTATAAACATTTAATGTCATTTTTATATGAAAATAGCATATTGCATAATATTCTAATTTAATGATGTTAATTTTATCACCATTAAAAAATTGAAACAATTAAAATAATAAATTTATTTATTTCTTTATCACACCATTTAAATAATCTTCATTAAAAATAGATAACTGCTGCCCAACTAGGTATACCTGTTTTAGGGCTAGCAGTGTACATATTATTATATTTCACAGGAGACATATAGGTTTAGATGGGTCGGTGGCAGAGCAGTTAGCGCACTGGGCTAGTAATCCAGTGATCGCGAGTTCGAATCCTGCCTCGACCGATTTCGTTCACCTATAGCATAAGCATTTATTTGCTTATTTTAGGGAACGTAGGAAGATGTATATGTACTTGTTTAACAAGGACATATTCATTTTTTTTCATTAAAAAAAAGTAACTATTTGCATTTTTAAAAAGTATCTAAAACAATATAAACTTAACTATTGTACAAAGATAAAAAAAAATGGAATTGGAGTCATCATGATATGCATATACATATTGTGTATGTAGGTATTTTGTATTTTTTATCTGTTAATTGCACAAATAATCTGAAATAGTATATCTTGGGAATATTGAATGACAGCATAGATATGATCTTTATTCAGTCGAGTCTCAGATCAAATCAAGACAGCACAAAATTTATAAAACAATTTTTTTTAAATGAGGATTTTTTGCAAAAAAGGAAAGAAAAAAAAACAATTATATAAATTATGTTCTTTAACACTACGATGTCGAACATTTGATACATTTTAGTTCTCCCGTAATTCATGATGTATTCAGAACATTTTCTTTTAAATGATTTCAGTGATATTATTTCTTTGAGTGATAATTTTTTTGATTTAAATACATAGATTGAAAACAAGATCATTCCAGAGAAAATATTGTTTAATTGTCAACATAGTACTCTCAAGTATGCTCTGCGAAACATAGTACTCTCAAGTAATTTACTTCAGACTCCAAGACTTTGGTTTAAAACATAATAAAAGAAGTATAGATGTTGAATAACTACAAATTAGCAAATAATATTGGTACTCTGTTCATAACTATTAAAGTCAGGACTAATTGACAAAAAAATATAGAATAGATACCAACAAATTAATATGGATTGGATATAAGGAAAGAATGAGCAAACAACAAATGACGAAAAAAATATAAAACACTGAAAGAAATTATTATGTATAGATTACTTTTTGTGATAAAACTTGTATTATAAGAAAGGGAAGACTGCAGGCATAGTTTTTGATGTACAAACGAATCACATAGAAATGATGAACATAGAAAGATACATCATTAGTCAATCTGATGGATAACCTACCAAAACTACCAAATGATACAAATCTGCACAAATTGCAACAATAATAATAAACAAATGATTTTTAGAGGTATTATGGCTGCCAAACGTTCCATGCAGAAAGTGTTCGCAAGACGAATGGGAGCTACACGTGGCTGAAGCGCATGCGTAGCTTCCTCAGAATTCCTATAAGAGTACCTACTTACTCCTATAGGGTTGCCACAGATTCATAAAATGTAGCAGTGAATAAGTTATTAGAGATATAGTTTGTAGGTAGTCTGTCTATTATTATCAATTCCAAACGAATGCTTTATTTTCATTGAGATTGGATTATTGCAAAGTGCGAAAATCAAATTACAGAATTACCTGTTAATACAATTTCTGGCGATGATCCGCTGGCTATATCACTAATTGACCCTGACATCAAAGTCTGCGGAGCCGTCAGTTGCGCTGGAGACTTCCTCATGTCTTCCACTGGTTTCACAGGACTCCTGATGGACTCCTTGGTCACTAGTGGAGATTTTCTAAAGGCATCTTCCGTTGTCGCCAATGAGAGAGAGTTGTCTATGCAATCGAAGAAATCTGAATGGTCGAAGCCGTCAGACTTCTCGTCCGATCTTTTTCTTTCTTTTGGCACTTGCAACGGAGCGCTTAGTTCAGGTTCGTCGGGTAAATCTGCGCTCAAAGGTCTAGGGCTATCGACGGTTGACAAGTCTCTCAAAGCAGCATACCTGTCTGCATTAGTTGTATCATTTTTGTTTTCGCTCTCCTTAGTTTTGATATCAGACGCAGCTGTTATGTCGATATCTGGAGTCGGAGAAATACAAGTTTTATGCAAATTGTTGATCACATTCTTAAGTTCTTCCAGTTTTGAGTTTTGAACGGTCGACTTGGGACTTGTTATAGTGAGAGATTCTAACTTAAACTCGCTGAACGGTTTGGGTTCTGTTGGTATGGCAGGTGCAGGATCGCAAGGAAGATCGGGTTGAGAACTCAAAGAATCTAGTTCCTCTTGATTCGGAGCCGAAGCATCTGGCAGACTTTTAAACTCTTCCACTTCTATTTCTCTGAACACTGCATATCTATCGTAAGTTGGATTGCTACTGGCATTGTTGAAGTTATCAAAATTGGCTACAAACCCATCGTTTGTGTTTGTGGTAGAGAAATTGTCTTCGAAATTGGCCTCGAAATCTATGTTTTTTTCCAGGGTGTGCGGCGGTCTCTCGGCTACTTGCGGAGGTATATCCGAAGGGGTTTCTTTTTTCGCCATCATAGATTCGGATCCTGTTTGAAGATATTCGTGTAGATGTCCAGTGAGTTGGGCGATGGTCATTTGAGAGAGGACATCGGCGGGCATCTTCAGTCTTGCGGCTAGTTCATCCATTCCACACGTGAGCAGTTGTGTGAGGGTTATATCTAATCCAGGTGAAGGGGACGGTGTCGGAGAAGGCACAGGTCGGCGGAGTGTGGCTGTGGTAACAGGGGCAAGGTAGTCGTCTTCAGTGGAGGCGGGAGGCATCCATCCCAGGGAGTTGGATGAGGAGGCAGTGGGTCTCCTCCTGGCTGGTAGAGGCAGAGGTGGTCCGGCCTCAGTACTGGGTCTGTCAATCCTCTCCACGGGTTTCTTGGGAGGTAATGGAGGAGGTGGTGAAGGACTAGGTTGACACTGCTGTTTGTTCCCTGACTGAGGACGTTGCCTTATGCTGGATTTGCTGTCTGTGGATGGCTGAAATCAATCATGTTTTGTTAGATACAATTTATTGTTTTAGTAAATACAACTATGACAAACAGATTATTTTTTATAATAAATGAACGATGAATATTGTTGAGTTCGCGTATTACATCCACAACATTTAAATCTTTTTTTTTTCAATTAATTTTCATAGACAAATGAATGTTGAATATTGTGGAGTTTGGTATTACATCCACATTTAATTCATCTTTTTCAATTAATTTTCATAGACAAATGAATGTTGAATATTGTGGAGTTTGGTATTATATCCACATTTAATTCTTCTTTTTCAATTAATTTTCATAGACAAATGAATGTTGAATATTGTGGAGTTTTGTATTACATCTGATTTACAAACCTGTCTATATAACCTTGGTGATTTGGTTTCTGGTGGCAACGAAACTTGGAGAGGAGCTGTTTCAGTTTGCAAACATGACAGAGGTGACGGAAACTTTATTTTGGGTTCGTCAAAACCAATCTTGGTGTCGGGCAGTGTCGTCTCCTTTCCGCAGCTGTTCATTTTTGGTAGTGCTGTGAATTCCGATGCGACGATACGCGACGAAAAGTCCAACGATCCACTCACAAACGGATCTTCGCGCAAGCATTCAGCAAAGGGATCAGCATTGTCAAACGGATCAGTCTCAGCAAACGGATCGGAAGTGAACAGAGCCGCGGTGGGAAAGATCTGATTGGAAGACTGTGGATTGGCCATGCTGACTGACCCGCCAGAATGTCTTCCGACCGATGTGAGAGTCGTGAGTAGTTCCGGCTTAGGGCTGACATCGAATTTGGGTTGAAACAGTGTCTCCCCTTGGGTCGTGACAATCCCTGGGACTAGATCTTTGAGGACCTTCTTCGGTGGGTTCTTCAACTCTTGGAAGAAATGTTTCTTGTCCACGTAGGGTTTACTGCGACCTGTTCCCAGTGGATCTAATTCGGTGAAGACATCAAATATGTTGGAGTTGGACGTGTGTTCTGATGATGTCTGAAATAAAAAATAGCATTTTAATAAATGGAAAGATAAGATTGATTTGCATGGTATTATGTCTAAAGTTGATAACTTGTTTGTTACAAGAAATTATAATTATGAGAAAAGTCGTTTGCAGTTATTTAATGTCAACACAGACAGCAATAGCTGGTATGAGTGTTGACAGACATTTTGTTTTATATTGACATTTACATAGTTTACATATTTTGCAATTCTTATAGCCATATCAAGCTTGGCAGCCTGTCTGATAAAAATAACTTAATATGATCTTTTAAATAATCAACAATTTACACATTGGTCTGCTGATTCTTTTGAGGAAGTGTAGAATGGTAATAAAAAAAAATACTAACAATTTGGTCAGTGCCGTAATAAAATAAATAAATATACCTGTGTAGTTTCCGGTATGGATGGACTCACAACCGTCGTCCTCTCCAAGAGTGCGACCGGTTTATCTTGCGTCGTAGGAGGGGGTATCGGCTCGGGGGGCGTGGTGGGTCGGGGGGCAGGTTGCGGGGGCTGCGGTGGAGGTGTGGGATGCGAGTCAAAAGTGAAGTGTGGTCGGGCTGGTGCGGCGGGAGGGGCGGATGGTGCGGTGGGTGGTGCGGGACTGAATGGGGACCCTTCGCTGGCTACGCTGGCCTGGCTGGTGCGGCCGCGGCTGTTGCTGGGGGGCGGGGGCAGGAAACCCTGAAAAGAATTAGTAAAAAGTATGTTGAGTCAATTGTTTTCAGTCGGGATCTGTGAGACAACAAATAACAAAAGTCTCTATATTGTGGATGCGTGTTGCCAGAGAAGCAAATATTTCAATATTCATTATCGGTCTTACATTTCTGATGTCATGATTGGCAACTGAATTGATTTTCATTTCCTTTAAATTTTATTTTCATTTAAAATCTAACAAAGTAATGAGAAATTAAGTACACTTTTCTTACTATAATAATGAAATAACTTTACATAGATATCCTTGGAACAATAATATTCAGCTCAGAGTAAGAAGAAATGTTCCCTACATTGTAAAAGGTGAAATACACGTGTTGTTGTTTAATAAAATCAGACGAAGATGGGCAACTAGAAATCTCACTATCACAAGATATCTATTTCCTTTCCTCTTTTCTTCTATTTCAAGTACTTGAAAAAAGCTGCTGAAAAGAGCAAAAACATACTGGTGTGGAAGTGAAGGAATCTCCAAATGGATCTGTCGGCGGTGTCAGCCTCTCCATCTGATGAAGTCCCCTCTGCAGCGAACTGAGTTCCTGTTCGAGGTCCACTAGTTCAGCCACGGCTCCTCCTTCTCGAGATCCTCCCGTGGAAGTGGAAGGTCCTCCCGCGGATGGTTCGACGCTACTGGTCGCCCCCAACCTGCTGGTCGAGGCAAGACCTGACAGCCGGGAACGGGTGCTGAGTAAACTTCCGTCGCTGTTCAGTTGGGACTGAAAGCAAAAAAAAACCAGGGCTATAGACATAGTATCCACATGGATTAAATGAATTCATTCATCTATCTGTATATAGTCTTAATTTCTGCACAAATTCAATACAATAGAACACACAATACATTGCTCATCAGTAATGTAATTTTCCAGGTTTAAAATGATGGATTTTATAACAATTCTTGACATAATTATGTTTATTTTTCATGTATAACGTAGACATCGGAATAATAAATTACAAGTATCAAGTTTCAAAATAAATAAACAACATATATGAGTATTTTTTTAAATTAATAATATGGAGGTCAATCAAGAACTATCAGTCGATAAGCTAAATTTAGTATCAAATATACATAGTTATTTTTAGTTAGTTTATTAAAAAAATATAGGTACTACACGTGAAAACGTCCAAGACACGTACCACAGTTGAAAAACTTGGGAAAGCAAATATGAGGTTTACTGAACGACACAACAAGTTGTATTGTTGTGTGTTTTTATATATATTCTTTCTGTATTCTACAAATATTTTTTTATTATTCTGTTATGCACTGAAGATGAATAACTTAATCAAACTAATGATTTTTGTAATACCCTCAAACAGGCATTGCCTGGTGGGATTTCTCTTAGTTATTTGTATTAATAATTGTTGAATTTTTTTTTCATGTTATGTAAGCATATACAGTTATAAGTTGTTTTTATATTTAAGGTTGTCTAATATGATCTTTATATCTTTGTTATTGTTGTTTTGTTATATTATTTTTTGATATTAACTTTTTAATCTTTTTCTAAGCACAATGTTTTTTATTATGTTTAAGAGAAATAAAGAATTCATTTATTTATTTATTTGTCAATAACTTGACATATCAAGCACAAAAAATATTTGTTTGTAAACATATTAATTTACAACCTAAATTTTCAGTATAGAAGGGAAGTTTAAATGCATACATATACTAAATATCTAACTGTACACTTTTTCTTCTTCATGGTTACAATCCTAGGATTAGTTTGCACCAAGCACGCCATCTCTCCACATATTTCTGTTGTCCGCCAGCTTCTTCATCTTTTGGTAACTGCAACAGCACACATCACTGATCACTTGGTCCATATATAAATGTCTCTAGGGCGACCTCTATAGTTTCTGCCTTCCGTCATTACTTCGGCGAAAGTACCAAGCAGACCCGGATGCCTGATGTTATGGCCTATCGATTTGGATTATTGTTGGGCAACCCTCTCTAGTGTATCTGGAGTGTGCTGCTGTGTGGCAGTGTAACGTGGACTATCAGCCGGAGAGAATCTGAACATTTGGCTGCCTTCGAAATGTGGTGCTACAGGCACATGGATAGGATCCATTGGTCAGACCACATTCCAAACAATGTGCTACTGAGCATAGTCGGCATAACACTTTTTCATCTTAAATATATTAAGAAATTTTGTCTTAACATAGTATGGTTTTAGTGATTCCTTTTATTTTGCAAGTAAAAAATAAATAATATACTTACTTTAGATGTATCTAAGGCAGCTGTTGAGATATATCTTGATGCTAATGTTATTGTTTTTCCTTCTAATTGTTGTTTTGCTAATTCTATTTCTTTTTTCTTTAACTCGAATACAACTTGAAATAAATCTCTCATTGCTATGACGACCTGAAAACAAGATGGAAAAGGCGTTAGGTAAACAATTTTAGCATAAGTAAACTTAACATGGCAACCATCAACCTGTGACCCTAAACGTTACACTATATCCTTTCATAATATATGATTCTCTCCTAATAAACAGCATCTCATACATATGTTAAGTATTTCACATATGACATTGTGCAAATATTTTGGTGATCTACCTTGGTTTGTAAGATTTTTTATTAACTATTTATTTTTCAATCATACATTTTAATCAAATATTCAATGTAAATTTATATTTTCATAAAAGACATACTTAGATGTGCAGAAGATTGATGATATAGCAGACATGAGATTCATTAAAATTTATTTGTCACACAATTCTAGGTTCTCTGGACTGAAAACCAAGGTAATTTGGCAGAAATTGTCATTTGGTAATAAATTTGCCACAATCATAGGGCGTAAGGTAGTGTTTATAACATATTATTCTAATAAAGAAAACTCAAAAGAAAATTGATGAAACCAACGGATATATAGAAATTTAGATGGGTGGTGGTAGATCGGTTAGCACACTGAGTTTATAATCCAGTGGTCACGAGTTCGAATTCTGCCAAGACCAAATTAAATTAAGCACAAGCATTTATGCTTAATTTAGAGAATGTATGACGATGTAAATATACTTGTTACAAGGACATATTCATTTTTTAAAAAAATATATATATATATTACCTGACTAGCAGCTTTATCAGTTTTGATTCCGAAAAATCTATGTCCCGTGTCCGGCGATCCGAAAATATATCCAAAAGCTCTCGAATCACTCATGTCTTGTGCTATAAATGATATTTTGTGCACTGGATGATGATACAGTGAATCCTGAAAATAAAAAACAATAGACATCTTATCTCTTTGAGCGTACTACAACTGAGTAGCTAACAATTACTCAGTTAAAATGAATATAGCCACACATTTAATATAAGAGTTACAATAGTTCATACCTGAAATTAGGTAATTTTTGATACTATTATGTCATATTTTTAATAAAAAAAAAATGACTGTTCAAAATTTCTTCAATCTTCTATTGAATAAATTTCTGAATTTTCATTTTACAACCAATATGTCGACCACCATGGCACAGTTGATAAGCTGTTTGGCTTATGTGCGGGTGTCATGGATGCGATCCCCTGCAGAGGAGAAATTGATTTAAATTCATTTTTCACGCATATATTGCTTTTCTGGGCTGGAAACACTGGTTAGTAGGAAGAAATTTTGGCAATAAACTTGCAACTTGCACAGGGCGCAAGGATGTGTTTATTATTATTCATAAAAAAATTTATATGACCAATTGAGATATGGTTTTTTCTTTGTAGATAGCATTTTTTAATGAAGATGTTAATTTATTAAATAAGAATTAACTACGCCATTATACTGTGTTAGCATCCTAGGTTTAAATTCTTCAGGTTGAAAATACTATTTAGTTGGAAGAAATTGGCATTCAACGATAAATTAGCCACTTGCATATGGTGCAATTTAGTAAATTAATTTAAAGTAAAACAGATATCTGATACTGCACAAATAATTCAATGTACATTGTTAATTAGGATTTATTTTAAAAATTATAATATTAAAAAATCAAATAGTATATAAGTACACAAAAAAAAAGAATTTGAATCAGAAAAACGTCAATTTTTTGGTTAGGTTAGTACAAGTGCAAAGTGTGTTGTTAGTAAGTGCAAAATTTGAAAAAAATCGAGTTACCCCCGTCTTTTCGTCCCTTAGCCTAAGTCCGTCGATGGCCACATGCACCGAGATTCTCTGCTTGTGTTCCCCCGCTGCCCTGATGGCCATCTTGAGGTCTGCCAGCGCCTCCTGACACATGCGGTCGCCCCTCGCCTCCCCAACCTCCAGGATCCCAATCAGCTTGGCCTTGAATGCCACACCCTCGCCCAGGAAGCGTGACGGCTCGTTCTTGTCTGGGGGGGACACTCACACAGGTGGTAAAAGTATTTCAATAGACGACCTATCGCTCCTTTTACAACCAACAAAGGAAACTGATCATTTGTGAGTTTTGATACTTTCTAATATAAAAAATACTCAACAACCGTCTGGTGCGATGATATTTTTTAGTATCAATAATATTTCACAAGCATATGGTGTGAGATTTATTACTTTCTAGCACAAAATTATTTCACAATAGTCTGGTGCGAGTTTGATATCATCTAGTATCAATAATATTTCACAAGCATATGGTGTGAGTTTTGATACATTACAGCACAAAAAAAAATTCACAACGGTTTGATGTGAGTTTGATATCTTCTAGTATCAACAATATTTCACAACCGTCTATTTTGAGTTTTGATACCTTATAGTATCAAAAATATTTCACAACTGTCTAGTGCGAGTTTTGATACCTTCTAGTATCGAAAATATTTCACAACCATCTAGTGCAAGTTATGATACTTTCTAGTATCGAAAATATTTCACAACCATCTGGTGTGAGTTAAAAATTTCTTATTTAACCAAATTAATTTTATTATTTTTTGTAAAGTTTACAAAAACGTCCATTTTAGTATTTATCATTGTTTCATTTATATATTTGAGCAACAGATGAAAACTATATGAGAGCATTAATTATTTTTGAATTTATTCATCTTATGGGTAAAACAGAATTTATTTTTAATAATAATTGTAAGTATATTGAAAATACCATCATACAAAATACATTGACAATAAAAAAATAATGTCAATTTACTGACGTGATTTTAATTAAATATAACACTCAATGATCAGTTTACTAATATTTTATATATAAAGGAGAAGCTGCACATTAAATTATTTGCATTAATAGAATATATTAAAGAATATATTTACATTTTTTTTTCTATTTACATCATACATACTTTTCTATTATTCTAACATTTTTCTATTTTTTTTTTCCCACATTCAAGACCCCTTTTAAATAGTGTATAAGCTCTTTGTGTATCTCAATCCACTTTCATCAGTATTTTCATTATTAATTAGCCAAATCATCTAAAGATATTTATTTTCATTGTAAATAATAAAAAAAAAATATTCACTTGTCTTACTTATGTTTGTGGTGATAGCTATTTTGTCCTATTAGGACATTATCAAGACAATTCAAATACCTATCAATCCTCATTTCTGTTCCTGTCATAAATCTACATGTTTTTCTAAGATATCAAATTTAAGTAACTATAGTATAATCAAATTTGATTAATACAACGTCATTTTAAATTCATAATGTGAACTATGTACTTAAAGGAATGAAATCAAACATTCAGGGGGCAAGCCCGGTCAAAAGGCGGAATCAATACCCTCATCATAACCAATAAAGAATTCCACAAAATAATTATATCCACGATATGGGTTATCATGAGAATTTTGATTCCGGCATTTGACTGGACTTGCCATACAGGTCTTTATACGAATAAATTTCTCAAAGACAAAAAATATATTGAGGGACAATGATTTGATAAAGATGAATGATATTATATATAATTTTTACACATGTATGACAATGGCACAAGACACCAAAATATTTTAATGTAACAATAAACAAATAATACATGCATCCTGGCAACATTTTATAATATTCTCCATTTCCTCCAACACCAAATACATGCTAAAAATGATATTGCGCCGGCGTCGTAATTTTGATATGTTTAATAACAATTAAAGTAGTTGAAATAAAACAATGTAAAATGTAACCAATGTGTTGATATATGGGCAAGAAAAATTGCTGTAGTATATTTTTAAATTGTTGTAACCTCATACATAAAATTAGTTCTATTCATCAGATTATAGAACAGAAATCTAAGCACTGAATGCTTTGGTACACACATTTCATCAGTACTAATTTTGGACATCAAAAGATCCCACTACACAATAAGATAATAATTATACTGCAGAGTACTTATGTATGAAATTATTAATTAGTGATCTGACTTCATACAAAACATAAAGATTATTATTATTTGTTTGTGGGATTCAGCATTATAATATAAATTATCAATTTCACACAAGTATTTTAAATAATATAAATACTTAAAATATATTGTCAAATAAATAATTAATAACCACACTAGGACTATGCCTAATTCTTGTTTGGTGATTTAAAATATTAGTGAGATATTATTATATATTTATATTTAAGTATCTAATATATTTTGCGGCAAAGCTATTGAGCACTGAGCACCTCACCTGGAGTGTACAGAGCGCAAATTTGTGTTTTTTGCTTGGTTGGAATATGCACAAATCACTCCACTACAGGAAGAAAACGCAAGTTATTTGTTGGAAACTATACAAAATGTTTAAAATAAATAATATTGAGGTATGTCTATTTATTAAGGAACAATATAGTAATTGCAATGTAAAAAACTTTGTTATTTAATTTGTATCTAAACTAAACCATGATATATAATTAATTCATTCATACCCTCATATGGGGTAGCCAGCTACAAGTATGCATGTGTGTATTGCCTTATATAAGGAAGCATGAAACATAATTTATCTTTATTTCATTCCATTCTATAATTATTGTTTTATGATTTTGCTATTATTAATTTATGTAATATGATGAATATAAAAGCATATGTAAGGCAGAAATAAAAACAATTAAGTTTGATTAATGCAAGCATAAAGCATTGAATGTGTTTTATAATAATATAAACAAAAATACATTATCATATTTTAAAATCTTGACTCAAGGGTCTGTGTTTTTTTTTTTAAGAATGTATATGTCCTTGCAGCAAGTACATACATTACCTAAACTAAGCATAAATGCTCGTACTATAGTTGAATGAAATTGGTCGTGGCACGATTCAAACTCGCGATCACTGGATTACTAACCCAGTGCGCTAACCACTCTGCCACCACCCATCTTACAACAAATGGCCCATTTATTAACACCTTCAGTACAATAACTATCACCACACTGAAATTATATATTGTCTAAAATAAATAAATGGAGAAATATTTAATTCAGTTACATAAACAAAACGATTGAGCGGGTAATTAGAATTTAGAAAAGGTAAAATTAAAAGTAATAAATTAAATTCATTTATAACTATTACAAAACAACAATCAGTTCACCAACAATCACAAATCTAAAGCTTGAACATAAATCTTATACTTGTGGATAAAACTGAGTTATTTTATAAATAATTTGTTTCATTAAAGAAATATCATAAATCTTAATTCTACGCTGATAGACTGAGTAAAATATTAACAAAAAATGAAATAAAACAAAATAATCCTTAAATATGTAATAATTAAAATAGAATGTCACACAACACTTTGTTTTAGTCAAAATATTTCTGATAATAAAAGTAAAACATAAGTTAAAAAATATACGTGTATTTGATAATTAGAAACTCACCGAAAGGTCTTAATAGATGCTGAAAATGGCACACTTGCATTCTTAATTGTGTGTATTTTTTTCTCAGTCCGACAGTCTTTCAATATTTTTCACAAAACTTCTTCATAATTTAGCCCCCAATACCTGGCAATTGTGGTCAAAATGAATTTGAATACGATGATTTATTCAAATATTTAAGAACGAAAATTTTTGCATACTAAAACATAACAATAAAAAAAAACTACTACGAAAAGAACAAGAAAATACCTTTAACTATTCTATGTCAAACCTACAAACAAATTGAAAATAAAACTTAAGATATGTTGATGGAGGTGTTATTAGTTTATATGTGAAGAAAAAAATAGCAACTTATTAGTAAAAAGCGCAAGAAAGGACATGGAATTCAAAGATTCCTTAGAAAGCATATAAAAATAATGTTATTCTATGACATGTACCTACTATGATTTCTATATTATTTATTATTTGAAGTACCTAACAATGAAGTACTACAACCTAATTGAAATTTTCAATATTAAATAAGCAACATAATTATCTGTGTATTTTGAATTATCTAAATAAATTATTTAGATATGGCTATCAAATATGAAATGATTTAGATATGTTTATCATAAACGGTCCTAATTTGATGAAAAACAAACTTTCGACCTTAAATACTTGATGGAATATATTTTATTTCATATTTCTTTATAATAATAAAAATTATGACAGTAAATTTTTGACGTTTTAACCATAGAATTGTTTTAACAAACAAAATATAAAAAGTGCAGTGAAGAAATAGAAATGATAGAAATAAGTCATAGATTTTCATAGTTTTCATAGTTATATGGAAATCTTTGAAATAAGCATAGGTACCAAATTAGTGGTAAAAATTGAATTAAGATAATATTGCTCTAATAAAATAACAATAATAATCATTAAATGAGTGGGTTGTGGTCAACGCTATACTCCTCATTGCCAAGTTACTCCGCAAAGTATTCAATTTATGTATGGAAAATTTTCAATATTTTTATAAAATGAGTTTGTTCAACATTTTTTTAATTAAATATTTTATTATGAAAACTTGATATTTCTTCAATGCCATTTTGTGAAAGTGATGTGCCTTTTTACCTATTTCAAAATAAAAATTTCGTATTTTGAGTTTCCCGAGCTTGGGGTCACTTTAAAATATTTGATGTTTAAAAAAATGAGAAGCAGTATTCAAATATCCTTCAAAATCTAATGGAGTCTAAGCTAGTATTAAATATACATATTTGCAAAATTTGGAAATAATCGAATGAATACTTAAGTCTATAATTTATAAAGTAAAATAAATATGCACACACACAGATAAATTGTGATGACTCTTTCAGAATACAATCTCAGCATGATACTAGTTGATAATCTGCAATAAAAAAAATAGCCTTAAAAATTGCGAAAACTTCTATCCCCTTAGGTTAGTGAGGAGTGAAAATTAAAATATGTAAGAGGAATGTAAACTCGGAGGATCTGTTCAATTTTAAACCATAAATAAGTACCTGGTTAATTTTTTTAAGAAAAAAGATTTCAATATAGGTACATTTACCTATTTCAAAATAAGAACACGTACCTATATGCTATACAAATTGCTATTGCTCAGGCGTCAGTTTAATTAAATCGATTTTCGAATGGTTCAAAACGCGAATAGAATAAGAAATTCTGAATTTAAAAATATTTGAATGGGATTAATTTACAGGCCATCGTTTTTCTTGTGCCCCCCAAGTGGGCAAATTATTTTGTACTACATGACTAGGTACCTACTTATATGAGTTAAAAAAAAACTTAATATTGTCGATGAGTCACACAGGAACAAGGATACTTTCAGTCTTACTGGGGAATATGAATCATTCAAAATCAATGAGAATATGACTCATGAAAATTTGGTTACATCTCTGAAAATAAACTGACTATTCATTGACAAATAAAAATATCATTGACGAAGCGGGAATAGATATTTAAAGGAGAACCAGGTAATCTGGCACCTACCGTCATCGGCTGGTTTGCGTGATCATTTTAAGCGCTTGCGCAATGTTCGCTTTTTTAGAACTTTTTGAACTTATGTATATAAATAAAAAAATATATAAATCCTGGTTGAGAACAAAAAAAATAGTATTTGTGTTTTCATTTTCCTCAAATGAATTACTATCACTAAATTTAATAAAATATTTAACTCAACAACATATCTGACAGAACTAAATAGTGAATTCTATGGTAATGGTTAAGCATGTTATGTCTTTTCTCAGTAGAAGAATCTATTTTGAATATTTTAAATTTCATAAACACGTAACCTTTATTCTAGGTTAAGATTTTTACAAACGTTAGGATATATATATTATGGGTTGTAAGGGGTGATGGCGAATAATACCCAGCCGACCCAAATTTTAACCTCATCTGCCCGCGGTGCACCCTGCTGGATAACATACGAGGCACTGGCGACCAAAAATTGGCAGTATAACCATATTTACTCAATACAGAACTAAATACTCTCTAAGGGATAAAAATCCGATCCCTAGGATTTCCCTTTTGGGGTTTTGTGCGTCAGATGGCAACCGGCACTAGAATAATAAATCCAAAACTACAGCCAAAAAAGAAAAAAACCTAGTAAAATGAAAGAGACAAACAACACGGAACTAGGGCGTACCCCCAAAGCGACGAAGGACAATATCTAAGGATTGCTACTTGAAACATTGGATCTTTAACATGACGAAGTGCCGAACTCAGTAATGTACTGAAAAGACGAAACATAAACATATGTTGCATTCAAGAGACCAGATGGAAAGAGTCCAAGTCGAGAAATATTGGAAACGACTACAAATTGGTATAGCACGGTGAGAATACAAGGAGAAATGGAGTGGGAGTTGTCTTGGATAAACACCTGCAGGAAAGAATTGTACACGTCGAAAGAAAGAGAGAGAGAATGATGGAGGCAAAGCTGGCTATGGGTGGACAGACGTGTATGAATATTATTTGTGTATACTCTCCGCAAACTGGCTGTACTAAGGAAGAAAAGGAGGGTTTCTGGAGTGACTTGGATGAACTGATGCAGTCTTTGCCTAAAAATGAATCAAAACTAATAGTAGGAGATTTTAACTGTCATGTGGGCGAAAAGTATTACATGTATAGTGTAAATCATTTCAGGCGGTTTAGGATTAGGCAGCGAGAACGCTCAAGGCGTCGATGCCATACGGTTTGCTTTCGATTCTAACTTAACCATAATAAATACCTTTATCAAGAAACCCAAGGAACATTTGATTACTTATAAAAGTGGGGAACTAGTACACAGGTGGACTAAATAATGGCAGATAGAAGAAGTTTGAAGTATTTCAAGGACTGCAAGACCATACCCGGAGAATGCTTGACATCGCAGCACCGAGTAGGTACTTGTGACAAAATTCAAACTGACAAAGAATATAATAATGCCTCCGAAAAAGAGGGTGATAAGAATTCGCTGGCATAGATTGAATCAGAGCTGTGCACGGAAATAAAGCGATATATGGCAAAGGACAAATCGGAAACCGTGAACGAGGTGTGGAATGGTTTTGAGAAAGCATGTATTGGCCTAGCAAAAATGTACCTGGGAGTGTCAAAAGGTCCTATCTCGAACAACAGAGAAACTCACTGGTGGAGCGAGGAAGTGAAGGAGCAGCTCGCCCTGAAGAAACAATTATATAAACAATGGCAGACGACACAAAGTGAGAATGACCGACAGGCATATAAACAGGTTCTAATTGGACTTTGGATACTGGAGTATTTTATTTTATTTTATTACATTTAGGGAAGCCAACATCTCATGTGAGGGAGATTAAGAGGGTATTAAATAACGCTAAATCTAGTGACTGAAAACATGATATTATGTTAAAACCGCCCGATGCACTATGAAGTTACGTGTTAGTAAGGCCAACTGTCGCGTGCATTAAAAATAATAAGAATAATAATAATAAAATACTTCTATTGAATGAAACAACGTGGCGGACTTATTGCCCGCAGGCAATCTCTACCAGTCAACCACCCAAATCCAATCATTTAAATCACATACATACATACATACATACCATCACGCCGTTTCCCTATTTGGGGTATGCAGAGAGAACCGAACGCCAGACTCTTCTATCTTGGCATACCTGTTTTGCCTCATTTACATTCATACATCGCGTCATACATGCTCTCCTATTGTTCTGACTTCGTATGTTCCCATCATTTAAATCACGTGATTTAAATTATTGGAAACCCAAAAATTGTTTATTTTTTACATTTCAAGAACAAACCCGACATGAAATGAAAAAAATATCACGATATTCACTTTGATTTCATGCACTCTTTAAGCACATAAAATATTTATTTCTCCACGCACATAGTTACGGAGAAATTAAAAAAAAAACATGCTGTAAAAATGGTTATTTTTAATATTTTTCATGGGAATTTATGCTGAATTTTAAAATTGTGTGACGAACATTCAATAGAGAAATGTTGAAAATACTTATGGTATTTTTTTGGAAACACAAATATTTGAGAAAATCTATTTCAAATTGAGGTGTTTAGATTTATATGCCTCCTTAAAAGCGTATGTGTATTATTATCACCATCAGTGTTTCTCGACGAAACCAATCATATTTTGCATTGAAGAAGTCTACCTCGATTACATATAAATCAATGACCTCGATTGAGAATAATGTGTTGCGAGAATTACATATGAGTGGAATTGTGCCATTTTTCACGACATTAGTTCTATATACTGGAATATGTAAAAGAACTAGGTTGACAAGTTCAAACGAGTAGAGTAATAAACATTAACAGATGAACGGAAAATCTAAGACAGGACTAACTACTAACAAAATAGAATGTTGCTAATAGAATGTACTTTTATTCACATTTATATACTTTAAATAATTGCTTTGAAAATATATTGCTCGAAAGCATTCATACAAAACTTTATTTTAAATATAGGTATATTCAGTGTGAAGTATTTACTGTGCTTATATTTTGTATTTTCTTGTAGATTGTATAATTATTTTTATACTTACTTAACGTGTCCGGACATACATATTAGGCCTTATTTTTTATATAAATGAATAAATAAACTTCCTGAATATTTTGTTTTTCATCCGATCGGATCGAATAGAATTTTTCAGATCTATCTACAAATGTTTGGTTATAAAAAAAACAGAATAGTGAAAGGGTCAGGTGATTTAATAACTCATAAGTTTATCTCCGGCCTTATTATACATACTCCTGAAATATTTGTCAGATTACTTATATATCATTTTCATGTTGTAATAAATTTGTACTAGTAAATTATTATTATTAATTTAATTTTTTATTACATTCACTATGGCTGGGAGATTTTATTGAAAAATTGTTCAGCCTCCTATTGAGTAGACTTTTGGCGTTACCCGGGGCACAGCGCGCGGAGCTTGTCTACTCTACGTGCCCCGAGGACCATTAGCGGCACCATCCGGTCTATCCATAGACCTAATAGAATGGACAGCGTGCGTGAACGGCATTTTCGGCAAACATCATAAACAGCTGATTCAAGTGCAAAACGACGTTGTTTCCTTGCGAATAGTATAGAAAGTGAGCGAGTTCATCCCTTAATTTTAGAAATTTAACGTTATATTGACATAAATATCTTATTTTTAAGGACAATTAATGGTTTTAGTATTTATAGAATATTTATACATCATTTAGAACAACATGAATCATTGTTTAATTTGTTTTTTCAGTCAATAAAATGATGCATACTTGTGCCGCATATAAATGCAATTCCCGTTATTCCGAAGGGTGTAAGTTGTCTTTCCCTTTGTAAATTATAGACTTATTGTTCAATTTAATTTTTTTTTTTGTAAATTTACGTGTCAAATTAAATTATATTTGTTGAATAGCAGTCGATTTCGATTTGAAAAACACTGATTCAATACTATGATGGCATCAGGGCCGGATAAACGTGTTTTCGCGCCCAGAGCAATATATTTCAATCCGCCCCCCCCCCCCCTCTTTCCCAAATGTTTGGAATTTCAATATTATATTATGCAGTATAATTCAATATTATACAGTAAAAATCAATATATTAATATAAACCAAAGAACAAAAATAAATTATAATTCTACCTATTCCTATTCATGTATGTAACGTATCCTGAGAAGTAGGCATTTTAAACTAAAACCTTAAGTCTTACAATTTTTAAAGTATTGGGTCTCATCACATAAACCGTTTTAAAGTAAAATATAATTTTAAAAGTCCTTTTAACTATCACAAATATTATGTAAATAAACTAAACTTAATAACTAATGTTAACACTATTTAATTTTATCATAAAAACTATTTCTAATTAAATAAAAACTCAATATAACTATAAAATGCCAGTAAAAATTTAAAATCACACCAAACTTAAAATAAAAAAACAAATCGCTATTCTAATTAACACAAAACACTAAATAAGTTCTTGGTATAATTAATACATAAATTAAAATTAATAAAACGAGGTATTTCGATGAATTTTACACAAAACAGCACACGAAAACTCCAGTTGATTTCGACACACTTTGCCGACTAGTATTCCATCTAGTTGTATATATTAAAATCTATGGTCTATACTAGACTCGTAAAAAATATTGACACGTGTTAACACTTGACATCAGACAGAAGAGAGAGATAGAAACAATAATATATGAATAATTGAAAGAGTCAGGTGACGAGTCGGCGACCGAGGTCAAGAAAATAAGTAAGTATGTCGCTAAAGTCGAAAGGGAAAACTTCACTGAAATTGTCATAACATTTCTACAGAACATTGTTTCCCTTTTTTAGAAAACCTTGCTATTGGTTGTATACAGGTTCCGCATATTTAAAACGGCTTATGTAGTTTCATTAACAAGCAATAAGAGTTCTTAGTATAATTTATCATTAAAGTTACTATGGTGTGTAGCATCTGGAATGTTTTCAAACATGCCGTTACCATCTCATATGAAATTCATTATGAACCGCCCGGGCGATTTCAGATAGGGGGGCGCTGGCTTCATTATGTAGATAATTTTTACACTTAAGCAAGTAAATTATTACAATGATTATGTGTGCGTGTGTGTGAATCGAATGTCGAGCAGCATAAACGTGTTGTTAGTATTTGGTAGGTAGGTATATGTTTACGAATAACACGGTAATAGACGGACAAGATCACCGCAGAATTTTAACATACACACCATCACGCCGTGTCCCTTTCGGGGAAGGCAGAGAGAACGGAGTGCCATACCTGGGGAATTTTTGATTTATATAATTAACATTTTAGGATTTTAAGCGCCCTTTTTAGACAAGCGCCCTGACTTCTTGTTCCGGATTGTTCTATGATTTATCCGGCCCTGGATGGCATACTTCTTGTCAAAATTGATGTTTAATTAGATTTGTATCGATTATTTATGTAAAAAATTATACATCTACTTAATACTCGATTTTTTAGACACAGAAATTTGTCAAAAAACACATAGGTATAGGTATAAAATACTTTATTTATAACCTTACATTACAGTATAGAAGGAAAGATTTTCGTTTTCATTCATACCATTACGGCATATCCCACAATATGATGGGGTAACCAGCGACAGGTGTGCGGGTATGCATTACCTTAAAGGCAACATTCAGAATGGGTGGTAAACCTCATTGCTGAACTATATGAGATATTATTTTGCCTCTTGTATTTTCGATTACCCGTCTCTCACGAGACACGAAAACAATAATTATAGAAAAGTGTGGAAGCACTATTCTAAGAAGGTGCCTCAGCGCATAAAATTTTTGTTCGTGCTTATTATAGTAACTTAACCATAAATAGATTCTGCCATTTGATTTTCTTAGCGATTTATGAATGTAAATTAAAATTATAATAAGAAATTTATTTTATTTGAGATTTCCGAACGGTCCTGAAAGTAAAGCTAGATAGATCATCGTGATCAAAAGAAAAACAAACGATTCATTGTAAATATTGATTCAATAAAGCCTAATAAAAAAATATATTTATAAGCTTCTTGCTACGAACATCAGTTTTGGGAAAATAAACTATCCAAAGTAGCTAATTCAACAATATTTTACTTTGCAAGTCATCCACTGAAATTAAAAATATGTATATTGAGCATTTATTTTTATTAATAGTAGATTATTCTATATAGGGAAAAAGAATATGACTCTCAAATAGAGGGATTTATAAACAACTAGTGAACCCCCGGCAAACTTCGTATTGCCTGTATAATTAAAAACCGTCCTCCATAACCACCCGTCGCTTCACTCTTCAATACCTACCATCCCTTCAGTACTTCCCGTCCCTTCAGTACCTCCCGTCCTTTCAGTTACTCCCGTCCCTTCAGTTACTCCCGACCCTTCAGTTACTCCCGTCCCTTCAGTTACTCCCGTCCCTTCAGTTACTCCCGTCCCTTCAGTAACTCCCGAGTCCTTCAGTTACTCCCGTCCTTTCAGTTTCTCCCGGCCCTTCAGTTACTGCCGTCCCTTCAGTTACTCCCGTCCCTTCAGTTACTCCCGTCCCTTCAGTTACTCCCGTCCCTTCAGTTACTCCCGTCCCTTCAGTTACTCCCGTCCCTTCAGTTACTCCCGTCCCTTCAGTTACTCCCGTCCCTTCAGTTACTCCCGTCCCTTCAGTTACTCCCGTCCCTTCAGTTACTCCCGTCCCTTCACTTACTCCCGTCCCTTCAGTTACTCCCGTCCCTTCAGTTACTCCCGTCCCTTCAGTTACTCCCCTCCCTTCAGTTACTCCCGTTTCTTCAGTTTCCCCGTCCCTTCTGTTACTCCCGTCCCTTCAGTTACCCCCTGTCCCTTCTGTTACTCCCGTCCCTTCAGTTACTCCCGTCCCTTCAGTTACTCCCGTCCCTTCAGTTACTCCCGTCCCTTCAGTTACTCCCGTCCCTTCAGTTACTCCCGTCCCTTCAGTTACTCCCGTCCCTTCAGTTACTCCCGTCCCTTCAGTTACTCCCGTCCCTTCAGTTACTCCCGTCCCTTCAGTTACTCCCGTCCCTTCAGTTACTCCCCTCCCTTCAGTTACTCCCGTTCCTTCAGTTTCCCCGTCCCTTCTGTTACTCCCGTCCCTTCAGTTACTCCCGTCCCTTCAGTTACCCCGTCCCTGCTGTTACCCCCTGTCCCTTCTGTAACTCCCGTCCCTTCAGTTACTCCCGTCCCTTCAGTTACTCCCGTCCCTTCAGTTACTCCCGTCCCTTCAGTTACTCTCGTCCCTTCAGTTACTCCCATCCCTTCAGTTACTCCCGTCCCTTCAGTTACTCCCGTCCCTTCAGTTACTCCCGGCCCTTCAGTTACTCCCGGCCCTTCAGTTACTCCCGGCCCTTCAGTTACTCCCGTCCCTTCAGTTACTCCCGTCCCTTCAGTTACTCCCGTCCCTTCAGTTACTCCCGTCCCTTCATTTACTCCCGTCCCTTCAGTTACTCCCGTCCCTTCAGTTACTCCCGTCCCTTCAGTTACTCCCGTCCCTTCAGTTACTCCCGTCCCTTCAGTTACTCCCGTCCCTTCAGTTACTCCCGTCCCTTCAGTTACTCCCGTCCCTTCAGTTACTCCCCTCCCTTCAGTTACTCCCGTTCCTTCAGTTTCCCCGTCCCTTCTGTTACTCCCGTCCCTTCAGTTACTCCCGTCCCTTCAGTTACCCCGTCCCTGCTGTTACCCCCTGTCCCTTCTGTAACTCCCGTCCCTTCAGTTACTCCCGTCCCTTCAGTTACTCCCGTCCCTTCAGTTACTCCCGTCCCTTCAGTTACTCCCGTCCCTTCAGTTACTCCCGTCCCTTCAGTTACTCCCGTCCCTTCAGTTACTCCCGTCCATTCAGTTACTCCCGTCCCTTCAGTACCTCCCGTCCCTTCAGTACCTCCCGTCCCGTCAGGTCCACCAGTACCTCAGTACAGTACAGTAAGTAGGTGAAGAAAAAGTTTAATTCCCGAGACAATACTGGGAAGACCTACGAAGAGACAGTTGGACCTTCTTTTTCCAGGATTCTCCGACTTCATAGGTAAAATGAACAAATACACGATAAAGAAGAAGAAGAAAAAAGTTTTAATCCAGAAACCGTTCTAGAAGACCTGCGAAGAGATGGAAGGACAGTTGCATCTTATTCTCCCAGGATACTCCACCTTCATAGGTAAAATGACCAAATACACGATGAAGAAGAAGAAAAAAGTTTAAATCCAGAAACTGTCCTGGAAGACCTGCGAAGAGATGGAAGGACAGTTGGAGCTTCTTCTCCCAGAGTATAAGGTCATTTTACCTTCATAGGTAAAATGACATAATACCCGATGAAGAAGAAGAAGAAAAAAATTTTAATCCAGAAACCATCCCGGTCATATGCTCGACAATTCACCAAAGTTTCATTGTAATCGGATGAACGGTTCCCAGGATAGTCCACCTTCATAGGTAAAATGACCTGATACCCGATTAAGAAGAAAAAGAAGAATTTTTTTTTAATCCAGAAACCATCCCGGTCATACACTCGACAATTCATCAGTTTCATTGCAATCGGATAAATGGTTCTCAGGATAGTCCACCTTCATAGGTTAAATGACCTAATACTCGATGAAGAAGAAGAAGTTAAAATTTTTTGATCCAGAAACCATCCCTGGTATACTCTCGACAGTTCACCAAAGTTTCATCGCAATCGGATGAGCGGTTTAGGAGCGCATTCAACACATACATAGATACATAGATACAAACATTCAAATTTATAATATAGATGAGTAGGATACGAATAATATAGATTTTGCCTAAAACAATACATTTACCATATAATATTAATTTGATACTTTCAAAATCAATTAAATTTTTTTCAGTTTGAGCATTAAATAACTGGTAATTTTAATTACAAAATTAGTGTTTTTGTATGAAAATTTGCCTTGCCGCCATTAGTGGACTTCAGTCACGTGGTCTTTCCATACAAATCATGTTTGCCGAAAACCTGCCAAGCAAAACGCCTTTGCACGCAGTCCATATATATATCAAGTCTATGGGTCTATCCCAAAAGTGGCTTCCTTTGCTCGCACATATAACCCCCCCCCCTGACGCAAGAAGAAAATTCTCCCTATTAATCTATGGAAGAGAATTTGTGACAATGGCGCTTTGCCAATCCACAGTGATGTTCCGTCTGAGGGACAGCAAATACTTGCTTCAAGGAATCCAGCAGCGAAACTCGGATGTAACCTTGTTAGTGAGGACTTCAGCCTGAATGAGACTTGGCACAGTGACTGGGTAAGCTCCAACCTGGATGTTAATAGGTACATGGAAACTCCAACGAAGATACTTCCAGGTTTCGAGCTGCCAAGAAGGCTGTGGACCTCTCTGAATAGGATCCACACTGGACATGGACGCTGCAACTACCTTATGGCAAAGTGGGGCATTGTTCCATCCGCACAATGCGATTGCGGCCACCCCTTTCAAACAATGCAACACATATTGGAAGAATGCAGCGTCCATGCATATGAAGGCCCAAAGTCGGACATTTGCGAATTGACACCAGCATTTTTGGATTGGCTCGGATCCCTCGACGTGAATGTGTGATTGACATATTGTGCTGTTTTGTGTTTGATTGCTGTCATTGCTGTGTTGTGTTCATTTTTACTTCAAACATATGAATCACTAGTACCATACGTTAAATAAATTAATTTAATGAGTATTATTAATTTATAACCAGCAGAATTTGCAGTTGCAACGCTTTCTTAATTATTTATGGACAATCAAAACGTTTTCCACGTATCAATTATTGTTCAATCAAAATAAAAAGCATTGATATCGACATTCGATTATATTAATATTTCAAGAGATTAATTGTGAATGTTTGCCGATGAAAATTATGGAATATGAATTAGGAGTTCGGTTTGAAAATGTAAAAAATGTTATAAATAAACAAGATCTAATACGCACTAGATTCGTAAATGAAAATAAATATTAATGAGAACAATATTTTTGCACATACATTATTTTAGTGTATCGGTATAAGCACTATAAGCGACTCCTCTGTTTTGTAGACAATTCTCAACAAAATTGAGTCTGTATGACATTGAAAGACAGCAGGGGTAAGTCTGGTCCAACCGGTGAAATCAAAACCCTCGTGATATTACCCATATCATGATATCATGGATATCGTTATCATATGGGGTTCTATGAAATCAAAAAATATTATAGATCATATAAACTGGGTATACGTGGTTATTAACTCTATTTACTCTAATATAAATAAGTTTAGTGGAGTCCAAAAAGTACGTAGGCACAATAAAAATATATTCCGAAAAGCTACGTTAAGAAATAATATCCCCTATTCACTAACTGTTGTAACTAAAATAGGAACGTACTAAAATTGTAGATTTTTTATTTACGGTCTTATTTGAGTGTTATAAAATATCAACTTGGACTAAATGGAATAGGAACGTACCTATATTGGCCGGAACGTTCTTAAAAAGGTACTGAATTAGACATATTTTGAATAATTACGAAAATTATGAATTTTTTATCATTTTCATAATTATTCAAAATACGTCTTATTCAGTAATTTTTTAAGAACGTTTCGGCCAATATAGGTACCTTCCTATTCCATTTAATCCAAGTTGATATTTTATACCGCTGAGATAAGACCGTAAATCAAAAATCTAAAATTTTAGTACGTTCCTATTTTAGTTACAATAGTTACTGAATAGGGGGTATTGTCAACTTGAAAAAATCTTTTTGTTTTAAAATACTCGAAAGATTTTTCTTTAACTTGAAATTCTCAACAAAAATATCACCTAATATAATATTGGCATTGTATAATATTATGTCATGTCAGAACTCAGAACAGATCAATAGTATATTCGTGACCTAATTTTATAGAAATTTATTACAGAATACAACACGCCATGTTCTTAATGGAATATACATGCCACTAAACTTCTGAAACCATTCGCCGTGGCGGTTTGCACTGCACATATACAAACCAAGCAAAATGCACAAATTTGCGATCTGCGCACCCACGTGACGGGTTCAAGTTATTTTACGATAGCTATATAGATAGAACCAAAAGCTGCACAAACATATTTTCAATTATTATTCGTGGCTTTAAACGCTATATCATACAGCATTTTATATTTTTTAGACATAACACTCACATAGTCATTCTATCCTCTTGAACACGCTTTTAATTTTATATAATTTCTTGGTCAGTCGTTTGTATTAACTTATTCAATCATACATCTTCTCACTATACCAGTTTTCTAGTCTCTTTTATGCATTTTCTGCCACGTCCAAGTTTCGCTTACAACATCTAAGTCATGCAAATTGGCCAGGCCATGTGCCGACACGAAGAACTCCTAACACATCATTTTGGAGGATGGTCGAGGGTCGACTGAGAGAGACGGTGTCCTCGCTGGGAGTATCAAGAACAGGTGTGCCACGATATGGAGTGTACCACATATACAGAGTTGAAGAGAATCGCTGCATACCGAGACAACCTATCTCAAAGATTGAAACCAAAAAATAACAATTCCAAGTCTATGTTTGCATTATACTGGGAACACAAACCTTTAAAATACTGGGATCAGATATTACTGAAATAAGTATTCTATTAACTATCGTATTAAAATTACTTCTTCAATGTCTTATCAGCTGGGAGTTGCTCCATTCTATGCCAGTGGCGAATATTCCATAAAGGCGGATTAGTAATACCTTACCTTGCTTGAAAAAAATAAACGTTTTGTTTGTACATACCGATTTTTCGACGAACATACGAGACAATGTTTTAAGACATTATCTAAGTAAAAATATTAATTATATGAATTACTTGGTGTATTGTACTAAATTCATAGTGGATAGTGGTGGCTAGATATTGTACATTTGTCTGTGGTTGATGTACTTCTTATTTCTTGTCTATGCATGTAATATGACAGGAAGTGGATTTCTTCGCTTTTTGTTGGTTAACCTCATGGCAGTGTAAAACTTTACGTACGCAATAAAATTTAGACAATACAAATTCTTTTATTTCCTGCATATACACAGCAATGGTATTTTTCATATCAAATTGTTAAACTATGTAAATAGCATGTTAGCAATGGGATCATACTGAAAATCAGCTGCTGGGGGCTTGTTATCTCACTTGATAGCTAAGCATAATCCCTTTGAGATATCAAGTTAATTTATATTCTTATTTCCTCTATCATTTTGTTTGTTAAGTATGCGCATAAGCAACTTTGTCCCAATAAATTATTCTTTATTTTCCATTGTTTTTCGGGCAACTATCTAAATGGTACTCCGTCAAATATTAATTTAACACGAACCCAAAAACAAGTTGCCACATTCTGGAGACTTAGATAATAATCGTCTTACAAATCTAGACTAAAAACGCAGTGAAGCACGTCCCCATCGAGAATCGGACCCGGGAGTCAGATATCTAACTAGCTTATTACATATATTATTAATATCATAACATTTGTACAGCACCGTTTTCGTAAAACTTAAAGAATGTTTATATAAAATATGATTGTCATTTTCAAATATGTGATTATAATTTGGCACTTTCTCATAGCTCGCTACTGTTATAAGCTACCAATTCATTACATTGGAAGCGGTGTATTTTATAAGAATATGAGCACATGTTCAAAATGTCCAAGAGGAAGTTCGAAATTAAACAACTGTAATAGTAATACCACAACATATTCCCCCACCATATTATTAAAATACTTCCTGTAGATATGACGCATGTAATATTATGTTACTAATTATAACCACATTCAGAAAAATATGACTAGACACGAACTGGTCACTGGTCAAGCGATAAGATTTTTTTTTATTTATAAAGAATTGAACATATTATTTTACATTAAACAGTGCAAACAGTTTGTTAGTGCTATATACTTTATTATGATCTCCAAAGTGAAGCAGCAGAGATGATCCATATGAAATCAATCATTATCAGGACTTGTGAACTGTCGTCGGCTGGAATACGTGATCTGTTTTGGTCTTTGGTCACACTAATCATGTTTTTAATTGAGTTCCATTAGGTATCATACTAATACAACCTATTTGGAAATAAAATATATATCTTTTTTTATTTTTTTTTTTTTTTTTTATTTTTTTTTTTTTTTTTTTTTTTTTTTTTTTTTTTTTTTTTTTTTTTTTTTTTTTTTTTTTTTTTTTTTTTTTTTTTTAACAGATTTTTAATTATCTCAATAGAGACGAAGTTGGAATATATTTATTGTAGGAGAACCGGGAAATCAAGGCACCTACAGGGCTTACGACCTGTCATCGGCTGGTTTACGTGATCACTTTATGCGCTTGCGCAACGTTCACCAATTATGCCTTTTTAATGAGATCCCTATCAATTCAATTTTGAAACTTCTATATATTGTAATACTGAAATTCTTTTCGCTTGAAAATAACGAATTTTTACTACAGCCATCTATGGGTGAAATTATGAACAACAATATTATTATTTTTTATTTATTTTGTTGTAACGCCATCTATTGAGAGAATTGTTTTTTTTTTGTAAATAATGAAAGCTACAATTCTTATATGTGAGGTGACAATGCATTTTTCGCATAGAAGTCACCCCTGAATTGCGCCAGACTTATAAGGTCATTTTTGTCTTATTTACCTACTTGTACCAATGTGTAAGTAATCGACTTACACATTGGTACAAGTAGGTAAATAAGACAAAAATGACCTTATAAGTCTGGCGCAATTCAGGGGTGACTTCTATGCGAAAAATGCATTGTCACCTCACATATAAGAATTGTAGCTTTCATTATTTACAAAAAAAAACAATTCTCTCAATAGATGGCGTTACAACAAAATAAATAAAAAATAATAATATTGTTGTTCATAATTTCACCCATAGATGGCTGTAGTAAAAATTCGTTATTTTCAAGCGAAAAGAATTTCAGTATTACAATATATAGAAGTTTCAAAATTGAATTGATAGGGATCTCATTAAAAAGGCATAATTGGTGAACGTTGCGCAAGCGCATAAAGTGATCACGTAAACCAGCCGATGACAGGTCGTAAGCCCTGTAGGTGCCTTGATTTCCCGGTTCTCCTACAATAAATATATTCCAACTTCGTCTCTATTGAGATAATTAAAAATCTGTTAAAAAACATCTTTGACTCCCGACAGGGAAAAAAATCCAATGTTTGCGCCATAGAATTATAATATACTAGAATTCTCATTCCCATACAAACTCTCGCTGTATAAGAGAAGCCAGCTCTTGTCTATGTATGTGTAATACTGTCGGTAAGCCTTGTACATATATTACCACTCAGTATGACTGTGTGTGTAAATAATGTTGCAAACAGTTAAAAAATTCCCTATAAAAATGGTGTTAATAATTTTAATGTCATCATTTGAGTTAGTAATAAATATATATTTTTTTACATACATACCATCACGCCATATCCCTTACGGGGTAAGCAGAGAGAACCGAGCGCCACACTCCTCTATTTTTGCACACATCTGGCTTCCTTTATATCCATGCATATTGAATGAATGAATGATGAACGACTGACCAAAAAAATATACATGGGTGTAAGAGATGGAGTGAATAGCAGGGGCCGCCCCAGAAAGGGACGGCATGACCATGTGAATGATATTTTGAAAGAAGGAAATATAAGAAGCTTGAAAAATCGACTAGCATGTATGAGACGATTTTTTTTTTACATTTTAATCATTAAAATTTTTAATGTTATTATTTGCGTTACATTGTGATAGTTAAATTTTTATTTTTTAGTTACTGTATTTACCACGTACAAAGTAAAATTAAGTCAATAGGCCCGCTTTGACGTTGGATGTTTTTTAGATGTTTTCCATGACTACTTGCCTCAATATTTCATTATTCTGGTGTCACAAGCCAACATCATACAAACTTGAGAGAACTTGTTATGTCGCAGGTTTTTGTAAATATTATTAATAATTGGGATTTGAGAGAAAAAGAAATATGCATAAATCTTTAATATGATCAAATATGAAATAAAACATTGGATTTACAATACAAAACCTCCAATCGGTAATTAATTGAGATATTAAAAAATAGTAAATTATTTTATAATAACAAAAAATAACTAGGATTAGAGGGAATTCGTATTAATATAAAATATCGTGTAGGTAATGGATTCGATGGTCTATTTGATTTAATAGTCAAAACGAACAAATTATCTACAAGCACTGCTCCTTTACGTATCTTGCGATGCCCTGCTTTTGTTATGTATGTATCTTTTTTTTCAAAATGCTCAGAGCAAATTAGGTAATCTTAGTTCCTTTATTTGGTTTCCATGATACGTTTCTTCGAGTTTTTCTCACGATTTCTGTCCACTTCGACCAGTTTATAGGATCACGTGGAAATCTGAAATGTTTTATCGGTAGACTACGATAAAAATTTTGGATCGAATAATTCTTGTTTTTATGCCTAAAAAAACGATATTCTTTTGTATATTATGATACTAACTGTATATTGTGAAAATACTAGAAAACAAAATTGTAATACCTATTT
The DNA here is from genome assembly GCA_963576475.1 of Molanna angustata. Taxonomy (NCBI): domain Eukaryota; kingdom Metazoa; phylum Arthropoda; class Insecta; order Trichoptera; family Molannidae; genus Molanna; species Molanna angustata. The sequence continues at coordinate 25,362,611 of OY754978.1, read as the reverse complement.
TTTGGTATTCAAGATCATAATTCAATCAGCACATGACGGCTACCAAACGATTATTACATTGCTAAAGAATTGTTCATTTTGAATAACCAATAAATTATACTAGGGCATTAATGTTCTTTTTTTTTAAGAATGAATATATCCTTACCTTATAACCAGAACATATAGATCCTCATACATTACCCTAAACTAAGCATAAATAGTAACGAAATAAATGGTGAACGAAATCGGTCGTGACAGGATTCGAAATCGAGACCACTGCGCTAATCAGCGCGCTAACCGCTCTGCTACCACCCAAATAAAATAAATAAATAAAAATAATATAATAAATTAATAACTTTACTAAATTTTATTTAAGTTACTAAATTAATATTATAGCACACTTGGTAACACTGTCATGAAGAAATATCTAAATAATTTTTAAAACAGCCGTTTTCATTATACAAATTATTATGTACTAATCACAAAAATGGGGAAAAAATGTTTGAGAGGTAACAACTTTCGGTGGAATGTCATGTTCTTAATGTCGATTCATTTGAATATAACGTATTTATCTTTTTTTTACTATATTAATAGAAAAACACGATACTTACAAGTGAAATGAGATTCCCATAATGTTTCCATTATTTCTGGGATAGTTTTTACAACTCGACACTGCACAGTTGGGTATTTTGACCACGTTTTATTTAATAAATACGGAGAACGTTTCACGCGGGCGGCCAAATGATTACTGAATATCCTCACGGCAAATGTAACCCAAATTGGAAAACAAAAAGCGGCTTCGTTTACTGCAGGCAAATGATCGTTCTAGTATATTATAATTCTATGGTTTGCGCATATGCAATAATAAAAATATATTCGAAAATATATATCAATATTAAAGGAATCGTTACTTCGTAAATACTTAATAATAGTTTAGAAACGACTAAGTACATACAATACATATGTAAATGTATAAGCCTCTATGTAATATCTTCACTATGTACAGCCTCACGTTGCTTTGGTTGGTTGGAATAAATTGCCTTATGGATTTTTCTTTATTAATTTATTACACAAAATAAATATTACATATATAAATAAGCTGACTAATAACGCCCCACCACGTAAAAGCCCGTTTTGGGACTGATTTTTACACACTTGGGTTTTATTACGCCGTAATTTTAAAACAAACGCGTATATAATACGGTAAAAAAATCTTGGCGATAAAGATTTAAAAATTATAAAAAATAAAAAAAAATGCGAAAAATATATGGAGGAATCCATAGTAAAAATGGTTGGTTTCCTGACTACTCTAGTTTCCGAAATTCACCATCAGACTTGAACACTGGCGAAACACAAGTATATTAAAACATAATATTTAAATAATACTCAATTTTTTATTTTTTGAAAAATTTATGACTAATTAATTTATTAAAAAAAAAAAAATTTATGACTCTTTAATTACCCTAGAAACTTGATATAACTCCAAAATTATTATTAAATAATCAGTTTTGCTTTGTTATTCTCTAACAGGAATACCATTCATCGGCGCTCGCCCTCCAACGAACATCTTTATAATGATAAATAAATTAACTAAATAATTCTCCAAGTTCTCTGATAAATCGGTAATATTTAAATGGTTGACATTACAATGAATCGTTTGAAACGTATACGAACTATTAGTTTCTCGTGATAAGATTTGAGGAGATTATGGTATTGTTGGTTCACTTATCTTTACCGCAAACACAAAACAATGCGGCAAAACAAACGACTCTTCGTTGTCTGGGGAATTGAAATATTTAAATAAGATACGAGCTGATGAGATTCATACGACCAGATTAATAATAATATTAGAGTGTGCCACCACAGCAACTGCGCAACCAACATTAACAAATAATTGGCAATTTTGATGTGTACCAAATAAAGCGACGATAAAACATGCTATACACATCATAACATGACATTAACTAGAATGACAGTCTGCGTAGAACGAAGCACTTAAACGCCCTCGTTTATAATATTGAAAAAATATATTAATATGATCGCAGAGAAACTGGCTAACTGCAACAAATAAACAAAAGAAAAATAATCGTTGGCGTAAATTATAAAAACAGGTTTTTCTATAGAATTTCAACGAAAATTTTACCATAAACCACCGATGGTCTCAATGCCAACCAGTGAGAATCGTCAGATTTATACTCAACGCGTTTCCTGAAACGAGTTCACAACCAGTTCGGACGACTTTGCCTTGACCAATATCCAATGAGTACATATTTGTTTACATTAAGAAATAAAAAAGGGATTCATAATGCGATAATGTTGCTAAAACCGCACTGACGATTAAATAATCAAAAATAACACGACAATCCATCGAAATGCATGTATTTAAAAACAGAAACACAAACACTAAGAGAGTAACGAACAAACAGAAAAATATGAACGATCCAAGATGCACAAGACAAAGAAAGTAAACATGAAAGTAATGCACGTAAGATGCACTTTGGTGATGGTGATAAGATGACAAGAGCCACGAGCTACATCGATTATGATGCAATGGACGATGGACATTATATGTATGTAATGGATGGATGGATGCACATTGTGAAGACGTGTAAAATAAAGTGTAGATAACTCACATTTGCAGGGGCTCGTTTTCTTGCGTAACGTTTGCATTGGGAACTCAGCTTGCGGAAGCTTGTGGTTGAACATAGAGAAAAAACACTTGTTCCGATTACTTTACATCGACCGCTGATAGACATTCAACAATACAAAACAACTATGTATTCATATACAAGGGGTCAAATATCTTAAAATATTCAACATCGAAACATACAATATAAATATTATTTATATGGCTGTCGACGAAAGTCAACAGATCTCACTCGAATTTGTTAAATACTTGACAAATAGAGAATGAAACAAAAGAAACACTCAAAAAATTAACCTACATCGCTAGAATACAAACACTTCAACTTGCGTAGGAACATTGGGTCGGCGAGTAGTCTCTATATCTCGAGATTGCCGCCGGCGCGGCCCGAGTCCGGCGGGGGCGGAGGGGTACGGAGGCAGCCTCCTCGGGCTTCGGACCTCCGCCCTGATCACTTCTCTATCGGAGGGATCTCGCGAGGGGGCTACCCGACCTGAGGAGTTTCACGAATACGGCCGCCGAATCACCTAGGGCCGGTCGCCCACGTTCGCGAGTCGATAATTACTGAGGAGCGAGGGTTGCTTCGGACGGCACGACCCTCCCCTCCCTTCCCGCGCCTCTGGGGGGCGGCTACACCCGCCCGCCTGATCAATATCCCGACTCACCCCGCCCGAGCAGAGCCGAACGTTACGATCGCCGCTCGGCACCGCCAGCTACACCGTATACACACATACTCTTCTCTCTTTACTTTTCCTCTTCTCTGTCCCGCATTTTTTTACATCCATATCCGCCGCGATGCGCGCTTCTTGCACGTCTGCACACCTCTGCAACTGTCAAATCAAACCAAATAGACTCCTCGACACACAATAAATATAAAGAAGTGACTATTCATACGTATATTTATAACCTCACTTTACAGTAGAATGGAAGATTTTTGTACGAACGAATTGTAACCTCAGTACATTTTTTACACTCAAATATACTTATGTTGTTTTAGAAACTACATCTTATTAAAATATTGTGTATTTATAGTTTTCGCACGCATAAAAATTTATTGTGAAGCAATATTATTGCTTCACCCACGAAAAGGTCATTGTTCACTCTTGTCTTGTTTTTCTTATCAATATATTACAGTTTTGGTGGTTTTGTTTTATCCCGTAAGTGATATTACAGGCAAAATATAACCAATTTTATTGATTCATCTATGAAAAGGTCATTTTTAACTCTCGAAACATACTAAAAGTGTTTGACAATGATTGTTATATCAAAATATTTTGTGGTTTGTTTTATTCCTAAGTGAATATTACAGACAAAATATAAACAATTTTATCGCTATTTCATTGAAAAACATTTATTCTTTTTTACGTAGAAATATCTTCGGCCCAAGTGCAATCAAGTTTTTTTTTTACTTTTTACTAAGTTTTGCGACAAATCAATTATAAGACGTGACGTGTATCAGCTATGGCATATATGATACAACTGCGGGAAAACGTATCAAATGATACAGAGCGCAGACAGGAGACAAAATATCAACACGCACGTAGATAGGTATCGAAAACGTCATTGGCCGAACGTAAAATGTCAACTCAACATTGTCCGCCATTTATTTTCTTTACGGAATCAGCTGTGAAAACATCGATCGGTCGCTTTGGCGGTCGGAAGGAAATAATAATTTTATCTACGTTATATAGAATAGGAAGAATAAAAATGCACGGGATAAAGTAATAATAATAATAATAGTAATGAATTTATTTTACTATACAAAAAAATAACGTGGAGGACTTATTACCCGTAGGTAATTTCTGTCAGTCAACCTATATTTGTAGCAAGCATAAATAATAGAATACAATAAAAAATAGTAAAAAGTATGAAAAATACGAAAAATGCATGGGATGCCATCGGACGAACGATAAAGGAATTATAGGTATGTGGATAGGAAGAGTTAACTTCAAAAAAAGTAAAAAAAAGATTTAATGTTTATTTTTTTTATTTTTAAGATTTTTGAAAATCTTCAAGCTAAAAGCATCTCTATATACCATTGGGTAATTGGTTCCACAGTCGGGCTGCGTGAGTAAATTGTGAACGAATAAGTGTAAGAGGGTATGTAGTGTATCGGTATTTAGAGTCAACTATGGTTTTAAGACACGAGAGGAAAGATGGCGAATTTCTCCTTGAGGTACTTGAGTGTGAGTAAAGTAGACAGTACAATACTATGAGCAAATAGTGTACGGTCATGCAAAAGCAATTTTCAGCATAAAGTTTTAAGATATTTATTTATTTATTTTATGAGATTTTTACGCCTCACTAACCCGAGAGGATATAGTGGGGAGTTATGAATTCGCAATTTTTAAGATTATTTTTTTTATCGCAGATTATCAACGAGTATCATGCTGAGATTGTATTCTGAAAGTTTCATCACAATGTATCTGTGCGTGTGCTGTGTACTATGTGCTATGTACGGCGTATTTATTCTATTTTATCGATTATAGACTAAAGTACACGTTTGATTCTTTTAAAATTAGACAAATTTGTATATTTAATACTAGCTTAGACTCCATTAAATTTTGAAGGATATATGATCAGTGAATCTCATTTTTTAACTGTCAAATATTTCAGAGTGAACCCAAGCCGGGATACTAAAAATTTGATATTTTTATTTTCAAATTGCAAAAATGGCAGACCACTTACATAAAATGGCATTGAATAATGATCAAATATTCATAATAAAATATTTAAATCAAAAATAATAAAAAAAAAACTCATTTGCATACAAAATTTGAACTTATTGTGGAGTGACTTGGTATTGAGGAGTATAGCTTTGGCCACAAACCGCTCGTATTAGTATTTTTTTAAATTGGAGAAGTTTTGTCAATTTATGAGAGTTACTAAAATTATTTATCGATTCATCAAAAAAGATAACTGCAAAAGTTCATGTCTGATTCGTTATTATTGAACTGCGCAATGGTCCAAGGGACCGTACTTCTACTGCATTCACAAGTTTCATGTCTTTAATGCAAAGTCAATGTCTTACTAGCATACATATAATATTATCGTAGGGGTTACTATAGAATTATGTAGGTACCGCAAGCGTTGGTATTCTTGGATCAGTCATTACGGGTTGTTTTCTCTATCTCTTCTTTTTTCAATATTATTTTCCAATCTTCCAATACTTTCAGTCAAACGCCGTAGTATATTGGGAAATCATTCGACTAGTGCCCCGGCGTCGTGGGTCCTATTAACATCAAGGGAGATAAATTCGTTCAAGAATTTGTCGAGTTTTTTCTGGAATACTTTTTCAGGTTGAAATCATTTTTATACTTAACGTGCCAAAAAAATTAAACCAACATAGATACGTAAAAATGACTTAACAGGACGAAAGTTGCACCTAGTAAGAAAAGTTGAAATAACTTCATTACTGACTTCTATTTTGGTACGTAAAATTATTTTTGGTGTCTTTTTTCCGAACTAATTACGGCATGCCTAACAAAGTAAAATGATTCATCGATAAAAGCGAGTCACTAATAAAATGACACATTAAGGTCGTAAAATAGAAACTGATAGTGTAATAAATGTACATTGTTCCAATAGTAATAAATGCGTTTAAGTGGTTTTAATTATAATCAAAACCTTTTAGCAAGACGAAGCAATTTCATTAAGAGCACATATAACGTTAAAACCTAGTGACTGAAAACATGATATATTAAAACCGCCTAATGCACTATGAACTTACGCGTGCGTTAAACATGGTTTATATGTAATTCAAAATATCGGAAACCCTAAATTTGTTGATTTTTTGCATTTAAAAAAAACCTGAATTGAAATGAAAAAAAAAATGTCGGTCATTCACTTCGATTTTACGCACTCTTTAAGCATATACAAGATTTATTTCTCTACGGCACATATCTATGGAGTATTTTTTTTTTTAAATAATTGTTTAAGGGGAATTTATGCTGAATTTCAAAATTGTGTGACGAACTTTCACTGGAGAAATGTTGAAAATATTTATGGTATTTTTTTAGAATCACACTTACACATATTTGAGAAATTTGATTTAAAATTGGGTTATATAGTTTAAATACTCGGCGGATATTTTGTGGCTGTTCATATTAACCATTTTGGCATTTCACATGCCAAAACGGTTAAAATTGGGTTGTTTAGATTTATGTATATGCCCCCTTAAATCAATACTATAGTACTACCATAGTACTATCAATACTATAGTACTACCGAAACAAAACCATTATGTAATTTGATAGTCTGTTTCTTGTGAAAATACGAGTGCAATTTATATCTATATTTTAAGAAAGTTACGGAAGATAAAAAATAAACAATAATAAATGGTGTGACTAAAAACAAGAAATTATTATACCATTTGGAAAAGCACAGGGTTTTTATCGAATTTTATAAAATTTCACTAAGCTATGTATGAACTCGTAGGTACAAAAAATCATTTGAGTTCTTTAGTTTAATTTCATTCTTTTGGTAAACATTTTTTTTTAAATGAATATGTCCTTGTTAAACAAGTAGGTACATATACATACATCTTCCTACATTCCCTAAAATAAACATAAACTACGAATTTAATTTCAAAAGAAAGCTTATCTTAATTATAATACTGTGTTTCGTTGTATTTCGCAAATAATTTGAAAAAAAAAAAAAAAAATATATATATATATATACAGACGGTGGCCAAATTAATACAATCAAATGAATTTATAGCAGTTTTTAGACTTCGAATCATTGAAAATTATTATTTTTTTATTTTATTTCGATCTTTCTAGAATATTATGGGAGATTTAATATATTTTTATAAAATAAAATGCATTTACTATGAATATATAATAGTTTATTGATAATAAAATACGTTTTATGGTAAAATGATCAATATTTAGTAAATCCTCCCTTAGCTTTAATTACTGCTGATATTCTTCTGGGCATGCTGGAGATACATTTAATTGAGATATTTTTTAATTCTGGTGTGTTGTGCCATGCCTCAATTATGTTTTCTATTAGTTGTCTTTTGTTGGTGATGACACCTTTTTTTACAATTGCCCTTTTCAGAGCCTCCCAAACGTTTTCAATTGGATTTAGAACCGGTGAATTTCCTGGCCAATCTAATACCTTTATTTTTTCTCCTTCTAGAAATTTAGTAACGGTTTTCGCTTTGTGGCAGGGTGCAGAATCATGCATAAATACATATTTTCCATTTGGAAACCATTCGGCCACTTGAGGCTTTAGTCTCCCTTTTAAAACTTCTATATACTGGTCCTGGCGCATTGTGCCATTCACAATATACAGCCTTCCCATACCCATCCCACTAATCACTGACCAGATCATTATTGACTGAGGGTGCTTCACTCTTTGGACCACACATTCCTCATTATATTTTTCACCTGGCCTTCTTCTCACATATTGAGTTTTGTCCTGCAGTATTTGGATTGAGGATTCATCAGAAAAACAAACCTGAAAGAACACGAGAAGTTTTCACTAGTCAATTTTATTTAATACAGAAAGTTTCATAAAAAATTATTTTACATTCTAATACCTTGCTCCAATCGTCTTCGTTCCAATTTTGGTGTTTTAGTGCCCATTCTAGTCGCTTTTTACGCATTTCAGGTGTTAGTTTTGGCTTTTTCACTGGGCGATAACATTTGAGGTCCATTTCCACCAATCTTCGTCTCAATGTACGATCAGATATATTGACTCCTGTGGTCTGCAAAATAGATTTTATTACTTTTCGAGGCTTCTGTCTATTTTCTAGAGCAACATTTCTGATTTTTCTTTCTGTTCGCGGAGTAGTAATGCGCTTTCGTCCACATTTTCCTATTCGAGATGGTTCAAGGGGTACATTTCCTTTCATTTGCCTACTTATTTTGTGCACAGAATATTGAGAAACATTGGTAAGTGTGGCAATTTCTCGTTGACTGTATTCACAGTGACCAAGAAGGGTTGCAATTTTAGATTTTTTTCTTGGAGTGAGGTCACAAGATCTTCCCATTTCTAAAATAAACCAAAAAATTCTGAAATTCAGCATACATTTAGAAAATAATTTATCAAAATCGTAATAATTTGATAAGTAGTATAATTGTGATAAATATTTAGTAATAAATATTAGGTTTACCTGTTATTTAAAAAAAAATGTAAGAAACACTCAAACACTGTCTCAAATAAACACAAAATCAATGGGCAAAATATTCCATTAACACCCGCACACTCTGTGAAGACCAATACTAAACTGACATTATCGTATCTTGTATGTGACAAACTTCATGTTGATGCTTAAAAAGTGTTGCAAGTACGATAACAATAATGAAGGGAGTTGCCACAATTAAAAATATACTGATGTGATTCGATTTTGCTGGATAACAGCTAAAAATACAATTATTTTTGCATTTTTTTCCTTTGATTGTATTAATTTGGCCACCGTCTGTATATATATATATATATATATATATATATATATATATATATATATATATATATATATATATATATATATATATATATATATATATATATATATATATATATATATATATATATATATATATATATATATATATATATATATATATATATATATATATATATATATATATATATATAGAAAGAGGGATATCTCTCTGAAAATACCTAATCCCTCTCCTTTTCCTTCCTTCACTTTGCTACGTAATATTTACTAAAGAAGGAATATTTATCCCTAAACACCTGATCTCGATTTCCTCATCTTGTTTCTTCCCAATCCTCTTTTTGCATCGATTTTTTTAATTTATCTTGGTTTTATGTATATTTACTTTTTCTTTTTTAGCTTTCATTTTTTGTTGATGTACATGTATAATTCTGTCACTCTGTAATCTGGTTGGTTGGAAGAAATTGCCTAATGGCAATAAACCCGCCAGTGTGCATTATATGTGTTTATATTATGTACACAGAGTTAAATAAATAAATAAAAATAATCAGAATTTAACTGGAATTTTAGACCGATTTCCTAAAAAGTACACACGCACACATAATCTAGATAATTGTGCGTGTTATGTATTATGTACAACATCAAATGAAAATGCATTGAATATCGATTATAATTAATGTGAATTTCTATTGAAACGTTCGTAAATATACATTTTACTAACGAATACATATGCGTTTGTTATTTTTCACTCCGACGATTTAAGCAACTTTTTTATTTTATTTTGTACTGCTCGGCAACTAACCAGTGATATGTCAAATATTTAATGTAACACGCCCCAATAACAAGTTGACACATTAGGGAGACAAATCCAGACTCAATACAGAGTGGAAAACTGTCTTCGTCGGGAATCGAACCCATTGGCTCGTGAGTCAGATATCTAACTATACGAGCCTCAAAGAACGATATTTTTTTGTAGATTTTAAGAAAATAGAAAAAAATGAGAGATACGACTAGGCGAATCTCTCATCTTCATACCATTATATAATTAGTTAATTTGGTTAGTGACAAGGGTACCCATATCACATTTAAATATATTCCAACTGTCGATTCGTTCATGAGAATTCAATTCTCTTAATGAATCGACATTATTAAGCCAAGATGCGTGTAAGAAGGAAAATTTTGTATGGTGTAGTGGACTTTTTGCAAGCTAATAACACCAACTAGAGGCCTCGCAGCATATATGTTCCCATACATGGATTTACTCAGAATTCGGAGTAGAACATTTTATGTGAGTTTTGTGTGTGTGTGTCTGTGTGTGTCCCCCCCCCTTATAACTTTTGATCCGCTCAATTTACAGAGCCCAAATTTTTAGAATATATAAACAGTTATAGGCCTAAAAAACTTTTATACTCAGAATTGTGAATCTTTGTTTCAGTCAGGGGTTATCAACTTTTGAAATTTTGATTTATTTTTCCATATTTCTCAGAAACCGTAAAAGTTAGAACGCTGAAAATTGGTATAAACATAGACATATACAAAGTCTCAAATTAGTTTTTTTAAAAAAAATCCAGGGTTTCTCAAACATTTTTCATTAAGAAAATATTTTTTTTATGATAAATTTATGAGTTTAACTGCCTATATTTCCAATTTTTTTTTAAAATATCGAAAAAAGCCGAAAGACCCCAACTAGAAAATTTAATTTTCTATAAAAAATATTAACATTGTATTAGCACATCTCAAATTTTTTTAACAATTTTTATAAAAATTGAATTTAGTGACGACATTGCTTAATACAATTTGTATGGAAGTAGCCTACTCACAATATCTAAGAAGACTTAATAGTTTGATACTAATCTCCAAACATACATACATACCATCATGCTGTTTTCACATTCTGGGTAGGATCAAAGGACTGACCTCCATACTATCCTATCTTGACATACATACCTAGGTACATGTGTTGTATAGAAAACCAAATATCTTAAAATATTAAATAATTTGTATTTATGGGTTTATAGTTTGGTACTTATTCTTCAACTGTACATACTATCACTATCGACAGTTGGATCTCATGTGTTACATGCAACTAGTTTTTAAAGTCTTCATTTCGAAGATTCTCAATACTTGCTAGTCCTAACTGTGTCTGCTCTTGTTTTATTTCTGCTTCGTCAAATAACATTTAGAAACCCTTTTTTCATAACATCTTCGAAAGTGGTAGTAAAAGTTTGATTTTTATTCCCAATTCTATAGGCAGTAATTATAATGATTTTCGGCATGATTAGATATTTCAGAGGGTTGAATATTAGGTACTGAATATCTGGGTCGAAGGTCTTCGTGCGTAAAACATATTACAAAGTAATATCACGTGTCGATATATGGTTGTTTTAAGCGACAAAAATCACGTAGGTAAACCGATCCTAGCTGATATCGAAATAATGGCTTCGTGTTGAATGTTTGCAAAAGTATAGTCTAAAAATCCAAAGGCATGTATTTATAAAGCATGTTCAGGAGATACTGAAGGATTGGGTGTGAGTGTTATCATTTTAGGGTAAATTCCAAGTAATTAATTATAATTATTTGACGTCAAAGTCAACGCAGCCGCCATGAAAGTGTTAGCAATATTAAACCTAACCTAACGAAATCAGTGAAATTTGTCTTATTCTGATCTATTCTGTGTATTTTTTGACAAATTAACATTCAATCACAATCGTACATTTCGACCATCTATTTATGGAACATGGCAAGCTACAAATTACCGCTAAATAACTTGATTAAATGTCAGGGAGGGGGGTGGTTTGCACATTATGTTAACCAAGCAAAACATGCCAAATTTTCGCTTTGTGTATCCCACGTTATTTATCAAGTTATTTGCCGTTGACTACAACTCTGTTGTTAATACTTCAATAGTAAAAATCAATATAATAAAATTCAACACCTGACCACCGTGGCGCAATTGGTAAGCCGTTTTAGTTTCTGTGCTTGTGTCCTAGGTTCGATCCAGAGCAGAGGAGAGATGTTATTTAAATTAATTTTTCTCGCTAATATTTATTTTTATTTATTTAAATTTTTGTACATAATATAAACAAATATAATGCACACTGGCGGGCTTATTGCCATTAGGCAATTTCCTCCAACCAACCAGAAGAAATTGCTTCTCTGGGCTGGAAACACTGGTTAGTTGAAAGAGATTGCCATATAGCAATAAATTCACCAGTTGCGCAGGGTGCAAGGAAGTGTTTATTATTATTTATATTTAAGTACCTACTCCGTCCCGAAATATATACCTATTATTATAAGAAGCGAATTGGCATCTATTGTGTGTTTATTTATATTTTTATTTAAAGGACTGCACTTAACAGCTAACAAGTTATTAAACATCGTTGTTCCATCAAATAAGGGCAAGCTATTACAAAACTTGTCAGCCAATTACAAGTGGCCACATCCTGCATTAAAAGTTGGCGTACAAATTTATAAAAAATATTGAGTGTTTCATTGAAATACTCAATATTAGTGATTTAAACAAAGTTGTTTTCATTATTTAGCTGTATAAGACATACATGTTATAAAAATAGATTCTGGTTATGAGTCAATATGGACGCTGATATTGAAAAACATTCTATGGTAAATATTAATAAAACGCACACTGGCGTTGTTTATACACCGAATCCGATACAAAGTCACAAATTAATTACGAAACATAATTTCTCGCTATTGCCTATTAACATAGAAAGTAATACAAATAATTGGACGATATAATTTGCTGCATATTATTTTACACAGAATGCATTGAAGTAACATTCTAATGCCAAGTAAAAATATGTAATTCTATGCGATGTTTAAAAAATAACAATTTTCTGGACTGATCCAGAATTAACTATGGTTATTGTCACGGTTGCTGGAAGAGAAGAGGTGACTGCAAATATTTTCAAAAAATAATTTGTATATTTGGGCAGCAAAATATCTTAAGATGGCCGCTCAAGGGCAGAAATAATAAGTATTGTTCAACAAAAAATCCATGATATTTGTATATCTTAACATTGATATCAATGATAGGAAGAACTTTGTTAAAACGATTGTCTAGACTGTCTAGAGAGTACTGCTGTGTCATTGCACGTCAAATCATCCAGCCATGTCACCCATGGTCTCAGATTTTGTTGATATTTTTTATATTTGTTCCTTTTGACATTCTTATTTAACAATGCAAAATATTATTTTGATATCTTGTACACTTTTTGAGGTATAATTTTTTGAAATTGGTTAAAAAATGACCCGAAGGCTATCTCCGAGGCCTTGCATTTTTGTGACACCATAGTATAAAAACATCATAACTTTTTCAATTTTTTATGTATCTCAATAAATTTTTCTTTAATATTCTATTGAATAAATGCAGATTTATATAAAAATACAATTATTCATTGAAATCTTATACATTTTATATAAAAAATGTTAAACTTGTGTTTTCTGGTTATTTTTTTTGCAAAAAAATATTATATTCAAGAATTCAAATATCTCCAATGGGACAGCAAATATCAAAAGAGGAGAAACGAGACAACTCCTAAAAGGGGTTGTCCAAGAACGATCCAAATGCATCAGGCATCCGAGTTTGCTTGGTAACATCGCCGAAGTAATGACGGAAGGCAGAAACTATAGATGTCGCCCTAGAGACAGTAATATGGACCAGGGGATCAGTGATGTGCGCTGTAGGAACTGTACCAAGAGACGAAGAGGCTGGCGGACAACAGAGATATGTAGAGATGGAGTGCTTGGTTTAAATCGATTATAGAATTGTGATCACGAAGAAAAATTGACGATTATTATATGGCCAAATCGCACTACAACTACCTAAATATTTTGTAGTGTTTTTTTTTTAATGACACAGCTCATATTAATACCTTCATGGACACAACAGTGGAAAGATCTGTGTTTCCACCTTATTTACAACCCGGGTCTTTTTAAAACACGAATTAATATTTTCTTGAGCAGATTGCAAACCCTCCCCAATGCTACGAAGTGCGCTTCTTCGGAAGAGTATAATGGACTCAGATCCTAATAGCCCGTACGTAACAATGTTAAAAAAACATAAATAAAAATTATGAACTAATCATCGCAAAAATAAATTTAGATTTGTTTTAAGAGGACATATAACACAAAATCTAGTGACTGAGAACATGGAATATTAAAACCGCTTAATACACTATGAAGTTACGTGTTAGTAAGGGTAAATATCACGATATTCACTTTGATTTTATGTACTCTTTAAGCACATAAAATATTTATTTTTCCACGCACATAGTTATGGAGAAATTAAAAAAAATATATCACGATATTCACTTTGATTTTATGCACTCTTTAAGCACATAAAATATTTATTTCTCCACGCACATAGTTATGGAGAAATTAAAAAAAAATTATCACGATATTCACTTTGATTTTATGCACTCTTTAAGCACATAAAATATTTATTTCTCCACGCACATAGTTATGGAGAAATTAAAAAAAAATTATCACGATATTCACTTTGATTTTATGCACTCTTTAAGCACATAAAATATTTATTTCTCCACGCACATAGTTATGGAGAAATTAAAAAAAATATCACGATATTCACTTTGATTTTATGCACTCTTTAAGCACAGAAAATATTTATTTCTCCACGCACATAGTTATGGAGAAATTAAAAAAAAAACATGCTGTAAAAATGGATATTTTTAATATTTTTTAGGGGAATTTATACTGAATTTTAAAATTGTGCGACGTACAATAGAGAATGCTGTAAATACTTATGGTATTTTTTTAGAAACACACGAGAAAATTGATTTCAAATTGGGGGTGTTTAGATTTATATGCCTCCTTAAAAGTGTATAATGTATATTATTATCACCATTAGTTTTTCTCGACGAAATCAATAATATTTTGTATTAAAGATGTATACCTCGATTACATGTAAATCAATGACCTCGATTGAGAATAATGTGTTGTGAGAATTAAATATGCATTTTAAGAACAAACCTGACATGAAAAAAAATATCACGAACATTTACTTTGATGTTATGCACATAAAATATTTATTTCCCTACGACACGTTATGGAGTAATTTAAAAAAAATGCTGTAAACAAGGAAATCTTTAATATTTTTTTTAGGGCAATTCATGATGAATTTTAAAATTATGTGAAGAACATTCACTAGAGGAATCTCGAATTTACTTATAGTATTTTTCTAGAAACACACTGTTAAACATATTTGAGAAATTTGATTTAAAATTGAGGTGTTTAGGTTTATGTGCCGCCTTAAAATGCTAATGAATTATTTGATACGAAAGGTGCAGCGGCCGCTCCTTTTTCAGGACGGTTGGCAATACTAAAATATTTCAATAAATGAGTAATATACAACTTCTGGATCTTCTGACATTCATGCTTCCAATTACGATGAGTTTCTCGAAGATATCTGGATACCTTCTGGCAGTATATCCAAAATACTGAAGGATGCGCTGTAGGCACAATTGTATCAGAGTGTAAGTATATATCTTAATATTACTGGACTGGATGAAATTCTATGCGATAGTCAAAGAGAATTTTAATACGCTTGCAACAAAACTATGCTGATTCTATCTATATTTTATAAGTGTATTCATATGTTCTGTTGGTGTTTCTTTAAATAAATAAACAAATAAAACTTTACCAATTTATTACACTTACACGAAGGCTATGTTGGGAGTGTGTAAAAGAAACAAGGAAAATATATGCGGTAATTTGCGTGTATGTTCCTAAATAGTTCGTGAATAAATCCATTTTTGAAACCTTACTTTAAGTAGGTACGTACATAATTTTGTATTATTTTTGTTTTATTTTTTGCAAACGTTATCGTTTTTTTTATTTAAATTATGTGGGTTGCGCATAACACATTTTTTTCTTCGCGATCGGTAGATATGCAAGCCCGTCCCCAAGTTTACTGAAATTTTACTTGGTATAAATGAAAACACTAATTTGTTAGTTTCACTATTTAATTTAAAACTGACACTGAAAGTTTACTTCTATATTATCTGTGCCGTCTCCAACTTGGCCGAAAATTGTCAAGATATTTGCCGATTCTGTTATTTTTTACAGGAGTAACAATTTAGGTCCAAGGCTCCCTTCTTTCCCGTCACTGGCAAATGTGTGAAATATATGAATATGTATGTAATAATTTTAAGTATATGTAAATTTATTTTTTGTTGTATTGTAGGTATATAATAATATTTATTTAACATAAGAAAAGAAAACTTACAGAAACAATACACCACAGAGACCACTCAGTATTTATATAAAACAAACAAAAAAATATACAAAATAAAAAAACATGATAAACAAAATGATAATTATAATAAAAAACCATGGGTACTCCCTGATTGGCATCATTCCATCACTTTATCTATGTCTATCTAACTAGGAATAATTCCTGTTTTAAGACAGACAATTATATATTATTTAATGATTAAATAATATACTTCTATGATTATTTCATGTTAATCAATTGTGGACAAAAGTAATTGGTCTGTCTATTTTTCATTTCATAGTGTACTTTTTCTGTTTATTTTATACACAGAACAATAGATATTCCTTTTTCTGTGATTTTATAAGACTGTATCTGTCCCTTAAATAAATACCTATGTATATTTCGGCTCAATAACTGCAACTGCAGAAACATCAATTCGTTTTTTATTTATACCAATGGAGTTCTACAGTATACACGCTTTCTCATACATACATACATACCATCACGCCATGTCCCTTACGGGGTAAGCAGAGAGAATCGAGCGCCATACTTCTCTATTTTTGCACACATTTCTGGCTTCCTTTACATCCATGCATCGTCTCATACATGCTCGTCGATTGTTCAAACTTTTTATGTTTCCTTCTTTCAAAATATCATTCACATGGTCATGGAATCCCTTTCTGGGGCGACCTCTGGTATTCACTCCATCTCTTGCATCCATGTATATTTTTTGCTTTCTCAATCGTTATAAAATAAAAAGTTCAAATTAAGTATCAATTAAACATACCAACCAAACATTTTATTACAAGGTCTATGATAATAGACCATAAGATAATTCTGATTCATTAAACGGCACCACATAATATTAGGTTCCCTAATTATGAGAACTTTTTTTTACTGTATATGCGGTAGATGCTTACTTTGTTCGCATTTCTTAAAGACCTTTGAGTATATTTTAATTCAGATTACATTTATAGCATAGTAATTTGTATTTTATGCAAATAAACTGACGAGTTTTTATTATTAGCGTGTTTTATAATGCTAACGATACATCATTTTGATTGACCCGAATGACTTCATATGGACATGCAATAATGTTTCAATGACAAATATAAATAAAAAAATAAAAACAAAGATGTTTTTAAAAAATTGAAATGCCTTTTCTTGCATTTACAGCTAATGTGGTCGTAAAACTTCTACTATTTTATTTTTAAATTCAGTGATTACAATGAAATCTAAAGTAATAAAGCAATCAATATGTTAGTGTGTGTGTGTGTTTGTCTCACGCCTTTTGAAAAACCAAGAGCATCTAAAAATCTAATTTATGTGCGAACGTGTACCAGTATACCTGATGCAGTGTCACGCTAAAAATAATGCGATTAAAATGCTGAATTTTAAAGATATTTCAATAATTATATTTTTCATACAAAATTTTCCAAGTCATATCTGTCAAAAAAGTGTACATTTTGCACGCAAATATCTGTTAGTTTAAAAGTTAGAAGTACGTATTTACACGAAAAAAAAATATTTTCAAGTATAACTTAGCTTTTAAGTGAAAAACATGGTGAATATTTTGTCTAATTATAATGTTTAACTTATTTTTAAAGTAAGCGTTTTGTACAAATGTACATATAACCCCGCCATTTTAATATCTTTTCATACGATATTTAATTTTCCTACCGAATGAATATGTTCTTTAAAATAATATACCTATGAAATAAATGTGATTATGAAATAATAAAATGAAACACAAGACATTACAGCAAGCTTTAAGACATATATTGTAAAAGTCTGTTAATTATTAGTAAATATATAGGCGTAATAAAATTGCATAATTTGTTAAAAATATTTGATTTTTCTGACAATTTTCATTTTTAAGGCATCGAACAAACCAATGTAGGTACCTACATATTCAAAAAATGTTTCCATAACATTTGATATTTTTCACATTTGGAACATGGTTACTATGGTAACGGACACATTCTGATATTCAAATAAAATTTGTTATAAATCGAATTCGAATTAATTTAGAACATCCACTGATAACCATATATATTATGGTTAGTGGGATCTTTTATAAATGAAATTATGTTGAAAAATAAATAAATAAATAAAAAAAAAAAAAAAAGGTAGGTACCTACATACCTAATACTACTTAAAAACCAAGAATATACTGATTTTGTATAGGAAAATTATTAAACTATTTTAGGTTAACTACAATACACATTCAATATACCTACAAACTATTTCCTATAGTGAAATTCTTCTTTTTTCTATGTAGACCTTTGGGTGATTTTTTCTACAAACTATTTCTTGGGGTTTAAATCTTCTTCCTCTTCTTTTGTGAAGTCATTTGGGACAGTTCATAAATAAACTATTTCCTATAGTCTAATTTTTCTTTTTCTTAATTTATGTAGACCTTGGGTGAGTTTTTATACAAACTATTTCCTATAGTCTAATTCGTCTTCTTCTTCCTTTATGTAGACCTTTTGGTTAGTTTTTAAACAAACTATCCTTTAGTCTAATTCTTCGTTTTCTTATTTTATGTAGATGTTGGGTGAATTTTATATAAAATATTTCCTATAGTTCAATTCATCTTCTTCTTCTTTTATGAAGACATTTTGATCAGTTTTTTATATAATACATTTCCTAATGTGTAATTCTTCTATTTCATCTTCTATGTAGACCATTGGGTCAGTTTTTATTACAAACTATTTGTTATAGTTTTATACTTCTACTTCTTTTTTTATTTAGTCTTTTGGATTAGTTTTATGTCTAATAGTCTATTGTAACGAAATATTATAAACAACATGCATACTTGATGAAAATACATAAAAACGAATGGGATGTGACCAACACTAGAATCTTCTCATTACTTTTGTTCAATCAAATTTACACCATTTATTATATCATCATATATTGCTTAATTTTCAATAACTACACATTTCATTTTGATGACAATATATAAAAAATCGGGGTTGTGGCCATTGCTGGATCTTCACAACGTTTATATTCATATTAAAAACTATTTAACATAGCTTAAGTCTTCTTCTTCTGTAATGTAGACTTATGTGTCAGTTTTAAGTCTATCAGTTTTATTGTGCAAAACTATAATAAACTATAATGCACACTTGACGAAAAATATAAAAACGAATGGGATGGGACCAACACTAGAATATTTTCAGTACTTTTGTTTAATCAATTTTTAAACCATTTCCCATCATCCAAAATTACTAAATACATATTTAAAACACATTATTTGCGTTCGATGACAACATATAAAAATAGGGGTTGTGGCCAAATCCAAACTCTTTACGACGTTGTCTTTTTATAATAAGTCATATTTAATATCATTTCCCATAGTCCATGCGTGCAGAAATTGTATGTGCTTATATATAAAAGCAAATGGATTGTGGCCATCACTTTAAGATTTTACACCGCTTAAACTCAATTAAATTTCAAACTACTTTTCATACTACGGTTAAAAAAATTATGTGTGACAATATTATGTAGGTATATAAACGATTGCTTATTCCTTCACTAATTTACATTCTTGGCCAACGGCGGGACATAAAAGCTAGTATATAATAAATACACCAATTTATAATTAGATTTAACTTTTTGATCGTCAGTTCTTGATGGAATTCCATTTAAATTAATA
Source organism: Molanna angustata (assembly GCA_963576475.1). NCBI lineage: Eukaryota > Metazoa > Arthropoda > Insecta > Trichoptera > Molannidae > Molanna > Molanna angustata. The sequence continues at coordinate 25,342,666 of OY754978.1, read as the reverse complement.
GATTTTAGAATTTTAAGCGCCCTTTTTAAGACTACCGCCCTGACTTCTTGTTCCTGATTGTTCTATGATTTATCCGGCCCTGTTTATAGATATAACGATAATACTTAGTAAATTTCTGACATTTTAATAAAAAATAAATAAGAATTTTAAAATTACCATCAAATTACAATTTAAGAGTGTTACCATCGGCTATGTACTGACAAGTGGATAAAAAAATATAAAAAGAATGATAAATAATGACCTTAACAAGTACAATATTATTATAACTCATTTATTTATTTATTTTTATTAATAATACAAAGAGGATGTTACAAATTCAATTTCATACTAGAGATAAGTTAAGTACCTATATGTGTACATATAAATGTGTGTATGTGTGTGTTATTTATTGATAAGTATGTAATTGCTAGGGTACGATGAACACCTTACTAGGAAGTCCTGTACCGAGGTGTTCATTAATTCATAACATCACGGCAAACCGCCCCCCCCCCCACTCACCCTCACACACAATGTGGGGTAACCACCGATAGGTGTGCACGACCTTATAAAAGGAAGCACGACACAAGCATGTATCCCAACACTCCAGCATCGTCTCATCTAAAAATGCAACATACAGAATGGGAGTTGAAAATCATTGCTGAGTCATGTTAGTTAAGGGGACAGCCATTGTTTTAATGATAATACTAGTAGCATGTAACACATGAGATCCAACTGTCGATAGCGATAGTATGTATAGTTGAAGAATAAGAATCAAACTATAAACCCATAAATCCAAATTATTGAAAATTTTAACAAATGTTGGTATGTATGTCAAGATAGGACAGTATGGAGGTCTGTCCTGTTTTCCTACCCGGAATATGAAAACAGCATGATGGTTCTGTATGTATGTTTGGAGATTAAGTACCTATCAAACTATTATGTCTTCTTACATATTGTGTATAGGCGACTGCCATACAAATTGTATGAAGCAATGTCGTCACTAAATTCAATTTTTATAAAAATTGTTAAAAAAAGTTTGAGATGCGCTAATACAATGTTAATATTTTTTATAGAAAATTAAATTATCTAGTTGGGGTGTTTCGGCTTTTTTCGATATTTTTAAAAAAATTTGGAAATATAGGCAGTTAAACTCATAAATTAATCATAAAAAAAATATTTTTCTTAATAAAAAATGTTTGACAAACCCAGGATTTTTTTTGAAAAAACTAATTTGAGATTTTGCTTTTGTCTATATTTGTACCAATTTTCAGCGTTCTAGCTTTTATGGTTTCTGAGATATATGGAAAAATAAAGTAAAAATAAGTTGATAACCCCTGACTGAAACAAAAATTCACAATTTTGAGTATAAAAGTTTTGTAGGCCTATAACTGTTTATATATTTGAAATTTTGGGATCTGTAAATTGAGCGGATCAAAAGTTATAAGGGGGGGACACACACACACAGACACACACACACAAAACTCACATAAAATGTTCTACTCCGAATTCTGAGTAAATCCATGTATGGGAACATATACGCTGCGAGGCCTCTAGTTGGTGTTATTAGCATGCAAAAAGTCCACTACACCATACAAAATTTTCCTTCGTTCACGCATCTTGGCTTAATAATGTCGATTCATTAAGAGAATTGAATTCTCATGAACGAATCGACAGTTGGAATAGAAAAGATTTAAACACTATTCGAAGCCGGAGCCTCACAGCATACTATAGATAAAAAAATCTCATTGATAGATGAAAAAAATAATCATTTATAAAAATAAAAATTTTGTTAATTAAAATTTGGAAATACATTCGTCAATAGACTAAACAAAATAAAATTGTAATTAGGTATTAAGTTTTATGGGAATTGTAGTATAATGAAGATAAATTATCATATTAGTTCAACAATATGGTCACCTTGAGGTCAAGGTATTGAGACGAGAGGAAACTGCAATTCAATGCAAGATCATTCATCTGTCTATTAACATCCTTTTAGATTAGGGCTGTCATAAATGTTCGACACACATCGGTATTCAAAGATTCATTTTAAAATTGCAATATCTTTCAAAAAAACTCAGAATAAATAAAAAATATTTAAATACTTGCATAATCTGTTAAATTTCATTTCGACAGATATATACCGGTCAGTGCCCGTACAGTGTTTTAATTCTATGTCATAGAAGTTTACTTTGGTCACTTCATTATGATGGTAATGGCTCTTTTTCATCCGATGGCAGAGATACCCGAACATCATACACTTTTGTCTTTGCATATATTTATCTATCACTCACATTCATACAGGCTCGTCTTTTATACAAAAAAATGGGTTGTGGCCAATCCTCACTAACAAGTCACTCCACAAAGTATTCAAATTTTGTATAAAAAATTTTCAACATTTTTATGAAATGAGTTTGTTCAATAATTTTTTATTTAAATATTTTATTATGAAAACTTGATATTTCTTCAATGCCATTTTATGAAAGTGATGTGCCTTTTTATCAATTTGAAAAAAAAAATTATAAAATAAAAATATTTTTTTTGAAAATAAAAATTTTAAGCTTCCTGAGCTTGGGGTCCAATTGAAATATTTGACAGTTAAAAAATTTGAGAAGTGCTATTCAGATATCTTTCAAAATCTAATGGGGTCTATGTGAGTATTCGATATACAAATTTACAAAGAATCGAATGAGAACTTTTATCTATAATCGATAAAGTAAAATAAACACGCCGTACATAGCACACACACACACAGATACATTGTGATGAAACTTTCTGCAGAATAAAATCTTAGCATGACACTAGTTTATAATCTACAATAAAAAATAGTCTTAAAAATTGCGAAATCATAACTCCCAATATATCCCCTTGGGTTAGTGAGGAGTAAAAATGTTTCAGAATATTGTTCAGGGCCATGCCAATAATTTCCAGACCAGCCTCTAACTTTCTCAGCTCAATAAATTTTCTAAGCCAGATATTTTCCATTCAATCATTCCATTTTGACCAAACTACAAAAGTGTGATTAATTACATTCTTTCAACAATATCCAGGGACACTGGAAAGTATACTTGAAATAAAGGACATATCTCAATGTACCGGGAAGTATAAACACCAACCAACAACACTCTTGGCTGCCTGCTTAATAGTATTAAGATTCTAGCCGTGGCACAGTTGGTAAGACGTTCAGTTTCTGTGCGGGCGTCCTGGGTTCGATTCCCAAATAAATTCATTTCTCACGCAAATATTGCTTCTCTGGGCTGGAAACACTGAACAATAAACTCGCCACTTGCGTATGGTGCAAGGGAGTGTTCATTATTATTATTCTTTTCTCATAAATAAAAATCACACAAGTACTTAATATTATCAATGGAACATACATGTGGCATCACAGTAATGATCATTTCATGAATTAAACCATTTATGAATATGTATTTATAGACATACCAACGTAATGAATAAAGTATTCCATCTATTTTGATGTCATAAGCACTTTAATCATATTGTACGACTCATAGATTGATGGACTGGGCAATGACCAAAGGTCATTTGAGTTTATTACAGAACTAGTGAACATTTTATACTGCAATTTAAATATATTATGTTGACTATATCACTTAATATGAAATATTTTTTTGAATGCAGTGTCTCAATACTGCAATTTATTTATTTTTTGATAATAATATAATATTTCTAGACTCATATGTATCTAATCCTAGTTTTTAATTAAATTTATTTAATTTCATATTTTTAATATAATTATTAATTTTAATTAATTAAAATTTTATCGTTATAAAATTATTTTTAATAATAATAAACTATTCATACGTTACAAAAAAAATCTCAAATACATAAAACAATTTTTAGTATGACAGGTTTTATGCATTGGATGCATTGAATCCTATATTTTATAAATGTTACAATATTAGGTATCACTTTATAAGTCAGATAATAGATGGGTGGTGGCAGATCAGTGAGCGCGCTGGGTTAGTAATCCAGTGGTCGCGAGTTCGAATCCTACCACGACCGATTTCGTTCACCTATAGCATAAGTATTTATGCTTATTTTAGGGAATGTATGAGGATGTATATGTACTTGTTTCAAGGACATATTCATTCTTTTAAAAAAAAATAGATACGAATTTGGGAATTTAACAAAAGTAGATACAAAAGAGAAATGCAATCGTGGTTTCACTGGATTCACGAATCCAGGCCCACGAGCACAGGCGACCAGAGTACCAGCCAGAATAGGTGAGCCACATGGGCTATTGAACATGTATACAGGGATAAGGGGCCCCTTTATGTCTCATGTCACGCTTACCACTCACCCACCAACCTCCGACTGATACTCCACTCCCCCGCGCAACCAAATCCAATAGGATGCGGATAATACTGCTTTTACCACATGATTTTATAACACACATGATTTAAAAATCATAAATAATGTCATTTCCATGTCAACCTTTACAAGGCCATTTTCGACGCAAGTATAACAAATTATATTGGATCATACTGTAACATTTTCAAAGCCACAGTCAATATTTACAAGGACACTTTATTAGCATTCACTATGTAGCACAATATATTATACTACACTACACAAGATAAAAGCTGCCATGACCACGATATGTTGATTCACCAAGTCTAAAATATGTGACTAAAATAGTCTACTAGTGTTACTATATACACACAGTGACAACATTTTTGATGATTTCTATATTTCATTTTGGTTCAAATTGTGATCAGTGCTAAGCTAACAATTATTACCTGAAATTCTGGTAAAAGAATGTAAAGACAATATACAAGATAATAAAGCTAGATGTTATTAAAAAATTTTATCTTGTTTTCAAAAATATTTGAATACATAATAAATTAAAAAAAAATTAAAAAAATGTTTTTAAACTTCTATCTGCTAAATAAAAATAAAGTGGAAAGACATGTTTAATTTTTTTTAAATTTCACTTGAAATAAAACAAATCTAGTAGGTACATAAAAAATTCCCTTTTGTATAGATAGCTGCAAAAAAATTGAAAAAACTGAGCATTATAGATGGCCGTTATGAATTTTAACTGTATTTTTTTTAAACTAAGTATCTTCTTTTCATAAAACTGTTGTTAGCTTAAAAACAAGTGGGTATATTATTCGTAAATATTTCCCAAGAATAAAATATAATATAATATTATTTCCATACAAAATTTTATTGTATATGTAGCTATAAAAATATATTCCAGTTCTAGGTACCTACCTAACCATCAAAACCTGATTTACAGCTAGATGAAAATTAACGTTAAGATAAATGCATTGCGTCTTATAATTCGTTCATGTATGTTAAAAAAACACAATTTCTAAAAAAAGTAATATGATATTTCATTACAATTGAACTTAAGTTTGTATTATGAAAAAATATGCAAACCAGCTAGATTTGAGGATATTTTTGAAATGGTTACATATTTATTAAATAGGAACCTCCACAAATATATGCAGGTGCAGGTATAATTTAAAATATTAACTGTAAAATATTTAATGTTTAATCAGAAACAAAATAATCAAGACCTAATCAATACAGTGAGTACATCGGTACATCAATATAATATCACAGAATACTGTGAGTTTATTAACTAATAAACCAAAAACACCAACCACCGACATATTATTTAATCATGCAAACTAAAAAACGCGAGTAATATTATTTTTTAGAATACCGTTCAAGTGAATTTATTATTTACAATCAGCATGCAAAGCTTTTTTAAAATATGTACCGTATATAATCGACATCTTAACTCCTCGAGAAATAATTTTCCCGTTTGGGAGAGTAATCCTCAAGCTTCACATGTCATTAAAGATAAATTTTACACACGCATACTTTATGCAAGATTTAATTTAATTAACTTTACACTAAACTACATACACTCCCAACCACAACAAAAAATGACATTTTGTCACCACCACTAGCCGATTTTTCTATCAAATGATGTTTTCTATGGATAGCGGTCGGAACTTTTGGTTCATGCATCTTTATATGAATTTATTATTTAATCAGAAACAGTACCTACCTCTATAATTTAACCTAAATATATAACTATTTTTGATAAGGTGCAAATACAAAATTCCCTTCTGCATATCTTTAATAAAAGCAAATATAAACAAGTGGTCAAAGAAGCATTCTTTGGTGTAAGTTGCAGTCATCATAAAAACTTCATTTCTTCATATTTAAAAACCGAAATGTCTTTTTAACATATTAAAAATTTATTTTATGATTAAAGCAAATGATCAAGATTTTTTATGAATTATTACTAAATTTATAGAGGAGGCAGCGATTTAAAATTGATTTATTAAATACGCTATATAAAATAATTAGAAAAGTTCTATCATAAAGTTATAAAATTAATGATTAAAGCAAAAGATCAAGATTTTTTATGAATTATTACTAAATTTATAGAGGAGGCAGCGATTTAAAATTGATTTATTAAATAAGCTTTATAAAATAATAAGAAAAGTTCTATCATAAAGTTATAAAATTAATTATTAAAAAAAAATAATAATTACCTGCATCTAGAGGGCATTAAAAAAAACATCACACGCGATAATACAAAATACATCGGAATACCTAAGTATTGTAAAAATCTCAAAAATAAAATTTTAACTTAAGTAAAATGTAGAATAAAGTAGAATATTCGATAATTATTATAGAATAGTTGAACTTTTTCTTTTCTGTTTAATGTTTTGTTTTGTTTATTAATGATTATTGTTTCAATTTGTGGATAGGTGTTTTGGCGTATATTTTTTTTATTGTTTGTATATTATATTGTTGTCGCTGTTTTCTTTCACAAATAAATAAACATACATAAGCAAGGATACGAAACTAGTCTCTATGATGGAATAACACAATTAAGTATTTTGTATGCACTTCTATTGACAAAACTTGATCCTAAATCTGGAAGATGAGTAAGTATGGGACTGCATAGTAGCGAGGTGAATGATTTAATAGAAAAATATATTTTATTGAAATATTATAAGCAAGGTTTGGGCCGCGTGAGTGTTAGGTTGATATCTCCAGCCTTCCTACAACCATCTTATTCCCCTATAAATAACTTAATATGCAATTGGCCAAAGCTTCAAAGGAAGTTTGGTTAATGGTTACAAAGATTTTATATATTTAGTTTTTGTATTCTGGTAATACTAAAAAAAATTGTTATCGTCTGCCGGTCGCCATGTTTATTATCAACAGCTGAAAGACGCGTAATGTCACGCGATACGATTATTCTGTCATGTTTGTATTGTGAAAGTGCTGTGCAATAAAATCTACAAGTTTTTTTTTAATTTGAAATGAGCATTGATAGCCACTGTTAAAATGATTAAGGATCCAATCAACAACTACAGCGACGAATCTGATTCTGATGGTTTCGCTATACCAGAATTACAAGGAGTGCTGAGCAAATGGACTAATTATATACACGGATGGCAGGATCGATTTATCGTTTTAAAGGATGGAACATTGTCGTATTATAAAAACGAACAAGACAGCAACTTTGGATGTCGCGGAGCTATAAGCCTGCTCAAAGCTACAATCAAGGTTAATTAGTTGTTATGTTTTTATGAAGGACACTAAATCAGTCGGGCGTATTTATTTTTCTCTATACGTTCCAAGCCAATGAATAATAATATTAAACTTTGATAATGCTATTCTGTTTTGGCCCTGAACTCCTATTGCCGATTAACTTTGTGCAAGTGTTAGTAAATAATTGATGAGTAATTAATTTACTGCGTGGTTTATTAGAACAAAACTTGTTTTTATAATTATTAATATCAGGCATAAAATATATTTTTTTCAATGATCTTATTTGATATCATTAGAATTTAAAATTTACAATGACCATAATTATTCAACAAAAGCAACTAAGTTTTTGCTGGAAAATTAAACTTTGATGTTTTAAGTACCTACCTAAAATATAATATGCTAACTGGAGTATTTGTGAATCATTTGGAGAAATTTATTGAAAATGATTTTTCAAGCCATTCTAGCTTAGAATATAATGTCCAATATTACCAGGTTAAATCTATGATTTTATTGCACCGACAATAAACATGTTATTCGCACAGGGTGCATAGAAGTGTAATATTTTGTATGTTCTACTTCCCAATCAATCTGAGAAGGAGCTTTATTGTTACAAAAATCAATTGTCTTTCTTATTACATATATGTTGCTTTCCAATATGCTAGAGACATCCCTGTTTTACTTTGGAAGTAGTTTATGATATTATTCGAAATGTATATGCATCTCTTCTTCTCAGCCATTTCTCCACTGCTGGCTGGATATCTATAGGCCTCTTCCATGCATCTCCATATCCTAAATGTTACCTTTCTTTGAAATTATCCTCCTCCAGAATCTTTGAGGCAGACCAGTTGTGATGCATGCATATCTAGATGTAAAATTTATACCATCACGGTATATTCCACAATATGAAGTTACCAGCCATAGGTGTACAATACCTTCTAAAAGGAAGCACTTAGCGGGAGTGCATCCCAACACACTAGGCTTGTTTCACCCAAAAAGACTATATTCAGAATAAAATAATTCGTAAAATTGGTCATTTGTGTCGCATTATGACTTTTCTAACAATGAAAATATATTTTTACAGCCTCACGAGTTTGACGAATGTCGTTTTGATGTTTCCGTCAACGATTGTGTTTGGTACCTCCGTGCTGAGACCAAAGAAGACAAACACCATTGGGTGGATGTGTTGGAATCTTTTAAGGTATGTTTTTCCAATCATGTACATGTTTCTAGAATATTTTGAATAAGACGATGCTTGCATGTAAATAAGGTAAGAATTTTACCTCAAAAGAGGAGTTTGTGGATTTTGGTTTTTTCTTCCATCCCAAATGAAGGGAAACTGTGTGATATTATTGCGTGAGTAATTTAATTATTTTTGAAATATTATAAATTGGAATACAGAAACTGAGTTACTAAAATAGATCTAAAAATATCACTTTTTTAAGTAAAGTACATTCAGCAGATTAGAGTGGACGCCCGTGGCTTGAAAGGAAAGTGAATTTATATTTGAGATATTGAGGTAAGCTTGAATAAGAAAGGACACTGTATAACAATGACATGATATGTATATTACGTCGTTGTCGTATCTTGGGCCAATAAAGAATTTTGCACTATAAATTCTTTATATTGCGTTTATTGATGCATATAGTGAGAATAGTGATAATTTATTTTTAGTTCAAATATTAAAAGGATGCACAAATTATGAAATGACAAATTATTTAAACAGTTGTTAATTATTTCATTATTTGTCGTTTTTTTACGACCAGGTATAATGTTGGGCTGTGGATGGAGGTTATGGTTAGGCCGAACATTCGGCTTTGGCTGAAATCTGACCATCGGTCGGACATAAATGAAAAGTTGTTATCTTGTCAATAGTACCTTATATGTTGCTCTTTGATTGTGTTACTAGTAATAAATAATACTTAAAAACTTAAATTTTATAATGTTTTTTAACAGTACAAATTTCTGAATTAAATTGACCTGAAAAAAAGACAAAACGGTGTCAAATTGTGTTCCATTGTTTTAACCAATTGTTTTGATTATGTATTTGTGTATAAATATGAATTGATTTAATTATTTTTAAGTGTGCTAAGTGAAGACTTACAGATAAGTTTAGTTCATTATGTATTAATTACAGTATTAAGTAGGTTTAATAATAATTATAAATAGATTCAGTGAAAGAGTGATTTTAATATTTATGCATACATTATGCTAGTTTTTGGTGTTTATATATCATTATTTAAGCTATAATTGTATCTATACTTATTTATTTGGTTCATCTTAAATACAACTTAACATAATTTTGGTTAAAATTATTGCCCATAAAAATATATGTCATCAGCAATGGCGCTACAGCCCGGTGCGAGCCTTGGCCTCCTCAAGAAACTGCCTCCATCCCACCCTGTCGACAGCAAGTCTCCTCCAGTTTGTCTGTCCGATCGCTCTTATATTGACCTCGATGTCGTCCAGCCATCTCATCCTAGGTCTCCCTCTGCTTCTTCTTCCTTCAGGACAGGTGTCCAATACTTTCTTTGGGACCTGGTTATCCTCCATTCTACAAACGTGTCCGAGCCAACGTAGACGTTGTATTTTGATGTATTGGACAACGTTTGGTTCGCCATACATTATTTCTAGCTCGTGGTTAAACCGGATCCTCCAAGATCCTCCTTCACAGGTAGGACCAAATATTTTGCGAAGTATTTTCCTTTCGAACACCAACAATGCATTTTCGTCCTTCTTGGTCAATGTCCAGCATTCTGATGCATATGTCATGACCGGTCTAAGAAGAGTTTTGTAAATGAGGGTTTTTGTTTTACGAGAGATGAGTCGTGACCTTAAGTGCTTTAGCAGGCCATAATAGCATCTATTTGCCGCGGCAAGTCTTGCCCTTATTTCCGCACTGGTGTTGTTGTCCGCTGTAACAAGAGATCCCAGGTATGTGAATGATTCAACGGCTTCTAGCTGATGGGTTCCCACTGATATTGACTCGTTTCTTACGGTGATGCTATTCAGTGATGCTTTTCTTGTTGCCATGTATTTTGTCTTTGAAGCGTTGATCTTTAGACCCATGTTATTGGCCGCAGACTCAAGTCTCAAGAAGTTATCCTTCATGCAAGGCAACGTTCTACATATAATATCGATATCGTCTGCATATGCAAGTAATTGACTCGACTTTCTGAAAATTGTTCCTGTTGTCTCTATGCCTGAGTCTCTAACAGCTCTTTCCAGGACAATATTAAATAACAAGCATGCCAATGCATCGCCTTGTCGGAGCCCTCTATATGTTGTGAACTGTTCCGAGGTGCTACACTGTATTTTTACTTATAAAAATATATGTAATGTGTACATATTACTTTGGTGTCTATGGAGCTCTATCAATCTATTTCAAATTTTTTAATCTATACAATATATTTTAAAATATATGTTTGGAGGTTGGCAATTTCACAGTATTTTTGTTGCATTTAAACACAATTCGAGGTACTTTGCGTTCATTCAGCAACAATTGAATTTTGTGATATTGATATTACCAAAATAAAAATATCCAATTGTTTTTCTTTTGAATTCTAATCCATCCATTCAATTAATCTACTTACATGTCTTTCATTTTACCAGTTTTATCTTTCCATTGATGAGTTGATAAAGACATAGTCAGCAGAAACAATTGTTCTGTAATATGTGCAATGAAAATCAGTATATTTGACTTCAAAAACCATAATCTTTCATTTGTTTGTTTCTTTTGTCCAAAAAATAATTTGTATCTTTATGACAATGAAATAAACATTGTCATGTTATTTATCTGTTACACTTGAATTAAATTAACTAATCATCCTTTCTAAGAGTTCAAGTTATGTAGCTGTTTCATTATGTGTGGTATTTGTGTTATAAATTCCTTTGGTAATATAATCTTTGATAATATAATTAACTATAATGATAATCATATAGACAGACCAATAAAGTAATGAATACTGGTATGAATTGATTGTCTCATTTCCACTTTTAGTTTTTATCTCTCACATTAAAAATAACAGTCATAATTTTATCTACCTTGTGTACAGATCAGATAATATAAAATTCAACTCTTAAGATGCAGATTTAATATGTATAATCCTCTTATCTTAACATAATTGTATTATTTAACTGTTTTCTTTATCTACCTTGTGTACAGATCAGATAATATAAAATTCAACTCTTAAGATGCAGATTTAATATGTATAATCCTCTTATCTTAACATAATTGTATTATTTAACTGTTTTCTTTATCTACCTTGTGTACAGATCAGATAATATAAAATTCAACTCTTAAGATGCAGATTTAATATGTATAATCCTCTTATCTTAACATAATTGTATTATTTAACTGTTTTCTTAATGGACCACCTTTAAAAAATACTCTCTACTGCTAATTTAATCTTGAAGTATTTTTTTATATCAAATTCTTAACATTTATCTGTCGAGAATGTATACTATGAGTTTCCTAAGATTGCCTAAGAATGTAATATTCTTAGATTTTGTGATAGGTTCTCCATTGATGTAAATATTTTCTATATGATGCTGCCGTCGTAGTGAAGCACACCAAATCTGTTTACGTTGAATTTAATTTTATTTTGTAGAGAGATAATCACGTGTAATTTTTTTCAATGCACCTAACAGTCTTGTCCTTAATATTATCTTTGTTTTCAGCAATGAAAATTTTTAGCATAATCATGAGAATTTTCTATATTTTCAATATGATTTTTTCAATATATATAATGTATAGAATGGGCTCCACCCATAAGTTGGACTTCTAAAATCCTTTTAAAAAATTATATATAATGTCCCTATTCGCTCACCCTCAGTTGAACTATTCAAAAAAATTAATATTCTAAACATACCACAGCTATATATTAAAAACACTTGCATGTACATATTTAAATACCTCAACAGTTTTCAATGAACCCAAACTACAAGGCAGACTAGACAAGCCAACATTTTTTTTTTTTTTTGAGTGGCAGCTCTCCAAGGAGAACACACTTAGGCCGGTTGGCCCTTTGTGATACCACAGTGGGGTTGTCCTTCCCCTTCACTAAACCACATTGAACCAGCCTGAGTGGTTAATAAATGTCAGAACGTCGCTAATGTCAGCATACGCTATGTCCATCAGGTCATCGTAGAAGAAACTTCCCAAGAATTTCCTCCTATTTCTGGAGAGAGCAGGGCATTGACAGAGGAAGTGGACTACCGTCTCTTCTTCCTCTTCGTCTTGGCATGCTCTGCAATAATCAAATGCCTCTAAACCAAGCCTTCTGGCATGTTTTCCTATGAGCCAGTGCCCTGTTAATACCGATGTGACTCTGGCTAGTGAGTCCCTTCTGAACGAGAGCATCTCCCTTGTTCTTTTGAGATCATATTTTGGCCATGTTTGTTTGGCAATGGCACACGTGCTTTCTTCAGACCATCTTTGATTGGCACGAGTTATCGTTTTCTCATCGACCCGGAGTTTACATGTTGCCATGGGAACCCCGGGTCGATGATTTATTGTTTCTAAAGGTAACAGGGTACCTGCCCTGGCCAGTTCATCTGCCTTACAGTTACCCGTTATATCATTGTGACCTGGTACCCACATAACAAGTATGTTAAACCGCTCGGCTGCTTTGTTTAATGCTATGCGGCAGTTCAGGGCAACTTTAGAGGTCGTTAATGCGCCTCGCAGAGCCTTGATCGCTGCTTGGCTGTCTGTGAGGATACGGACTTCGCTGCCTTGCATTGCGGCCCTTTGTATCCATCCTATTGCTTCTTGAATCGCCAGGATCTCTGCCTGAAAAACACTGCAGTGGTCTGGCAACCTGAATGAGATATTGATATTTGGTTGCTCCGAAAATACCCCTCCACCCACCCTTCCGTCCAGTTTCGACCCATCTGTGTATATCACCATCTGGGCCTCACCATGGTGAATTGCGTTCTCCTTCCACATCTCCCTCGAGGGGATTTGGGTGGAGAACCCATTCTCGAAGAAGGGTTTGGGAATGGTGTGGTCAATACCTTCGGATGGTTGTTTGTACTCCTGAAGAATCATGGAGTGCCCAATATGAGTCCCCTTCCAAGGGTTAACATTATTCATTCTTAGGGCAGCGTTTGCCGCCATTTGTTTCCCAAGGAGGTCAAGCGGAATCAGGTGCAGGATGGTGTCAAGAGCTTTAGTTGGTGTAGTTCTTAGACAGCCAGTGATTGTCACTTCAGCTAGTCTTTGAACTTTTGCCAGCTCCTTAAGGTGTGCCCCTTTTTTCAAGGAATGCCACCATACCACCACCCCATACATCATGATTGGCCTTATGACCGCCTTGTACATCCAGTGGGTTATCTTCGGGTGCACTCCCCAGCTTTTTCCCACGATCTTTTTGCAGGTGTACAGCGCATTTGTAGCTTTCCGTACTCTCTCCTGCATATTGGGCTTCCAGTTCAGCTTCCTATCCAGAATTAGTCCCAGATATTTAGCTTGGGCTGAGATCTCTAGTGTCACTCCCTCCAGGGTTGGCAACGTGAAGGTCGGGATTACCCGTTTATTTGTGAATAGGACTAACTCCGTTTTCCTTGGGTTGACTCCCAACCCACTGCTGTTACACCATCGAGTTATCCTACCTAATGCTCTCTGTAAAAGAGATGTGAGTATGTTGGGAATCTTCCCCGACACTGCTATGGCGAGGTCGTCCGCATACGCGATTACCGTAACGCCAATGTTGTCCAATTCCATCAACAGTTCGTTTAAGGCTAAATTCCATAGAAGAGGTGATAGAACACCCCCTTGGGGTGTACCCTTCACTGGGTATCTTCTTATCTTTGAGCCTCCAAGTTCCGAGTTTATGACCCTATTTCTCAACATATGATCGATAAACTCTGTAAGCGAAGTCTCTATCCCTAGTTTCTCCAAGGACTGAGCTATCTTTTCGTATTTAATATTATTAAAGGCCCCTTCTATATCTAGAAAGGCTACCAATGTATATTCTTTGTACTTCATCGATTTCTCAATTTTCTGTACTAGAGTATGTAGGGCTGTTTCAACAGATTTCCCTTTACTGTATGCATGCTGGGACTCTGACCACATTGAAGGTTCAATTTTACTCCTGATGTGTGTCTCTATGAGTCTCTCTAGCGTTTTCATGACAAACGAGGATAGACTTATTGGTCTGAAATCCTTGGTTGTAGCGTTAGATGTTTTACCTCCTTTGGGTATGAACACCACTTTTACTTCCCTCCATATTTTGGGGGTATAACAGAGTTCTATACATGCCTCAAAGACTGTCTCCAACCAAGGTATGACAATCTCTGAGGCCGCCTGTAGTTCCGCCGGTATGATTCCATCCGGACCTGGCGATTTGTAAGGTTCGAACCCAAATAAAGCCCAAGAAATTGCTTCTTTACTGAAAAGTCTTTGGGCGCTTCTTTGTTTCCTGGTTTGGTTTGTTGCTCTTGGCAACTCCTGCTTACATCCAGGAAAGTGTGTCTTAGTTAATAGCTCTAGTGTCTCAGAGCTGCTTGTGGTCCAGCTGCCGTCTTGCCTTTTTATGTACTCGGGCATTACTGGATCCGTTGCTAGGATTTTGCGAATCCTATTTCCCTCAGGGATTGTTTCAATCATAGTGCAGAAAGTTTCCCAGGAGGCTTTTTTCGCTGTTTTTAATTTGCTTTTGAAAACTCTTTGACTAGCCTTATAGTTTTCCCAATTGTTGGTTACCTTGGCTAGATTGAATAATCTCCGACATTCCTTTCTCAGGGTAATGATCTCTTTTGTCCACCAAGGTGGTCTCTGTCTTCCTTTAACCGTGCGAACCGGGCATGATACCCTGGTTGCCTGATTACAAGCATTGGTAAAGGTTTCTATCGTATCGTCCAGTTCTTCTATTGTGGAAGGTCTGGGCGGTATTTCTAATAGAAGTTCGCTGAGGGCAGTGTTATACTTATCCCATTGCGTCTTCTTTCTGTTACGGTACCTAATTTTGTCCGGCTTCTGAAGGTCCAGACTGAATTCTATGTACTGGTGGTCAGAGAAGGAATGGTCATCTGAGACTTTCCAATCTCTTACATATTGGGCAGCTTGTTCATTGACACACGTTATGTCCAGAACTTCGCGCCTTATTGCGGTGATAAAGGTTGGAGAATCACCTTCATTGCAAATTTCAAGGTTATTACACATGATATATTCAAAAAGTAACTCACCTCTTTCATTTGTGTCCGTACTGCCCCAGATCGTGTGGTGTGCATTGGCATCCGCACCTATGACCACTGGTATCTTCACATTGCCTGCTTTTGCGATAGCTTCTTGAAGGATACTCGGGGGGGGCGGTTCTTCATGGTCATGTGCTAGGTATGCAGAAACCATCCATATGGTTTGGGATTGAAGTTCTACTGCCAGCACTATGATGTCTTTATTGCAGAACTCTGTCACCATGAAGGCGTTGAGCTCTTTCTTAATGAGAATGCAAGATCTAGGTTTACCAGTTCCCCTTAAGTAAAAGATCTTGTAGTCTTTGGATTTTAGTCCCGCCACTTGGTCTTTTACCACCCATGGCTCTTGGACTAGAATTATGTCCTCTCCTTTCGATGTAAGTCGGAGGAGTAACGCAGCTGACGCCGCCCTGGAGTGGTGCAGATTAATCTGAACCACTCCTATGCAGGGCCCTCTGCTCCTCCGACCCATCAGTGGATACGGAATCCTCCTCATCCACTGCACTCAGTCTCCTGAGTGCACCGGATGTGGAGGCTTGGACTTGGACGAAGCTGGCAAAGTCCTTCTCGAGGAATGTGGTGCTGTCCTCATTTATGTCCGTAACGTCCATCACCTCCGTAACCGGTGTAGGTGTGGACTGAACAGTAGGGCTGGATTTTTCCTCTGCTTTATCGCCGCCTGATTTCATGTCTTTCTTATAGACTCGCAGCGTGATCACTCCGAAACCGTAGCATATCTCGCCTTTAGTCTTTTCTAGGGGCGCAAGGGCCTCCTCATTCAGAATTACTAGGGCACTCCTGGAGCTCCCCTGAACCTCTCCCACTTTGACCACTTTCCAGTCATGAGTGGGCAGTTCTGGGTTACTAGCCTGGATTAGCTCTAGTATTTCCTCTGCTTTGGCGGGTTCCTCTGGAATCCAGACGCGGGATCTTGGCCTGCTCGGGATAAAATCCTTCGAGATGGCCTCGAGCCTCGCGCCCGGCCACACCTCGCCTACCTTCGATATCGCCAGTTTGTAGAGATCCGCTGAACGTTGGTCCCTACCGGCGATCAATTTTATACCACCCTGGTACCAGCCTGCGTCTTTCTGGGTTTTCTTTGATGGTCTGTAAATAGACCTTTCTCAGGGCCGCGTCAACCATTTTCCAGTTGTCTGGTGAAATGGAGCCGTCCGGCTTACTCCTATCAATCACCGCCCATACAATGAGCTCTTTTGCGATTTCACTGTATGGGCGACGACTAGCAGGTCGGTCGTGCTTCGGCTTTTTAGCCTCGGGCTGTGACCCTTCCCCCGAACGCTGCCTCTTGCTTTCGCCATAAGGCCGCGCTGGGGCTGAGGAAGACTTTGCTAGTCTACCCTCTTCTGCTTCTTTCCTTAAGAGCTCTTTGGCCCATTTTAAGGAATTTATTTGCGCTTCGGTGAGATCGTTTTCCGGAATCCCACCGAGTCTTCCCACCAGCTTATGTGCGCTCCGCCTCTTTCGATACGCACGATTTGTGGGGTTAACACGGCTCGTCTTGGTTGCAACAGCGGCCGCTCCGGGATTGGTTACCTGGGATTCGGCTTTTGTTGCTTTTGTTTTTGTTATTTCCGCAGTGGTTGCTGCGTCTTTCCCACCAGTTATGGTGGGTGTTGACCCCCTTTTGCAGTCGGGTCTGCCCCCTTTTCGGTTAGGCGATTGTAAAGTTTTATTCTTTATATTTTTGTACATTCTGGTTCGTACGGTCTTTCAGTCGACAAGGCAACCTCCAGACCTTAGTGTGTGAGGGGAAATAAACGTCCACCATGACAGCGCCCCTCGTCATGGCAAGTCCTAATCTACACTTTCAGATGCGGACAGGTGTCTGAAAGGCTCCGTTATAATACAGCCTGTATTACCCCCTGGCTGCAAACCTCCAATGGGCACGGTACGCATTACACCCTGGATTAGGGGGGATGATGCTCTTAGTCTGGTTCCTCAGGAATAGCCTTTCCGGTATGGGTGACCCTCTCCGGCATAGCCTAATCCTTCCTCGAAACTCGCAAGCCTCCTCGCCACGTCAAGGCGGCACCATCACGAGGAAGACAAGCCAACATACAGAAACCTAGAACTAAGTCAACAAAAAAAAAAGCTAAAATCGTAAACATATTTAAAAACGGAATTAAAAAATGGATAAAAAATACAGACAAAACTTTAAGGGGGGGACTGCTGCCAACGTACCTATTTTTCAATTTGATATATCATCATTATTTCTTATCAAATCGTTTTGAAAAAAATAATTTAGATAGTTTGGGTATAAAGAAAAATGTATCTTTACTTTCTGATAATGTTCTGTATAAATTCTTGTAGAAAAATAATGGCATACCCCGATTTTCAATGTTTATCTTATATTTTTAATAAAATATAAGGCGTAGTTCAACATATTTTTTTTTTAAATTAAAGAAGACAAAAATATCTAGAAAAATACGATGTGACGTTGCATTAATGCTTCAGGTTTAGAAAATAAACCTAAAAAACATTTATTTTCCATTCAGCGCCATTGCGAAATATAAGTTTTTTTGATTTATAAACTTAACCTGATGCATTAATGCAACGTTACATCGTATTTTTCCAGATATTTTGATCTTCTTTAATTTATAAAAAAATATAATGCTCTATACCTTATATTAGGTCCTTACATATGAAATTGGCGTTTTGTATGGGAGGAACATAAAGTCGATTTTTTTTTAATATAATATATTTATTTAATCAAAGTATGTACCATTGCTATCTATGCACTTTTGCCATCTCATAGGTAGTTCATCGATCCCTTTACGAAAAAAACCATTCGGACGGGAATCAATAAAATCTTTGAAGGCGATTTGGACTGTCCCATCGGAGTTGAATTTTTTCCCTTGCAAGAAGTTATCCAAATTTCGAAAAAAATGGTAATCTGTTGGGGCAAGGTCCGAAGAGTACGGAGGATGTCTTAGACATTCCAATTGAAGCTCCTCTAATTTGGTAGCCGTCTGTTGTTCAATGTGTGGTCTAGCGTTATCATGAAGCAGCAGTGGCCTAGAGCGATTAACCAGCCTCGGTTGTTTAACAGCTAGCTTTTCCATCAAGGTTTGCAGTTGCTGACAATAGACATCTGCCGTAATCGTTTGGCCAGATTTAAGAAAACTGTAGTGAACGACACCAGCACTAGTCCACCAAACGCTCACAAGTAACTTTTTGGAGTCAATTTTCGCTTGGGGCTTGGTTTGGCTGGTTCAGCAGGGTTCAGCCATTACGATGAGCGCTTCCGATTATCGTACAGGATCCAATATTCATCACAGGTAATGATTCGATTTAAAATCCATTCATTATTGTGCCGGTTGAGTAATGCAAAGCAGCAGTCAACGCGCGTTTGTTGATTTGCTTCACTCAATTCGTGAGGTTCCCACCGTTCAAGCTTTTTCACCTTCCCAATTTGCTTCAAGTGGATTAAAACAGTTTTATCACTAACACCGCAGCCTGCAGCTAACTCGGACGTGGTTTGCGATGGATCCGCTTCCACAATAGCCTTCAATTCTTCATTATCAACTTTGATCTCCGACCGTCCACGGGGCTTGTTCTGCAGGTCGAAATTTCCAGAACGAAAACGTTGGAACCAAAAACGCACTGTGTTTTCTTTTGCGGAACTGTCGCCATACACATCATTAATCCTTCGAGCCGTTTCTGCAGCACTGGTGCCACGGTGGAACTCGTACTCGCAAATAACGCGATATTTCAAGTTTTCCATTTTGTAAACTGAGTGACGCAAAGACAAAAAACAATTGAGGAAAAAACAAATGAATTATAATTTTCGAAACACAAATACATGAGTAAATAGCTGTATAAATTTGAATTTGGAATTCCTAACCAAAGAGAAGATATTTGAGATCAAAGTTGCCAGTACGGCAAAACGCCAATTTCATATGTAAGGACCTAATAGTTTTTTAGAAATTTAAGATAAATGTCAAAAATTGGGGTTTGCTTATTATTTTCCTACAAGAATATATACAGAACATAATTAAAAAATTAAGGTATATTTTTATTTATTAATATCCAAACTAACTAGGTTATTTTTTTCAATATGATTCGTTTTGTAGTAATGACGCAAATTCAAATTGAAAAAATAGGTACGTTGGCAGCAGTCCCCCCCATAATTGATAAAATACTTTACGTTAAATTACAATCATGGATACACACGCGCACTAAAATCATTAAAATATATTAAATTATTAACTGCTTCAGAGCAGGTTTTTAATTAACCTAGTAAAGCAGCTTACTTTTCACATCTATTTTTAAGTCTTCGTCAGCCTTCGTGGCTCAGTTGGTTAGGTATTTGACTGCTGATCCAAGGGTCCCGGGTTCGTATCCCGGTGGAGACACAGTTTTTAATTGTGTTTTCAGTCTGGTTCTGTGAGACGATAAATATGGTAAGTCTCCAGAATGTGGCAACTTGTTATTGGGTGCGTGTTAAATAATTATTTGACATATCACAGCTGTTAGTTGCCCGAGAAGATACATGAATACTTATTTGTATTATTATTATTTATTTCCATTCTGTTGTATCTGGATATATAAAAAATGTATTAAATTTTATTTTAAAATAAAAAAAAATACTGTTTCCTGATGCACCCTCAATTGCAAAAATCTAATTCATTTCAGGGTGAATCTGGTTATGGCACCGGATCAGAGAACAGCCTTCGAAGGCACGGATCCGCAGTGTCCCTGCAGTCTGGCGGTGCGTCAACGGCTTCAGGAGGGAGCGCAGCACGCAGTCTTCGTCAGCTGAGGGAGAAGACCGCTGAGTTGGGAACATTCAGAGAAATCTTGTGTAGACAGACTGATACGCTCCTGAAGTACTTTGATGCCCTTGCCGAGAATGGAACTGAACAAGGAAGTGTGCCATTATTATGTGAGTGTCACTAATGAATTTAATTTTTATGTATGTAGGTACATTTCTTTTATATTCTAGAATCATTTCATATTTTGTTTCTCGAACAAAGATTAAAGTAATAGTATAGTTAAAATACTTTGATTTCGTGAAATTGTTCAATACTCTTGGTTGTTTCATTGAAATTTTATGCCGTCAAACAACTCAATTTTGAATAATTTTATGTAGTCACAGTATTTTAACTATACTTTTACCGATAGTTTTGTTGAAACAACCTAGCCAGTAGTAGAGCTAAGATTTTGTATATATATCATTTGGCCAAATTTATATCAACACAGCAAAATGGTGATATTCACAATATTTATTTTTTATATTCACATTTTGTTCATAGTCCATGTGTTATGCACACAAAAAATGGATATTCTCGTGATTTTCCTTCGTTTACAAATTGGCAAATTATAGATATTTAACTATAATATTTTTTTAAGTTAAGGAAAAAAGGAGCTCTGCTTGAAACAAAAAATGATAGTTATGAAAACTATATCAGTCATAGAGAATGAATAATTTCTTAGATAATTACAAAAAAATTTGGTGAAAAAAAATTCACCATTTGCTATTTTTCATTATAATTGTAAACAAACATATGTCCATTATTTTGATTTCTTACATTCCTTTATTTCAGCATTGATCATTTGTAGAAGTGCTAGATTAAAAAAAAAAATTAATTCGCTTTTAAGTAAATTAACAATTATCTATTTTATAAAAGAAATCTTTCTTTTTGTTTGATATTAATCCCTTATTATTTGTTTGTTATTTATTTTACAGTTATTATTATTTATTTTTCACTAAAATTTTCAGCTCCCGAATTGTCCCCTGTTGATTTTCGTGGCGAAGCTATAACCTTTCGGGCTACAGCTGCTGGGGTTTTGGCCACCCTGCAGCATTGTACCGAGTTACTTCAACAGCGCGATGATTATTGGAAGGCTCGTCTGGAGAGGGAGGAAGCCAAGAAGAAGAATGTTGAGGATCTATATAGGTTAATAATTTTTGTATTACAATCTATTTCTATCTGTATATAAAACACTGCTGGGTTGGGAGACCCTCGCCATGACTGACGGGCCTCCAGGTTTGTGGTTGGACTCTTAGTGGTAGTGGTATGAAATATGCTTGATGGTAGTTTTTTGTTTTGTCCAATGAGCAGTCGCTCTGAGCATGAAAAGAGCTACATGTACCAAAACATTCCCTATGGAGTGGGGTAGGAGACTGCAAATTCAGTAAAGTAATGTAGGTATATTAAGTGACACAGGCAACTATTTTATTAAGAAATTGATATAAAAAAATGGCAAACAACAACAGTGTTTTGTAATCTGTCACTATCATAATGTTTCATTAGAAAATAAATGAGTAATAAAATAGCGTGTAATTGTGTCTAATAATTGTCATATACATATATACAGTATTAATGATGCTGTCACTTTCTGGTATAAAAACATAGTGATCAATATCTGTATAGTAAGC